>CM038675.1:31863671-32463671 GCA_021605145.1 Aegilops bicornis | reverse complement strand
TCTTGATGGACTTTTGGAGTCACTTGATTATGAATCACTTGGCACTTGCGAACCGTGCCTCATGGGCAAGATGACTAAAACACCGTTCTCTCCGGTACTATGGAGAGAGCATCGATTTGTTGGAAATGATACATACGGATGTATGTGGTCCAATGAATATTGAGGCTCGTGGCGGATATCGTTATTTTCTCACCTTCACAGATGATTTAAGCAGATATGGGTATATCTTCTTAATGAAACATAAGTCTGAGACATTTGAAAAGTTCAAAGAATTTCAGAGTGAAGTTGAAAATCATCGTAATAAGAAAATAAAGTTTCTTCGATCTGATCGTGGAGGCGAATATTTGAGTTCTGAGTTTGGTCTACATTTGAAACAATGCGGAATAGTTTCGCAACTCACGCCACCGGAACACCACAGCGCAATGGTGTGTCCGAACGTCGTGTCGCACTTTACTAGATATGGTGCGATCTATGATGTCTCTTACAGATTTACCGCTATCGCTTTGGGGTTATGCTCTTGAGACGGCCGCATTCACGCTGAATAGAACACCGTCAAAATCCGTTGAGACGACACCTTATGAACTGTGGTTTAGCAAGAAACCAAAGTTGTCGCTTTCTTAAAGTTTGGGGATGCGATGCTTATGTGAAAAAGCTTCAACCTGATAAGCTCGAACCTAAATCGGAGAAATGTGTCTTCATAGGATACCCAAAGGAGACAGTTGGGTACACCTTCTATCACAGATCCGAAGGCAAGACATTTGTTGCTAAGAATGGATCCTTTCTAGAGAAAGAGTTTCTCTCGAAAGAAGTGAGTGGGAGGAAAGTAGAACTTGATGAGGTAACTGTAACTTCTCCCTAATTGTAAAGCAGTTTATCACGTAAACCAGTTTCATGCGACATCTACACCAAATAGTGAGGAAGTTGATGATGTTGATCATGAAACTTCAGATCAAGTTACTCTGAGAACCTCGTAGATCAACCAGAATAAAATCCGCACCAGAGTGGTACGGCAATCCTGTTACGGAAGTCATGCTACTAGATCATGATGAACCTACGAACTATGAAGAAGCGATGGTGAGCCCAGATTCCATAAAATGGCTTGAGACCATGAAATCCGAGATAGGATCCATGTATGAAAACAAAGTATGGACTTTGGTTGACTTGCCCGAGGGTCAGCAAGCAATAGAAAACAAGTGGATCTTCAAGAAGAAGACTGACGCTGACGGTAATATTGCTGTCTACAAAGCTCGACTTGTCGCAAAGGGTTTTCGACAAGTTCAAGGGATTGACTACGAAGAGACCTTCTCACCCGTAGCGATGCTTAAGTCTGTCCGAATCATGTTAGCAATTGCCGCATTTTATGATTATGAAATATGGCAAATGGATGTAAAGACCGCATTCCTGAATGGGTTTCTGGAAGAAGAGTTGTATATGATGCAACCAGAAGGTTTTATCGATCCAAAGGGAGCTAACAAAGTGTGCAAGCTCCAGCGATCCATTTATGGACTGGTGCAAGCATCTCGGAGTTGGAATAAACGCTTTGATAGTGTGATCAAAGCATTTGGGTTTATACAGACTTATGGAGAAGCCTGTATTTACAAGAAAGTGAGTGGGAGCTCTGCAGCATTTCTGATATTATATGTAGATGACATATTATTGATCGGAAATGATATAGAATTTCTGGATAGCATAAAGGGATACTTGAACAAGAGTTTTTCGATGAAAGACCTTGGTGAAGCTACTTACATATTGGGCATCAAGATCTATAGAGATAGATCAAGACGCTTAATTGGACTTTCACAAAGCACATACCTTGATAAAGTTTTGAAGAAGTTCAAAATGGATCGAGCAAAGAAAGGTTTTTACCTGTATTACAAGGTGTGAAATTGAGTCGGACTCAATGCCCGACCACGGCAGAAGATAGAGAGAAAATGAAAGATATTCCCTATGCTTCAGCCATAGGCTCTATCATGTATGCAATGCTGTGTACCGGACTGACGTATGCTTAGCAAAGAAGCTTGGCAGGAAGGTACCAAAGTAATCCAGAGTGGATCATCGGACAGCGGTCAAGAACATCCTGAAATACACGAAAAGGACTAAGGATATGTTTCTCGTATATGGAGGTGACAAGGAGCTAGTCGTAAATGGTTACGTCGATGCAAGCTTTGACACTGATCCGGACGATTCTAAAACACAAACCCGAAACGTGTTTTTGTTAAACGGTGGAGCTGTCCGTTGGTGCAGTTCTAAACAAAGCGTCAGAAGCGGGATCTACATGTGAAGCGGAGTACATAGCTGCTTCGGAAGCAGCAAATGAAGGAGTCTGGATGAAAGAATTCATTTCCGATCTAGGTGTTATACCTAGTGCATCGGGACCAATGAAGATCTTCTGTGACAATCTCGGTGCAATTGCCTTGGCAAAGGAATCCAGATTTCACAAGAGGACCAAGCATATCAAGAGACGCTTCAATTCCATTCGGGACCAAGTCCAAGTGGGAGACATAGAGATTTGCAAAGTACATACGGATCTGAACATTGCAGACCCGTTGACTAAGCCCTTCCACGAGCAAAACATGATCAGCACCAAGACTCCATGGGTGTTAGAATCATTCTTGAGTAAACTAGATTATTGACTCTAGTGCAAGTGGGAGACTGAAGGAAATATGCCCTAGAGGCAATAATAAAGTTATTATTTATTTCCTTATATCATGATAAATGTTTATTATTCATGCTAGAATTGTATTAACCGGAAACATAATACATGTGTGAATACATAGACAAACAGAGTGTCACTAGTATGCCTCTACTTGACTAGCTCGTTAATCAAAGATGGTTATGTTTCCTAACCATAGACATGAGTTGTCATTTGATTAACGGGATCACATCATTAGGAGAATGATCTGATTGACATGACCCATTCCGTTAGCCTAGCACTTGATCGTTTAGTATGTTGCTATTGCTTTCTTCATGACTTATACATGTTCCTATAACTATGAGATTATGCAACTCCGTTTACGGAGGAACACTTTGGTACTACCAAACGTCACAACGTAATCGGGTGATTATAAAGGAGTACTACAGGTGTCTCCAAAGGTACTTGTTGGGTTGGCGTATTTCGAGATTAGGTTTTGTCACTCCGATTGTCGGAGAGGTATCTCTGGCCTTCTCGGTAATACACATCACATAAGCCTTGCAAGCATCGCAACTAATGAGTTAGTTGTGAGATGATGTATTACTGAACGAGTAAAGAGACTTGCGGTAACAAGATTGAACTAGGTATTGGATACCGACGATCGAATCTCGGCAAGTAACATACCGATGACAAAGGGAACAACGTATGTTGTTATGCGGTCTCGACCAATAAAGATCTTCAGAGAATATGTAGGAACCAATATGGGCATCCAGGTCCCGCTTATTGGTTATTGACGGAGATGTGTCTCGGTCATGTCTACATTGTTCTCGAACCGTAGGGTCCGCACGCTTAAGGTTTCGATGACGGTTATTTTATGAGTTTGTGTATTTTTATTTACTGAAGGTTGTTCGGAGTCGCGGATATTATCACGGACATGACGAGGAGTCTCAAAATGGTCGAGACATAAAGATTAATATATTGGACGGATATATTTGGACACCGGAAAGGTTCCGGAGAAGTTTGGAGCTCCGGAGGTTACGGAACCCCCGGAGGTATATGGGCCTTATTGGGCCCATGTAGGAAGAAGGGAGAAGGAGCAAGGAGGGGGCGCGCCCAAGCCCAATCCGATTGGGGAGGGGCCGCCCCCTTCCTTTCTCCTTCCCCCTCTTCCTATTCCTACTACTAGTACTACTTCCTAACTACTAGTACTCTTTCCTTCCCCTCCAAATAAGATAAGAAAGAGAGGAAACCTACTTGGAGTAGGTTTCCCTCCTTGGTGCGCCTCCCCTTGGGCCGGCCACCTCCTCCCTCCCTCCTTTATATACGGAGGAGGGGGCACCCTAGAACACACAAGTTGATCCTTGAGATCGTTCCTTAGCCGTGCAGCGGTGCCCCCTCCACCATATTCCACCTCGGTCATATCGTAGCGGTGCTTAGGCGAAGCCTGCGACGGTGAAACATCAAGATCGTCACCACGCCGTCGTCGACGGAACTCCCCTCCCGGAGCTTTGCTGGATCGAAGCCCGTGGAGCGTCATCGAGCTGAACGTGTGCCAAGAACTCGAGGCGCCGGAGTAACAGCTGTGATCGGCTGGATCGTGAGGAGAACGTCGACTACTTCCTCTACGTCATCATCGACTCGGAGGTGCCGGAGTAACGGCGCTGGGATCGGCAGGATCGCGAGGAGAAAGTACGACTACTTCCTCTACGTTGTGATCGCTTCCGCCACGGTCTCACGAGGGTACGTAGACAACACTCTCCCCTCTCGTTGCTATGCCATCACCATGGTCCTGTGTGTGCGTAGGAAATTTTTTGAAATTACTGCGTTCCCCAACAGTAATTACTTTACTTTATTGCTAACCGGTAGCCATAGTAGTAGAAGTAATATTTGGCGAGACAAATTCATGAAGACACGATGATGGATATCATGATGATGGAGATCATGGTGTCATGCGGTGACGATGATGATCATGGAGCCCCGAAGATGGAGATCAAAAGGAGCAAAATGATATTGGCCATATCATGTCACTTTTTGATTGCATGTGATGTTTATCATGTTTATGAATCTTATTTGCTTATAACGACGGTAGTAAATAAGATGATCCCTCTTTAAAATTTCAAGAAAGTGTTCCCCCTAACTGTGCACCGTTGCGATAGTTCGTTGTTTCGAAGCACCACGTGATGATCGGGTGTGATAGATTCTAACGTTCACATACAACGGGTGTAAGCCAGATTTACATCTGAAACACTTAGGTTAACTTGACGAGCCTAGCATGTACAGACATGGCCTCGGAACACAAGAGACCGAAAGGTCGAGCATGAGTCATATAGTAGATACGATCAACATGAAGATGTTCACCGATGATGACTAGTCCGTCTCACGTGATGATCGGACACGGCCTAGTTGACTCGGATCGTGTAATCACTTAGATGACTAAAGGGATGTCTATCTGAGTGGGTGTTCATAAGATGAACTTAATTATCCTGAACATAGTCAAAAACCCTTTGCAAATTATGTCATAGCTCGCGCTTTAGTTCTATTGTTTTAGATATGTTCCTAGAGAAAATATAGTTGAAAGTTGTGATGGCGATTATGCGGACAGTAGAAAGCTTATGTTCTTAATGCACCGCCACAGGTGTTTAACCCCAAGCGTCGTCTGTGGATGTTTACAAACATCGGACATACACGCTTTTGATAACTACGTGATAGTTCGGTTAAACGGTTTAGAGTTGAGGCACCAAAGACGTTTCAAACGTCATGGAACATATGAGATGTTTTGAGGGCTGAAATTGGGATTTCAGGCTCATGCCCACGTCAAGGGGTATAAGACCTCCGACGATTTTCTAAGCCTGCAAACTAAAGGAGAAAAGCTCAATCGTTGAGCTTGTGCTCAGATTGTCTGAGTGCAACAATCACTTGAATCGAGTGGGAGTTGATCTTCCAGATGAGATAGTGATGTTTCTCCAAAGTCATTGCCACCAAGCTGCTAGTGCTTCGTGATGAACTATAACATATCAGGGATAGATATGATGATCCTTGAAAGTATTCGCAATGCTTGACACTGCGAAAGTAGAAATCAAGAAGGAGCATCAATTGTTGATGGTTGGTGAAACCACTAGTTTCAAGAAGGGCAAGGGCAAGAAGGGATACTTCATGAAACGGCAAATCAGCTACTGCTCTAGTGAAGAAACCCAAGGTTGAACCCAAACCCGAGACTAAGTGCTTCTGTAATAAGGGGAACAGCCACTGGAGCAGAATTAGCCTAGGTACTTGGTAGATAAGAAGGCTGGCAAGGTCGATAGAAGTACATTATGTTAAGGTGTACTTTACTAGTACTCCTAGTAGCACCAGGGTATTAAGATACCGGTTCGGTTGCTAAGTGTTAGTAACTCGAAATAAAAGAGCTACGGAATAAACGGAGACTAGCTAAAGGTGAGCTGACGATATGTGTTGGAAGTGTTTCCAAGGTTGATGTGATCAAGCATCGCACGCTCTCTCTACCATCGAGATTGGAGTTAAACCTAAGTAATTGTTATTTGGTGTTTGCGTTGAGCATATACATGATTGGATTATGTATATCGCAATACGGTTATTCATTTAAGGAGAATAATGGTTACTCTATTTATTTGAATAAATACCTTCAATGGTCTTGCACCTAAAAGAATGGTTTATTGAATCTCGATCGTAGTGATACACATTTTCATGCCAAAAGATATAAGATAGTAATGATAGTACCACTTACTTGTGGCACTGGCATGTAAGTCATATTGGTGTATACGCATGAAGAAGCTCCATGCTGATGGATCTTTTGGACTCACTCGTTTTTGAAAAGTTTGAGACATGCAAACCATGTCTATTGGTGTATACGCATGAAGAAACTCCATGCAGATGGATAGTTTGGACTCACTTGATTTTGAATCACTTGAGACATGCAAATCATACCACATGGGCAAGATGACTGAAAAGCCTCGTTTTCAGTGAGATGGAACAAAAAAGCAACTTGTTGGAAATAATACATTTTGATGTGTGCTGTCCGATGAGTGCCGAGGCACGCCATGGATATTGTTATGTTCTTCACAGATGACTTGAGTAGATGCTGATTAAATTTACTTGATGAAACACAAGGCTGAATTATTGAAAGGTTCAAGTAATTTCAGAGTGAAGTTGAAGATCATCGTGACAAGAGGATAAAATGTCTATGATATGATCATAGAGATGAGTATCTGAGTTACGAGCTTTGACACACAATTAAGACATTGTGGAAATTGTTTCACAATTAATACCGCCTAGAACACCATAGTGTGATGGTGTGTCCGAACATCATAGTTGCACCCTATTGGATATGGTGCGTACCATGATGTCTCTTAACGAATTACCACTATCGTTCATGGGTTAGGCATTAGAGACAACCGCACTCACTTTAATATGGCACCACGTAATTCCGTTGAGACGACACCGTTTGAACTATGGTTTGGAGAAAACCTAAGTTTTCGTTTCTTAAAAGTTTGGGGCTACGACGCTTATGTGAAAAAGTTTCAGGATGATAAGCTCGAACCCAAAGCGGATAAAATGCATCTCCATAGGACACCCAAAAACAGTTGGGTATACCTCCTATCTCAGATTCGGAAGCAAGTAATTGTTTCTAGAAACGGGTCCTTTCTCGAGAAAAAGTTTCTCTCGAAAGAATTGAGTGGGAGGATGGTGGAGACTTGATGAGGTTATTGAACCATCACTTCAACTAGTGTGTAGCAGGGCATGTGAAGTTGTTCCTGTGGCACCTACACCAATTGAAGTAGAAGCTTATGATAGTGATCATGAAACTTGGATCAAGTCACTACCGAACCTCAGAGGGACGACAAGGACGCCAGATCGCTTCGGAGTGGTATGGTAATCCTGTCTTGGAGGTCATGTTTCTAGACAACAATGAACCTACGAGCTATGGAGAAGCAATGGTGGGCCCATATTCCAACAAATGGTTAGAAGCCATAAAATATAGATGGTAAGTATCACCATTAAGAAAGCTCGACTTGTCATTAAGATGTTTTCCGACAAGTTCAAGGAGTTGACTACGATGAGACTTTCTCACTCGTAGCGATGCTAAGAGTCTGTTGGAATTGTATTAGCAATTACTGCATGATTCATGAAATCTTGCAGATAGGATGTCAAACATTGTTTCCTCGATGTTATTCTTGAGGAAAGGTTGTATGTGATACAACCAGAAGGTTTTGTCAATCCTGAAAGATGCTAACAAGCATGCAAAGCTCCAATAATCCTTCTAAGTACTGGAGTAAGCATCTCGGAGTTGGAATGTACGCTTTGATGAGATGATCAAAGATTTTGGGTTTATACAAAGTTTATGAGAAACTTGTATTTCCAAAGAAGTGAGTGGGAGCACTATAGAATTTCTGATGAGTATATGTTGTTGACATATTGTTGATCAGAAATGATGTAGAATTTCTGGAAAGCATATAGGGTTATTTGAAAAGTGTTTTTCAATGGAAAACCTGGATTAAGCTACTTGAACATTGAGCATCAAGATCTATGAGGATAGATCAAAAATGCTAAATGGTACTTTCAAATGAGCACATACCTTGACATGATCTTGAAGGTGTTCAAGATGGATCCACAAAGAAGGAGTTCTTGCCTCGAGTTGTAAGGTATGAAGTTAAGACTTAAAGCTCGACCACGCCAGAAGAGAGAGAAAGGACGAAGGTCGTCCCCTATGCTTCGGACGTAGGCTCTATAGTATGCTATGTTGTGTACCGCACCGGAAGTGTGCCTTGCCATAAGTCAGTCAAGGGGTACAAGAATGATCCAGGAATGGATCATTGGACTGCGGTCAAAATTGTCCTTGCAGCAAATAAGGTCATGTTTCTCGATTATGGAGGTCATAAAGAGTTCGGCGAAGGGTTACGTCCATGCAAGCTTTAACACCTATCCGAGTGACTCTGAGTAGCAAACCGGATACGTATAGTCGAGCAACCATTTGGAATAGTTTCAAGTGGAGCGTGGAAGCAGCATTGACAATATGACCTAGGGATTTGCAAAGTACATACGGATCTGAATGTTGCAGACCCGTTGACTAAAACCTCTCTCACAAGCAAAACATGATCAAACCCCAGAACTCATTGAGTCTTAATCACATGATGATGTGAACTAGTTTAGTGACACGAGTAAACTCTTTGGATGTTGGTCACATGGCGATGTGACCTGTGAGTGTTAATCACATGGCGATGTGAACTAGATTATTGACTCTAGTGCAAGTGGGAGACTGTTGGAAATATGCCCTAGAGGAAATAATAAATTAGTTATTATTATTATATTTCCTTATTCATGACAATCGTTTATTATCCATGCTATAATTGTATTGATAGGAAACACAGATACATGTGTGGGTACATAGACAACACCATGTCCCTAGTAAGCCTCTAGTTGACTAGCTCGTTGATCAATAGATGGTTACGGTTTCACGACCATGGACACTGGATGTCGTTGATAACGGGATCACATCATTAGGAGAATGATGTGATGGACAAGACCCAATCCTAAGCCTAGCACAAAGATCGTAGTTCGTATGCTAAAGCTTTTCTAATGTCAAGTAGCATTTCCTTAGACCATGAGATTGTGCAACTCCCGGATACCGTAGGAATGCTTTGGGTGCACCAAACATCACAACGTAACTACGGGTATCTCCGAAAGTGTCTGTTGGGTTGGCACGAATCGAGACTGGGATTTGTCACTCCGGTTGACGGAGAGGTATCTCTGGGCCCACTCGGTAGGACATCATCATAATGTGCACAATGTGACCAAGGGGTTGATCACCGATGTGTTACGGAACGAGTAAAGAGACTTGCCGGTAACGAGATTGAACAAGGTATCGACATACCGACGATCGAATCTCGGGCAAGTACAATACCGCTAGACAAAGGGAATTGAATACGGGATTGATCGAATCCTCGACATCGTGGTTCATCCGATGAGATCATCATGGAACATGTGGGAGCCAACATGGGTATCCAGATCCCGCTGTTGGTTATTGACCGGAGAACGTCTCGGTCATGTCTGCATGGTTCCCGAACCTGTAGGGTCTACACACTTAAGGTTCGATGATGCTAGGGTTATAAAGGAAGTTTGTATGTGGTTACCGAATGTTGTTCGGAGTCCCGGATGAGATCCCGGACGTCACGAGGAGTTCCGGAATGGTCCGGAGGTAAAGATTTATATATGGGAAGTCCTGTTTTGGTCACCAGAAAAGTTTCGGGTTTTATCGGTAACGTACCGGGACCACCGGGAGGGTCCCGGGGGGTCCACCAAGTGGGGCCACCATCCCCGGAGGGCTGCATGGGCCAAGTGTGGGAGGGGACCAGCCCCAGGTGGGCTGGTGCGCCCCCCACAAGGGCCCAAGGCGCCTAGGGTTTGGGGAAGGGGGCGCACCCACCTTTCTTGGGGGGCAAGTTTCCCCTCTTCCCCCCTTGGCCGCCCCCTAGATGGGATCTAGGGCTGGCCGCCGCCCCTAGGGGTGGAACCATAGGTGGGGGCGCAGCCCCCCCCTCTCCCCCTATATATAGTGCAGGCAAAATGGGCAGCCCAACACACGAAGTTCTTCTCCTGGTGACACAACCCTACCTCTCTTTCTCCTCCTCTCCTGTGGTGCTTGGCGAAGCCCTGCAGGATTGCCACGCTCCTCCACCACCACCACGCCGTTGTGCTGCTGCTGGATGGAGTCTTCCTCAACCTCTCCCTCTCTCCTTGCTGGATCAAGGCATGGGAGACGCCACCGGCTGTCACGTGTGTTGAACGCGGAGGTGCCGTCCGTTCGGCACTAGGATCTCCGGTGATTTGGATCACGACGAGTACGACTTCTTCAACCCCGTTCACTTGAACGCTTCCGCTTAGCGATCTACAAGGGTATGTAGATGCACTCTCCTTCCTCTCGTTGCTAGTTTCTCCTTAGATAGATCTTGGTGACACGTAGGAAAATTTTGAATTTCTGCTACGTTCCCCAACAGCTTGGTCGGTCAATTTCGACTAGTAAAATATCGGAAGTACTTCACACACGATAAAAACGCTGAACGACACTCAGACGATTGCTAATCCAGCCGTTAGCTGTTGTTTCAGCCTTGCCCATGGATGGCATGATACGCACGTCGTGCATGTACCGTCTGGTAATGTCGTCCATATAGCAAAGGTTTCGTAAAATATACATCGGTCTCTCAAATTACACGCGTAACTCCGCCGGTTTTACATATGCACCTCGGGCCTTCCGATGACGAGTAAATTACACTTGTATGTTAATACAGGTTTGAAATAAACCAGAGCTCCCAAGCGCGGCCTTACCGTTTCATGCCGTCTTAGTTTCTCGAAGGTGCTCATAGGTGTCCAATGATCCTGGCTTCCTGAATGAGCAGCGGGCGCTGTATCAGACCTCCGTAGGGCCCGCGAGGCCCTCTACGTTGTCCTTCCAGTTGTTGCGCTCGCTATGGTGCCGAGCATTGTTAACATGGTCAACGAACATGAGGATTCAGGAGATGACTTTATTTTGACTAGATGACACTAGGGACCCACTAGGGCCATAGCCGTACGTACGCAAGTGCCTCCTTATTATGTACAACTATATTTTTTTGCTTTCTCCTGGTTTCCTGACATCACGGTCCCACACCATTGTCAACCTATGTAGTCAATATTACCGAGAGAATTGCACAAGGTGCGGGCGACAGCTGGGACCAAGCAGCTCGAGCAGTATTTGTGTTTTTGAGGCGTGAGCACTGCAGAGTTTTTCTTGGCGATGATTTCGTTGTTGTTCAGAGGAGAGCAGGGTATTAACTGGGCGGGCTGTGGCCTGTCTAGCCCAGGCCAGATATCCAGCCCAGATACTACTTTTTTCAAGATGAAAATGGCTAGCCCAGCTATACGTCTTTTTGAGGAATACCCAGGCAAGGTCAACTTGTTATTATCCGCCCCGTTGTGCTGCAAATCTTTCCTAGGAGGGATGCATTAGGCTTAAGAGGAAAATGGGCTTTAAAAATAATAAATGGGATGTAATTATAAAAACTGGGCAGTAACTATAAAAAATGCACCAAACACGAAATTAGTTTATAAAATATTATTTATGGATTTTGAAAATCTTAAATTTTCATTGTTGCGCACGCAATGTTTCGTTGGATTTTTACGTAATACAAATTTATATTTAATCTGACTAGAAATTTCGGGATAAAAATATTTCGGATCCCATCAAAATGTGGGAAATTTTATTAAATTCCGTCTTCAATGGTTGGTTGAAATTATTAATCGTTGTCCTAGCTAGAAAATGGGTTGTACTTTTAACAAACTATAAATGGGCTGTTGTAAATTCCATTAGAATTCAAAAATGGGTTGTACATTCTTACAAAACGCAAATGGGCTATAAGTTCTCTGCCACACACTTGTGGGCCTACTAAGTGACGCGTCCCCTAAAAAAAATAAGTTGACGCGTATGCAAGGCTTTGTCAACTTATTATAGTGAACACACGGTTCTAGCAGCAGTGGCCGTTGGATGTCTATCCAACGGATGTCGTGCTTCTTCTTCAATCTCGGATATTCTTAGCTTCGGCCGCCCAAAAAATGATTCCTCCCCCTGACATCTGGGGCGCACCGTTTCGGAGGCTGACACAGGGCCTACTAAGTTGGAGCGTACCAAGGGCTTTGTCAACTTAGTCAATATAAATGATTCTAGCTTCAGTGACCGTACGATGTCCATCCAACGGCCGTAGTGCTTCTTCAAGCTCTGATCTTGTTGGTCCAGCCGCCCAAAGCAGCGCAGGTTGCGCCGCCTGCTCCTGCCTCCCGTGGCCGGCTGTGCTGCCGCGGAGGCCTCACCGCCCCCATACTACTCCCACCGCTGGCCAGGCCATCCCTCCACTCACCCACACCTCCTGTTATTCTGCGGCGACGGTAGCCTCACACCGCAGCCGAACCAGTGAACCCTCGTACTCCTCTCCGCGCGGGCTTCCGCTGCACCCCGGCTCCGCGTCGTCCCCTTCCTAGGCGTCGCCGTCGTCCACCGCCCTGGTGCTCTCGGCGCGGCGTGGTCAACGTGGTCAACGACCGACTTCCATCGGAAGAGTACTGTACGTGGAGAGGCTGACAGCTGGGTCCATGGCGGCCGCAAGGAAGTGCCTCCTTATTACGCGCAAAATAATTATTCCTCCACCTGACAGCAGGGACCCACCGGACGGGCCACCTTATTTCATGAAAAAATGTTTCCCCCCTGACTGCTGGGACCCACCGGACGGGCCACCGTATTTCGCGAAAAAAACGTTCCCCCCGCTGTCAGCTCGGACCCACCGGAAGTGCCTCTTTATTACGCACAAAAAAATGAATACTCCCCCTGCTAGCTGGGACTCACCTTGGTGGGAAGCTGACTTGTGGGCCTACTAAGTTGACGGGGACGGAGGGCTTTGTCAACTTAGTCAATATGAACGATTCTAGCTCTAGTGACCGTACGATGTCCATCCAACGGCCGTAGTGCTTCTTCAACCTCTGGTCTTCTTGCTCCAGCCGCCCAAAGCAGAGCCGGTCGTGCCGCCTGCTCCTGCCTCCCGTGGTCGGTTGTGCTGCCGCAGAGGCCTCACCGCCCCCTACTATTCCCACCTTAGGCCAGGCCCTGCGGCGACGGCGGCCTCACACAGCAGCCGAACGAGTGAATACTCATACTCCTCTCCGCGTGGGCATCCACCGCCCTGGTGCTCTCGGCTCCGCGTGGTCAACGTGGTCAAGGAACGACTTCCATCGGACGTGGACTGTACGTGGAGAGGCTGACAGCTGGGTCCACGGCCGCAGCAAGGAAGTGCCTCCTTATTACACGGAAAATAATGATTCCTCCACCTGACAGCAGGGACCCACCGGATGGGCCACCGTATTTCGCGAAAAAAACGTTTCCCCCCTGACTGCTGGGACCCACCAACTACATCTTCGCACGCAAGGAAGTGCTTCCGGGCAAAAAAAAAAACAAAACGATTCGCCCCCTGACTGCTGGGACCCACCAGCTACATCTTTGCAGGCAAGGAAGTGCCCGACAGTCGGGACCCACCTGGTCGAAGCGTACGTAGCGTTGTCATTCTGGTCGCGAACGTGTACGTACATACTGGTCGATGTAGAGGCGCGCACGTGTCGTAGATGTAGAGGCGCGCACGTGTCGTAGTAGAGGCGCGCACGTAGCATGTACACATACGTACAGCGGCGAGGGTGTGAGAAAGAAAATACGGCCACGTACGTACATATGGGCATGGTCTCGAACGCCTACTCGCGCATACGTACATGGCTGGGTCGGAACGGAGAAACAACGTCGTCGTCGTGTTCATGGGGAGCCAACCGGCTGGGTCAGAACAGAATGCGTGATCGTGTTCATAGGGAGGGCTTGGACGGAACAGGCGATGAAAACAAGGCCTGGCATACCGCACAACGGAGGAAACGGACCTCCTACGTTCGGAACGGGGTCCTGTTGATCGGGAGGGGTGTGGCGTACTGCAAAACGGAGGAAACGGACCTCCTATGGTCGAAACGGGGGTCCTGTTGATCGGAAGGGATGTGGCGTACCGCAAAACAGAGGAAACGGACCTCCTACGGTCGAAACGGGGGTCCTGTTGATCGGGAGGGGTGTGGCGTACCGCAAAACGGACGAAACGAACTTGTGTTGGAGTGCTACGGTGGAAACGGGGGTCCTGTTCATCGGGAGGGGTGCGGCGTACCGCAAAACGGGACTCCACGGGATAATGTTCATCTCCACCGTCGACCTCCTCCAGCATCCACGGGTTGCTGTTCATCCAGCCTCCACCGCGCGGTACTCCACCGGCTACTGTTCAACCACCCCTCCACGGGCACCCCTCCACCGTCTACTGTTCATCCAGCCCTCCACACCACGGGGTCCTGTTCAACCATCCCTCCATAGCCACCCCTCCACCGTCTACTTTTCATCCAGCAATCCACACCACGGGGTCCTGTTCATCTAGAGGCAACGCCACCGCTCAATGTTCATCCAACCCCCCCTACCCCCGCAACGCTCACTGTTCATCCAATCGATCGGCTTGATTAGCGGCAGCAGCAGCGAAGAATCGCTTCCATCGGGTTCGATTAACAGCCATCGATCGATCGCTCGGGTTCGAACGCGTAGTCGCAGCGGTAATCGCCGGGTTCAGTTAGAGCCCAACGCCTCGCTCGGGTTCAGTTAGAGCCAATGCCTCGCACGTGTATGAAAGAAACGCGCATCGCTCGGCCCCGACCTCCCACCGTAACCGGCAACTCCCCGAAATTTTCCTACCCCTCGCTTCTACCACGGTTTATTCCGTCATGGACGGCCCAAAGAATGTCATGCAGCTGGGTCTCCGGCCCGCCCAGGACGAAAAGCCCATTTTCTGTCATGATTTTTTGTCATAGAAGTCGGAGCCCACCACATCTATGATGATACCGGGTTTTGTCACAATTATCGTCATAGAAGTGTCATATGTATCACAGAAAAAAATTCGTTCGGCCCAAAATGTCACGGATGTGTCTTTTTTTTGTAGTGGTACTTATGTGTTTTGGCATTTAAAATGCAAAGAAATATTATGTACAAACACATTATTTCATGCATTATATACGACTTCATTTGCTATTTTATTGAGCTAAATGACCCTGAAATTGAAAAGCACTACAAATGAATGCAAGACAGGATAGTCTGTAAATAATGCTAGAAGATCCATACTTCTCTAACTCCAAAAACATTGAAAAAAATACTACACTGTAGAAAATTTGTTGTTGCTTACTTTAGAAAAAATTTCATAATTTTATCACGTTCTGACTACCCAGAAGAATTCAGACAATTATAGAAAACTTTCTGTTTCCAAACAACAACATGTGTGTAATGATCTGCAGAATTACCGTACTTCTTTTACTCCAACAATTCTGAAAAATTAGGACAGCGTGTGAAATTTGTATATCAATCGTCTGTAAAAAATTCAAAATTTTATCACGTTCCAGTGAATTTAAACAATTTTGTTAGTGGAAGCAAAAGTTTCTGTTTTTGAGCTAAATGACCCTGAAATTGAAAAACACTACAAAATGAACTCTAAAAAGGTTGAAAGTTGGCATGGTATCATCATTTTACCCACATAGCATGAAAAAAGTTGAGAGGGTTACGGCAAAAACTAGAAGCACTTCGTGTACAAAATGGACAATCTCTTTCGAAGTATCATGGTTTTGGAAAAAAAACTCATCTGTTACAAAGGCATTTCATTTTTTTAAACCTATTTCAACTCCAGGCTTTTTGTGCATTCAGCATGCACCATTCAAAGCCACGTCATCAATTTTCAACCATTTCTGACTTCATTTGCTATTTTTCCTGCATTTACTAATTTTTTTGAGCTGAATGACCCTGAAATTGAAAATCACTACAAATGAACTCTGAAAAGGTTGAAAGTTGGCATGCTATCATCATTTCACCCACATAGCATGTGCTAAAAACTTGAGAGGGTTACGGAAAAAACTGGATGCACTTCGTGTACAAAACGGACAATCTCTTTCGAAGTATCAGGGTTTCGGACGAAAACTCAAATACATTAGAAAGGTATTTCATTATTTAAAACCTATTTCAACTCTAGACTTTTTATGCGTTCAGTATGCACCATTCAAAGTCACGTCATCAATTTTCAACCGTTTCTGATTTCATTTGCTATTTTTCATACATTTACTGATTTTTTTGAGCTAAATGACCCTAAAATTGAAAAGCACTACAAATGAACTCTGAAAAGGTTGAAAGTTGGCATGGTATCATCATTTCACCAACATAGCATGTGCAAAAAAGTTGAGTTACTGAAAAAAATCACTGAAAAATCTATTTTTAAAGTAAAGTTATTCACAAACTAGTGATTCACACAAATTTCAAATAATTTAAATTTAAACTATTCAAATTTGAAAACTACTGGCACTAACAGAAAGTTTATATTTTTTACCTAAAGCAAAAAAGATTCACAAAGAAACTGTAAATAAAGCAAAAAAACAACTTAGAAACAAAAGAAAATAAATAAAGCAGAAAAATAATAAATAAATAAATTAAAAAAAGCACGCCTACTGGGCCACAACGGCCTGCAAACGACTAGAAACCCAACCTGTAGTTGGGCCAGGATGCAGGCCCGCAAGGCCCAATAGGCCCACCAGGGCAGCGCAGGTGAAGTAGGCCCAAAAGGCCTGAATTACATAGGAGCTCGAAGGAGCAGTCGCGGCAGGGCTTGTAAACCAGTACGGCTGCCCTACGCTGGGCAAGGTGGGACTAAACTTCCTGCACCGCTCCTGCGCGAGCACGAGACCTTTAGTCTCGGTTGGTGGCTCCAACCGCGACTAAAGAACCCCCCCCCCTTTAGTCGCGGTTGGAGCCACCAACCGCGGCTAAAGGTTGCGCTTTCCCGCCACTTGGGCTGGCCGAAACAACCCCTTTAGTCCTGGTTGGTGGCTCCAACCGGGACTAAAGGTGCCTCCTATATAAACTACACTTACGAATTTTCCCCTCCCTCAATTCCCATCGAAACCGAACCACACACCAACACCGCCAGGGTGCCACCGTCGCCCGCGCCGCCTCCTCCCATGACGTCACAAGGCCTCCTCCACCGAGCCTGTCGACGCTGGGCGCCCGGCCTCGACTCCTGCCATCGCCACCTCAGCACGCCGCCCGCGCCTCCTCCACGCCAGCTGCCAGCTAGCTCCACGCCGACCGCCCGCGCCGTCCTCCCCGACGCCGCCCGCGCCGGCCTCGACCCCACCTTCCCCGGTCGCAATCGCTTACCTCTAGCTCGCTGGCCCGCTGTGAGCTCGCCGACCCCTCAATCGATCCGGCTATTTTTTTTCACTAGATGTTTGTGATATACATTTTTTAAAAATTCTTTATATGTATGCATACAATGTATGTACATATATATATATATATATATATATATATATATATATATATATATATATATATATATATATTTGTAAATAAATGATGGAATTGCATAGATTAATTGTTTCTTTTTCACTAACGTTTTTTTTCTGTTTTTAGTTTTTATACTTTTAACGTTGTATCATATGTATAGTATAATAAAAATTTGCATAGGAAAAAGTTGACCATATGTATATATAGTATATATATAGAAAAAAATTGCATGGAAAAAGTTGAGGAATTTTGACCAAGCATAGAAAAAAGTTGACCGTCTATTACAAATATTTTTAATGTTTATATCTTTATGTTGTATTTGCAAAAGTTTGTTATGTATTTGCAAAATCAAGTGAAAAAGAATTACAAAAATCACAATCAACCATTTAAAAAAAGTTTTTTATGCCCGATATTTTAATATTGTATTTGCAAAATTTTGTTATATGTATTTGCAATTAATTAGTATATGTATGTATACAATAGATTCTCCTAGTCCTTTAATAAGAGATTTATCAAGAATGCCCCCATTATGGATATGCACAAGTTGATCCAATTTTTTCTGATCTCATCTACGTACCCTGTATGTCACGTTGTCTTGTGTCAAAGTATTGAATAAATCCATGGCTTCATCATTAGCCGGAAGTAACAGGCGTATGATGGTACGAAGCTCTCCAAAATTGTTTTGGAACGGAGTTCCTCATAGGATAATTCGCTTTTTGGTACGAAGTTCAGAAAAGGCCTTGCAAATAGCGATATTCGGAAGGCTCTTGCTGAACTTCATACCAAAAATCTAATTATCCTATCGGGGACTCCGTTCCAAAACAACTTTCGAGAGCTTCGTACCATCATGCGCGTGTTACTTCCGGCTAATGATGAAGCAATGGTTTTCTTGAATCCTTTGACACTAGACAACGTGACATATAGAAGGGTAGATGAGATCAAGAAAAATATGGACCATTTTCTACACATCCAGAATGGCGGCATTTTGTTAAATCCCTTAAAGTTAAGAGAATCCGTTATGATTCTGAATACTGTTCCTAGCCAGGGACTAAAGGTTAAATGAAGCATTAAAAAATGTTAAATTTGCATAGAATTTGTTCTCGATGTCAACAATGCCCGGACTGCATCCTTGTGGTCGACTCGTTCGCGATGACGTCCTGCTTAAGAGGCGCCATGTCCGGGACTAGGCTTCGTCGGGCTGGCACTGGGAGGTGCTACCTTCAAGGGCGCGCAGCTTGGTGAGGAACCCGACCCCAGGTCCCGTCGTCAACCAGGAGCTCGTTTGGTGTCGTTCGCATGGGCCACTTTTGGTGCATAGGTAGCCGGCCCCGCCGGAGGTGGTACGTCGCCATGTCAGGGAGGAGGACAAGCACATCCGTCGCTACATGAATGTGTTGGACGTCAGGTTCTCCAATACCTGGTAGGTTTTTCAGGGATCTCACCCAAGCTATGATCTTGTTATCGTCCTTCTCTTTGGGTGTCCACCGCCCGCGCCTCAGGAACCGCGAGTGAACTAGATTCTTCTATAATATTCGGTCTGTATTAGCTAGTATATGATAATATTCGAGATGTATTAGTGATAATACTCAAGATTATATTCGATAATATTCGAGACCATGTATTCGGGCTTATATTATTCGAAAATATTCGAGTGAAGTATTCGAGATTATATTCGATGATGCATATTAATTATTTGGATTATTCGAGATGGATATATTATCTACTATATGATTCGGTTTTTCTTTATTGATTACATGCATTCTAATTTGAATACTAAATTGTTTTTATCTTTCTTTTGGATTTGTTAAATAAAAGCTATGGTCAATACCGGCAGAGAAGGAGAAGAGACTATGTTCGACATCATATGCTCCCCGAGCCCAGATGAGAATGAAGAAGATGACGGCTCGCAATATCTGAACAATACAGGTGATGGTATGATGTTTGATGAAGACGAACAAATAGATGAAGTCCAGAACATTCATGACAAGTGAAATGTTGTTCTTAAAATAACATAGACCGGTGAGGTATATTTATATAATGCATCTAGTGATCACATTTTAAATGATTTGTATATATATTAACGAATGGATCTTTCTTCTTTTAGCCCTCCGGATCGAGCAAATCTTCTACAAGCAGCAGGATTGTTCGAGGTCCGGCAAAAAAGTTGAAGGATGGCATAAAGTACAACATCGATGCCATGAAACCTAGTGGCTTCTATTCGATGATATATATAGTAACGCTAACTAAGCGTGAGTGTACAATACCTTATTCTACACCCCAGTAATGCTACATACAAAATACAGTAACATATTATGTAAAATATAGTAATTTTCGTAAAAATGTAGTAAATTACAAACTTAGATGATAAAAAAATTATTTTCCAAATTACTACATTTTATACACCGTTTTACTATATTTTGTACATAGCGTTACTAGGGGGTGTACAATATGCTATTCTACACTCACGCTTAGAATAGCGTTACCATATATACATAAACACTATTCTGATCACGGGATCAGAATAATATTCTGATCACAACCTGAACTGCCTGAGTAACGCGCGTGAACTTCTCTCTATACGAACCCGACCTTCAGGCTATCTTCGCAACCGTGCCTTCTACCGCGAGTTTTTCTGGTTAGTGGTGTTCCATGTGATGTAAGTGTAATCTTCAAACGATTTTTAGAAACTAAATACTCGTCTTAGATAGGAATCTCGCTCATAGGCGGATTTTGCATTCGGGTCGTGAAGAACTCGCGTTTTTTGCGATTTTACTGCCTGAGTTGTTCGACCTGAACTTCGAGATTATATTCGATGCTGCATATTAATTATTTGGATTATTCGAGATGGATATATTATCTATTATATGATTCGGTTTTTCGTTATTGATTGCATGCATTCTAATTTGAATACTAAATTGTTTTTATCTTTCTTCTGGATTTGTTAAATAAAAGCTATGGACAATACCGGCAGAGAAGGAGAAGAGACTATGTTCGACATCATACGCTCCCCACTAGTACAAAAAGGGTCAAACGTGAAGCACATTAGTGCCGGTTTGTATTAGAGCCGGCACAAATGTATACATTAGTGCCGGTTCCAACGGCTAGCCTTTAGCACCGGTTCGTGCCACGAACCGGTACTAATGAGGGTGGTGGCAGGATGTTGTCGGCCTGGGCCCCTCCAGCACCTTTAGTACCGGTCCGTGCCACGAACCCGGTACTATAGGTCCTCCTGCATATAAACCCTTCGTCCAGCTCGCTCTGTTCTTCCCCTTTCCCTCTCCTCTCCTCTCTGTTCTTCCTCTTCTCCCCTCGAGCTCATCACACATTTTGCCCAAAATTTGTCAAGATTTGAAGGCCCCCATCCATTCAAGTGATCACAAAGGTTAGCAACTTTGTCCTTTCATCTCTCATTGCTAGATTAGCTCTTGCATTGGTTCATATAGTTATTAATTTGTGAGTTTAGTAATTTGGGAGGAAATATATATATGTGCTAGTATTTGATTTATATGCAATTTGAGGTCAAAATAACACTTAGTTTGCATATGTAGGTGTGGTTTACCTAGTGCCTTCTAAATCTCTGTCAGAATTCACCGCCGATCGCTCAAGACTGTCTCTGTCAGCCGGCACCACCTTGTGGTGAGCCTCGTGTTCATGAAATTTTATATAAAAATTGATGTTTGTGTGATTTGGATATATAGTTACTCGTATAATAATTATCTTACCCAGTGACGTTGTTTGTTATACATAGTGCCATGGTTTTGATATCCGTCCCGTCGGCCCTCGTCCTTGTTATGATTCGGATGTGGTATATTCTCTTTTAAAACTATTTGTTGCATTTCGTGTTTATGACAAATTATGCCCATCAAGTTGACATAGATATTTTTATCTAGGAGGTATGTGAACCGGAAATTCCAACCGACCCTATTGTCGAGAGGTTAAATTTAGTTGAAAGAGAAACGAGTACTTGAAAGAAAAATTGAAAAGAATTGAGGGGAGAAGATGGAATTGGAGTTGCATGTTGCCGATGTCGTCGATAATCACAAGATCAAGATGGAGAAAATGCGCTTGAAGATTAGAAAGATTAGAAAATATGCCATCGATAGTGAGGCTTGGTATCATTATGCTGTTGGATCAATTGTTACCTTAGTTGCGATCTTGATCGCATTTGTTGTTGCATTTAAATGCTTTAGCTAGAGAGTTATTTGTTTGTTGCATTTAAGTGTTGTATGAACTTTATGTATGAACTTGTATTAATTTGGTCTATTCGGTGTTGTGTAATGAAGATGAGCCGGCAATGGATGTACGATGACCGATGCTCTCCCCAGTTCGTTGAGGGCGTGCATACTTTTCTGCTTGCGGATGGTTTTATGCCTTGTCCATGTGCTGGCTGTAAGAATGGTCGCAATTATTCTACGTCAAGAACCATTCACGTCCACCTGTTTGAGTCCGGTTTCATGCCCCACTATAATGTTTGGACCAAGCACGGAGAAAGAGGGGTTATGATGGAAGACAATGAAGAAGAAGAGGATGACGACAGCTATCCTGGCCATGGGTTCCCTGAATACGATGATACAACAATGGGGGAAGAAGCTGAGCCGGTAATGCGAGAAGAAGCTAGGCCGGCAATGCGGGAAGAAGCTGAAGAAGAGGCATCAGATGAGCCCGTTGATGATCTAGGTCGGGCCATTGCCGATGCAAAGAGAAACTACGCAAGTGATTTGGAGAAGAAGAAGTTGCAGCGCATGTTAGAGGATCACAAAATTGTTGTACCCGAATTGCGTGAGGTGACAAGAAAAGATGGGCACCATTAATCGAATTGCTGCAATGGAAGGCAGAGAATGGTGTATCCGACAAGGGATTTGGAAAGTTGCTGCTAATGATAAAGGATATGCTTCCAAAGGACAAACGAATTGCCCGAGAGTACGACGGCTAAAGAAGGCTGTCTGCCCTCTAGGTTTAGAGGTGCAGAAGATACATGCATGCCCTAATGATTGCATCCTCTACCGCGGTGAGTATGAGGATTTGAACGCTTGCCGGTATGTGGTGCATTACGCTATAAGATCAGCCGCGATGAGCATGGTGATGTCGAGGGCGGCGCCCTGTGAAGAAGATTCCTGCCAAGGTGATGTGGTATTCTCCTATAATACCACGGTTGAAACGCTTGTTCCAAAACAAAGAGCTTGCCAAAGGCGATGCGATGGCACAGAGAAGACCGTAAGAAAGACGGAAAGTTGAGAGTACCAGCTGATGGGTCGCAGTGGAGAAAAATCGAAAGAAAGTACGGGAAGGAGTTTGCAGATGACGCAAGGAGCGTATGGTTTGGTCTAAGCGCAGATGGCATTAATCCTTTTGGGGAGCAGAGCAGCAACCATAGCACCTGGCCTGTGACTCTATGTTTGTATAACCTTCCTCCTTGGTTGTGCATGAAGCGGAAGTTCATTATGATGCCGTGCTCATCCAAGGCCCTAAGCAACCCGGCAACGACATTGATGTGTACCTAAGGCCATTAGTTGAAGAACTCTTACAACTGTGGAATGGAACAGGTGTACGGCGTGGGATGAGCACATGGGGAAGAATTTGACGTAAAAGGCGTTGTTGTTCGTGACCATCAATGATTGGCCTGCTCTCAGTAACCTTTCAGGACAGACAAACAAGGGATACCGCGGATGCACGCACTGTTTGGATGATACCGACAATATATATTTGAATAGTTGTATGAAAAATGTGTACCTGGGACATCGTTGATTTCTTCCGAGCAGGCATCCCGTAAGAAAGAAAGGCAAGCATTTCAAAGGTGAGGCGGATCACCGGACGAAGCCTCGCCACCGTACTGGTGCTGATGTACATGATATGGTCAAGGATTTGAAGGTGATATTTGGAAAGGGTCTGGCGGACAACCTGTTCCAAAGGACGCCGACGGACGCGCACCCATGTGGAAGAAAGAAATCTATATTTTGGGACCTGCCATATTGGAAAGACCTAGAGGTCCACTCCGCAATCGACGTGATGCACGTGACGAATAATCTTTGCGTGACCCTGCTTGGCTTCTTGGGCGTGTATGGGAAGACAAAAGATACACCTGAGGCACGGGAGGACCAGCAACGTATGCACGGAGAAGACGGCATATATCAGGGTCATGCAAGCTACGCCCTTACCAAAGAAGAGAAGGAAATCTTCTTTGAATGCCTGCTCGATATTAAGGTACCGTCGGCTTCTCGTCGAATATAAAGGGAATAATAAACATGGCAGAGAAAAGTTCCAGAACCTAAAGTCTCATGATTGCCACGTGATTATGATGCAACCGCTTCCGGTTGCATTGAGGGGCTTCTACCGGAAAACGCTCGATTAGCCATTGTGAAGCTATGTGCATTTCTCAATGCAATCTCTCGAAGGTAATCGCTCGAGAAATCATACCAAGGTTACAGAATGATTTGGTGCAATGTCTTGTCAGTTTCGAGTTGGTGTTCCCACCATCCTTCTTCAACATCATGACGCACGCCCTAGTTCACCTATGCTTGAAGAGATTAACGTTTTGGGTCCTGTATTTCTACACAATATGTTCCCCTTTGAGAGGTTCATGGAGTCTTAAAGAAATATGTTCATAACCGTGCTAGGCCGAAGGAAGCATCTCCAAGGGCCATCAAAATGAGGAGGTCATTGAGTTTTGTATTGACTTTATTCCTGACCTTAAGCCGATTGGTGTTCCTGAATCATGGCATAAGGGCGCATCGGATGGAAAAGGCACGCTAGGAGGAACAAATAATATGTATGGACGGACATTCTCTCACTGAAGCACACTACACAGTTCTACAGAATTCCGCCTTGGTGGCTCCGTATATGGATGAACACAAGAATTTGCTACGCTCCAAACACCCGGAGCGGTCTGATGACTGGATTACACGTGAACAAACCAGGAGTTTCGCCAGCTGGTTGCAGACACGTACCATGCATGACACCTCTATTGAAGATGACCTGTACTTGCTGTCCCAGTTACCATCTTCGAATATAATGACTTTCAAAGGGTACGAGATAAATGGTAATACATTTTACACGATCGCCCAAGATAAGAAGAGCACCAACCAAAACAGTGGTGTCCGCTTTGATGCAGAAACCAAGACGGGAAAGGAAACATATTATGGTTATATACATGACATATGGGAACTTGACTATCGACGTGGTTTAAAGGTCCCTTTGTTTCGTTGCAAATGGGTCAATATGACACGAGGCGGGTAACGGAAGACCCGCAGTGCGGAATGACAACAGTGGATCTCAACAATCTTGCGTATGCAGACGAACCATTCGTCCTAGCCAATGATGTGGCACAGGTTTTCTATGTGAAGGACATGTCTACCAAGCCAAGAAAAAGAAAGAATAAGGAAGCGAATGCATCGTGACGATGAGCCAAAGCGGCACATAGTTCTTTTTGGGAAGAGAAACATCGTGGGAGTGGATGACAAGACAGACAAGTCAGAAGATTATGAAAAGTTTGATGAAATTTCTCCATTCACAGTGAATATTGACCCGAGCATCCCGTTAAATGATGAAGATTTTCCATGGTTACGGGCAAAGAAAGGGACACACGCTGAAGAAAAAGTTTCACACCCAAAGATCTGGGATGTGATCGGCTTCACTATCATCACTTTCTTCGTGTTTCACACCCAGAGGGGAATCTCTGTAATAGTTAGGGTAGTTATGTGTTTTGGCATTTGAAGCGAAGAAATTTTATGTGCAAACAAATTCTTTCATGCCTTTACTGATTTTTAAAGTTAAATTATTCACAAACTAGTGATTCACACTAATTTCAAATAATTCAAAATTTAAACTATTCAAATTTGAAAACTACGGGCACTAATAGAAAGTTTGTAATTTTTGTACCTAAAGCAAAAATATTCACAAAGAAACTCTAAATACACAAAAAAAACAACACAAAAATAAATAAAGCAAAAAAAACGCCTACTAGGCCGTGGCGGCCTGCATACGACTAGAAACCCAACCTGTTGTTGGGCGGGATGCAGGCCATAAAGGCCAAGTGGGCCAACAGGGCAACAAAGAACACGAGGCCCAAGAGGGCCTGCTTTGGAGAGGAGCTCGAGAGAGGCGACCGCACGGGGTTTATAAATCAGTGCGGTCGCCCCTCGGCTAGCGAGGTGGGACTAAACTTGTCAAGATCAAGATTGCGCAAATAAGACCCCTTTAGTATGGGTGGTGGCACAAACCGGTACTAAAGGGGGCCTTAGTACCGGTTGGAGCCACCACCGGTATTAAAGGGGTGCGCTTCCGCCGCTTGGCCTGGTTAAACAGACCTTTAGTACCGGTTGGTGGCTCCAACCGGTACTAAAGGTGCCTTCTATATATACAACACTTGAAAAATTTCATTCTCCTCTCTGTTTCTTCCTCTGTTTCCCCATTGAACCGCCTACTTGATCGATCGGCCGTCACATCGACTTGTCGCCGTCGCCGCCCACGTCATCGCCGTCGCCGCCCCGTCCCGTCGCCGCCCCGTCCCGTCCCGTCGCCGCCCTCGTCTCCGTCGCCGCCTGGGCCCTTCCTCAGAAGCGCCGTCCCAGCGTCGCCGCCCAGCCACGCCTGACCCGTCGCTGCCCCGGCCGTTGCCTCGCCGTCGCCGTCGCCCGCTGTGAGCTCTCCCCTCTAACCCCTCTCCCATGGCCCGGCCACCATGGCCGCCCCTCCGAGCCCATACACACACACACAAGCATGATGAACACACACACACATACACGTATATATTTAATTAGTTTAGATTTTGTATGTTTAATTAGTTCAGATTTTTAGATTATTGTTTTTTCACTAGTATATATGTATGAATGCATGTTAGATGGATATAATTAGTGTTTAATTAGTATGGAATTTTTTATATAATGTTGTTTTTCTGTTTTTTAATGGATGTATAGAAATTGTTTTTTATGTTTTTAGTGTTAGATGCTTAATTAGTATGAAATAGTATATAGATTTTTGGAATACTAGAAATGTTATAAATTTTAGTTATCAAAATCCAGTCATTAAAAAAATATTATTTTTTGCGGGCATATAGCTAGTATTTGTTATCGACGATGCCCTGCCCGCATCCTCGCTGCCGACCCGTCATGACGACGCCCAGCCGGCCCATGTCCGGGACTGGCTCCGCCGGCTGGCACCGGAGGTACTGCTCGAGGGGCGCGCCGCTTGATGAGGAACCCGGCCCGGGCCCGTCGTCGACCCTGATCTCGCTTTGGTGGCGTTCGCGTGGGCCAGTCTCGGTGCGGAGGGACCTGGCCCCGCCGGAGGAGGTACGTCGCCGTGTCAGGGAGGAGGACGAGCACGTCCATCGCTACATGGTTGCGTTAGAGGGCGGCAGGTTCTCCAATACCTGGCAGTATCTTCAGGGATCTCACATCAGCTATGATCCTGTGAGGGTTCCTTCTCTTTGGGTGTCCACCGCCCGCGACGCAGGAACCACGAGTGTCCTAGATTCTTCTGTAGTATTCGATCTTTAATTAGCTAGCCAGTGATGTACTATTCAATATTATATATTATTCGAGACGATGTATTCGAGATTGTATCTATTATTCTAGACAAAGTATTCGAGATTATATCTATTATTCGAGACGATATAATTTGAATACTAAATTGTTTTATATTTCTATTGAATTAGTTAAATAAAAGCTATGGCAGACAATACCGACAGAGAGGGAGAACAGACCATGTTCGATATGATACGCGGGCCAGATGATGATCAGAATGAAGAAGATTATGACGGCTCCAAATTTCTAAACAACACCGGAGAGGGTGATATGATATTCGATCGCGACGACCGAATTGATGAAGTCATGAACTACGATTATGACGATGACGAAGAACATGTTGATCCTGAAACAACAAATACCGGCGAGGTATATATATTTATATAAGCAGGTTTCTGGTGATCATCACATGTTTTAAATGACTTGAAGATATATTAACGAATCGATCTTTGTTCTTTCAGCCATCCGGTTCGAGCAAATCTTCAGGCAAAAGGACGAAACGAGGCCCGAACAAAAAGTTGAAGGAGGGCGTAAAGTACAATGTCGAGGCAGTCAGACCTAATGGCGAACCATTAGCGCCTAAGAAGTTTGCGGACAAGTTCATTCGTCAGTGCGGAGTTCTTGTGGAGGACCAACTCCCGATCTCCCTTCAAGAATGGAGAGAGCCAGCAAAAGACAAAGGACAAAAAGGCAAAGAGGACGCTGCTCCACGTCCAGATGTTACTTTTGTCGACAAGAATCAAAAAGATCTGTTTTGGGATACTCTCATGGAACATTTCACCCTACCAGATCATTTCATAGAAGCAGATGTGCAGAAAGTCAAGGACGCTGCTTTTAGGAAGATGGCGGTTGCATTTAAGAACCACAACAATCGTGAATGGGACAAGTACGTCAAGGGAGGAAGGAAGACTCCAGTATTCGAGGGAACACTAGAGAACCAACGTGCTCATTGGGACGATTTCGTGAAATTCAAGGATTCAGAATTAGCTAAGGAACGGTCGAGAATAAACAAGAAGAATGCCGAAAAAAGGATAAGTTCCATAAGCTGGGGTCAGGTGGCTATGCGGTGGCAATGCCTAAGTGGGATAAGTCTGAGAAAGAGATGGAGGATGCAACTGTCACTCCGGTTACTAAGAGCTGGCCCCCCAGGTGCAGGACTTGGTTCTATGCGCATGGGCGGGAGTTGGACCCGAAGACAGGCAAAGTTTCGACGAAGGCATGTCTGAACGGAGCCGACGATGCGATACTTGTTGCAATAGAAGAGGCACGATCGGGGGTGTTCCAGCCCAATAGAGTGAACGACGAGCTTACGCTTGCCCTGGGAAATCCTGAACACCCGGGAAGAACACGAGGCAAGGGCGTTATTCCGTGGTATGAGGGGTTTTCAGACTGGAACAACGACTACAGAACCCGTGTGAGAAAGAAGATTGCGGAGGAGAAGAAGAGGAAGATGGAGGAGGAGCAGAGGAAGCGGGAATATGAATGCCTTCAATGCCTAGAAGCAAGTCAAGCGGAATTGGCAGTCAAATTCCAGCGGCAGCAGGAGCAGATCGACTCACTTAGCCAGCAAAGGGGGTCTCAGCAGCTGCAGCAGCTAGCGGATGTTCCAGCATTGGGTAGCACCGCCCCATCCATGCAGAGAAGCAGCGTGGGTTCCGCCCCGGACGATGCAATGCAGGGTAGATACCCCGTGGATGACATCACGGAGAACACTAGCTGCGAGCTACACGTCAAAATGAAGAACATATCCATGAAGGTGGCGGACGGAGAAGCTTTTCCAGCTACTCCCCAAAGCAACCTACCATTGCATCCCGATTCCAGAGGGCTATGCTCGTGTCATGGTTGACGAGGTGGTGCAGCCATATTCGGGCTAGAGCTTGACATTCCTGGAGGTGAGGACGAGCGCTTTCTGAGACGCCAACCATCGTATCATCCTATGGAAAAAGGATTGCATCATCTTCAAGGCCACCGACACGGCCATCTGACTCCTCGTCGAAGTCCGCCACCGAGTCAGCAGTCTCCCGCTCCTGCAAGTCCACCAAGTCCGGCAAAGTGTCAGGCCACTCCTCCTCCAAGTCCGGCAAAGTGTCAGGCCACTCCTCCTCCTCCAAGTCCGCCACAGCGTCACTCCTCCTCCAAGTCTGGCACAACCTCAGGCCACTCCTCCTCCAAGTCCCAAGACATCTTCAGCGGCCACTCCTCCTCGTCCAACTCAGCCTTGTCACCGGGCGTCTCCGCCGCCTCAAGAATCGCAGAAGAGACACCCCGCAGCTATGGTGCGAGCGGCACGAGTCGAGGTAGTACAGGAAGTACAGGCGGAGGCAAGCGATATAAATATGGTCCAAGCCTCACGCCTCTTCCGCAGAGGGCTTATGACAGGTCCGAGGAGGAAATCGCACCCATATCAAAGTCCGAGGTGGAAGCCCATTTTGCACCGAAACCGCCACCGCCGCCAAGGGAGAAAGTGCCTGAGGAAACGATTGACCACTTCATTCGTATGGCTCAACCACCAGCTCCCAAGCCTGTTGACACAGACTATGAGCGCCACATCAGGAAGTTAAATCGAGCACGTCTCACGTAAGGAGGCGAGCTCGAATCGGAGCAAACAAGAAGCAGCTGTCAAAAATGCGGAAAACCATTCCCACTGGGAGAACAAGCGGCGAATCGATCCCTCGCTTGTTGTGCCAACAACACGTGGATCTGTGCGCCCAATATGATTGTGGGCAAACAGTTTACGTTCCTGAGGTGGGCAATGTGGTAATAACGGAGGACCATATAATGCAGGCTGAAGTTCTCAAAATCACTGTTGGACAACTCCTCGAGATCGAGCCCATGCCTGTGCTTAGAGAGGATGAAATTAAACGGAAATATGTCCGGGGCCAACCTTTGGTCCATCCAGACAAAGTCAAGAACCTCCCAACGAGAATGTATGAATTGCATCAATGGTACATGAACATTACCAAGATTTCCGATCGAGTGTCCCTCATGGTGAATGTCAAGGAGGAGCATTACTTCCATGAGAAAGCTTTGTCCGTTGAGTATTCTGAACTGTTTCAGTTATACAATCAAGACGCACTCGACAAATCTATCGCCGATTGCTATTGTCTCGTAAGTGATTTCTTTCTGTAATTTAAGTCTCAAGCTAGCTGTATCGATCCTTTTGATCAATCATTACCTGTAATTATCCTCACTATATTCTTTTCTGTGGTATTATATGCAGGATGAAGATATATGAAATGAGAAAAGGTGGACGCTTTGGCATCGGGTTCATTGACCCAAACACCGTTAATGAATACACATGGAATATAGATGCACGTCATCAAAAGGCCGTAGAGGACAACATGCTAGAGTTCTTGAAGCGCCTCAAATACAATGAAGATATACTACTTCGTTACAACTTCCAGTGAGTCACACTGTCTTGTACTACAAATTCTCTGTTTTTGCCTACTAGCTAGCTACATGTTTTTGCTTTACATATGCCCGCTTAATTAAGACATGCAAACGTGTGCATGCAGATTTCACTGGGTCTTGTGTATCATTAAAGTTGACGCCGAACAGTTGAAATACTGGACTCACTACTCAAAGAAAAACTGACTATAACATCTTGTTTGGGATAGTCAACAGGTAATTTCAATCATTATTAACTATATATCTCGGCCTATTTAGTTCGTCATTTTTCATGATATGAACTATATTTAATAACCCCTTTATTCATTTTCTTTGTCGGCGGGCAGGGCTTGGGCAAGGTTCATCAGCGTCACGGAAGGCGAATGGAAAAAAAAAAGCTTAAATGGTTTCGACCCAAGGTAAGTAATTATAGTACTAGCTAGCTAGCTAGCTAGCTGCCATCTCTTTAATTATCATGCTTGATTAATTATTATCTGATCAAATTCCATTCTCGTAAAGGCCTCAAGCAGCGCAGGGGACTGATCTGTGTGCATTCTGCGTTATGCGAGAACATTCGCATGATGGCGTCCGAAAGGAGCAGATCTCAAAGACAGGAATGGGTACGCTTGTCAGAACACTATTCACAATTTTTACACCATTATCGATATCTAGTCACACAACTAATACACATGCATATTTTCTTAACAGTTCAAAGAGGTGCGGGACAACCTCCTAGAAACGGAGCGCGAAGAAGCACTTCAAGAGGAAATAGCGGGATTTTTGCTCGACCAGGTCATAAATCCGAAGGGAGAATACTATTACCCGCTACCGCCCCCATGAAAACCACTTCCAATTGTCATCGTGTTCCGAAGGCATCAATTAGGCTAATGCCACTGGCTCAAGGCAACATGCATATGTAGGAGAAATTGTATATAGCTATACATGTGTGTATGTGTGAATTAATTAATATGATGGTTTGTGAGACATTGATGATATATATATACATATGCATGATTGGTTCTATTAGAAATTTATATATATATATATATATATATATATATATATATATATATATATATATATATATATATATGCATAACGTGTACAATGTGTAGTATCGTAAAATACCAGCAAGCGAAAAAGAATTAAATTGATAACACAAATTTAATTAAAAATAAAAATAAAACAAAAACTCATTAAACATTTAGTACGGTTGGTGTTACCAACCGGTACAACAGGGCTCCCTGCCCCGGAGCTGGCTCGTGCCACATGGTTGGTTTTAGCACCGGTTCGTGCTGACCCGGTACTAAAGGGGGGGGGGGGGCTTTAGTGACCACACTTTAGTGCCGGTTGTGGAACTGGCACTAAAGGGCCTTACGAACCGGTGCTATTGCCCGGTTCTGCACTAGTGCCCCGAGCCCAGATGAGAATGAAGAAGATGACGGCTCGCAATATCTGAACAATACCGGTGATGGTATGATGTTCGATGAAGACGAACAAATAGATGAAGTCCAGAACATTCATGACGAATGAAATGTTGTTCTTAAAATAACAAAGACCGATGAGGTATATTTATATAAGGCATCTAGTGATCATCATATTTTAAATGATTTGTATATATATTAACGAATGGATCTTTCTTCTTTTAGCCCTTCGGATCGAGCAAATCTTCTACAAGCAGCAGGATTGTTCGAGGTCCGGCCAAAAAGTTGAAGGATGGCATAAAGTACAACATCGATGCCATCAAACCTAGTGGCAGCCCTGATGAACCTAAGAAGAATGCGAAGAAGTTCACTCGTCAATGCAGACTTATTGTCAGGGACCAAATCCCGATCTCCGTTCAAGAATGGAAAAAGGCACCAAAGGCATCTCCAGATGTTACTTTTGTCGACCAAAGAGCAAAAGATCTGCTTTGGGAATCGCTCATGTCACATTTCACCCTGCCAGATTATGCAGATCTGGAGAAAGTCAAGAAGTTTGCTCTTAAGAAGATGACGATAACATTCAACAACCACAAGAAAACTATATGAGCCGCATACGTCAAAGCAGGAAAGCAGACTCCAGAATTCAAGGGAACACTAGAGAAGGCAAGAGATCACTGGGACGCTTTCGTGAACTTCAAGGAATTGGAAGTAGCTCAGGAACGGTCGAGAATAAACAAGATTAGTGCCGCGAAAAAGCAGTGGCACCATAATCTGGGGCCAGGTGGCTACGAGGTGGCCCGACCTAAGTGGGATCTCGCTGAGCAAGAGATGATGGCTGCAGGGGTCACTCCAGTTACATTGAGTTGGCCCCCCAGGTGCAGGACTTGGTTCTATGCGCATGGGGGGGGGGGGAAGTTGGACCCAAAGACAGGCGAGGTTTTGGAGCCGGCAAGTCTTAAAGGAGCCACCAACAGTTTACTTGTTGCAATACAAGAGGCTCGAGAGGGAGTGTTCAGGCCCAACAGAGAGAATGGTGAGCTTATGTGCGTCCTGAAGAATACTGAACACCCGGGAAGAACACGAGGCAAAGGCGTTGTTCCGTGGTTTGAGGGGTTTGTGGACTGGAATGCCGACAACAGAAGTCATGCGAGAAAGAAGCAGCAGGAGGAGCAGAAGAGGAAGATGGAGAAGGAGGAGAGGAAGCAGGAAGCAGACGCCTTCACATCATAGAATCAAAGCACGCGGAGTTGGCACGTGCGTTCCAGCGGTAGCAGCAGCAGATCGACACACTTAGCCAGGAAAGGGGGTCTCAGCAGCGGCAGCACCTAGTGGATCCAGCATTGGATAGCACCCTCCCATCCATGCCGAGAAGCAGCGTGGGTTCTGCCCCCGGTGATGATGCACTGCTGGATAGATAGCATGTGGATGATATCATAAATAAGACAACTTGTGAGCTACACTTTAAAATGAAGAACATATCCATGAAGGTGGAGGACGACGTTGCTTATAAAAATCCCCCTGAAGCAACCTTCCATTGCAATCTGATTCCAGCTGGCTATGCTTGTGTCAGGGTTGATGAAGTGGTGGCACAATAATCGGGGCTAGAGTTTGACATTCCTGGAGGTGACGACGAGCGCACACTGGGAGAGGCCATACATCGTATCATTCTATGGAGAAAGGATTGCATCATCTTTCCAAGGCCACTGACACCGCATCAGTCGGCTCCTCCTCCAAGTCCGCCATCGCATCAGCAGACTCTCGCTCCTCCAAGTCAACCACCGCGTCAGCAGACTCCTGCTCCTCCAAGTCCGCCACCATGTTAGGCCACTCCTCCTCCTCCAAGTCCGGCACCCCGTCACCCGACTCCTCCTCCCCCAAGTTCGGCACCGCGTAAGCGACTCCTCCTCCAAGTCAGGCACCGCGTCAGTCGTCTCCGCCGCATCAGCGGGCTTCGCCTCCTAAGCAACAGCGGAAGAGAGGCGTCGCAGCTATGGTGGCTAGCGGTACAACAGGAGGCAAGAAATACAAATTTGGTCCAAGCCTCCAGCCTCTTCCGAGGTTGCCTGACGACCTGACTGTCGCGAAAAACGAAGCCAAAGTGAGGGCCCAAGTGAAGGCCCATTTTGGACCGAAACCGGCCCCGCCTCTAGAGGAGAAAGTACCTGAGCATGTCATTCAACACTTTATTCGTATGGCTGAACCACCAGCTCCCAAGCATATTGACTCAGACTATGAGCGCCAAATCAAGAAGTCATATCAAGCACACAAAAAGGAGTCGAGCTCGAGCTCGAGCCAAGCAGCTACCAAAAAAGCGGGAAAACTGTTCCCCAGCTGGGAGAACAGGCGGTGCAATAGATCCCCCTGCTTATTGTACCAACACATGTGAGTACCGGCGCCGACCAGCTGGTAATAACCGACGATCATAGCAGGATAGCTGAAGAGGCCGGTGTCACTGTTTATCAACTCCTAGAGATCGAGCCCATGGAAAAGTTTAAAGAGGAGGAACTAAAAAAGAAATATGCCCGCGGCGAATCTCTGGTCAAGCCTGAGGAGATTATGCGTTTATCAACGAGAATGTATGAATTGCATGAATGGTACATGAGAGAAGCCAAGACTACCGATCTAGAGTCCCTCATGGTGAGAATCAGCCAGAGCATTACTTCCATGAAAAAGCTATCTGGGTTGAGTTTCAAGAACAGTTTCAGTTATTCAATCAAGACACACTCGACAAATCTATCGTCAGTTGCTATTGTCTGTAAGTGATTTCTTTCTGTAATTTAAGTCTCTAGCTAGTTGTAGTGCTCGTTAATCATTACCTGTAATTATCTTCACTATATTCTCTCCTGTGGTATTATGCAGAATGGAGATCAATGACATGAAAAAAGTTGGATGCTATAACATTGGGTTCATTGATCCAGAGAGAGACATGGTCATGTGAATATGATTGACCATACACAGAGAAAACCTTGCTAGAGTTATTGGTGCGACTAAATACCGAACCAGACATACTACTTCCTTACAACTTCAGGTGAGTGACACTTTCTTGTACTACAAATTATGTTTTTGCTTACTAGATATTAATAAGTGTAGTTGATGAGTTATGCACATGCCCGTTTAATTATACAAACGTGTGCGCATGCAGTTTTCATTGGATCATGCTAACGATTGAAGTTGACGAGGGAAGAGTTCAAGTACTTGACTAATTACTTAAAGATGTTAATGACTACAAAATCGTGAGGGGGATGGTCGACAGGTAATTTCAATAATTATCGAACTATATGTCGGTCTCTTTATTTCGTCATTTCCTGGTATCAACTAATTAATGACTCCTTTATTCTTTTTTTTTGCCGGCAGGTAGGGCTTGGGAAAAGTTCATCAAACAGGTTCAAGGCCCATGAAAACAAAAGCTGAAATGGGTGCGACCCAAGGTAATTAATTAAGTAGCTAGTACTAACTAGCTACCATCTCTTTAATTCTAGTTTCAATACCATTATCATGCTTGATTAATTATTATCTGATTGAATTTTATTCTCATAAAGGCCCTGAAGCAATTGCTGGGGACTGATATATGTGCATACTACGTTTGCGGGAACATTCGTATGATGACGTCTGTCGTGGATTTGTCACGGCAGATGTCCTCATGGAAGGACTTAGTCGCGAGGCCATCGAACGGGTTAACTTAGAGGGGTTAAAGCGGACGCAAAGACACGAGAGTTATACTAGTTCGGCCCCTTCGATGAAGGTAAAAGCCTACGTCTAGTTTGTGATGGGATTGATGTGATTCCGGCGATTAGGGAGCAATAGCTTCGCCTAAGCCTCGGATTGTTGTTCCTAAACCGCCGCCGGGTTGTCCCCTTATATACATGGGTTGACGCCTCCCGACCTATTAGAGTCCCGAGGCCGACTCATACAAGTGTTCGCCCGGTCTCTCCTTCCCTTTTCTTACAACACAAGTTACATGACTATGGCGGTTTTACCATTATGTGCCCTAATCAGCCTTTGGGCCCTAAGCTTAATAGTAAAGCGCCATCTTTTGAGTCTTCGTGGGCTTCAATATAGCTGAGGGTGAACCGGCCCCTCCTGGGCGGTTTACACTCAGTAGGTACATCCCCAACATTAGGCCCCAGATTGATTTGAACCTGTTCATGTAAATCTTCAATACTTTAGACAAAATTCTGAACATCATCCTCCATTCCTCGTAAACCGCCATCTTGTTAAACCGCCGTGACGTCATCCTCCGACCACCGTGACAGAGCATCTTGACGTCATCTTCATTAAAGAAGCCCAAACAGTAAGATTCCCTTCATTTAATGCTATTCCGGAAATCGAGGTGACCATTGCGCCATCTCCCGCTTTCAACTCCTCGATTCTCGCGCTTCATTAACTATTCTGCCTTATTATAAATAGACCGAAAGGCCCTTTCTCATCTTCTCCTTCCGCGCTTCTTCTTCCTCGCGTCGCTCCAGCTCTGAAGCTCCGCCGTCATTGGCCGACCTTCGAACGCCGCATCAACAAAGGCCACCGCATCAACCTGGTTGTACCAGAGATCGTCGGCGTTCCTCCGCTATCCTGCACATCCGGTAAGGTTCTTCCTCATACCCCTAGATCCGTATCTTTAGGGCTCCTGTTCTCATCGGCGTTCATAGGTGTTCATCCCTAGCTCTTCGTGATTCGCTCTGCCATGGTTTCCTTTAACTCAACTGTAGCATACATCTTGTACGGTAGTCGCTCCGCTTTCAGTTTATCATTTAGTAGATCTTCTTTTTTGTTCAGAATCCCTTGATAGAACGCACGAACTTCTCTGCCCTTATCTGAAGCCTTCATAGATCGCAGAAATTTTTTCTTACTGAACCTTTGGTAGATCCAAATTAATTCCGTCGATGTGCGAAACCTGTTTCTGTCAACACTTAGCAGATTTTTCAACCTTGTCCCTTCCTCCTAAGGGCGGTTTAACTTTTTGATAGCTAATCCGCCATACCTCATTAGCCCTTAGTTAAACCGGAAATGCGAACTGAACGCCAGATTGCCGGTTTAGCATTGCATCATATATCTGAATCGTTAACGGTGAACCGCTTTTACCTTTCCTTTCGCAGCTTTCTTCTTCCAGAATGGCCAAGCAATTCGCAGCTTGCAACTGGGTCCGGTCCAAGATTACTGAGACGCAACTCAATGGATATGTCACCACCGGCGCTTTAGCCTCCAAAAATGTCCTTCATTGGCGTGTTCCGGATGCTGAATGCCCTCCTGAACCTCAAGAAGGAGAAGTAATTGTATTCATGCAACACTTAGACCGGGGATTCAGCCCGCCCGGATCAAAATTCTTCCGGGATGTCCTTGCAAGTGTCAACTCCATCCGTAAGATATTGGTCCGAACTCTGGGTCCAATATATGCAATTTCCAAGTTTTCTGTGAAGTCTATCTTCAAGAAGAACCATCTGTGGATCTGTCCCGGGACTTCTTTCATTTGAACCGCTGTACAGAGTTTTCGGACGGTCCTAATACGGAACTGGGTGGCGTTTCAATCCAGAAAAGGAAGGAAGTAGACTTTCCCCACGCAAAACACCATAGCCATCCGAAAGATTGGAACCAAACCTAGTTCTATTGCCGGAATACCGCTCCTAACAGCGAGAACCCTTTGCCGGGCTACCGCCCTCACCGGCTTAGCAACCATCACCCATTGCCTTTTACGCTGACCGCCGCAGAACGGAAGAATTTTGCGCCTCAAATTATCAAACTCCGGCTCTAATGGCCAATGGCTTAACTGGTGTTGACCTTTGTCCGATGTTGGGTTTCTTGGGGCATCTTGCCATTAAGCCGCCGCCCGGATTGATGCATCGAATACACCGGTAGCGTCAAAGACCCTCAAATACGTCACGAGCTACCAATAACTGAGCTTGAAATCACTGATACGGTGAAGAAGATGCTCGACGAATCGGTATCCGTCTGCAGCCAAACCGGGTTGGCCCCGTTCTGTGCTTCCAACAAACCGCCTGCGGTAAGCCTCTGCTCATCACTCTTCTGATATTAATGTCTTATTGATGTATATTAATCCTTGTTACCTCTCAGGCTAACAGTTCCTTCTGGAAACGAACCAAACCGGCCCGGGTACCTCGTGTAAAGTCCAAGACCACCAAGAAAACTGGTAAGAGGAAAACCGCCGATTCTTCTGAGTCAGCGGAAGGAGAAGAGTCAAGTCGAGGTAAAGCTTGATTTACCTTATCCCTTTTATCCTTCATCCTATTGACAGCTACAATTCCCGGTGATTTATGTCAAGCTAGTCATATCGATCCTGTTGAGGTAATCCTTCTTTCTTCCGACTCGATCTTGTGCGGTTAAAAGAATTCACGGACAGTCCGGAAAGTGAAAAATCTCGCTCCCGTGCTCATTTGAATCCGAACCTTTCTTTGAAGACACAAAGATGAAGAGCACCGTGACAACCCGCACAGCGCCAGCAAATTACATCGTCCGGTTTACTGGCACCCCAACCCGGAAGCGCTGGCCCGTGAGGTGATTTGTTCTCCTGAAAAACATTATCCTTTGAAAGGTTTCTTCCGATGCCCTCTCAATCCGTCGATCCAATTATCAGGCCTCTTCCAATTCATCTGGCGGTTCATCAACCACCCAACTGCCTCCTCTTAAAGTTGCTGCGGGGTAAGCATAATCCCCCTTTTTTTTGTTTCCTTCGCATTTGTTGATGTACCATACCCTAACTCTGAGTATTGCAGCACCAAGGCTCGCTTAAGTAAGAAGGCGAAAACCCTTGACCCTACTGCGGATGTTAATCCGGAGAAGACTGCAGAGCAGCATGGCGAAAAGCCTGAGGTTGCTAAAAACAGTTCTGCCGGGTTGAACCAAGACAACAACGCTAACCCGCCAGAGGTTGACCCGGACGCCCAAGTGGAAACCTCACATCCTGCTCCACCGAGTCCTGTAGAGAAACAGGTTGCAGGTGCTGAACCGCCAAGCCCAAGAAAGAATGCCAATCCGGCCAGCCCGGCCAAAGATGAATCTGTCGTAGTGACGGGCACCGCCTATACCACCCCTGGCAATCCGGTCGCTCTATCAAAACACAGTGCCAAGGAAGAGTATACTGGCATGAATACCGAGAAGGGAAAAGCTGATCTGTCCGCTTATGAAAACTTATCTGCTCAAGAACTTCACTCCAGCTTCCTGAACCGACTCTTCACAAGCCGTGACTTCGAAGCCGGTCTGGTGAATCGTATGAAGGAACGCTATGAGGTAAGGAGTTCTACCTCTTGTATCTTTTCTTGTGTAGTAGTTTCAAGGGCCGGTTTTAACTAGGCATTGTTAAACCGGGACTTAATATAAAACTCATCCATCTCAAACTTCAGTGCTGTAGCCCCCAAGGGTCGGTTTAACTTAGCATAGCTAAACCGGGACTTATTATAAAACTCATCCATCTCAAACTTCAGTGCTGTAGCCCCCAAGGGCCGGTTCAACTTAGCATAGCTAAACCGGGACCATAACTTGTATCACCATAGCAAGATGAAATCAATTAGCCATTAGCCCTCAAGTGCCAAGTTGAATACCTGTATTGAGCTTGGGACTTCATAATGCAACCACTAACGTGATTTATTTTGTATCGTGAGTGAGATATACCAAAGAACTGCATAACTCAAGGATCTTCATGCCAATCAAGACTCAACAAGCGAAGCCACCAAAGCCAAGGATGAATTGAAAACTGCCTTGACCACTATGGAACAATTTGAAGGAGTGGTATAACCGAAAGCAGACCAACTCGGACACCGAGAAGGCTGGTTTGCTAAAGCGGGCGGAAGATCTTTGAAGCGGCTCAAAACCGGTGATGAAGAACTCACCAGGCTAAAGTGCCAAATTAATGCCATGACCTCTGCGATCTTTGGTAAGAAATTTTTCACTAAAGTTTATTCCGTTTTGATATTTCCACCGGTTTAACCAGAACTGACCTTAAACTGGTATAGGGAAACGTATTGCTCATCTGGGCTCTGATATGCGGAAGAAGCTCAAGGCTGCATACACGCTGATTGAGCATCTATATACCGGCACCCAGCGAGTCATATGTGCCACGTCGTATGATAACACAGCTCCGCCCCTCGATCAAAGATACACCGGACCGCTATCCATGATTCCGCACAACTTGAAGAGTTGAAGCGATCCATGCCCGGCTGGCACTTTACTGGCTCTAACTCGTGCCAAAGCATGGATAGCGGATCTTGATCCGACTGACATAGCCAAGGGCTTCCCCAGCGCTCAAGAAAATGGCGAAGCTTTTGATAATGACGCCTTAAACGAATAACAAAGGAGATGCGTCCTCTGGCGAGTCAACTGGCAGCAGAAGCCAACCTGGCGGTTTATCGCTCTTTCTATGATGCAAACAACAAGCGGGTGGAGTTTGTTATTCTAGAAGTGCAGAACCTTGTTCCTCCAATCCGTAAGCACACTTATGCCCCTGACGTTGGTTCGGCTGAGCTTATAAGTGAAGAGGCTGTATTTCAGGCTTTAAACCGGATTGACTGGTCCACCGATAACCTCCGGACATTGGGAGATGAAGAGGAAGAAGCTGAACCAACGCCAGACGACCCATCTTCTTCACGTCAACCCGGCGAGGAAGCTTAATCCGTCAAGCCGGGCGATGCATCTTAATCTGCTAGTTATAACACCATTCGAAGTGCTGGGCCTCTGAAGGCTTTGTAATAGGATAGTCAGTACCGTTATTTTGAATATGCCTTTATGCCTTCAAACTGCAACTTTCGCGCAGAGGCGCTGATATTTTGAATTGAATAATCGAAACCTTCAACCTATATTGCCTGCAATCACAAAGTCTTTAACCTGCCACGGCGGCTTGTGTCGCCAGCCGGTTTGTGACGCTCATATGTATATGTAAGGAAGCATTGAGGCATATGATCAAAAATTTTGTGATACAAAAATACCTGCCACATCGGGCCTGCAGTTGGCTGAACCAACCTTGAAGCGAAGGTTGTATAAACCATTCCCATCGCAGGAGACAACAGCTCCTGTTTTTTAAAATGCCGGTTCACCATAATAAGATGGTAACATCAAACTGAGCAGATAGTCTCCGGATGAGGATTTGACCGTGTTCCGCCAATTTGTAATTGACAGTTTGAACCGGATTAACAATGTTGGTTTAAAAACGCAACAGAAGTAAAAGTTCTTTTAGCAAAAAAGAACAGAATTCAAGCAAAGGCAAAATAAAACCATTGCAAATGAGGATTTACTGAGCCGATCAGATGGTGTTACCATAGTCGGACACGACCAAGCTCCCAATAAGGTGTAGCCATGATTCAAGTCAGCCAGGTCCCCAATCAAATGAAAGTGGCATTATGCCGATCAAGTGGCGTGGCAATGGTTCGGGTTCGACCAAGCCCCCAAGTGACTCTCGACCTTAGGCCGATCAAGAGGCGTGATCGGTTCAGATTTGACCATGTCCCCAAGTGATCTGGTGGCTTTCACCTATCAAAAGGTGTCGCATTGGTTCGGACACGACCAAGCCCCAAGTGATATCACAAAGCTTTTGAAAAGCAAACTCAAGGGGTAAACCGGAGGCCGCTTTAAGACGGAACAACTCCATGTAACCACGCATGATGTAAAAGAACGGATACCCCGCTTTAGCTGAGGCTCCGGTTTATTACTTTGTTCATAATATATACACTGTCATAATATGTACATAAGTAGAGCCGATGGCTCAGGTATAATAAGGCCGAAGATGAGCTATGTTCCACGGCCTGTTGGTCTCCTCCTCTGACGTGCGTGAGTCTTTATGCTCTCGAATATCGATCAGATAGTATGACCCGTTGTGTAGATTCTTGCTGACCACGAAAGGTCCCTCCCAAGGTGGGGATAACTTGTGCATATCAGTCTGGTCTTGGATGAGCCGAAGCACCAAATCTCCTTCTTGAAAAGTTCTGGTTCTGACCCGGCGACTATGGTAGCGATGAAGATCCTGTTGGTAAATCGACGAGCGAGCAGCTGCCAGGTCCCGCTCTTCATCCAACCGATCCAAAGCGTCCTGCCGTGCCGTCTCGTTGTCCGCTTCAACATAAGCTGCCACACGAGGTGAGTCATGACGGATGTCATCGGGGAGAACCGCCCGCTCCATAGACCATAAAGAACGGTGTGTATCCCGTGGATCTGTTGGGCGTAGTGTTGAAACTCCATAATACCGATGGTAATTCTTCTACCCAACAACCCAAGGCGTCCTCTGCAAAGGGACCATAAGCCGGGGCTTGATGCCTCTCAAGATCTCTTGATTAGCTCTTTCTGCTTGACCATTGGACTGTGGGTGTGCTACTGAAGAGATATCTAGCCGGATATGCTCACGTTCGCAAAACTCTTTCATGGCACCTTTGGACAAATTAGTACCATTATCTGTGATGATACTGTGCGGAAAACCAAACCGGAAAATCACCTTTTTGATGAACTGAACCGCCGTAGCCGCGTCACACTTGCTAACTGTTTCTGCCTCCACCCACTTTGTAAATTTGTCAACCGCCACCAGGAGGTGAGTCTTTTATCCTTGGACCTTTTGAAAGGTCCAACCATATCCAGCCCCAAGTTGCAAACGGCCAAGTGATTGGAATCATCCTCAATTCTTGAGCGGTATATGAGCACGCCTAGAAAACTTCGCAACCATCACATCGCCTCGACCAGATCTTCCGTGATCAAGATGAGCAGTCAACCAATAATAACCATGGCGAAACGCCTTAGCTACCAAGGATTTTGAACCGGCGTGGTGACCACAGTCCCCTTCGTGGATCTCACGCAATATTTCACAGCCTTCCTCAGGGGACACACAGCGCTGAAACGCCCCTGACACACTGCAATGATGCAACTCGCCGTTAACAATGGTCATAGACTTAGACCGCCGAACTATCTGTCGGGCCAACGCCTCATCTTCTGGTAACTCGCCACGGCTCATATATGCCAAGTAAGGGAGCGTCCAATCCGGAATGACATGCAGGGCTGCCACCAACTGAGCCTCCGGATCAGGAATAGCCAAATCTACTTCATCGGGAAGCTTGACTGACGGATTATGCAGTACATCAAGGAAGACATTAGGAGGGACTGGTTTACGTTGAGAGCCTAACCGGCTTAAAGCGTCCGCCGCTTCGTTCTTCCGACGATCCACATGGTCCACCTGATAGCCTTTAAAATGACTTGCAACCACATCCACCTCCCGACGATACGCAGCCATGAGTGGGTCTTTGGAATCCCAAGTGCCTGATACTTGCTGGGCCACCAAGTCCGGGTCACCGAAGCACTTAACCCGGCTTAGATTCATCTCCTTAGCCATCCGAAGACCATGGAGCAAGGCTTCATACTCAGCTGCATTGTTAGTACAAGGGAACATTAAACGGAGGACGTAACAAAACTTTTCACCTCGTGGAGAAGTTAACACGACTCCAGCCCCCGAGCCCTCCAACCGCTTAGACCCGGCCAAAGTGGATGGTCCAATAAGTATGATCCGGCTTTTCTTCAGCGCTCAGTAACTCCGTCCAATCATTAATGAAATCCACCAGCCGGGATTTTACCGCCGTCCGAGGCACATATCAGAATCGTGCGGCCCAAGCTCTATAGCCCACTTGGCTATCCGGCCAGTCGCTTCCCGGTTCTGTATGATATCACCCAGAGGAGCCGAACGGACCACCGTGATGGGATGCCCTTGAAAATATTGCTTCAGCTTCCGGCTTGCCATTAAAACCCCATACACCAGCTTCTGCCAATGTGGATATCTCTGCTTGGACTCAATGAGCACCTCGCTGATATAATAAACCGGACGTTGAACCGGATGTTCCCTACCTGTCTCATTCCGCTTACCACGATGGCTACGCTAACCGCCGGCATTAGCAAAGCAACATATAGCGAAGCGGCTCTTTGTCAATGGGAGCGGCGAGAACAGCGGGTTGGCCAATTGCCGCTTCAAATCCTCCAATGCTTCATCGGCGGCTGAACTCCGCATAAACCGATCCGTCTTTTTCAGCATTCGGTACAAAGGAATAGCCTTCTCCGAGGCGGCTGATAAACCGGCTTAGCGCGGCAATCCGACCCGCCAAACGCTGTACATCATTAATACACTTCGGTTTAGCCAAGGAGGTGATAGCCGTAATTTTCTCCGGATGGGCCTCAATCCCCCTGTTGGACACAAGGAAACCCAATAACTTGCCTGCTGGAAAACCGAAAACGCACATGGCCGGGTTAAGCATCATCTTGTACACCCACAAGTTGTCAAAGGTTTCTTTCAGATCCGCAATCAGCGTTTCCTTCTTCCTTGATTTGACCACAATATCATCCACATAAGCATGCACGTTACGGCCGATCTGTTCGTGCAGGCAATTCTGTACGCAACGCTGATAAGTCGCCTGGGCGCTCTTGAGCCCAAAAGGCATAGATACATAGCAGAAGGCTCCAAAGGGAGTGATAAACGCTGTCTTCTCCTGGTCCTTAACCGCCATTTTGATCTGATGATACCCAGAATATGCATCCAAAAAGCTCAAACGCTCACAACCCGCCGTGGCATCAATAATCTGGTCAATCCGGGGGAGGGCGAAAGGATCTGCCGGACAAGCTTTGTTAAGATCTGTGTAATCCACGCACATGCGCCAAGTGCCGTTTTTCTTAAGGACTAACACCGGATTAGCAAGCCACTCTGGATGGAAAACTTCCACAATAAAACCTGCTGCTAAGAGCCTGGCAACCTCCTCTCCAATAGCCTTGCGCCTTTCCTCGTTGAACCGGCGGAGAAACTGTTTTACCGGTTTATACTTGGGATCAACATTAAGAGTGTGCTCAGCGAGTTCCCTCGGTACACCTGGCATGTCAGAAGGTTTCCATGCAAAAATGTCCCGATTCTCACGGATGAACTCGATGAGCGCGCTTTCCTATTTAGGATCCAAGTTAGCGCTGATGACGAACTGCTTGGACGAATCACCGGGCACAAAATCAACAAGTTTAGTCTCAGCCGCCGATTTAAACTTCAGATCCGAATCGTGCTCTGTAGTTGGCTTCTTCAACGGTGTCATATCCGCCGGATCAACATTATCTTTATAGTACTTTAGCTCTTCGGTGGCACAAACCGACTCTGCGTAAGCCGCGTCGCCTTCCTCACACTCTAAAGCGATCTTGTGGCTCCCATGAACTGTTATCGTCCCTTTGTGACCCGGCATCTTCAACTGCAAATATACATAACAAGGCCGCGCCATGAACTTGGCATAAGCCGGCCGTCCAAACAGGGCGTGGTAAGGGCTTTGAATTTTCACCACCTCGAATGTCAATGCTTCCGATCTGAGTCATGTTCATCCCCAAAGGCCACCTCCAGAGATATTTTACCAACCGGATATGCTGACTTGCCAGGCACCACACCATGAAACACTGTACTGGACGGCTTGAGATGTTTATCCGTTAATCCCATACGACGGAAGGTCTCATAATACAGGATGTTGATGCTGCTTCCTCGTCCATCAATACCTTGGTGAACTTGTATCCTCCCACTTGAGGCGCTACCACTAGGGCTAGCTGACCCGGATTGTCAACCCGGGGAGGATGATCCTCTCTACTCCACACAATAGGCTGCTCTGACCAGCGTAGGTAACGTGGCACGGCCGGTTCAACAATGTTGACTGCCCGCTTCTGAAGCATCTGGTCTCGCTTGTCCAAGCCGGTGGTGAAGACGTGATATTGTCCACTGTTCAACTGCTTCGGATTGAGTTGATAACCCGATTGTTGCTGCTGCTGATTGTAACCACCTTGGTTGTTCTGATTGTTCTGATTGTTACGCCTACCGGATTACCATTAAACCTCGGACCGGAATTTCCTCCACCGTAACCCGGGCCGGACCCTGAACCGCCAGCGGGCCCTTGATCATACCGGAAAGCATTAGAATTTTTGAACTCCTGCATAATATAACAATCCTTCCAGAGGTGGTTTGCCGGCGCCTCCTTCGTCCCATGCTTCGGACAGGGTTGATTCAACAGATAATTCAACCGGTCCGGGTTGTGATTAGGCGCACCACCTCGGTTTGGCTGTTTACCCTTGCGCCGTTGGCCCTTGTCCTGCGTGTTGGTGTTGGCCACGAACCCCATGTTACCATTTGCCTTACGCTTGTTTCCTCCATTACCCGCCGAGTGATGCTGCTGGCCTCTGGAGTTGCTGTTATGTTTTCCCTTCCCTGCTTTGTCATCGTCAGACTCTGGATCCTTGGTACTATCAGAATCAGCATACTTCACTAAAGCACCCATGAGAGTGCCCATGTCATTACAAAACCGCTTCATGCGTCCCAACTTCAACTTTAAAGGCGTAAACCGGCAATTACCCTCCAGGGTTATGATCGCAGAGTCCGCGTTGATCCAGTCTGATGAATGCAGAATTTCCGAAACACGGCGCACCCAACGGGTCGTTGACTCCCCTTCCCCCTGGACGCAAGCCGCCAAGTCCACTACGGACATGGGCTGTTTACATGTATCTTTGAAATTCTGGATAAACCGGGATCGCAGTTGGGCCCATGAACTGATAGAATTGGGTGGTAGGCTCTTCAACCAAGTACGGGCTGTGCCTTCGAGCATCATGGTGAAGTACTTTGCATACGCGGCGTCGTCCACATCCAGCATCTCCATGGCCATCTCATAGCTTTCTATCCATGCCTCTGGAGCTAGATCAGTAGTATAATTGGGCACCTTGCGCGGCCCCTTGAAGTCTTTGGGCAAGCGCACATTGCATAAAGCGGGGACGAGGCAAGGCACCCCCAAAGATCCAGACGTAACCCCGGGCTCGAAGATGGTCGGTCTAACCGGCTCGAGCTGATGATCCTCCCGTCTGGCCGCTTAACTCGGCCTCCCTACGTGCTCCCGCCCGTCTACCACCTCTTGAGCGTTTTGAAGCCACCCGCCGGGTTGTTGCCGCTGGGTGCACCGCGCCACAGACATTTGATACGGCCGGTTCATCTGCGTGCCTGCTTGTAGCTCCGGCTTGGCGGGGTGGAGTGGATCCGCCTCGCTATATGAATACGCTTCTGTTGGACCAGAGCGGTCCTAAGGAGCTCTTTGACCCGGGCGTGTTTCTACCGCTTGTGGTGAATCGCCGATCGAATCGCCTCCAACCGCGCCGTGGCCGCAACAAGGTTATCCATCGGGTTGGAGTAGTGACCTGGAGGTGTATGCGCGGCCTGAGGCACGCCGGCATGATGGCGAGGCAGATCTATCGCACGGGGCTGAACCGGCGCGCCGGTCCCAGGTACTTCCGCCCGGTTCACTGCTGGTGGCGGATTACTGGTTCCCGCTCCTGGGGTGTTGAAGAGGTCTCTCCCCTCGAAAACCGAGGGCAAAAGGGATCTGTACTTTCTTTTCATGTCTTCATGCGACGCTGCTCGATCCAAAGATGAGCCTATAAGCTCACAGATCCAAAGCGGCCCGCTCGCCGCCATCCTAACGTCTGCGGCTGCCGATCCGCTTTAGCCTCGAGTGATTTGTTCCTTCACCTTTGCAATCTCCGCGTTATGCAGGTCTTGATCTGCCGGGTTACCTTCGCCATAAGCATAGCCAATGCATCAAACAGTTCGATAAAACTTGAGCGGCGAGGCGCAGGGCCTCTCGCCCGGCAGCCATCGCCAGATTGAACCGGGCGACCATCGGCGCTGCGGTCGAAGAATGAAGCGTTGCTTATGCATCGTCCATGAATATTCCAACCCGGTTGGGCGGATCAAAGGAGCCCGGAATACTCTCACCGTCGGAATAGCCCCCGATCTGGCCCTCTTGCAGCTGGTACAGAGACTCAGTTTCCCCGGTCGACGACTCGTCATCAGAGTAGACAACGGTTTCGCCACCAGATGCTGATTCGCCCTCATAGTCTCCTCCGTGGATGACTCCTACGAAAGCACGCTTGACAGCCGGTTTAACCAGGGCAGGTTTCTTCTTCGCCCGCTGAGCCGTCTCGATGAGGTCGGTGCAGATGTCCGGCCCAGGCCCTGGTTCGCCGATCTTACCGATGAACACGTGTATGCCGCCAAAGGGAACCCGGTACCCATACTCAATCGAGCCGGCCTCGGGGCTCCAGCCTGCATCGTCGATGTAGAGCTTGCCGCGACGACTCTTGGTCATCCGGCCCACAACATAGCCTTCGAGTCCTTCAAACTTGCCCTCTAAGATCATCAAACCATCGTGCGATAGCCCCACGGTGGGCGCCAACTGTCGTGGATTTGTCACGGCAGATGTCCTCATGGAAGGACTTAGTCGCGAGGCCATCGAACGGGTTAACTTAGAGGGGTTAAAGCAGACGCAAAGACACGAGAGTTATACTAGTTCGGCCCCTTCGATGAAGGTAAAAGCCTACGTCTAGTTTTTGATGGGATTGATGTGATTCCGACGATTAGGGAGCAATAGCTTCGCCTAAGCCTCGGATTGTTGTTCCTAAACCGCCGTCGGGTCGTCCCCTTATATACATGGGTTGACGCCCGGCCGACCTACAGAGTCCCGAGGCCGACTCATACAAGTGTTCGGCTCGGTCTCTCCTTCCCTTTTCTTACAACACAAGTTACATGACTATGGCGGTTTTACCATTATGGGCCCTAATCCGCCTTTGGGCTTTTGGGCCTCTAAGCTTAATAGTAAAGCGCCATCTTCTGAGTCTTCGTGGGCTTCAATATAGCTGAGGGTGAACCGGCCCCTCCTGGGCGGTTTACACTCAGTAGGTACATCCCCAACAACGTCCGAAAGAAGCAGAGCTGATAGAGAGCAATGGGTACGTTTGCCAGAACACTAATCACAATTTTTACATCATTATCTAATATACATATACATACAACTAATACATGCCTATTGATCTCCTTCTTTAAAGATGAAGGAGATGCGGGATAAGCTCATACCAGAGAATCGCGCACGAGCAGTTCACGAGGAAATAGCGAGATTTTTGCTCGACCAAATCATAGATCCCAATGGAGAATACTATTACGAACTATAATGCCTCCATGTAATGATCTGCAAATTGTAGGAGAAATTGTATATATACATGTGTATGTGAATGGTCGTGCGAGAAATTCGATGATATATATATATATATATATATATATATATATATATATATATATATATATATATATACATAAACACTATTCTTATCACGGGATTAGAATAATATTCTGATCACAACCTGAACTGCCTGAGTAACGCGTGTGAACTTCTCTCTGTACGAACCCGACCTTCAGGCTATCTTCGCAACCGCGCCTTCTACCGCGAGTTTTTCTGGTTAGTCGTGTTCCATGTGATGTAAGTGTAATCTTCAAACGATTTTTAGCAACTAAATACTCGTTTTAGATAGGAATCTCGCTCATAGGCGGATTTTGCACTCGGGTCGTGAAGAAATCGCGTTTTTTGCGATTTTACTGCCTGAGTTGTTCGACCTGAAATTCCCCCTGTGCTAGGTCGAACTTCCCGCAACATTGCCCAAATAGGGCTTGCTATATACCGTTGGAAAGCTATGGACACGAGTATCATGACCCAAGTTAAATTTTTCGCAAAATGTAAGCGGTTTAAGAGCAGTTTTGAAAACCGTTTTTTCTTCACACAAAAACGTGAATCGTAATTTCGATCACATTTCTAAACTGTTTATCGGAATGAGGCTTATAATATGGCGTTGGAAAGCTGCTGCAAAACTGCTCCTTCCACATGTTGAAAGTTTTTTCTAATTCCCTATGGTTAAAGAGTAATTTGAGAAAACGTAAAATTTCATAAACCAAACAGCTGAGTTCGTTTTTTCGATGTCATTTCTAAACGGCTAATCCAATGGAGGCATATGATATGGCATTGGAAAGCTTATGAAAATGCGCTACTGTTTCATCTTGAAAGTTTTTTGCTAATTTCGAATGGTTTAAGAGTAATTTAGAAAATGGTCCAAGTCCTACCGAGTTCGTATTTTCGAGCTAATTCTTTAACCGTGCGTGTGAATGCAGAAAATGATATGGCGTTGGAAAGCTTGAACAAATGTGAAACTTTTTGGTATGTATTGTTTCTCCCAATTCTTTACGGTTTTAAGTTAGTTTCGAAAATGGCGAAAAATGTATTTTCGTCGTAATTTCTACAAACTTTATCGGAATTGGGCAAATAATATACGGTTGAAAAGCTACGGAAAATGCGAAACTTTTTTATGTTGATGGTTTTCTCAGAGTCCTAGCCGTTTTCATGTAATTCCGAAAACGGCGGGATCATTCGTTCTGCCTCTACCGCGAAACAGATTCTTCGAAAATGCACCGCGTGAAGAACCTGAACTTCTCGGCGCGTGTACCTGAACTTCACTCTGTTTTTACGTGATTTTTTTGCTCGTAGATCTTCATCCACTGCTCGTAGCTCTCCATCCCACTCACGGGAATTGAGCGGGTGATATTCCGATGGAAAGCTGTTGTAAACACGCAACTTTCCCGTGTTGATCATTTTTTCATACTCGCGACAATTTTCAAAGTTTTTTATCTGAAATTCATTTAGCGTAGTAGTTGAACTTCCTGCTGTTTTCACGTTGAACTTCTGGGACGTATTTTTGTTTGTAATTTTCTCATCCATTCGTAAGTGTTACACAAATAATATTCCTTTTGTACAAACGTCTCTCACAATAATTTTTTTAACTTTCTCCGACCAAGGACTTGAACTTACACAAATGATATTACCGTCGTTTCGAGGTAAATTAGAAAATGGCGAGATCATGATTTCTGCGTTCATCGTGAACGGAAATGCACTGCGTGAAGTAGTTGAACTTCTGGAGCATGTCTGTTTGAACTTCACTCTGTTTTTTGACGTGATGTTTTTCGCTCGTAATTCTCAAACCACTTACCGTAATTGAGAAAATGATATACCGATGGAAAGCTATTAAAACACGCAACTTTTTTGTGTTGATGAGTTTTCATACCATAGCAGTTCAAAATATATTTTTGAATGCATAAAACAACGTCTTTTTTGCCTGTTTTTTACATGTAACTGAAGGTCGGACGTCTCACACTAGAGATCTCGAACTTCACCGGGAGTAGCACGTGAACTTCTAGCAACAAAATCTTTTAAACTTTTTGTTTTCTATTCTTATTTTCCTATCTGAAACGCATTTTGTGTAGTAGTTGAACTTCCCGCTATTTTCATCTTGAACTTACATCATGTATTTTTGTTCAACCTCTCTCACAAGAATTTTTGAACTTCCCGGACAGAGCACTTGAACTTCTAGCAAAAAAACTTTTTAGCCTTTGCATTTTTATTCTTTTTTTCAGACAAAATGCACACCGTGTAGTACGTGAACTTCTGGCAATTATCAATCTGAACTTCTCTCGATTACGTGAAAATATCTGAGTTTTTTATAAATATTAATCTGAATTTCTTAATCCTTTTTTTATGAATTCTGAAGCGCTCTATTTTTTAAAAGTTGAACTTCTTGTTATTTTATTTTCAAACTTCTTGTTTCCATTCTTTAAATCGAACTTCTCCATCTTTTTAATAAAAGGACATAGTTTCAATTGTTTCCTGCTTGTTGCTATACGAACATTTTTCAGATAAAAAAGACATATTGTACCTCTCATTCCTCACTCCACTTTGAACAGAAAAAGGTATAAGAGCACATATTTGGACGGTTAGTGCTCCCTCGAGTTAGGGGGAATAACTACAGAGAATCAAAACCGAATATTTTTATGTTTGTACTTTAGGTGAACGAAACCACCTGCTCCTTTTGAATTGCTTGGTCAGCAGGATAACACAACGGACATCGACAGGCATCCGTGCTCATCTTTTTTCTAGTTTTTGGTGAAGTTCGACTTGGTCTGCAGGAGAAGCACGTACGGGATCACCGATGGCTGAGCCAGAAGGAGACTGTTCCTTCCTTTTTATAGAATTTCACATGGGGAAATTAGGAAGAAGACGCTAAGAACTCTGTTGCTGCTGTAGTTGACCTGCTAGTAGCGTACGAATTGAACTTCAGTTAAGAACTCTGCTGCTGCTGTAGTTGGCCTTGCTGTGCCAGATGTAGGGTAGCCCCGTCTTGACTCCTAGCCCAAGGTGCTCGCAGATCACCTGCACACATACACAAATTATTCAGTAAAAGTTCAGTACAGCCGGACCAAACTCAAAGACGATGTGTGTGTTTATTTTAGTTATAGTTACCTTGACGCACCAGCCGGCCACATGTCGTCGTAGCGTCCGATGGGCTGGCCGTCGCCCATGAGGCCGAAGTATATGGGCGGGCCGATGAGCTCGCGGTCGAAGGACAGATTCATGCCGCACGTGGAGGAGGAGTAGGAGGGCGCGCAGGAGCAGAGGGCAGGCTGCACCGAAGGGGAGGGAAGGTCGAGGTGGCGTAGAGGGAAGTTCGCGCCGGACGGGAGGGAAGGGCGCGTCGCAGGGGAGGGAAGGGCGCGCCGCATTGCACCACCGGGCGATGGACGGTGACATCGCGGCGGCCGGATGGGGGCGGTGGACGGATCTCGCGGTTGGGGCGGCGGCTGGATCCTGCGATGGGGGGCGGCGCCGCAGCCGGATCCGAGGCGTGTGGCGGAGTTGCAGCTGGGTCCGGGGGACGGTGGTGGCGGGGTTGCAGGAGGAGACTGGCGGCGGGACCCATGGGCAGGGGGCGCTCTGGTGGCGGCACCGCGCTGGGGAAGAAGGGGCGGACTGGCGCTGGCGCTGATCCGCTTTCGGGCGGGGGTAGGTGGCCGGAGTTAGGCGCGCCGGCGGGATGCGGGGCGGCGGTGGTGGATCGGGAGAAGTTCATCAGCGGCGGCGCGATGCCGTGAGGAGTGTGCAGATTGGATCGGGAGAGGGTAGTGGAGGGAGTCGTGGGAAGTGGGTGTTTGGGTTTTTTTCTTTGACCAGTCGGGTGGGTTTCTCAGGAGTTCGGGAACGCCTCTTCGGGCCCTATATAGGGCGCGCCGTGATCCAAATAGTTATTCTAATCCTGGGATTAGAATAGTGCTAGTATATAGGAAAAATTCTATTTATATCATCGGTTCTACGAGAAATTCTATTTATATATATGCATAACGTGTACATAATGTAGTAGCGTAAAATATGTTTGAAATGAAAAAAAATTAAATAGAAAATACAAAACTAAAAGGAAAAATAAACCATAAAACCATAAACCCCTAAAGCTTTTAGTCCCGATTGGTGTGTAACCAACCGGGACTAAAGGCCCCCATCCCCCCGGCGTGGGCTCGTGCCACGTGGTGGGCCTTTGATCCCGATTCGTGTTGAACCGGGACTAAAGGGAAGGGGGGACCTTTAGTCCCCACCCTTTAGTGCCGGTTGCGGAACCGGCACTAAAAGTCCTTACGAACCGGGACAATAGCCCAATTCTGCACTAGTGCTCTACTTCTACTTCTACGCAAAGGAAGGTATCATTTACATGAAATATCAGAAAAACAAACTAATCTCTTGGGTTAAAACGACTCAAGTAAATCCTAATAGATAGAAGCCAGGTGTGTTGCCCTTAATTTGATTTTGTTCCTACTACTCCTGTTGATATCCTAGCTAGGTCGATGCAGAAATGAGCAGTTTTCCTTCCATGACTAGCCAGTTATAGGTGGTTTTGATGGGTAAAAAGAACAAGGAGGACACCTCAAGTTGAATATTAGATCAAGCTACTTGTCATCAGCATCAAGCTTGCACACTCCATGCAAAGGTAAGGACCTATACGAGTAAGATTCAATGACAAGAAATGAGCCAAGCCATGAGGTCTCTTCTTTTTTGAGAAAACTGTTCTGGTGGTCCTGATCCAAAACTGCACAAGGAGGTTACCAGGATCGATCTGATCTAAGCTATTATGAGGCAGGTGCGTCCCCCTTCCCTAGTTTTCTGGGTATCTTAGGTTGCAGTTTTGCTATATCTTTTAAAGTTAGCAAACCTAGTATATTTTGTGAGTAATGTATTGTGATTTCTTTCAGCACTATAAACACAATAAAGATTTCTTCGAAAATAAGAACGAGCTTAATTTGTGACGGTGCCAAGGTCTGGTGAGCTGACATGTTTTTTTACAGCAGCTGCCATGTATGTACGTTCAACTTGTAGTTGCCATCCAAGTTGTAGGTGCCATCCATTGCTTTCCTTGGATTGACAACACACCTGAAATTAAGGACGTGTCTAGGCAGCGGCCGGCTGCTCCCTAGCCGTTCCAAGCTGCCGGCCTAAAAAGGAATTTTGCTGTCCCCTTTTTATCTAATATTAAAAGAAGGAGGCTTTCATAGTTCTTCATACGTCTTTCCTTTTATATCTTTTGATTTTATGTTAAGCACAAAGATTGACGGCTAAGATTAAGGTTGATCGTCTTTCTTTAAACACGGTCACCCTGTTTTTACTACGTAGCCTTTATACAATCCAACTCCAGCCCAACTAGGCTGAAATATGGAGATCGCAATACCGGCTTCTTTCAGGCTTTTGCATCAGCACGGCGCAAGAAGAATTTCATCACAAAACTGAAAGACGAATCAGGTAACTGGCTGGAAAGTATACAGGATCTGAACCCTCATATTCAAAATTATTTCTCACATCTTTTTCCTTCAGAAGTTCAGCACACCAATCCTGAGATTTTACAGAAAGTAAACCAGAAAGTCACGGCCCAAATGAATGATTACCTGCTGGCTCCGTTTACTAGTGATGATGTGAGAAAAGCAGTTTATAGTATTGGGGATCTTAAGGCCCCAGGACCAGACGGTTTGCATGCTTTATTCTTCAAAAAATACTGGCATATCATTGGGAATGAAATCACACAAGAAGTTTTGTTCGCTATCAATTCAAGACAGATTCTAGCTGAGTGGAATGATACTACTATTGTTATGATTCCTAAGGTTGATTCACCAGAGCTAGTTACACAGTTTCGCCCAATAAGCCTCTGTAATGTTTTATACAAAGTCATCTCCAAGATGTTAGCCTCTCGGTTGAAAAGTATTCTGCCTGAGGTAATATCCCCTACACAGAGTGCTTTCGTGCCAGGGAGAATGATCACAGACAATATATTGATTGCGTATGAGTGCGTTCATAAAATAAAAAATAAGCGGTCTGGTAAGACGGGATTGTGTGCTGTTAAACTGGACATGCATAAGGCATATGATAGAGTGGAATGGTCTTTCCTTCGTGATATGATGACCACTCTTGGGTTTCATGAACACTGGGTGGATATGATGATGGCTTGTGTAAGTTCTGTAAGATACAAGGTTCGGTTCAATGGTCAGGAGACGGAGTCTTTTATACCTACCAGAGGTATTAGGCAAGGGGACCCCCTATCCCCTTATCTATTTTTATTGTGTGTAGAAGGCTTATCTAGCTTATTGCAGTTTGAAGAAGAAGCTGGTGGCACAGAGGGAATCAGAGTGTGCAGAAATGCACCGTCAGTTTCACACCTTTTATTTGCTGACGATTCTTTGATTCTCATGAGCACAGATTTACTAAATGCAGCTTCCTTACAGCATGTGTTAGATACCTACTGTCAGAGTTCTGGACAATTGGTGAGCCTTAATAAATCAAGTGTATTTTTTAGTCCTAACACCCTTGCTACAACTAGGACTGAAATTTGCCAGGAGCTCCACATTGATACAGAGGCTTTGTCTGATAGATACTTGGGCTTGCCAGCTATGGTAGGGGCAGACAGGAGTGACTGCTTCAAACATTTTTATGAGAGGATAAAGGAAAGGTTGACAGGATGGATGGAAAAGCAACTCTCCTCTGGTGGCAAGGAAATTCTTTTGAAATCAGTAGCACAGGCCATCCCAGTGTTTGCCATGTCAGTTTTCTGTTTACCAATGAATGTGTGTAAGGATATAACTGACTTGTTTGCACAGTCTTGGTGGGGGGATGATGAGGCTCATAAGAGGATGCACTGGTATACTTGGTGGAAAATGTGTTATCCAAAAAATGAAGGTGGTATGGGGTTCCGTGACCTCTACTCTTTTAACTTAGCAATGTTGTCTAAACAATGTTGGTGGCTGATTACAGACCCTGTATCCTTGTGTGCTCGCGTACTGAAGGCTAAATACTTCCCTAATTGCAGCTTACTTCAAGCCACTTTGAAGAACGGATCATCATTTACTTGGCAAAGTATTATGAAAGGGCTCGAAACGTTTAAACAGGGTTATATTTGGAGGATTGGTACTGGGGGAAAAATCAATATATGGAGCGATCCGTGGGTACCAAGCAGCCCGGACAGGAGAATTATCTCCCCAAGAGGACATACAGTACTATCGCAAGTTAGTGATCTAATAGATCCTAACACAGGTGCATGGGATGAAGTCCTGCTGTCTTCGATCCTCAACCCTGTTGATGTAAGGAGAGCGCTGCAAATTCCACTGAGTCACAATTCTTTTGAGGATTTTATTGCCTGGCACTCGGACCGTCGAGGAATTTTTTCAGTAAGGTCAGCCTACAAAATACAGTGCATACGTACTTTCCAGTCAAATGCATCCTCAGCGGCAAGACCCGGGGGGTCAAATTCACCGGAAATATGGAGAAAATTATGGAAGTTGAAGATCCCACGTAAAGTATCTATATTCTGCTGGCGAGCTTTACATGGAATTATACCCGTGAAATCGATCCTTACTAACAGGCATGTGGGTTCGGACGGGGCCTGTCCGATCTGTCATCAAGCAGCAGAGGATCTCCGACACCTATTGTTTGAGTCTACACATGCTGTTGCATTATGGGACCAGCTGGGAGTATGGCAAATCATAGAGGAGGCGAAGGGGATTGACCGATCGGGATCTATTATTCTGGAACACTTGTTGTCATCCATGGATCATCAGGTCCCCTTAAAACCCAACCTGGATATCAAGCAGATTATTGCAGTTGGATCTTGGTATCTGTGGTGGATACGCCGTCAGTTTACACATGCTGGAAAACCACCCCCACCAATGAGATGGCCTATGTCGGTGTTGGCAATAGCAAACAATTTTCAGGAAGCAAATGCAAACAAGCAGAACGAGCAGACGAAGAGATGGAGTAAACCTGAGCCTAATTACGTGAAACTAAATGTTGATGCTGCTTTTCACGAGGATGAAGGAGCTGGTGCTATAGCAGCGGTACTGAGGGATTCTAAAGGGATTTTCCTTGCTGCTCAATGCAAATATTTTCCTCATATGGCAGATGCTGTGACGGCAGAAGCTATAGCAATGAGGGAGGGCCTGAGTTTTGCTAAATCGCTGGGATATCCAAGACTAGAAGCAGAATCAGATTCATCAGTTGTAATTCAATATTGCACAGGAGAAAATCAATGGTGGTATTCGGCTGCAGCTGTGTTTGGGGATTGCATGGATGTGGCTTCACTTATCGGGAAGGTCAAGTTCAAACACTCTATTCGATCTTGTAATCAAGCGGCGCATGTGCTAGCTAGCTATAGTTATTGTAATAAGACTTCCAACAATTGGTCAGAGGGGGCTCCGGCCTGCCTGGTATCCATTATCGTGGACGATGTAATACCTTTCGTTGATCAATAAAGCTAGTCGCGATGGCCTTCCCTAAAAAAAAAAGGAACTTCACCTTTACCACCGTACGTCTCCAAATCGCAAACTAGCCGAACATACAATCCGGTTTTCTTTGTACCAATACTTGTCCAGGCCGAACACGTGATCCGGCTTCTTTTCTTATTCAGCGTTTTGCGCTCCTTTTTCTATATATACTAGATGACACCACGCGCGTTGCTGCAGGAATTTTGAACACACAAAGTTTAAATAAAATTTTATACAACCATGGTTCTCAACTGTTCAATAGTAATAATCCAAACTAAACAATGGAAACAAATTAATTAAAGGCAAATAGAATTATACCAATTGAACATGGGGCGGTACGGACTAATGGAAATTTGAACATATCTTGTTTGGAAATAGTAAGGACTTATAGTACAACTGAAAAAGGGTTTGACTGATCGTACGAACCAAATTGTGTCTATTGAGCTTTTTATGCAAAAGAATACTCTACATGACCTTTTTTTGTAATTAAAACTCTACATGACCTTATAAATAAGCCAAGTCGTGTCAAACATAACAAATATTTTTAATGGCACCTAACAGTACAAACAAAAATATTTAAGAAAATGATACTAAGAATTTGGTCCTTACCTAATGTAATTTGTGGCTGAACAGCTTCTCTGTTTTTCAGATAGCCAAGATCTATAAATCTGTTGGCAAAAGAAATACCCATGGCCCACAGTTTACTAATAACTATGGATTTATCAACCAGTAAACATTGGCACCATACATAGGGAAATATTCTTTCAAGATGATAGTACATTCTTGGCCTCTAAGGACGAAAGCTAGAGAGAATACATTGATTTATGACTTCATGGATTGGTCCACAGATGAAGTTATAACCTCAATAAGCCAAATATGTGTCTTTGTATATTCCAATTCCTGTTTCAACAGCAAATATAATATATTTTGTCTAGTGCTGAAGGCCGACCGAATGTTGCTTAGTGACGAAATAGAAGTTGTCGCTCAATCCGGCATCTCCTGAATTTTCTCCTGAATTTTAATGATTTCAGGTTTTAGAACCAGAACACACCCAGATCAGATTACCCCATAGAATATATTTTGCCTAGTGCTGAAGGCAAACTGAAGCTTATGAATGATGACCATAATAAATAGAGTACACGTTACCTCAAACACATGTTACTCGCCTAGATCAATTCTCCTCTGTTGGCAATTTGGCTGGCAACGACATGGGTGGTCTTTGAGAGCGATTCGATCCAGGGGATAGAGGGACGGATGGCCGTGCTCCGCAGGAAGGGAGACCATCACATAGACCCACATGAGAACCTTGGTTTGGTTGAGTAAGATGAGGAGGACCGGCCATTATGAACCATCTTATTCAAAGAGAGAGAGCCCGAGATCCATACTTCGGTGACCAGCCAACACAGTCCGGAGGCAGAATCCCATGGGAATCGAACCACCGAAAAAAGAACGAAGCCAAATATTATGGGTTCATGGCGACGTAGAAACTCCTGATCCACAATCCACAGAGCCATCGACGATTCATGGGGTGACAGTAAAACACTACCGTCTTGAGTGGCGATGTACAATCAGAGCACTATACCTGCAGAGCTAGAAGTAACAAAATTAGATAAGGAAAAATGGAGGAGATCAGATTAATTTGGAGCAACACGCATCAAACTGAGATGGTTCTGGAATGAGGAGAGATAAGAGGAAGAAGATTCAAGGTCAGGAAGAAGAGAATACGAAGAGGAAGAGTCAACGGAGACAAAATCATCTGGTTGATTCGCTGCAATGAAGAGGCGACGTTTTTTAGGTAATAGAAGAGGCTACGTCTAATGAAACGCTGGGGTAAATTTGTGGTAGGCCACATGTAGCCACTTTAAAGCCCACGTACACAAACTTGGCTGGAGTATATGAGAAGTCGCTTGCATAGCCCACGCACAGGAAGGAGAATTAAACGATGCGTAGCATGGGCAACAACCGATCGGGAAAAGGGGTGACGTGGCTGCACTTAACACTGACGTGGCACCATGATGATGTGGACAGTGTGTATGATGAGAGAATAGAAAGTAGTGGGGAGCAATTTCTTAAGAATAGTAGATATCGTCGTCTGCTGGCTCCTTCCTTGAACGAAAAGACTAGGATCATGCCGGGCGGCGCGACGCTCGTGGCCGAGATCGCACGGCGCTGCTGCTGGTCGCCAACCTCCGCTGCGGCCTCTCGTCACAGGCGCCTGCTTCTTCAACCACGCCGGACAGCTGGGGCTTCTCCACAGCCCGGGGGCTCAGTCTCCACCACGCCCTTCTCACAAGTATATATATATGCATCTCGCTTCGTTTGTTCCTTGTACAACCTAAGGAGGCAGCCTTCTTGAAGACAAGGTGTACGTGATCAAGGCCTAGCCAACACACCCTGGCCGTCGGTCATCGTCGTTGACGCATGGTTTTCACTTTCAGTGAGATTTCACTGAAATTCACTGAAATTCATTAATTTCAATAGACGCTGAAATATTACGTTTCGGTCAAAATATTTCAGCAAATTCAGTAGTACACAGGAAATCAAATATTTTTCAAATATTTTTTGAAAATTTCAAATATTTAATTAAATTCAAATGAATATTTCGGCCTTTTGGCTGAAACGCAAACTGAAATAACTGAATTTCACTGAATTTCAGTGATTTCAGTTGGTACTGAAATTTTGTTGAAACTGAATTTCAAAACCATGCGTTGACGTCGCCCACAAATATGCAGTAGCTAGGCAATGGATAACTGCACTGACGAACCCGGCGCACGCTCGGCACTCCGCATGCGCCCACGGCCAGCAACCGCTCATGTACTGCGGTGTGACGGTGTCAGGTACAGAGTCATCACCAATTCATCATGGTCCATGGCCGACGACGCGGCCTCTCAGGTCAGAGGCCGATATTAATGGTGGCACACTGCGCCTTCTCTCCATGGCAGGGTGCTATATGGCCCAGATGTATGTGATGGATCGGCCTGGCCCTCGCTAGATGAGTGAGCAGTCAAGCAAACTGCAAACCTGGGTGCACTAGCAGGTTCAGAGATGCCATTTCCGACAAACTTGTTCCGGCCGGCGAAAGGAAACGAGCAGCTATACGTGCCCTCCGGTCCTCCCTATGTACGCTCTCCCATCCACTTTGGCAAGTTTTTGGCTCTTAGAGCATCTCCAGCCGTTGGACCCTCCGGGGGCGCCTAAAATCGCCGTCTGGGGATGACCCGGCACAAAAAACGGGCCTGGGGCGAGTTGGTCCCCAGCAGCCGCCCCCAGGGCCGGCCCCAGGCGCGGGAAAAAAAATTAGACAAACTTGGGCTAAAACACGCCACATTTCGGCAAACTTGGGCTTTATATTCGCAAATTTGGGCTAAAGCACGCCATTACATATAAAAAATAATCAAAAAAACTTGCTGAAGGCCGAGAATCGCCGTCGTCGCCGCCATCGTCGGCCTTCTCCTCCTTGAATCGGGCGCCCCTGCTGGACCCCTCCCCGGCTGGTGGCGGCGGCGGTGGTGCGTCGTCGTCGTCGCTGTCGTCGATGATGACGACTCCGCCTTCGTCGCGGCCTCGGCGACGCTGCGCGAACCGCTGCAGGGTGGCGCGCTGGCACTCCCTCGCCATCTTCAGGGAGTCTTGGCGTGCCCATTCAAGGGCCACGTCGTCGTCAAGCTCGACCTCGCCGTGCTCCGTCTTCACCGGCGCCATCCCCGGCTGGGTCTTCACCGGCGCCAGCCCCGGCTCCGTCTTCACCGGCGCGAGACCCGGCTCCGTCTTCGGCTTGACAAAGAGCGGGGGAGGAGCCGACGAGGAGGCGCGCTGGCCGCCCTCGCTGATGACGATGTCGGTGCTGCGTGTGCGCCGGCCGAGCGGCGTCTCCGCCGTGGGCTCGGCCTTGACGCCGAGCAGCGTCGGAGTGCCGGAGGATTGGGAGGAAGAACGCGACAAGGAAGAAGAGGAGGAGGAGCCGAACCTCCTTAGTGCCCATTGCCCGTCGCGTCGGCGGTGCGCCGGGGCGGCCGTCCTCGCCGCGGGGTACGCCAAAGGTAGGTTGTTGCCGCCCTTGAGGTGCGTCAACACGCCGTCGAGGGTGCGGCCGGGGACGCCCCACCACAGGTGGCGCCCCTCGCTGTTCTTGATGCCGCCGACCACCGGTGCCCCGCTGGTGGACGCCAGCCGCTGCTGCAGGCGGCGCTCGAAGTACGCCGCCCAAGCCGCGTGGTTGTCGGCGGCGTACTGGGGAAGAGAGAGCTCGGCGCCGGTGAGGGAGGCGTGCGCGATCTCGACTTCGTCGGCGAAGTAGGATGGCTTGGCGACGGCGTCGGGCAACGGGGGAATGGGCACTCCCCCATTGCTGAGCCTCCAGCCCGTCGGCCCGGCGCGCATGTCCGGCGGCGCCGGGATGTTCGCCTGGAACAGGAGCCAGGACTCCTGTTCGCGGAGCGAACGGCGGCCGAAGCCGTTGGCCGCCGCCTCGTCTCCGGGGAAACGCTCGGCCATCGGGGAGATGGAGTGGCTGGGGAGAAGAGATCGGCGGCAGGGGGAGGGCTGGGTGGGGAGAAGAGTTCGGCGGCGGCGCTCGGGAGAGGTGGAGACGTGGCACTCAACACAGGCGAGCGAGGCCATATATAGCCGCGCCGCGTCCGTGTGTACGTGTCCGAGGGAGGCGTCGAGGCGCGCCGCCTGCGGACGCCGCCGTGCGGAGGAATCAATGGCAAAGCTGACCGGCGGCAGCCTTGCCATTGATTCCCAGCGGGAAACCGAGGCGTCGGGAGAAGACTAGGCGGGCGTTGTCGCTGACGCGGCTGGCCCACGGCGCTTTCGCGCCAAAAACGATTCGCCCGGCGCCCCCGAGCGTCCCCCAGCGCGCCGGGTTCGGGTTGGGTCCGCTGGCGCCAATTTCGGCCAGAGCCGGCGAAAAATGGGCCCATGGGGGCGCGACTGGGACGATTTTTTGGCGCCGGCGACCAAAAAATCGCCTGGGGGGCCTTGTTGGGGGCGCGGCTGGAGATGCTCTTATACATGTCAAGAAAAGTTCTATGCTTCTAGCATTGTGCCGCCAGATCCATTAGGAGATAGCACGAGGCAACTTATTAGTCTGTAGGAACTTGTGGCACGAGCGGCCCCTAGCCATGCTGGATGAAGATCCTCTTTGTGTGTGAGTTCCCTTCCACCATGTTATGTACGCTATCATTTTGTAGGGGCCCAGAGAGAATCGATGCATATAATTGGGAGATTCAGTTTTTTTTTTCTCGTGGTGAACGGCTAGATGCATTAGTACACCCAGGTATTAGTAAATTTACAGTAATGCATTAGTTTGGTGAAGGAATTACTGTAAATTTACTGTTTTTTTTTGGTATAAATCTTGCAACCCACTGATGTAACCTTCATCCTAGCTGCATTTAACTCATTCGCACATTATTGGCATCACTCATCGAGTCGGCAGCCCTCTGAGGGGACATAGAGGGAGATCCGAGGAAGCAACAGACACTAGACGATGGCCGATGGTGAATGTTCAACTATAGCAATTTCGGCAGAGGAACAATACGAGGAAGGCATGCGGGGGAAATATGATTAATTGACCACATGGTCCATAATCTATTATGTTTTTGTTTGCACTCTTTTGCTACTTTTTTTTACATTCTTCATGTTTAGAAGAGAACTAACAAGACAAATTACTTAGTTTTCTTTGTTATTGTTCGTGGGTAGTATGATTTTTTTCTCTCCTGCTTGAACGCACGGGCATGTTCTAGTAATCTAAAAGGAGAGAAAATAAAAGGAGAGAAGTAAAAGGAGAGAAGTAACTGACAAAACATAAAGATACGAACCTGTTGGTTATTTCTAAGAAAATCAAGTGATCCAACCCCAGCAACACCTCCAGCATGGGAAGCCCCTATTACATCATTCAATTAGTCAAAAGATACTCAAAGAAGCAACACCGTACCGGCACTACACATACAAAGGTGGAAAGTAAACCTGTGGGGAAAGATCTAATGGTGCTGTGTTTGGGATTCCAGAGAAGTCGGTTTTTCCAGGAGTTGTATCAGTGGTGTTTGCCCCTTGACCATCCACCGGAACAGAAACTTCAGCTTTCATTGGAATACCCTATGTTTGAGAAAATAAAATATCAACTATAGCATCAGAAAATCGACCCAAATTAAAAATTCTGATGGGGAGAGATACACACAGAGTACAAATAGTCCATGGCACGTCCTAGATTGTTATAAGCAGCACGGATTGCGTCCAGATTGCTTCTTGACAGTAAATCCGATGCTATAAGATCAACTGTACTCGAAGGGGTCCTAACAAAAAAAGAAACAAGAGTTTTACATAGCAAAACTAGTAAATTTAAAGGGAAATGGTTTGGTTCATATTCACACGACCAAGACTCGAGACAGATTGTAGGATCATGCAATGCTACTATACCATTTCAGATCTATACTCCATACAGTTACAGCAATCCCAAAAATTCCAGTTTGGGGCCTAATTTCCCATAGCCAGCTATGCAAATTGTTGTTTCAAAGGCTTTTGACTTTCATGCACTCCAGAAATTCACCTAGTTATGATCATTGCTTCTAACTTAATATCTAGTTTTGATGTTCATTGACCATTGTGCTTAAGTCGGAAGTTGTTGATTTTAACCCTATTGACTCACATGTTCACAGAGAAGTTAAAAAAAATACTTTTCACTCTCCTTGCAAACTGCAATCTATTAGTTGATGCATCTATTTGTGTTTGTTGTCACTCTTCAAAATGAACTTTTGCGGCTATGAGGCCATTTATGCAACACTACATGATTTAAAGCTGAAACAAGCATCAGAAGGACGTGCCTCTAAAAGTTAAGAACACCGGTTTTCACATGGGAGGGATATATGCAGAAACACGAAATTTGAGTGGTAAAGAAGACCCTAATGCAATATCAACTTTTTATGGTGCTGCTAGAAGGAGGGCGCGAGAGGGCCGGCCGGGGGCCTTTCTGCCCACGGCCGGGCAAGAGGGAAGGGATTTCCTTCTTAATTATTACTTGATTAGATTGATACATCTCCTCTCTTTATATAAAGAGATTTACTTGACTCCCAAGCAAGGCTTACTTGACCCCTAAGACTAAGGGGCCAATTAGGCCCATTACGTACTCTAACACAACTGCACACTTCGAACATACTCTGCGGGTGGTCTTTCAGGCTGAGAAGTCGTAGTTGATCGGACCCTGCAGAAAGATGACACATACATTTAATTTGAGCAAGACCCTATGTGCATGCAGTAAAATGCAACCAGGACGCTAGAAAGGGACTCACTGGGCTTGAGTAGCTTGTGGTTGAGCAACTGGAGGTGCTTGACTGGTAACAGGAGTGCTTGAAGGCTAGCAATGGTTCATGTGTCAGTACATATGCTTGCTACTATTGTGTTTTCATCCGCAAAAGAAGAATTTTACCTGTGCAGATGAAGCTCCACTGAAGCAGAAGCTTTGCTCTGCAGAAAATAAATAAAGAGCTATACTTTTAATTTTAAGAGAAAAAGAACAAGCCCGACGCATAAAGTAGGAAAAACTTGAATAATGTTAAAATAGTGTTATAAGTGTCAAATACTTTATTTAATGTTGATATAAATGGACATAGTACAGCATAGCTGTGACATAGGAAGGAGCAATATAGATGAACTATGGCAGGAGGCCAGCAAATTGTGGCGCATCAAATAAGGCGAAAAAGTATTTCAGGCATATTCTTCATTAGTGAATAATAACTGTCAGGTGTCATATATGAACTTAATTTTCACGTGTAACCGCTTATGCTAGTTCTGCACTCATTAATAATTCATGTTATTACAACCGGTTCACCAAGTATTCAGTCAGTGAAAATAATCCAATAGCAGATGACAAAACTGAAACTATCCATATTGTATAGGGCATAAGCAGTCTACCTTAATGAGAACTAGAAATCCATCTTCGCTAACTTGATTCTCATCCAATGTGCTTTCATTCTTCAAAAGCTTGCCATTGTGAATCAGCAGTTGATGACCCGTGGATAACTATCCTTTCCTTGAATCTCTTCAATGTTCTTCTTGACAGCCATAATCTGATTCAAAGCAAACAGTTAGCAAGATATTGAAGTAATTACTCCCACTGACATTTCTTACTATCCATAGTTCATAAGTCTTCGAGATGCTACTTTGACAAAAAAAAAATACAACTATATATTAAGTATAATACTATGAAAAACAAATTAACAGCAAACCTCATATATTTATTATATAAACCTATATAGTTTTAAAACTATTGGGATACGAACTTTCGTAGCCACAGATCCTAGGCCGCCAAGTTAAAAAGAACACAGATAGTATATCACAAAAAATATTCGTCTGTGATAACAGAACAGTTTGGAAACAAGTGTACTCCTCATGGCAAAGGGACACGGGTGGGGAAGAACAGTGGATAACAAAGGCGTCCAAGGGAAAGAATAGCAATGGCACTCCTGAAACTCAACGTTGCGACGCCAAACTGAACCCTAGATCATATGACGATCACTTGCCAATTGCCATGGACCTAAATCCTCGCCAACTCCAGCTTACCATCCTCCCAAAACCACAACCCCCGGCTATCAGCACCAGCATATCCACAAAATTAAAGTTGCATAAACAGAGAAAGAGCATTGTGCGTCTACCAATCATGTCCATTTGGACTATCTGTCAAAAATCGTGTGCCAATTTTTTTTTTAAGCACAGTCTGCCTACAACAACACGCAAACCATCCTTCCTGCAAACTCACCCGCAGTACTGTTCCTTTCCTAAGACGATCCTGGGCACTCACAAGTAAATGCGAGGATGCAGTGAAAACGGCATCTGAATTCGGGGGCCAACAGCTCGGTAAAAACCCCTAATCAGCACCCAAATCCAACAAGCTAATCCCTCCCGTAACTCATAACCACATGCCCCTAACATCTAGTGCACCGTCACATGATCTGCATTAATCGAAATGCTAGAGAACTTCCGACACAAAATCGCCGTGAAGCTGTGCATCCAGCGAAGAACACGGGCCCTGTGTTCGAATGAAACTAAAAAAAGTCGGGGGAATTTGAAACTAAATGAGGGGAGCGCGCGGGCGGTGGGGAATCTCACGGTGTCATTGTGCTGGACCCGGATCTCGAAGCGGGTGCCGTCGAGAGTCTTCACCGTCAGCTTCATGGCGGCGCCGCGGTGGTCACCGGCTCCGCGCCGCCGCAGTCGCTCCATGCATGCGCCGCCGTCTGCTTCACCGGCGGCTCCACGGATAAGGGCACGTCGAGTTGGATTACTGCGTCGAAACAGGAAACGAGGACACCGAAACGTCCGCACGCGCACGAAGCGAGTACTCAACGCTGCTTGATTACGTTCCGCGTGTAATAATCGCCCTTTATTGTTTCTTCATACGCGCATGCACGTAATAAATGATTGAATGAGCTGCCAAACTAAAAACTTGCCGTGTTTTCTTCTTTCCTTTTTCTTTTGGACTGTGCTAACCATCAGTCAACAGATCCGCACGAGTCCGATCCATTTCTTCAGATAGTTAGCGATCAATGCGCTATCTTCTCACGCTCGCTTTCCACCGATTTTTTTCCTTCTCTCAAAAACCGTAGTAAATCGCTAGTGGTTTTTTCTGGTTTTTCGCTGCATAATATGAAAAGAAAATAAAGATACTTGAAAGAGGATTTGAACCCAGGTCTATGCAATAGCTGTTGAGCCTAATAACCAACTAAGCCACCTGTTGTTATTGTCTATTGTAGATAAACAACGTTATTTAAACCTTTCTTATTTCTGTCATATCAGAAGAAAAAAAAGTTTGACTTGGTAACTTTGGCATGACCAGCGTGATAACTATGGTATGAACAACATGATAACTATACCATGATAAGGCAACACAAGTGCAACACAACTATACTTTGGCATGACTTTTTTTAGATAAAAAATTACCAGACATGTGCAACACAAGTTTCATGCCAGTTGAGCGTAAGTTATCGTGTTGTTTATACATAACTTACCAGGGCATAAAAGCTGATTTCTTCTACATTCTCCACACACGCACATTCGTGTGCCCTAGGGAATGAAAAATGCTAATGTCAGGGAGGATCTCACCGGAACTCAAAAAGAAAAAAAATGTTTTGAACTCAAAAAGTCGCTCCGATACAAAAATCATTTTCACATATCAAGCCTGGGTTAACTAAGTTATCATCTCTCTTGTGTGTGTATTACTATGTTATTCACACACGAGTTACCGAAGGGTGTTTTTCAACAAGCTCCCAGCGTCTCAAAAGTTATCACACCTAGACTAAGTAAGTTATCAAGTCAGTTGTGCATATATCCTAATGTTATTTAATCATGAGTTATCGGGTCGAAGTTATCATCATGGTTGTACGTAAGTTATCAGGTCTGCGGTGCATAAATTACCATGTAATTTGCACAAAAATAACCAGGGACATGTTTCTTCAACTTTGTTTTCATAAGTCAAAAGTTATCTAACATCTTGCACATAAGTTATCAGGTCTATGGCGCATAATTATCATGCTATTCACACAGAAGTTATCGGGGATGTATTACAAGAACCCCCACCCCCGCCAAAGTTATCATTGTGTTAGTACGTATGTGATGCGTAAATTATCATGCTCTTCAGACACAAGTTATAGGGATATGTTTTCACCCCCCCCCCCTCCACCGGGGGTCGCGGTCGAAGTTACCACGATATTTGTACATAAGTTATCAGGTTCACGGTTCCTATATTATAATGCTACTTACACAAAAATTACGGGGTATATTTCAATAAATTTTCCCGGGTCAAAAGTTATCATAGTGTTCATACGCCTCATTGGCTCATCGAGAAATTGTCCTCATTATTATTGTGGCGTTCAAGTGGGTACAACAAAGTGTATGTACCATGTGAATGATACAATGGAGAGATGTAGCAAAAAATCATGATGAACTGATAGCTTTTATAGCCAATATTGTGCATTTGTTTTCTTGAAAGTGTTCTTCCTACTAAACGTAAGAAATTTGGGATTAAAAAGGCCTCAACCTAAAAAATACTAACAGAGCAGCCGAGCCATTTGACTATTAAAATGAAGAAAAACAGTAGGAAAAAGAAGGAAAATTCGGTGAAAAAAAGACACTTTATTATTCACTCCACATTTTTACAGGTACAAAAATTATAAAATCTGAATGTAATCACAACCTCAATCTAGTCATGGTGGTTGGGGGCCTTGGAAGATACCAAAGAGGTACTGGGTTCGATTCCATTTTCTCCCAAATTTTACTCTTTTCATGAAGGAAAAGGGAAGGGCAACAGCGAGGGGAGAAAAGTCCCGATCGAGGCGGGAATGAGCAGAAATCACGGGACCGGCGAAGCGGGAGCGGGAATCACGGAGCGACCGAGAATTACGTTAAAAATCGAAGCATACAGATTATCCGTTCGATCCGAATCTAACGGCATCCGAAACGTGCGGATCTATTGCAAAATTACAGTCGGCAGGAATTTAGCTTTCCCCTTTTCTTTTTCTTTTTTTGAGCGGATCTTCTTCTCTTTTCTTCTTGGGGCAGAGCTAGTCTTCACTTCAAATGCATGCATCTCAGCTATGCGTACGTGACCTTCTCAATCATCAATCAAAAATTAAACCTCGAGTCCTCGACTACCATCGACACGATAGCCCGAGGAAGAAAGGAGACAGCTCCGCCCGTGCGTCCACCCCCGTCTCCGGCGTCGTCCGCCGTTCCACACAGTGCGTTGCCCGTGGATTCCTACGACGTACCTGCGACTGCTGCGGCGCCCTACAACGCTACACCTGCGATCTACGGCGGGTACCAGCCGGCTCCTCCGATCGCGCCACCTCTGCTGGATCATGTCGTCGCTGCTGCACCGTTCTACTGCCGTGCACCTCATCCCTGTGAAACTCAAGGTCATGGCGTGCACATGTGCTGCCACTTCTTCGCAGTCGCTTTTTTAGGGTATCCGCAATCACTACTTGGAGGGCTTTATTGATGGTATTCTGCCGTGTTCCCCGCCATATCATCCGGGACATTATGCGTGGGTGGCTCAAGATCAAGCCATCCTATCTGCTATCCAGTCCTCTCTCACGGAGGGAGTCTCGTCGCTGGTCATCTTTGCCGCTACGTCTCGGGACGCGTGGACGGCTCTTCATACCAGTTCTGCTTCGCAGTCCCAGGCGGGTGCTCATGCTATTCGCACGGCGCTTGGGGAGCTGAAGCTTCATGACCACACCGTCACAGACTACCTCAACAAGGTGACGGGTATGGCTGACACACTTGCATCCATCGGCAAGGCTCTTGGTCCGGACGACTTCACCTCTTATGTGCTCAAAGGACTGACTGACGACTATGATAATTTGGTGGAGAATATCAATGGTCATGACACTTCCATCCAGCCGCGTGACTTGTATGTGCGCCTTCTTGCCACGGAACAACGCATCCAAACACGTCGCTCTACGCCAAGTTCCCCTTCCACCAACACTGCAACGTGTGGGAAGGGCAAGCCCTACAAGCCTACTTCCCTGTAATCTTCTTGCTGTCAATTTAATCTTCTCTGCTTCGGTGTAATCTTCTCTATTGATTTCTCTGGAATACGCTACAGCAAGGAGGCGCTGGGGCTGGAGTGGCGAAGGCTGGGGGTTGGAGGTGCCCACGCGTCAGGATCCTGCTCAATGGAGATGGTGTAGGGGTTGGAGGAGTAGCAGCCATAGCTAGCAAGAGTCATGTACTGGAGTAGTACTCATTGCTTTCTTGACGAAGGAAGGGAGAAGTCCGCTGCCGCTGCGCTACTGTCGTCTTCACCTGCCGCTATCATTCCGCCGGTCGTGTCAACATACGCTCCCTAGGAAGGAAATCTTTCTACCGGCCGTCTCCGCCTGCCGCTGTCTTTTCGCCGGTCGTGTTAACATACGCTCCAGAGGAAGGAAATCTTTCTACCGGCCGTCTCCGCCTGCCGGTGTCTTTCCGCCGGTCGTGTCAACATACGCTCCTGAGGAAGAAAATCTTTCTACCGGTCGTCTCCGCCTGCCGATGTCTTTCCGCTGGTCGTGTCAACATACGCTCCCGAGGAAGGAAATCTTTCTACCGGCCGTCTCCGCCTGCCGGTGTCTTTCCGCCGGTCGTGTCAACATACGCTCCCGAGGAAGAAAATGTTTCTACCGGTCGTCTCCGCCTGCCGATGTCTTTCCGCTGGTCGTGTCAACAGACGCTCCCGAGGAAGGAAATCTTTCTACCGGCCGTCTTCGCCTGCCGGTGTCTTTCCGCCGGTCGTGTCAACATACGCTCCCGAGGAAGAAAATCTTTCTACCGGTCGTCTCCGCCTGCCGCTGTCTTTCTGCTGGTCGTGTCAACAGACGCCAAGAAGATCGTGGTCAGGAAGGCTGCCAACAAGATCACGGCCGGGAACGCTTAGATTTGCATCGGCTTGTGTAGTAGTGACATGTTTGCAGTTTGGCTAATGTTGGAGTGGTACGGTGTCTTTCCACCGGTCGTATCAACATACGCTCCCGAGTAAGGAAATCTTCCAAGATCAGAATTGAGAGAGACAGAGCGGGTGGGTCATTAATTTCTATCCATAAAAAGGAGACCTGGTCACCTCCCTCGGCACCTCCACACTCACTCCTCACTTTCTTTCCAAGCTTTTTTCTGCCCCGGGCTCCCTACATGTCCTCTCGTTGTCAACCATGGCTCCTTCTAAGTTGACTCCACATAGGAGTCCGCGTCTCGCCCTCCTATCGGGCTGCCCTAGGAAGAAGCCGGTTTCCAGGTCCGTCAAGGCCGGGCTGCACTTCCCGCCGGTCGCATCGGGCGCTACCTCAAGGAGGGCGGCTACGCCCAGCGCATCCGCCGCGGAGCTCCAGTCTACCTTGCCACCGTCCTCGAGTACCTCACCACTGAGGTGCTTGAGGTGGCGGGCGTTCAACCATGGACTATAAGAGGAAGCACATCATTCCGAGGGACGTGCTCCTCAGCATCAAGGCCGACAAAGAGATCCAAAAGATGTTGGTCGGCGTCACCGTCGCGCATGGCGGCATGGTTCCCTACATCCACCTCGTGCTGCTCCCAAAGAAGACCATGAAGACCGCGGCCGTGGACGTGGTCGGGAAGGCTGCCAACAGGAACGCTTAGATTTGCATCGGCTTGTGTAGTAGTGTCGTGTTTGAAGTTTGGCTAATGTTAGAGTGGTACGGTATCTTTCCGCCAGTCGTGTCAACATACGATCCCGAGTAAGGAAATCTTTCAAGATCTGAATAGAAAGAGACAGAGCAGGTGGGTCATAAATTTCTATCCATATAAAGGAGACCTGGTCAACTCCCTCGGCACCTCCACATTCACTCGGTCACTCCTCACTTTCTTTCCCAGCTTTTTTCTGCCCCGGGCTCCCTACTTGTCCTCTCCTTGTCAACCGTGGCTCCTGCCAAGTTGACTCCACGTAGGAGTCGGCGTCTCGCCCTCCTATCGGGCTGCCCTAGGAAGAAGCCGGTGTCCAGGTCCGTCAAGGCTGGGCTGCACTTCCTTGTCGGTCGCATCGGGCGCTACGTCAAGGAGGGCGGCTACACCCAACGCATCGGTCGCGGAGCTCCCGTCTACCTCGCCACCGTCCTCGAGTACCTCGCCGCTGAGGTGCTTGAGGTGGCGGGGCATTCGGCCATGGACTATAAGAGGACTTAATATGATGATTTTGCACTGGTCCGGACTCCTTATTTCACACATTCTTTATTGTAAGATTGCTCATGTGTTATTTGGTAAGGGAAGTGCTAAAACTCAGTCGACTGAGTTTTAGTGAAGTCTCAGTCGACCGGCCTAACCATTAGATTTTCTTTTGCTAGTTTACAACGCATGTTGTTTCGTGAAAAACCAACGTCTGACGTTTTGTATTGGGCTGCTTTCTTTCGGCTTTGTTTTTTCTGTCAGGGGTGAGGCTTGCTTGCGTGGTGGGCTGCCTAGCTACTGGCTGGAGCTTTTTTCATTGTTAGTCGCTTTTTTTGTTTGTTTGTTGGCCTGCCATTTTTTCATTTTTCATTTACTCGTTTGTACACGTTTAATTTTCCATTTTCTCATCTTCATGTATTTTATGCTTTTCCTCATTTATTTATTTAGTTATATGTTGTTTCCTCTTTTATTTTTTAATTTATCATTTTTGATAATTTGTTCTTGTTTTTCTTTATATATATATATACACACACACATATAGGGTGGTATTATAACGCAACCTATAATTACACGTGTCACAATCCATGTGTAACTACAAGGAGTACAATGCGATTGTAACTTGAGGGGAGGGACGTTTGTCTAGTTGCATGTCCATCACTAGAGCTGCAATTGCACTTGTCGCAACGATGCACGTAACTGCAAGGGTACAACGTGACTGCAACTGCAGGGGATGGATGTTGACCAGTTGCATATCCGTCACTAAAGTTGCAATTGCACGCGTGCCGCAACTCGTCTGCAACCGCAAGGGATACATTACGATTTGGAACTGGAGGGGGGTGGTGGTGGATGACTAGGTGCATGTTCTCGACAAGAGCTGCAACCGCATGCGTTGCAACCCGCCTGCAACTGGAGGGGAGACGTCGACTAGTTGCACGTCCACCACTAGAATTGCAACTGCACGCATCACAACCCGCCTGCAACTGCAAGGGGTAAAACACGACTGCAACTAGAGGGGGAGGATGTCGGTCAGTTGCATGTCCACCACTAGAGTTGCAACGCACATGTCGCAACCTACTTGCAACTGCAATGGGTACAACACGACTGCAATTAGAGGGAGAGAGGCCAGTTGCATGTCCATCACTAGAGTTGTAACTACACATATCGCAACCTACCTACAACTGTAAGGGATACAACGTGACTGCAACTAGAGGGTGAGGGGGCCAGCTGCATGTCCATCACTAGAGTTGCAACTACATGTGTCGCAACCTACCATCAACAACAAGTGGTACAACATGAATGCAAGTGGTGCGGGTATGATTTTTATTTACAAAATATATTTTTAAATGTAAGAAGAAATAATATCAAAAAATGAAGAAAGCAGGGAAATGGACCGGAAGTTGTAAAATTGATTTGCCAAACAAATAAAGAAAGAAAAAACGGGCTGATTTTACTAGCCCATGAGCGACGGACTTTGATGAGGGCTTACAGCAAGAAAGAAAAAGCAACTACCGATCCAGCCCAACATGGAGAAGTCGCGAACTAGCGAAAGCAGAGGCAAACATCGTCGCGGCCACATGCATGACACGTCAGTTGACTGAGACTTCGCCAAGTCTCAGTCGACTGAGACCTAGGGTTAGAAATGTGCACTCCTCCAAGTTCAGCGATTTGAGTTCTTTTCTGCCGTTTGCACATTTGTGAGAAAAATATGTGCTCTTGTCATCTCATTTTGCCCCTTTGCCTAGCTACTGCTATTGTGTAGTTTAAATGCATGCATAAGTAGGAAGGATGTTGCTGTACAGAGAGAAAAGAAACAAACACAAGAGGTAATGGGGACGGCAAAAGATTCAAGACTGGAAATATAATACATATATCCAGGGATAAATGTAGTACATGATCAGGTGCTGCATACATATCATGGAGGAACACGCACGTATTACATTACATGGAGCGAGTTTGAGTTTGAGTGGCAACTCAACAATTTATTCTTACATAAATTGATACTATAACCATGGATGCATGCATGCATGCATATGAGTAGCTAGTTTAATTATTAATTATTCTTGCATGCGGTGTGATGCCTCATGCCCTAGGCCAGGGGATGCGGCCTGAGGCGCACTCGTTGTTCTTGGGCCAGAGGATGAGAGACAGGGCACCGACGACCTCATTCAGGCTTGTCATGTCCAACTCATCCTTGAGCTTGGCAGCCTCAGGCCCGTCGTAGCGTCCCTTTTTTCTGGCGCGCAACAAGGACGGCGCAGGACATGTGGAACCATCTCACGACATACAACGGTTTCTCGATCGTGGCGCCACCGAAGAGCCATTTGGGCAGGATGCAGTCTTGGATTGGCCTGAGGCGCGTTGCTTCGCAGAAGGTGACAGCCATTATGGCGAGGGCGCGGGAGACGCAGCCGGTGTCGGCGCCAACCGACTGCTTGTACACGGCCAACTCGTGGAGCGCCCGGAGCGTGGTCTCCTTGCCGAGCACCAGCGTCCTGAGGTTGGCGTACCCGTTCACCAGCCCCGGGTAGCTGTCCTCGAAGGGAGGATGGTGGCACGTGGGATGAGGTTGCGGATGTTGGCGAAGGTGTGCCACTTCCCGAAGCTGTTGGCGAAGGCCTCGATGTAGAGGTTGTCATTTCGTATGGCGAGCATGATCTCGTCCCGGCCGTCTCCCCGGAGCTCCAGCATCAGCCACCGGTCCGGCTTCGGGGTGCCGGTTTGCCTGGCGAGGATCGGCAAGCCCTTCTCCTTGTACTTGCTGGTCCGGGCGCCGAAGTTGTGCACCTCCGAAATCATGGCCTTGTAGCTTGAGATGGAGTTGGCCTCTCTGACATTGACCACCTTGTGGTCATGCGGGTAGTGCCAAGCCCTGCCAATCAACAACAAAAAATAAGCATCCATCAGCAACATGGACCGATGAGGAAGAAGAAAAGCACGTACGTACGTACGTACGTTCTAGAAGTACCGAACCCAACCCAACCCAACCCAATCAATAGCAAGGAGTAGGAGGAGGAGGAGCTACTACTTACTGCCCGGGCGTCAACGGGTCAACGTCGAAGGCTGCACCGGGACTGGTGGGCACGGTCAGCAGCAGGAAAAGCAACGTCATCTCGGCGTAGTAGTACATGGTCGATCTCCTAGCTAGCTTTCTCCTAGCTAGCTTAGCTAGTTCCAAGAAGGATGTATGAGAGACAGAGAGAGATAGGCTACTCGATCGTGTAGTATGAGGACATATATATAGCGTAGAGCGCATGTATACATATGCAAGAGAGTTTCAGTGGATGCACCGTACCGGCCTTGCTGCTACCTGGGGACAAGTGTTAACTGCACGGTGCAAGTAAGCAAGCAAGCAAGCAGCCAAGCCTCCGAGATCTCGCAAGTTTCTGTTGCATTGCATGCAGTAAAATGCAACCAGGACGCTAGAAAGGGACTCACTGGGCTTGAGTAGCTTGTGGTTGAGCAACTGGAGGTGCTTGACTGGTAACAGGAGTGCTTGAAGGCTACCAATGGTTCATGTGTCAGTACATATGCTTGCTACTATTGTGTTTTCATCCGCAAAAGAAGAATTTTACCTGTGCAGATGAAGCTCCACTCGAAGCAGAAGCTTTGCTCTGCAGAAAATAAATAAAGAGCTATACTTTTAATTTTAAGAGAAAAAGAACAAGCCCGACGCATAAAGTAGGAAAAACTTGAATAATGTTAAAATAGTGTTATAAGTGTCAAATACTTTATTTAATGTTGATATAAATGGACATAGTACAGCATAGCTGTGACATAGGAAGGAGCAATATAGATGAACTATGGCAGGAGGCCAGCAAATTGTGGCGCATCAAATAAGGCGAAAAAGTATTTCAGGCATATTCTTCATTAGTGTATAATAACTGTCAGGTGTCATATATGAACTTAATTTTCACGTGTAACCGCTTATGCTAGTTCTGCACTCATTAATAATTCATGTTATTACAACCGGTTCACCAAGTATTCAGTCAGTGAAAATAATCCAATAGCAGATGACAAAACTGAAACTATCCATATTGTATAGGGCATAAGCAGTCTACCTTAATGAGAACTAGAAATCCATCTTCGCTAACTTGATTCTCATCCAATGTGCTTTCATTGTTCAAAAGCTTGCCATTGTGAATCAGCAGTTGATGACCCCGTGGATAACTATCCTTTCCTTGAATCTCTTCAATGTTCTTCTTGACAGCCATAATCTGATTCAAAGCAAACAGTTAGCAAGATATTGAAGTAATTACTCCCACTGACATTTCTTACTATCCATAGTTCATAAGTCTTCGAGATGCTACTTTGACAAAAAAATACAACTATATATTAAGTATAATACTATGAAAAACAAATTAACAGCAAACCTCATATATTTATTATATAAACCTATATAGTTTTAAAACTATTGGGATACGAACTTTCGTAGCCACAGATCCTAGGCCGCCAAGTTAAAAAGAACACAGATAGTATATCACAAAAATATTCGTCTGTGATAACAGAACAGTTTGGAAACAAGTGTACTCCTCATGGCAAAGGGACACGGGTGGGGAAGAACAGTGGATAACAAGGCGTCCAAGGGAAAGAATAGCAATGGCACTCCTGAAACTCAACGTTGCGACGCCAAACTGAACCCTAGATCATATGACGATCACTTGCCAATTGCCATGGACCTAAATCCTCGCCAACTCCAGCTTACCATCCTCCCAAAACCACAACCCCCGGCTATCAGCACCAGCATATCCACAAAATTAAAGTTGCATAAACAGAGAAAGAGCATTGTGCGTCTACCAATCATGTCCATTTGGACTATCTGTCAAAAATCGTCTGCCAATTTTTTTTTTAAGCACAGTCTGCCTACAACAACACGCAAACCATCCTTCCTGCAAACTCACCCGCAGTACTGTTCCTTTCCTAAGACGATCCTGGGCACTCACAAGTAAATGCGAGGATGCAGTGAAAACGGCATCTGAATTCGGGGGCCAACAGCTCGGTAAAAACCCCTAATCAGCACCCAAATCCAACAAGCTAATCCCTCCGTAACTCATAACCACATGCCCCTAACATCTAGTGCACCGTCACATGATCTGCATTAATCGAAATGCTAGAGAACTTCCGACACAAAATCGCCGTGAAGCTGTGCATCCAGCGAAGAACACGGGCCCTGTGTTCGAATGAAACTAAAAAAGTCGGGGAATTTGAAACTAAATGAGGGAGCGCGGGCGGTGGGGAATCTCACGGTGTCATTGTGCTGGACCCGGATCTCGAAGCGGGTGCCGTCGAGAGTCTTCACCGTCAGCTTCATGGCGGCGCCGCGGTGGTCACCGGCTCCAGCGCCGCCGCAGTCGCTCCATGCATGCGCCGCCCTCTGCTTCACCGGCGGCTCCACGGATAAGGGCACGTCGAGTTGGATTACTGCGTCGAAACAGGAAACGAGGACACGAAACGTCCGCACGCGCACGAAGCGAGTACTCAACGCTGCTTGATTACGTTCAGCCGCGTAATAATCGCCTCTTTATTGTTTCTTCATACGCGCATGCACGTAATAAATGATTGAATGAGCTGCCAAACTAAAAACTTGCCGTGTTTTCTTCTTTCCTTTTTCTTTTGGACTGTGCTAACCATCAGTCAACAGATCCGCACGAGTCCGATCCATTTCTTCAGATAGTTAGCGATCGATGCGCTATCTTCTCACGCTCGCTTTCCACCGATTTTTTTCCTTCTCTCAAAAACCGTAGTAAATCGCTAGTGGTTTTTTCTGGTTTTCGCTGCATAATATGAAAAGAAAATAAAGATACTTGAAAGAGGATTTGAACCCAGGTCTATGCAATAGCTGTTGAGCCTAATAACTAACTAAGCCACCTGTTGTTATTGTCTATTGTAGATAAACAACGTTATTTAAACCTTTCTTATTTCTGTCATATCGGAAGAAAAAAGTTTGACTTGGTAACTTTGGCATGACCAGCGTGATAACTATGGTATGAACAACATGATAACTATACCATGATAAGGCAACACAAGTGCAACACAACTATACTTTGGCATGACTTTTTTTAGATAAAAAATTACCAGACATGTGCAACACAAGTTTCATGCCAGTTGAGCGTAAGTTATCGTGTTGTTTATACATAACTTACCAGGGCATAAAAGCTGATTTCTTCTACATTCTCCACACACGCACATTCGTGTGCCCTAGGGAATGAAAAATGCTAATGTCAGGGAGGATCTCACCGGAACTCAAAAAGAAAAAAAATGTTTTGAACTCAAAAAGTCGCTCCGATACAAAAATCATTTTCACATAAAAAATTCGTTGTGATGAGACCTTCAAAACTAGATCTCATGTTGGTATATTTTGACAACTTCTTTCGGTCAAAAATTTATCAAGCCTGGGTTAACTAAGTTATCATCTCTCTTGTGTGTGTATTACTATGTTATTCACACACGAGTTATCAAAGGTGTTTTTCAACAAGCTCCCCAGCGTCTCAAAAGTTATCACACCTAGACTAAGTAAGTTATCAAGTCAGTTGTGCATATATCCTAATGTTATTTAATCATGAGTTATCGAATTGAAGTTATCATCGTGGTTATGCGTAAGTTATCAGGTCTGCGGTGCATAAATTACCATGTAATTTGCACAAAAATAACCGGGACATGTTTCTTCAACTTTGTTTTCATAAGTCAAAAGTTATCTAACATCTTGCGCATAAGTTATCAGGTCTATGGTGCATAATTACCATGCTATTCACACAGAAGTTATCGGGGATGTATTACAAGAACCCCCACCCCCGCCAAAGTTATCATTGTGTTAGTACGTATGTGATGCGTAAATTATCATGCTCTTCAGACACAAGTTATAGGGATATGTTTTCACCCCCCCCCCCCCCCTCCACCGGGGGTCGCGGTCGAAGTTACCACGATATTTGTACGTAAGTTATCAGGTTCACGGTTCCTATATTATAATGCTACTTACACAAAAATTACGGGGTATATTTCAATAAATTTTCCCGGGTGAAAAGTTATCATAGTGTTCATACGCCTCATTGGCTCATCGAGAAATTGTCCTCATTATTATTATATGCGTTCAAGTGGGTACAACAAAGTGTATGTACCATGTGAATGATACAATGGAGAGATGTAGCAAAAATCATGATGAACTGATAGCTTTTATAGCCAATATTGTGCATTTGTTTTCTTGAAAGTGTTCTTCCTACTAAACGTAAGAAATTTGGGATTAAAAAGGCCTCAACCTAAAAAATACTAACAGAGCAGCCGAGCCATTTGACTATTAAAATGAAGAAAAAACAGTAGGAAAAAGAAGGAAAATTCGGTGAAAAAAAGACACTTTATTATTCACTCCACATTTTTACAGGTACAAAAATTATAAAATCTGAATGTAATCACAACCTCAATCTAGTCATGGTGGTTGGGGGCCTTGGAAGATACCAAAGAGGTACTGGGTTCGATTCCATTTTCTCCCAAATTTTTACTCTTTTCATGAAGGAAAAGGGGAAGCGGGGCAACGCGAGGGGAGAAAAGTCCCGATCGAGAGCGGGAATGAGCAGAAATCACGGGACCGGCGAAGCGGGAGCGGGAATCACGGAGCGACCGAGAATTACGTTAAAAATCGAAGCATACAGATTATCCGTTCGATCCGAATCTAACGGCATCCGAAACGTGCGGATCTATTGCAAAATTACAGTCGGCAGGAATTTAGCTTTCCCCTTTTCTTTTTCTTTTTTTGAGCGGATCTTCTTCTCTTTTCTTCTTGGGGCAGAGCTAGTCTTCACTTCAAATGCATGCATCTCAGCTATGCGTACGTGACCTTCTCAATCATCAATCAAAAATTAAACCTCGAGTCCTCGACTACCATCGACACGATAGCCCCGAGGAAGAAAGGAGACAGCTCCGCCCGTGCGTCCACCCCCGTCTCCGGCGTCGTCCGCCGTTCCACACAGTGCGTTGCCCGTGGATTCCTACGACGTACCTGCGGCTGCTGCGGCGCCCTACAACGCTACACCTGCGATCTACGGCGGGTACCAGCCGGCTCCTCCGATCGCGCCACCTCTGCTGGATCATGTCGTCGCTGCTGCACCGTTCTACTTCGTGCACCTCATCCCTGTGAAACTCAAGGTCATGGCGTGCACATGTGCTGCCACTTCTTCGCAGTCGCTTTTTTTTAGGGTATCCGCAATCACTACTTGGAGGGCTTTATTGATGGTATTCTGCCGTGTTCCCCGCCATATCATCCGGGACATTATGCGTGGGTGGCTCAAGATCAAGCCATCCTATCTGCTATCCAGTCCTCTCTCACGGAGGGAGTCTCGTCGCTGGTCATCTTTGCCGCTACGTCTCGGGACGCGTGGACGGCTCTTCATACCAGTTCTGCTTCGCAGTCCCAGGCGGGTGCTCATGCTATTTGCACTGCGCTTGGGGAGCTGAAGCTTCATGACCACACCGTCACAGACTACTTCAACAAGGTGACGGGTATGGCTGACACACTTGCCTCCATCGGCAAGGCTCTTGGTCCGGACGACTTCACCTCTTATGTGCTCAAAGGACTGAGTGGCGACTATGATAATTTGGTGGAGAATATCAATGGTCATGACACTTCCATCCAGCCGCGTGACTTGTATGTGCGCCTTCTTGCCACGGAACAACGCATCCAAACACGTCGCTTCACGCCAAGTTCCCTTCCACCAACACTGCAACGTGTGGGAAGGGCAAGCCCTACAAGCCTACTTCCCTGTAATCTTCTTGCTGTCAATTTAATCTTCTCTGCTTCGGTGTAATCTTCTCTATTGATTTCTCTGGAATACGCTACAGCAAGGAGGCGCTGGGGGCTGGAGTGGCGAAGGCCGGGGGTTGGAGGTGCCCACGCGTCAGGATCCTGCTCAATGGAGATGGTGTAGGGGTTGGAGGAGTAGCAGCCATAGCTAGCAAGAGTCATGTACTGGAGTAGTACTCATTGCTTTCTTGACGAAGGAAGGGAGAAGTCCGCTGCCGCTGCGCTACTGTCGTCTTCACCTGCCGCTATCATTCCGCCGGTCGTGTCAACATACGCTCCCTAGGAAGGAAATCTTTCTACCGGCCGTCTCCGCCTGCCGCTGTCTTTTCGCCGGTCGTGTTAACATACGCTCCAGAGGAAGGAAATCTTTCTACCGGCCGTCTCCGCCTGCCGGTGTCTTTCCGCCGGTCGTGTCAACATACGCTCCTGAGGAAGAAAATCTTTCTACCGGTCGTCTCCGCCTGCCGATGTCTTTCCGCTGGTCGTGTCAACATACGCTCCCGAGGAAGGAAATCTTTCTACCGGCCGTCTCCGCCTGCCGGTGTCTTTCCGCCGGTCGTGTCAACATACGCTCCTGAGGAAGAAAATTTTTCTACCGGTCGTCTCCGCCTGCCGATGTCTTTCCGCTGGTCGTGTCAACAGACGCTCCCGAGGAAGGAAATCTTTCTACCGGCCGTCTTCGCCTGCCGGTGTCTTTCCACCGGTCGTGTCAACATACGCTCCCGAGGAAGAAAATCTTTCTACCGGTCGTCTCCGCCTGCCGCTGTCTTTCCGCTGGTCGTGTCAACAGACGCCAAGAAGATCGTGGTCAGGAAGGCTGCCAACAAGATCACGGCCGGGAACGCTTAGATTTGCATCGGCTTGTGTAGTAGTGACATGTTTGCAGTTTGGCTAATGTTGGAGTGGTACGGTGTCTTTCCACCGGTCGTATCAACATACGCTCCCGAGTAAGGAAATCTTCCAAGATCAGAATTGAGAGAGACAGAGCGGGTGGGTCATAAATTTCTATCCATAAAAAGGAGACCTGGTCACCTCCCTCGGCACCTCCACACTCACTCCTCACTTTCTTTCCAAGCTTTTTTCTGCCCCGGGCTCCCTACATGTCCTCTCGTTGTCAACCATGGCTCCTTCTAAGTTGACTCCACATAGGAGTCCGCGTCTCGCCCTCCTATCGGGCTGCCCTAGGAAGAAGCCGGTTTCCAGGTCCGTCAAGGCCGGGCTGCACTTCCCCGCCGGTCGCATCGGGCGCTACCTCAAGGAGGGCGGCTACGCCCAGCGCATCCGCCGCGGAGCTCCAGTCTACCTTGCCACCGTCCTCGAGTACCTCACCACTGAGGTGCTTGAGGTGGCGGGCGTTCAACCATGGACTATAAGAGGAAGCGCATCATTCTAAGGGACGTGCTCCTCAGCATCAAGGCCGACAAAGAGATCCAAAAGATGTTGGTCGGCGTCACCGTCGCGCATGGCGGCATGGTTCCCTACATCCACCTCGTGCTGCTCCCAAAGAAGACCATGAAGACCGCGGCCGCGGACGTGGTCGGGAAGGCTGCCAACAGGAACGCTTAGATTTGCATCGGCTTGTGTAGTAGTGTCGTGTTTGAAGTTTGGCTAATGTTAGAGTGGTACGGTATCTTTCCGCCAGTCGTGTCAACATACGATCCCGAGTAAGGAAATCTTTCAAGATCTGAATAGAAAGAGACAGAGCAGGTGGGTCATAAATTTCTATCCATATAAAGGAGACCTGGTCAACTCCTCGGCACCTCCACATTCACTCGGTCACTCCTCACTTTCTTTCCCAGCTTTTTTCTGCCCCGGGCTCCCTACTTGTCCTCTCCTTGTCAACCGTGGCTCCTGCCAAGTTGACTCCACGTAGGAGTCGGCGTCTCGCCCTCCTATCGGGCTGCCCTAGGAAGAAGCCGGTGTCCAGGTCCGTCAAGGCTGGGCTGCACTTCCTTGTCGGTCGCATCGGGCGCTACGTCAAGGAGGGCGGCTACACCCAACGCATCGGTCGCGGAGCTCCCGTCTACCTCGCCACCGTCCTCGAGTACCTCGCCGCTGAGGTGCTTGAGGTGGCGGGGCATTCGGCCATGGACTATAAGAGGACTTAATATGATGATTTTGCACTGGTCCGGACTCCTTATTTCACACATTCTTTATTGTAAGATTGCTCATGTGTTATTTGGTAAGGGAAGTGCTAAAACTCAGTCGACTGAGTTTTAGTGAAGTCTCAGTCGACCGGCCTAGCCATTAGATTTTCTTTTGCTAGTTTACAACGCATGTTGTTTCGTGAAAAACCAACGTCTGACGTTTTGTATTGGGCTGCTTTCTTTCGGCTTTGTTTTTTCTGTCAGGGGTGAGGCTTGCTTGCGTGGTGGGCTGCCTAGCTACTGGCTGGAGCTTTTTTCATTGTTAGTCGCTTTTTTTGTTTGTTTGTTGGCCTGCCATTTTTTTTCATTTTTCATTTACTCGTTTGTACACGTTTAATTTTCCATTTTTTCTCATCTTCATGTATTTTATGCTTTTCCTCATTTATTTATTTAGTTATATGTTGTTTCCTCTTTTATTTTTTAATTTATCATTTTTGATAATTTATTCTTGTTTTTCTTTATATATATATATACACACACACATATAGGGTGGTATTATAACGCAACCTATAATTACACGTGTCACAATCCATGTGTAACTACAAGGAGTACAATGCGATTGTAACTTGAGGGGGAGGGACGTTTGTCTAGTTGCATGTCCATCACTAGAGCTGCAATTGCACTTGTCGCAACGTGCACGTAACTGCAAGGGGTACAACGTGACTGCAACTGCAGGGGATGGATGTTGACCAGTTGCATATCCGTCACTAAAGTTGCAATTGCACGTGCATAACTCGTCTGCAACCGCAAGGATACATTACGATTTGGAACTGGAGGGGGTGGTGGTGGATGACTAGGTGCATGTCCACGACAAGAGCTGCAACTGCATGCGTTGCAACCCGCCTGCAACTGGAGGGGAGACGTCGACCAGTTGCACGTCCACCACTAGAATTGCAACTGCACGCATCACAACCCGCCTGCAACTGCAAGGGGTAAAACACGACTGCAACTAGAGGGGGAGGATGTCGGTCAGTTGCATGTCCACCACTAGAGTTGTAACGCACATGTCGCAACCTACTTGCAACTGCAATGGGTACAACACGACTGCAATTAGAGGGAGAGAGGCCAGTTGCATGTCCATCACTAGAGTTGTAACTACACATATCGCAACCTACCTACAACTGTAAGGGATACAACGTGACTGCAACTAGAGGGTGAGGGGGCCAGCTGCATGTCCATCACTAGAGTTGCAACTACATGTGTCGCAACCTACCATCAACAACAAGTGGTACAACATGAATGCAAGTGGTGCGGGTATGATTTTTATTTACAAAATATATTTTTAAATGTAAGAAGAAATAATATCAAAAAATGAAGAAAGCAGGAAATGGACCGGAAGTTGTAAAATTGATTTGCCAAACAAATAAAGAAAGAAAAAACGGGCTGATTTTACTAGCCCATGAGCGACGGACTTTGATGAGGGCTTACAGCAAGAAAGAAAAAGCAACTACCGATCCAGCCCAACATGGAGAAGTCGCGAACTAGCGAAAGCAGAGGCAAACATCGTCATGCCACATGCATGACACGTCAGTTGACTGAGACTTCGCCAAGTCTCAGTCGACTGAGACCTAGGGTTAGAAATGTGCACTCCTCCAAGTTCAGCGATTTGAGTTCTTTTCTGCCGTTTGCACATTTGTGAGAAAAATATGTGCTCTTGTCATCTCATTTTGCCCCCTTTGCCTAGCTACTGCTATTGTGTAGTTTAAATGCATGCATAAGTAGGAAGGATGTTGCTGTACAGAGAGAAAAAGAAACAAACACAAGAGGTACGGGGGACGGCAAAAGATTCAAGACTGGAAATATAATACATATATCCAGGGATAAATGTAGTACATGATCAGGTGCTGCATACATATCATGGAGGAACACGCACGTATTACATTACATGGAGCGAGTTTGAGTTTGAGTGGCAACTCAACAATTTATTCTTACATAAATTGATACTATAACCATGGATGCATGCATGCATGCATATGAGTAGCTAGTTTAATTATTAATTATTCTTGCATGCGGTGTGATGCCTCATGCCCTAGGCCAGGGATGCGGCCTGAGGCGCACTCGTTGTTCTTGGGCCAGAGGATGAGAGACAGGGCACCGACGACCTCATTCAGGCTTGTCATGTCCAACTCATCCTTGAGCTTGGCAGCCTCAGGCCCGTCGTAGCGTCCCTTTTTTCTGGCGCGCAACAAGGACGGCGCAGGACATGTGGAACCATCTCACGACATACAACGGTTTCTCGATCGTGGCGCCACCGAAGAGCCATTTGGGCAGGATGCAGTCTTGGATTGGCCTGAGGCGCGTTGCTTCGCAGAAGGTGACAGCCATTATGGCGAGGGCGCGGGAGACGCAGCCGGTGTCGGCGCCAACCGACTGCTTGTACACGGCCAACTCGTGGAGCGCCCGGAGCGTGGTCTCCTTGCCGAGCACCAGCGTCCTGAGGTTGGCGTACCCGTTCACCAGCCCCGGGTAGCTGTCCTCGAAGGGGAGGATGGTGGCACGTGGGATGAGGTTGCGGATGTTGGCGAAGGTGTGCCACTTCCCGAAGCTGTTGGCGAAGGCCTCGATGTAGAGGTTGTCATTTCGTATGGCGAGCATGATCTCGTCCCGGCCGTCTCCCCGGAGCTCCAGCATCAGCCACCGGTCCGGCTTCGGGGTGCCGGTTTGCCTGGCGAGGATCGGCAAGCCCTTCTCCTTGTACTTGCTGGTCCGGGCGCCGAAGTTGTGCACCTCCGAAATCATGGCCTTGTAGCTTGAGATGGAGTTGGCCTCTCTGACATTGACCACCTTGTGGTCATGCGGGTAGTGCCAAGCCCTGCCAATCAACAACAAAAAAAATAAGCATCCATCAGCAACATGGACCGATGAGGAAGAAGAAAAGCACGTACGTACGTACGTACGTTCTAGAAGTACCGAACCCAACCCAACCCAACCCAATCAATAGCAAGGAGTAGGAGGAGGAGGAGCTACTACTTACTGCCCGGGCGTCAACGGGTCAACGTCGAAGGCTGCACCGGGACTGGTGGGCACGGTCAGCAGCAGGAAAAGCAACGTCATCTCGGCGTAGTAGTACATGGTCGATCTCCTAGCTAGCTTTCTCCTAGCTAGCTTAGCTAGTTCCAAGAAGGATGTATGAGAGACAGAGAGAGATAGGCTACTCGATCGTGTAGTATGAGGACATATATATAGCGTAGAGCGCATGTATACATATGCAAGAGAGTTTCAGTGGATGCACCGTACCGGCCTTGCTGCTACCTGGGGACAAGTGTTAACTGCACGGTGCAAGTAAGCAAGCAAGCAAGCAGCCAAGCCTCCGAGATCTCGCAAGTTTCTGTTGCATTGCATTCCAACACAACGGAAACAAGAGAAGCGCTAGTGCGTGCTAGTGGAGGTTTCTATTGCAAACAAGGGAGAGTAGGTGGGTGGACAGTTTTCCTTCTTCATTTGTGCTGCTGCATCTGCCTACGCCCAGCTTCATTCTACGTTACTAGCTAAGCATTTTCTTAAGTACGTGTATGTATAGCCATCCTACTAATTAATATACTCCCTTAAAATATATATACTCCCTTAAAATATGTATACTCCCTCAAAGAAAGAAAGGTACGTAGTACTTCCTTCGTCCGGAAATACTTGTCATTAAAATGGATAAAAGGGGATGTATCTAGCCGTATTTTAGTTCTAGATACATATCTTTTTATTCATTTTGATGACAAGTATTTTCGGACGGAGGAAGTACTAGCTAGGGGAGGTATCTACCTATATATTGCAAACAAGGGAGAGAGTGGGTGGGTCTTCTTTGTGTTGTACTACTTGCTTGTATCCCATTCTGATTATGCACCACTACGTAATTAAGACCATCTCGATCGATCTACCCCTTCCCCTGGTATCCATCCATCCTCTTACTCCACAAAAAACTCAACCAATTATTAATCCAATACCACCCCGGAACCTTAACCCATCTGATCCAACATGATGAAAATACAGAAAAACGGCAAAAACGAAAGTCTCAACTGATGCATGTCTTCTCTTAAACAGCTTGTTGCATCAAATTTATCGATTATATATTAAAAGGGCTTGACGATTTAACCGGAAGAATGAAAATAGGCTAGAAAATCCCATACAAATAAGAAACATTTGTCCTTTAATTCTACACAAAAATAATTTATTTCACTTCCTCTGAACGTAGAGGTATATTATTTATTATCGGTTGACAATTATAGGTTGTATCTACTTCTCTATACACAAAAACCGCCGGGGTAAAAGACAGCTTGGTGTCGCACATGCCTATGAGAGCATCATAAGTAGAGAAACAGATTAAACCTAAGGGAGGCCAAACAAATCAAGATTTCTGGACCAGCAGCGGATGAGGTAGCATGCATGTAGGCTGGGGCGCCATTCTGAAGGGTGGCTCTAGAACCGTCTGTGCGTACGCAGGGATATGGAAGAAGACATGCTAAGAATGTGAACAGAATCAGCTACATGTACGCCGACAAGGAGAAGCCGCATCATCTCGCGAGAGTTCACCTCGGAGTGATAGAACTTGGAGGCTCAAGTAGTTACATTGTCGTGCAACTTGATTTCTACTGTCATGCTAATCTCACACTTCACCAAAATTCACCGCAACATGACAGCCTAGCTGGCAGCAACGAACTATGAAGCGGCAGCCTCATCGGTCTTCTCAAGACAGTGTCGGCAGATTTTATTGTACCATATTAGGGACGCGGTGTTTTGGCTCCTAGGTGCATATGCACCTATTGTTGAAATACACATTTCGGAAAGTTAAAAAATTCGAAACAAAAATCCCATGTGTATATCCGGACATTTTATGTGCACTCACAAGGTTTCGGTGAAAAACGACATTTTTTATGGCTTGTGTAAAAAACATAAAGAAATGCCTCGTGAATAGTTAGAATGAACCATCAAAAATTGTCTTTTTTACACAAGCCACAAAAAACATCGTTTTTCACCGAAACCTTGTGAATGCACATAAAATGTCCGGATATACACGTGGGATTTTTGTTTCGAATTTTTCAACTCTTCAAAATGTGTATTTCGACAATGGTGCATATACACCTAGGAGCCAAAAACAATTACCGATATATTAGTTAACATCGACGCACCCAAAAGTAACACAAATTCTGTTCCAATGAAGTAAGAGAATGTGATTTATACGTGTGATATATTGTCTGCTATGTATTTCTCTCTTTTTTTGCACCAACAAAAATATTATGAGTTTTGCCCACTTAATACAAGAGTTACTAGATAACAGGAAAGAGGAAAATATTCAATAAAATGCATGCTTCTTATTTTTGTTGAGAATTTTCAGAATGTGCTGGCCAACATGGAATTCATTTATCAGTTGTAATTTCCTCGCATATTTTTTCATCCTGTGCAGCTTAAACTTTCTGTTGCAACACAACAGAAACAAGAGAAGCACTAGTGCGTGCTAGTGGAGGTTTCTATTGCAAACAAGGGAGAGTAGGTGGGTGGACCGTTCTCCTTCTTCATTTGTGCTGGTGCATCTGCCTACGCCCAGCTTCATTCTACGTTACTAGCTAAGCAACAGCCCCGCCCCGCCCCCGTCCTCGTGCCCACCAACGACAACACCCGTGTGCGCGGGCGCGGCCGTGGGAACGGCTCCGGCATCACCCCCGCTCCTTCGACACCACCTGCGGTGCGCCCGCCCTTCATCCCCGCTCCCGCGCCCGGTGCCAACTCTTGGACTGGCCTCGTCCAGGCTTGGCCGATGCCCTGGCGAGCTCCTGGTTCGGGCGTCCTTGGGCCACGCCCCGGCACGCCTCCTCAGTAGGCCATGCTTGCCGCGCCGACTGTGCCTGCGCTTCCACCGTACGGGTACTATGCGCCGGGCGCGCCGGCTGGCTACGGCTACCCCAACACCGGCTACGGTCACCCTGGTGCTGGGCCGTCCTCCTCGCCGTCCCCGGCCTGGGACATGGCGTCGCTACAGGCTGCGCTCCACAGCGCCACCGCCGGGCCCTCATCGTCCAGTTCCACATCGGAGTGGTACCTCGACTCCGGCGCTGCCTCTCACATGAGCTCCTCGCCTGGTAATCTTCTCTCTGCTCAACCCTACCTTTCCGACTCTCAAGTGATCGTGGGGAGTGGTGAGCGCCTGTCGATCACACATGTCGGCATTGGCTCTCTCATCTCCGGCACATCCCCATCCAGCTTCGTAATGTGCTTGTCTGTCCCTCCCTCATCAAAAACCTTCTCTCCGTTCGTCAAATATGTCGTGACAATCCCGTTTCCGTTGAGTTTGACATTTTTGGTTTCTCTATTAGGACATTCGAACCAAGGCGGTGATCCTCCGATGTAACTCATGCGGCGACCTCTACCCCGTGGACCATCCCTCACCATCATCCTCACGTTGGTTTGCCGGCGCCGTCACCACTGATGTCTGGCATCAACGACTTGGGCATCCCGGCCATGCGTCGCTCGGTGCCCTTCCTCTTGAGTTCAGCAAGTCTGCGCCTCATGTCTGTCACGCGTGTCGTGTGGGCAAGCACACTCGTCTGCCGTTTCAGTCGTCTACTAGCCATAGCTTATTTCCCTTTCAGTTGTTGCATCTTGATGTATGGACCTCCCCTGTTGTAAGCGTCTTGGGCTATCAGTTTTATCTAATTATACTCGATGATTACACTCATTTCGTGTGGTCTTTCCCTGTCAAGCACAAGTCTGAAGTTTTTCCAATTCTGCTCGAGTTCTTTGCTTATGTTCAGACGCAGTTTCAGTTGCCGATCCTAGCACTGCAGACTGATAATGGGCGCGAGTTCGACAACTCTGCCGTCCGCTCGCTCCTTGCTCACCATGGCACCCACTTGCGCCTCACCTTCCCATACACCAGCCAAAGAATGGCAAGGCGGAGCCCGCGCTGTGCACGCTCAATGACGGTGTGCGTGCTCTGTTGATGCATGCCTCCATGCCTGCTCGCTTCTAGGCCGAAGCACTTAGCACCTCCACCTTCCTCTTGAACCGCCGTCCCTGCCACACCAGCAAGCCGTAGTCACCGCATGAGCTCCTGCTTGGGGTGCCTCCTGACTATACTCAGCTCCGCGTTTTTGGCTGCCTCTGCTATCCAAACCTCACAGCCACCTCCCGCCACAAACACGACACTCGCTCCGCCGCATGTGTGTTCCTTGGCTACCCATCGGACCACTGCGGCTATCGATGTTTCGATCCCATCACCCGCTGCGTGATCACCTCCCGCCATGTCATCTTCCATGAGCACGTGTTTCCCTTCGCCCACACTTCCCCTGCGCCGGTCACCCCGCCACCACCACCTGCTCCCTTGACCGATGTTTTGTAGGTCCCGATCGTCGCCGACTCGTGCGCTCTACCCTCATCCTCTGATGCAATGCGAGCGCCCCGCCACGTGGTGCTCTCCCGTTCAACTACGACCACTGGATCGGGATCGGGCGGCTCTGCGCCCTCCTCCAATGGCGCGCCCAGCCTGGCTTCAAACTCCACCGACCGATCTCCTATGGACTGTTAGATAATAACGAGAAATAAACGAGATAGAGAAATACGGATTTTTACGTGGAAACCCTTGTGGGAGAAAACCACGGACCCACGAAGGCGCAATCACTATGATGGAGGAGTATAACAAGCACGACACGACAGACCGTATGAGGTGCGACTACATGAGTTATATATGAGGGCAATACATGAGAGTCCTTGTAGGACAAGTAAACGAGTTGTACTCGTACGTGTCGGTACCAACGCAAAAGCCCACACCGTATGTACTACGTCTAGTCCAATACGATAAAATTTGGATCACAATTTAACAATCTCCACCTTGATCCAAATTCCCTCGAGTAGTCGAAGAAATTAAATAACGTCATCCAAATCAGCATAAACACCTTGTGCATCAAAGTCCATAGGACTAATGACAAATACCAACTAAGCCTGAGCAAAGCTCAAACTTATTGGTCGGAACTGGCTTTGTCATCATATCAGCAGGATTATCATGAGTACTTATCTTGCATACCTTCAAATCACCTTCAGCAACAACATCTCGAATATAGTGATATCTGACATCAGTGTGCTTTGTTCTCTCATGGTACATTGGATTCTTGGTAAGATATATAGCACTTTGACTGTCACTAAATATAGTAGGGCAAGATGAATATCTACAAAGCTCAGTATATAAACCTTTCAACCAGATAGCTTGTTTGCATGCCTCAGCAATAGCCATATACTCGGCATCAGTAGTGGAACAAGCCACAATAGACTGCAAAGTTGCTCTCCAACTCACAGCACAACCACCAATAGTGAAAATATAATCTGTGAGTGATCTTCTCTTATCCAAATCACCAGCAAAATCAGAATCAACAAAACCAACAAGTCCATCTCTAGTTTTCCCAAACTGCAATTAAGCATTAGTAGTACCTTGCAGGTATCTAAAAATCCAATGAACTGCTTTCCAACGCTATTTTCCAGGATTAGCCACGTATCTACTGACAACACTCAATGCATAAGATAAATCCGGACGAGAACAAACCATGGCATAGATAAGTGAACCAACTGCACCTGAATAGGGAACTCTAGACATGTACTCAATATCGGAATCTGACTTAGGACATAAAGCTGATGACAATTTGAAGTGTGCAGCTAATGGTGTACTCACCGGCTTGGCGTTGTGCATATTAAAACGAAGAAGAACTTTATCAATATATTCCTTCTGACTTAGATATACTTTTCCAGGCGGTCTATCTCTGGATATTTCCATGCCAAGTATTTTCTTTGCTGCACCCAAATCTTTCATCTCAAATTCATTACTCAATTGCTTCTTTAGTTCATTAATCTCTGACATACTCCTTGCAGCAATAAGCATATCATCAACATAAAGGAGCAAATAAATAGTTGAACCGTTGAGCGTTTTCAAATAAACACAACTATCATAATTAGACCTTTTGAAACCTTGAGAGAGCATGAAGGTGTCAAATCTCTTGTACCACTGTCTCGGGGATTGCTTTAATCCATAAAGAGATTTCTTTAACTTACAGACAAGCTTTTCTTTTCCAGGAATAACAAAACCTTCAGGTTGTTCCATATAAATATCCTCTCCTAATTCTTCATGTAAAAATGCAGTTTTAACATCCAACTGTTCAAGCTCAAAATCTTCCATGGCAACAATACTGAGTAAAGTGCGAATGGAGCTATGCTTCATAACAGGAGAAAAGACTTCGTTATAGTCAATACCTGGAATCTGACTATAACCTTTAGCAACTAACCTTGCTTTATATCTTGTCTCATCATTAGGAAAAACACCTTCTTTCCTCTTGAAAACCCACTTGCAACGAATAGATTTCTTCTCTCTAGGTAATTTTACTAAATCCCAAGTGCCATTCTTTTCAAGTGATTCCATCTCATCTTGCATAGCGGTCATCCACTTATTACTATCACCAGAAATAATTGCCTCTGAATATGAAGAAGGCTCAGAATTACCTTCAATTTTTTCTGCAACCGATAAAGCAAAAGAAACAATATTACACTCTTCAATTAACCTGCCAGGTTTATTAATACCCCGCCTAACTCTGTCACGTGCAAGATTCCAACTGGGTGAAACAATAGGCTGATTTGAAGTGGGAGTGACATGATCATCATCAACGATGGGTTCATGATGTGCATCAACAATTTCATTACCAGATGTATCACCTGTTTCAATAACATGCTCCACCTGAACAGTAGGCTGCTGAATAGTAGGCTGTTGTTCACTCTCAACAGGAACATTAGTAGATGGAACATCATGTAACATAGCGGATTCATTAAAGATAACATTTCTGCTAATAACCACCTTCCGGGTTTCAGGATTCCATAATTTAAAACCTTTAACACCAGATTAATAACCAAGAAAGATGCACTTAATAGCCCTAGGCTCCAACTTTCCATTATCAACATGAGCATAAGCAGTGCAACCAAAAACTCTCAATTGTGAATAATCAGCACGTGAACCAGGCCATACCTCAATTGGAATTTTCTTATTAAGAGCAATAGATGGTGAACGATTAATGAGATAACAAGCAGTGGAAGCGGCCTCAGCCCAAAAACGCCTATGCAAACCTGCATTGGACAACATGCAACGGGCTTTGGAAATAATGGTCCTGTTCATACGCTTAGCAACACCGTTTTTTTGAGGAGTATAAGGAACGGTGTAGTGTCTGACAATGCCTTCAGACTTGCAATAATTTTGAAATTGCTTAGAACATAATTCCATACCATTATCAGTGCGATGTATTTTTACCTTCCTTTCAGTTTGCCTCTCAATCATAATCTTTCACTCCTTAAATGCTGAGGATGCTTCATATTTATGCTTCAAGAATTAAGGTCAGACTTTTCTCGAATAATCATCAATAATAGTCAGCATGTAACTTGCACCACCTAATGACTTCTTGCGAGATGGTCCCCATAAATCAGAATGGACATAATCAAGAATACCTTCAGTTGTATGAGTCAAGTGTTGAACTTCACCCTCTTGTGCTTTTCAAGATACAATGCTCACAAAATTTCAATTTACCAGGTTCATATCCATCAAGAAGACCTCTCTTATTTAACTCTGCTAAACCAAGTTCACTCATATGTCCAAGACGCATATGCCAAAGGTTAGCAACATCACAATCACAATTCTTTGAAACAACTGGAGTAGCGTTACCTGAAACTGTAGAACCTCGAAGGTAATAAAGACCATTGGTCGAACTTAAGTCTCCTTTCATCACAACAAGGGAGCCTTTGGTGACCTTCAAAACAGTATCTCCACCTGAATACTTGTACCCCTTTGCATCAAGGGCACTAACAGAGATTAGATTTCTCTTCATCTTCGGAATATACTGAACATCTGTCAAAGTTCTCATTGTACCATCAAACATCATGATTCGAACGGAACCTATGCCTTCAATCTTGCATGGTGAATTATCAAAACCCAAAATGGAACCAGCAGAAGTAGTGGAATCAAAAGTATTAAACCAATCTCTATGTGGACACATATGAAAAGTGCATGCAAATTCAAGTACCCACTCATTATTGGTCTCAGCACATCCAGCAACAACGACAAGAGCATCATCGGAACTATCATCACGAGCAACATTAGCAGAATTGTCACCTTGTTTGTTACCTTTCCTCTTTTCCTTGTTCTGCAACTTGAAACACTTAGAGATGTCATGCCCGTCTCTCTTGCAATATCTGCAATACTTCTTGTCTCTGGATTGCGACCGGCCCCTGTAGCCGTTTTTACTTTTGCCTCTGTTTCCACTATTGGAGTTCTTCTCCTTTGTCCTGCCACGAACAGATAATCCCTCGGCTTGGGATGAACTCGAACCATCATGAGGCACCATTAATTTCATCTTCTCCTTAGAGTTCAAAGCTTCATAAACTTCATTAAGTGTGAGAGTATCACGACTGTATAATATGGTGTCTCTAAAATTGGTATAAGAATTTGGCAGTGAACAAAGTAACATTAAAGCAGTATCTTCCTCTCCATACTTAACTTCCATTGCAGCTAGATCAGATATGATCTCTTTAAATTCTGAAATATGATTCAAAACATTACCTCCCTCGGGTAACCTGTGCAGGAATAATTTTTGCTTCAGATGCATCTTGCTGGTGAGATCTTTAGTCATGCAAATCCCTTCCAGCTTTAACCATAGAGCGGCCACAGTTTTCTCGCTCGAAACTTCCTGCAAAATATTATTATGCAAATGGAGTTGAATTTTTGACAAAGCCTTACAATCAATTCTTTTTTCCTCAACAGTCTAGTCCTGAATTCGGTTCTTCTCAAAACTATCCAGTGTTTCATCATATTCGGACTGTGCCAACAACGCCCGCATCTTGCCTTGCCATAGGGTAAACCTTGTGTCACGATCCAGCAGCGGAAAATCAAACTTCATGGATGCCATGAGTAGATTAAATCTGTGTACACAAAGCAGTACAAGCCCGTAGAAAAATTCTTGACAGAATTAATATGCAGAGCAAAGAACTAGAAATAGATAGCACCTGGTAGCCTTCGCGTGGATATAGCAATTGAAGAGAAAAAACTGATTACTAATACTCAACTGTACTAATCTGCACGTGAGATGTAGTAGTAACAAATCCAAGTAGTGCTCCTGTACTTGTCTTCACGTGAGAACGATTTGGATCAGTGGATGCGAAGAAATAGCAGCAGCGTTGCAGATCGATGTTGCCTCGGGACTTGGGGCTTGCACGTGCAGCGACGCGCGGCTCGGCGGATCGGACTGGCGGCTCGGTCGATAGCGCACAGCTTTGTAGGGCGACGTAGCAGCGCATATTGTTTTCCTGTCGGTCTCGGCGGATTAATCGATCTGGCTTTGGATCACCAGGTCGCATCAGCGGCGGCGCATAGGACGCTGTAACTTTTATACCATTTGTTAGATAATAACGAGAAATAAATTAGATAGAGATATAGATTTTTATATGGAAATCTTTGCGGGAGAAAACCACGAGCGCACGAAGGCGCAATCACTATGATGGAGTATAACAAGCACGAGACGATAGACCATCTGAGATGCGACTACATGAGTTATATATGAGGGCAATACATGAGTCTTTGTAGGACAAGTAAACGAGTTGTACTCGTACACGTCGGTACCAACGCAAAGGCCCACACCGTATTTACTACGTCTAGTCCAATATGATATAATTTGAATCACAATTTAACATGGACGGCATCCCTAGCTGTGCGCCTCCACCGCATTCAAATGCGGGCGCTGGCTCCCACGTGAGCTCTTCCAGCTCGTCTGCCTCGTCCTCACCGGTCGCTGCTTCGTCACCACTCCCGCCGGCGGCACCCTCCAGGCCGATGACGCGCGCACAGCGCGGCATCTTCCAGCCCAACCCTAAGTACTACGACGGCGCCACCGCCATCGCCTCACTGGACATCTCGCCAGTTCCCACATCCGTTCGCGCTGCCATCCGCGATCCTCGGTGGCTCGCCGCCATGTGCGACGAGTACGACGCGCTGGTCCGCAACCGCACGTGGAAACTGGTTCCGCGTCCCGCTGGCGCCAACCTCATCACCGGCAAATGGGTTTTCAAGCACAAGACCAACTCCGACGGCTCCCTCGCCCGCTACAAAGCTCGCTGGGTCATGCGCGGTTTTCGCCAGCGTGCTGGCGTCGACTACGGCAAGACATTCTCGCCGGTCGTCAAGCCCGCCACCATCCGCACGGTCCTCACGCTTGCCGCGTTGCGGGACTGGCCCGTGCACCAGCTCGACGTCTCGAATGCCTTCCTGCACGGCACTCTGGACGAGGAGGTCTTCCGTCTTCAACCCACCGGCTTTGTCGACCCAGCTCGTCCTCAACATGCCTGCCGTCTCTCCAAGTCGCTCTAGGGCTTGAAGCAGGTGCCTCGCGCCTGGTTCCTTCGCTTCGCGGGCTTCGTCAAGACTCTTGGCTTCTCCGCCACGCGCTCGGACTCCTCCCTGTTCACGCTTCGCCGCGGCTCGGACACGGCGTACCTTCTTCTCTACGTTGATGACATTGTGCTCACCGCGTCTATGCCGTCTATGCTCCAATGCATCATCGCCGGGCTCACCGGCGAGTTCGCCACGAAGGACCTCAGGCCACTGCACTTCTTCCTCGGCATCAAGGTCACGCGCACTCCCGTGGGGTTCTTCCTCTCTCAACAACAGTATAAGGAGGACGTGCTTGATTGCGCCGGCATGGACACCTGTCGGCCCTCTCCCACGCACGTCGACACCAAGGGCAAGCTTCCCGCTGTCGACGGGCCCCGTGTGGATGACGCCTCCGCCTACCGCAGCACTGCAGGCACGCTGCAGTACCTCACCATCACCAGGCCTGAGATCGCCTATGCTGTGCAGCAGGTCTGCCTGCATATGCATGACCCGCGCGAGTGCCAACTCGCCTTGGTCAAGCATGTTCTTCGGTATGTACGTGGCACGACACATCTCGGGCTGCATCTGCGCTCCCCGCGCTCACTGGATCTTCACGCCTTCGCCGATGCCGACTGGGTCGGCTGCCCCGACACCCGGCGCTCCACCTCCGGCTTCTGCATCTACCTCGGCGACACCCTCGTTTCCTGGTCTTCCAAGCGCGAGGCAACGGTGTCTCGATCCAGCGCGGAGGCCGAGTACCGCGGCGTCGCCAACGCTGTGGCGGAGTGTGTGTGGCTGCGTCAACTCCTCGGCGAGCTCTTCCTGCCACTCGACAAGGCGACCATCGTCTATTGCGACAATGTGTCCGCGGTGTACCTCTCCGTCAACCCCGTCCACCATCGCCGCACGAAGCATGTGGAGCTTGACATCCACTTTGTGCGCGAGCGCGTGGCCCTCGGCGAGTTCCGCGTCCTTCACATCCCCACGCGCCAGCAGCTCGCCGACATCATGACCAAGGGGCTGCCCACGGATGCCTTCTGCGACTTCCGTTCCAGTCTTTGCGTCGCCGCTGCTGACGTTCCAGGCAGTAGTATGCCATCGTGTACGCCCTCTGTATAGTCACCGCGTACACGACGTGCTCTGGCTCGTGCTGCCAGATCGTGGCGCACGTCGGGTAGTTTCTCCACCCCATCATCTCCACTAGGTAGGCAGGTAGCACTAAGCTGTATATATACCCCCTACCAGATCAATGATAAGCGTGGTGTGAGTTCTCCCCAGTTCTGATCTTCTCCGTAGACAGGTTTGCCTCGATGCTATATGGTTGGGTAATATAAAACTGCCGTAACGGTGCTACCTTCGAGTTCAAACTTCCCAGGTTCTCCTTTTGAAATTGTGTTCTCTTGTGTTTTTACAAATATTGGGCAGGTTTGCTGAAAGGTGGTGACCGTGAAGCCATGGAGCGTGGTGGGATGATGCTCAAGGAGAATGCGACCAACATGATGAGGCATGAGGATCTGCGCTGCGGTCGACGGTGTTGCGATGATTAGTCAGCTCACCCTCCTGCGCTTGCTGGTGATTCTGGGCGAGCTAATCACCTTTGGTTTGTTTTATGTTGCTCCCGTGTGAGCCTGTTGAAGCCCATGAGATCGTGTGTGGGCCGTTTGATATTCTTATGTTTAGTCGAGTTAGCTAGGTGTCGATGGGTTTTCGCCCCATATCAGGTGTTTCAATGACGAGCACTTGTGATGGGGTTTTCATCAATGCTTTGAACTTGCTTTCCCCTTTCCGGTCTCCTTAAACTCTTGTTGGACTAACTGTTTCGTATTTTCGTCATTCAGGTAATGAAAAAGGGTTATGCCCGATGCTCTTGTCTACCTTGGGCACATTCTTGGTCGGAGCAAGCGCAGGCTCTCATGTAGGGGCCAAAGTGACATGGTGCCCCACCGCGCCAAGGACCGTCACCACAACGACACAACCACCCGTGCACCATGGTGTTGCAGTCTTCTCCAAATCGGATGGCCACAACCTCAAGCCCGAGCTTCTCCACGGCGCTGCAGGGTGTTCGGTGAAAGGATAAGGCAGAGGTTGGTCAACCCGCAAGCACGATGTGGACGGGAGGAAATGCGGGTAGTCCATCGAGCTTCTACTCCTAAAAAGAGCGGACGAGGAAAAATATATGTTTACTATGGCATGTGGGACCATCAATATTGACTAGTCAACTGAGTTGCAACATCACAAAAAACCACATTGCCATCGTCCGAGGGGGGTAATTTAACCGGTGTTAATAGTGTGAGGGTGTAGTTTAACCGATTTCATAGTTTAGGGGGGTAATTCTACCATTACCGTATCCACAATAGAAATTGCAGCAAGTGGTGAAAAGTGAATCTAACAATGAAAAACAAGAAAGTTGAACCGAATGAAGGGTTAATCAAGCCACACATTAATGTCGTTAAAGATTTTGGTTCCTAATCTCGCAGAAGACAAGGTAGTCACAAAAGAAATAGAGAAGATTTCTCTCATAAAAGGCTCATTTATTATGGATTGTGGCGCCAAATTGGAGCTGCCATCACATTTGTAGGTTTTAGCCTTGTTACTTTCCACGACGATGAAAGCACTTGTTACAATTCATCTGAGCCTCCCAGAACCAACTCCTTGAACCGAGTTATGCAATCCATTGCCCGCTTGAATTCACCACTCTCGAGGGCAAAGCTGAACCGGCAGTAGTCTGTTATTCCGGTCCATGTGCTGCTACTTATACACAATCCAGTGGATCTAAGAAGCGCCTCCCTGATGTTGCAACCACTGAGCGTGCCTTCGAAACCGTTGACCCTGAATAATTTGCCAGTGTAGGCGGTTGGTTTGGCCAGCATCGAGATACCACCATGACAGCCCACAACATCCCAGCCATAGTGTATGTTGACTCAAAGTTTGCATCCTGCTCAAAAGCATGTCACTCTGGTTGCAGTTATATCACTTTTCTTTGCGAAATAGTAGCACGGAAATTTCGGATGCATTGATTGGCAACACAAACTCAAGTTACTTAGATTTCTCCATGAACTGGGTTTTGGAAGGGAACACGCCTCATCGATGAAATAAAAGTAAAACTGAGAGGAGAGTAGAGAATTTTAAAAGGCTAACCTTCATCAAGTGGTTGGCACGATCCTTCAATGTCTCCTTTTGCTCCGCAATGAGATTAGAGAAATGCTTATCCCAGTCGTACTTGAGACCCAACAGTTTTCTGAAAGTGTACTTCAATGTGCTATGTGGCTGACTCAAGATTGGGAAACTATATTCCAAGGACCGGTCTTTCGAGATGAGAAACCCAAATTTGAGCCCAGACATGGTAAGCTCAAGCGACAGCTCTCTGAGCAGATAAACAGGGGCAACATGGCCAGCCATAGCGTCAAGACATCTTTCTAAATCCCAACAAGGCCAGCGATCGAATGGGAACTGGACACCAGGGAAGGGCCAGTCATCGTTTTGGAACTCCAGACCAGAGAAGGAGGTATCTATCACTACCCTAGCTGCATTCCTAGCACAGATAGTAAGCAGCTCATATATCTCCTTGGCACTGTACAGGAAACCAGAAGGGTTGATTGTGGGGCCAGAAATATACACCCAAGCCGTCGAAAACGAAAACAATTCCTCGTTATTAAGTGTGTCTTGTAGAACACTCGGTTCAATCTTAAAGCCTGAACTTGATTTTGTTGGAATAGTCAAGGTGTTTGCGTTCAGAAACTTTGCTGCAGAGACATAATGACCATTGGTGCCCAAGGGGAAAACGAAGGTGCCTCGTTCTTGCACACAGCGACGAACAAGCTTGTTGAAGAGTGCCAGACTGGTATTACCATATATAATTTCAGAATCAGATTCCGCCGGGTAATTATAGTTACGTTTCAACAGCCTCTCAATGCCGGATCGAACATCAATTTCAGAATCCATGATGTTCTGCCTAACAAAGCTTTCAAAAATGGAGGCCTTCACTGAAGAAGGTATTGGCAAGAAGCTGCGATCTAAATCCATATGAATGACACAAGATTCCTTGGAATCGGGAAGGAAAAATTCAGCTTCTTTTATGGCAGATATGGCAGAATTAGAAAATCCTATCATCCTCTGAGGCAGCACTGATGCAGGTTGTCTCTGAAAAAGAGCAAGGAAAAAATAGAAGACAATGAACCAAAGCAAACAATAGGGCCACAAAATATTGCAGAGGCCACACTTTTTCGAAGAGCAATACTCCATAGATTCCTGGCCATATTATCATTTTTACCCAGAATAATAAGATGAAAACACATTAAAACGTCCTAGTAATACATTTAGCTGTTCATGTCAGTAGGTTTTATCCAACTAAGGAGGATCTACTCCAAATTTTAAAAAGAAAAGTAGCTGAAGTTGACTAATGCTTTTAGACATCAGATTTCGTCGTGCGGATGAGTGACGTGGGTAATTGCAGAGAAGTTCGGTTACCTCTTGCTGTGCATGCATGCGGCTCACAATTTTGAAATGCTAACAGCTGATGGAAAAGACAGCCATAATACTGCTGGCTGATCACAGAAGTGTGCCCTTCCAATAGCTCAACAGTTTGTGACAATGCCTCGCTGAAAGCTGCCTGTTCAGAAATGGTGAAAGCAACTTCCAGATCAGAATAAACCTGCAAGATAAAGCAAACGGAAACATTTAGAGCAAGTTTCCAAAGTAAGATGTAAGAATACAAAAAGGTTGAATTAAAATTACAGGCTAATCAATATAACATGGTATTGTAGGTTCACTGATTGTCACCTGATTCTTTACTAAACCGCACAGTACAGTTGCATGCAAAGGTAGGGTGTTTCCAGCAAGATATCGCAACACACTATTAGAGCTTGGCACACGAGACAACTCCAGATGCTCTGAAATATCCAGGAATAACCATGAACCAACATCTTTCGTTACGTTTAGCAAGTTCACAAAAGCAGCAGTGCTGATAGCGTCGAACTGAGCCATGCCAGTAACAACAACTTGAGGCTTCAGTTTCCTGATAAACTCAATGAGCAAGTCCCATTTGCGTGGTGATTCAACTATGTTTTCAGCTTCGGTACAATCTGCTCTTGCCTGAAAAAAAAAAACAAAGCAGTACCTTCAGCATTCTTGTCACCATTATTTTTCTTCATGGAGAAGACATGTGTCGCCAGAGAAGCGTTGTCTCAAATGCACAAGCTAGCTGCAGAGCAAAGTACCGCAATTGTTGAAGATGTTAACCATTGTTTGGGCAAGTGTCTGGTCAGATGTTCATCAACAATTGCAAGCGCCGGCGAGAACAACTGAAGAGCATTTTCTATCGCTACAGCACGAGAAGGGAATACAACAACATTCTGGTGCACCAGAAAAGAAAAATGAGTATCATAGCATAAGATAGATGCAACAAGCAAGTCAGTCATACGAATTTCTAGTATAAACATGCATAACTGTGAAGGAAAGAAGACACCAGGTATTACATCAGGAGTTAATGGGATGTGGTGGTAAGCCTTCATAAATCCAGTAACAAGTTTCCGGAAGTTTAAACATCCAGCTGGAGGCTCACAAGGATTGGACTTGTTCTCTTTCAAAAAGATAGCTAGGTATGCTAGGAAGGAAATTTTTTCATCAGCAACACAATTGTCATCAAAGGACAAATCCAGGGAGCTGCAGACTTCAGGGAATCCATCTTTAAGAAAGTCAAATATTTTCTTCACCGGAAAATTCTTCACATTAGTAATCTCCCCTCCCTTATATTTTATAATTTGATAAATTTAAAAAGAACACACATGAACCTGGTCGGGCTGGCGAAGATGACAGCTATACATAGACAAAGCATGCGAAACGTAGCCACCAGATTTCATGTATGCACAGGCTGTGCGTGCAGAGACAGGTTGATCCCCACCAAGATCCACAAAGAATTCAAATCGATGTGGGCTAATTTTCTCGATTTCAACTAAATCTGAAAGATCTGTGTCAGCGGCCTGCAAAGAACCCACCTACTTGGTAATGATGCCACATAAAAATGTCATTGTAATCTACTGCTGTAAATATTAAACGCTAGTATAATGCAACTCAAAGTGCATATCATTGACCAAATACGGACATGCTGGCATACAGAAGATTTGCTGGTTAATCAACACCTGGTCTGTCATAGAACCCTCACCAGCATAAGTTTTGATTGCCAGAGATTATTGATGCGAAATCCACGGCGTAAAAATAGGCGTTCACATATAACTTGACCCGGTCGGCCTCCCATGCTGAATATCATGATACCCATAGGCTTTATGAGAGCTATCCCTTCTTCAACTGCACGAGCAATCAATCCAAGGCCAAATTGGTCCTCAACAACACCCTGTATGCAGTAAGTTTAAAAGCACAACAAACCCCCCAAAAAAGGAAATTGGAACAGCACACAGCAATCATAAGACAGATTAACTTGAGTGGAACTATGTGTCATTCACAAGAGCATCAAAACTTCTGTATCTAACAGGTCATAAGTGAATATTACAGATACTAGTAATTTCATAGTCCAGCAGCCATTCGTTAGATGAGCGTGGAGAACTAATCACATGTCAACACATTTTCTACAAACATAAAAGATGTCTCTCAACTGACCTGAAAGGCACAGTAGTAGCACCGAGAGTAGAAGAACTCCTCACTTGAATTATTAATTTTAATATTTGGCATCACCTCTGGATTGGGGTCAAGAACCTGAAAAACAGATAAAGTATTTTTCTTCAAATCTGGTCTGCAACAACTTTCCTTTCACCAAAGATGTTAACAGCTGACCATACCTGTGGTATGCATCCAACAATGCAATCAAGCTCTATCTTGCTGTCTCTACAGCAAGAAAGAAGATCAGACTCATGGAACTCAATCCTGTCAAGCAAAGTTTTCCCCTCCCCGTCGTAGATTGGTAGACCATCATCGTCTAGTGCGTTCAGGTAAAGGTTTATCCTTGCAATCTTGATAGTTCTTGGGTTTATATCGAGACCGTAGACCTTGGAAGAAACAAAGAATGCTCAGCTTGGTTCTGACAAAATCCCAAAAATATAACTTGTCATCCTCTTCTTTTCAAAGTCATGAAACATGAGGAAATATGTTTAACTGCTGCTGCAGCCCCCACTTGTCTAACACTAGGAACACGATAAAGTATATCGAGCGACAGAAGAAGAGATACCAACCTTGAAAGGAGACCACCTTCGTGCAAGTGCAATGGACATCCATCCATTCCCACATCCCAGCTCTGCTACTGTCTTGTCCCTGAAAATGGAATCCGGTTGCTGTCCGAGGCCCCCGTAGAACGCGGCGGAGCAAGGAACAAAATGCCAGGCATCTCGATCGTTGTTATTTGCCGAAATCCTAGAAGCAGTTGATTAATCCATCAAGCTATGGGAAGCAAATTTGTTATCAAACAACAATGGAAGTGCTTACCATTGTGTCAACCAAAGATAACACATGAAGCAATAAAATTTTTTTTTATATATAACACACATAGCAAACTCAGTCAGGAGAAAATGTAAGTACGAGTCTTGCAAATTGCACTTGTCGGCTTGTCGCAGTAGACACAAAGATCCAGATACAACATTTTAATGCTGTTCATCATTTTTAATTACGACCATAGGTTAGGCAGGATTGATTCCGCCAAATACAAAGAAATCAGAAGAAGTTTCTCAGCAGACAGTATAGTACTACTACTTAGTATAAACTTGTGGTGGATAAATCATCCCTCGCCTCAAAAGAAAAAAAGAACCCGGATAATTCTCTCTGTAAATTTCACCAAATTGACCACGGGTAAGTAAATCGACAAGTGGCCAAGGGAGGAGAGGAGAGGAGAGGAGAGGACCTTGTTGTTTTAGGTGCGGGTCGTCGGGGATGATATGGAAGTTGAAGGCGCGGAGGCAGTCCTGCCCGGCGGCTGGATCCGCGAAACGGCGGCGCACGGCGCCGAGGAGTCGCCGTGCCGCTGCGCGGGAGGCGGGGCCTTCGAGGCGCTGGAGCAGGGCCTCGGCGGCGCCATACGCGGACGCTGCGCAGGACGCCAGGAAGGCCTCCACCTCCACGTCCATGTGCTCGCCAGGGCTCTCAACAAGGTCTCAGGGAAGGTTCGATTTGGGTGGGGACAGAGGGTTGACTGATCGTGCTGGTCCTAGCAGTAGCAGACCACCGCGGAAAGTGTGTGCGACCAGGTCAACTCATATACAACTCGGTGCTGGGGATCGCTGACCCAAGAGACCCCTGAAACAAGTGCCTGAGATCAATGAATCAAGTGCGTTCAATCTCCTTCCCTGAAACATCTTATCAGACGCTCAGGACTCCAACCCCTTTGCGACAGCCCCACCTTCCTCTCCCGCTGCCACGCATGTGGAAGGCAATGCAACTCTTGATGTATTGATCGGGTGCACGGTGCAGGTATATATGTGTACAACGGCAGCCCTCAGCTTCATCTATACAAGTAGACTAGAGGCGGGGCCGGTAGGAGATTATCCTAACAGCCCCCCGCAGTCGATGCGCCACTAGTGACACATAGACTGGACCGGAACTCCGCAAATATAGGCGTCGGTAACCCCTTTGTCATGACATCGGCAAACTGCTGAGCAGTGGGAACATGAAGAACGCGGACGCGCCCAAGAGCCACCTGCTCTCGCACGAAGTGAATGTTGAAGGAAATATGCCCCTAGAGGCAATAATAAAGTTATTATTTATTTTCTTATATCAAGATAAATGTTTATTATTCATGCTAGAATTGTATTAACCGGGAACATAATACATGTGTGAATACATAGACAAACAGAGTGTCACTAGTATGCCTCTACTTGACTAGCTTGTTGATCAAAGATGGTTATGTTTCCTAGCCATAGACATGAGTTGTCATTTGATTAACGGGATCACATCATTAGGAGAATGATGTGATTGACATGACCCATTCCGTTAGCATAGCACACGATCGTTTAGTATTCTGCTATTGCTTTCTTCATGACTTATACATGTTCCTATGACTATGAGATTATGCAACTCCCGTTTACCAGAGGAACACTTTGTGTGCTACCAAACGTCACAACGTAACTGGGTGATTATAAAGGAGCTCTACAGGTGTCTTCAAAGGTACATGTTGGGTTGGCGTATTTCGAGATTAGGTTTTGTCACTCTGATTGTCCGAGAGGTATCTCTGGGCCCTCTCGGTAATGCACATCACTATAAGCCTTGCAAGCAATGTAGCTAATGAGTTAGTTACGGAATGATGCATTACGTAACGAGTAAAGAGACTTGCCGGTAACGAGATTGAACTAGGTATTGGATACGGACGATCGAATCTCGGGCAAGTAACATACCGATGACAAAGGGAACAACGTATGTTGTTATGCGGTTTGACCGATAAAGATCTTCGTAGAATATGTAGGAGCCAATATGAACATCCAGGTTCCACTATTGGTTATTGACCGGAAACAGTTCTAGGTCATATCTACATAGTTCTCGAACCCGTAGGGTCCGCACGCTTAAGGTTATGATGACAGTTTTATTATGAGTTTATATGTTTCGATGTACCGAAGGTTGTTCGGAGTCCCGGATGTGATCACGGACATGACGAGGAGTCTCGAAATGGTCGAGACATAAAGATCGATATATTGGACGACTATATTCGGACACCGGAAGTGTTCCGGGTGATTTCAGAGAAAACCGGAGCGGAGGTTACGGAACCCCCGGGAGGAGTATTGGGCCTTATGGGCTTTAGTGGAGAGAGAGAGGCAGCCAGGATGGGCCGCGCCTCCCCTCCTGGTCCGGGTTGGACTAGGAGGGGGAGGCGCCTCTTACCCTCTCCCTCTCCCCCTTCCTGTCCCCTCCTAGTCGGAGTAGGAAAGAGGGAGTCCTACTCCTACTAGGAGGAGGACTCCTCCTCCTTGGCGTGCCCACAAGGGCCGGCCGGCCTCCCCCCTTGCTCCTTTATATACAGGGGCAGGAGGGCACCCTAGAAAACACAAGTTGATCTTCGTGATCGTTCCTTAGCCGTGTGCAGTGCCCCCCTCCACCATATTCCACCTCGATCATATCGTTGCGGAGTTTAGGCGAAGCCCTGCATCGGTAGAACATCATCATCGTCACCACGCCGTCGTGCTGACGGAACTCATCCCCGACACCCTGCTGGATCGGAGTCCGGGGATCGTCATCGAGCTGAACGTGTGCAGAACACGGAGGTGCCGTATGTTCGGTGCTTGGATCGGTCGGATCGTGAAGACATACGACTACATCAACCGCATTGTCATAACGCTTCCGCTTTCGGTCTACGAGGGTACGTGGACACACTCTCCCCTCTCGTTGCTATGCATCACCATGATCTTGCGTGTGCATAGGAAATTTTTTGAAATTACTACGTTCCCCAACAAATGTCGAGCTCAATATGCTTCGTACGACGATGATGAACGGGGTTGGCAGAGAGGTAGACCGCAGAGACATTGTCACAGTAGACAATGGTGTCCTTCTGGACGTCAAGGAGCAACTCCTGAAGAAGCTGGCGAAGCCACGAGCACTCGGCGACGGCATTGGCCACATCACGATACTCGGCCTCGGCACTGGAGCGGGTTACCGTAGGTTGTCGTTTAGACGACCACGATATGAGCGAGGGCCCCAGGTAGACGCAGTAGCCTGAAGTCGAGCGTCGTGTGTCCGGGCAGCCAGCCCAATCGGCGTCACTGTAGGCGACCAGGTCAGTTGAGGACGAGGCCGTCAACGTAAGACCCAGAGTCGTGGTGCCGCGGATGTACCGAAGAATCCGCTTCACCAGGTTCCAGTGAGTGTCGCGAGGGGCGTGCATATGGTGACACACCTGCTGAACGGCGTACTGCAGGTCAGGCCGAGTGAGTGTCAAGTACTGGAGGGCGCCGACGATGGAGCGGTAGAAAGCTGCATCTGGCGCGGGGGAGTCGTCGAGCGGAGAGACCTTGGCCTTCGTGTCGATAGGCTTGGGGACAGGCTTGCAGTTAACAATGCCCGCCCACTCAAGAAGGTCCTGTGCGTACTGCTGCTGATGAAGAAAGAACCCATCGGCGCGTCGTACCACCTCAATGCCGAGGAAGTAGTGCAACGGGCCGAGGTCCTTAATGGCGAACTCAGCGCTGAGGCGAGCAGTATGCTGGCGAAGTAGCTCGGGCGAGGAAGCCGTCAGGATGATGTCGTCGACGTAGAGGAGCAGGTAAGCGGTTGCCGGAGCCTGGTGGAAGACAAACAGCGAGGCGTCGGAGCGAGTAGCTCGAAACCCATGCTGCTGCAGGAAGCCGGCGATCCGCTGGTACCAGGCGCGAGGGGCCTGCTTCAACCCGTACAAAGAGTGGGAAAGCAGGCACACATGATCAGGCTGAGCTGCGTCGACGAAGCCGGTTGGCTACTGACAGAACACCTGCTCCGAACGATGGCCATGCAAGAATGCACTCGACACATCCATCTGATGCACCGGCCAGGCGCGAGAGACCGCGAGCTGGAGAACCGCGCGAATCATGCCCGGTTTGACAACCGGGGCGAACGTGTCGGTGAAGTCGACTCCGGCGCGTTGCCGAAATCCACGGACCACCCACCGGGCCTTATAGCGCTCGAGAGACCCATCAGGACGAGTCTTATGCCGGAATACCCACTTGCCAGAGATGACGTTGGCATGGGGTGGCTGCGGAACCAGTTGCCAAGTGCGGTTGCGCACGAGCGCGTCGAACTCTTCCTGCAACGCCGCGAGCCAATGCGGGTCGTGAAGGGCGGCTCGAGCGGACGACGGGAGAGGTGACGGCGCAGACGTCGAGGCAGAGAGAAGGTACTCGTCCGCAGGATAACGGTTGCTGGGCCGGTGAATACCGGCGCGAGCACGCGTGACCATGCGGGTCTCCGGGGCGGCCGGCGGGGCCGGTGGGGACGGTGGGGTCGGCGGGGCCGGGGACGAAGCCGACGAAGAGGCAGTCGAGGAGCCGGGGCCGGGCGCTAGAGAGGCGCTCGCTGCCCGGGCTATGGACTCAACGGGAGTCGGTGGTGCCGTGGCCGCCGGCGAGGAAGCAGCTGGGCCGGAGGAAGCCGTCGAGGAGCCTGGGTCAGGCGCATGAGATGCGCTCGCTGACCGGGCTGCGGACTCAACGGGAGTCGGGGGCGCCGTGGCCGCCGGCGAGAGGCCCGGGTCCGACGCCACGGACCCATAGCGGGGCCCAGGCGCAGCCGGGGCGCCAAAGCCGGAAGGTGGCCCGCGCGCTGCAGGGGGCCCGAAGCCGGGAGTGGACCCAAGCGTGAGGGAGCGGCCTCCTCGAGAGGCACTAGGAGGCGCAGGTGATGAGGACGAGTCAGCCGGCGACGGTACCTGGTGGAAAGGAAAAGACCTCTCGTCAAAGTAAACGTGCCGTGAAGTGAAGACTCGGTGGGAAACCGGATCATAGCAGCGATAGCCTTTGGTGTTTGGTGGGTATCCGAGAAAAAAGCATGCCACAGAGCGAGGTGCAAGTTTGTGAGGAGTGGTGGAGGCGATGCTAGGATAACAAAGACACCCAAAACCCGAAGATCATCATATGAGGGTGGGCTACCGAAGAGGAGATGATGTGGTGCATAGTTTCCACGAGCACGAGTCGGTCGGACATTAAGGAGAAGAGAGGTGGTGGAGAGAGCATCCGGCCAAAACCGGGGCGGGACATTGGCGTGGAAAAGAAGGGTGCGCACACAGTCATTGAGTGTGCGAAGGATCCGTTCGGCGCGACCATTTTGTTGCGAGGTATACGGGCAGGTGAGACGAAGAATCGTGCCGTGTGTGGCGAGGAGGGTGCGAACCCCGACGTTGTCGAACTCCTTCCCGTTGTCAGTCTGCAAGGCATGGATGGGACGCCCAAACTGCGTAGTGACATAGGAGTAAAAAGTGGTAAGGACGGAGAGTGCATCGGATTTTCTCCGCAACGGGAAGGTCCACACATAGTGCGAAAAATCATCAAGTATGACAAGATAGTATAAAAAAACCCGTATTACTGGCAACAGGAGATGTCCACAAATCACAATGAATCAACTCAAATGGATACGACGCCACCGATGGTGAAGTGCTAAACGGAAGACAGACGTGCTTGCCAAGACGACTAGCATGACAAGTATGATCATCGATTTTATTACACGTGAATGAAAAAGTCCTAAGAATATGACGAAGGGTGGCTGGGTTCGGATGTCCCAGCCGAGCATGCCAGAGGTCCACAGTGGCGGAGAGAGCAACCGGAGCGGATGTGGAAGTGGCGGTGGAGTTCACCGGGTAGAGACCATCCGGGCTGTCACATCGGTGGAGCACCATCCGGGTACGGGCGTCCTTAACAGAAAAACCCGCCGTCAAATTCAACAGTTATAGGATTTTCACGTGTAAGAGAAACGAACGGAACTAACATTAGTGACTAACTCAGGTGAAACTAAGACATTAGACATATGAATAGGTGTAGAGTTAGACGGAAAAGAGGCATGACCGACATGAGTAATGGGAAGGGAAGACCCGTCCCCAACAGTAATACGGCATGCGGTGGAAACTGGAAATGCGGAGTTGAGATTACCGGGGTTGGAAGTCATGTGGGTGGTAGCCCCAGAGTCCATATACCAGTCGCCGCCTCCGGTGTATGTGTTGGGTGTAGGGGCGGAGTGGAGCGCCACAGGGAGGGTCGGGTCCCGTGGGGCCAGCGGGAGGGCAGCGGCCGCGGCCGGAGGAGCGGCGTAGCCACCCGGAGCGGCATAGCCGCCAGGCGCGGCGTACGGAGGAGCCGCGGTGGGGTAACCGCCCGGGGCGGCGAGGAGCGCCTGATGTGCACCGGGACGGGGACCGAGGATCCCTGCCGGGACAGGGGCCCGCGGCATGGGCATCGTGTACGGTGGACCACCCCCGTCCAAGGGTTGGTCGCGGCGGCCCAGGGGGCCGGGGGCAGCTGCTGCTGTTCGGCGGGCGCCCTCCCGCGCAAGGCTCTTGCTGCTTCTTGCCGCGGCGCCCCGGGCGGCATTTATCGGGAGCAGGGGCGGCGGCTGGTAGACGGGTGCCGGGGGCGCCTGGAAGTAGGACGCCGGTGGCGGCGGCTGAGGCTGCGGCGGCGGCGGTGCTGTGGGGGGGAGCGGCGCGGGAGGTGCCCGCCGCGAGAGCCGTGTGCGTGGCCCGGGACTTCACCATCTTCATCCTCCTCTCCTCCAACCGAAGATAAGCCACGACCCTAGGAAAGGTCGGGTCCGGGAGGAACGTGAGGTTGGAGGCCGCGTTGCCGAACTCCTCATTCAGGCCGGCGGTGAGCGTGCTGAGAAGGAGGTCGTCGGAGACCCGCTCCCCGAGGTCGCGGAGTTCGTCAGCGAGTTTCTTGAGGCGCATGCAATAATCGTCAATGGACGAGTCAAGCTGATGGCACCCAAAAAATTCCTGCTGAAGAAAGACGCGGCGCTGGAGGGCGTTGTCGAGGAAGAGCCCGTTCAGCTTCGCCCACACCATCTGCGCGTCGTCAGTGTCGCAAACAATGGTGTGGAAGATGTCCTTGGAGATGGTTTGGTACAGCCAGCGAGTGATGGTGGCGTCAATGGTCAGCCAGTTGTCGTCCACGTACATGAGACCGGAGTCAACGGAGCCATCAACGTGATCGATGAGGTGGTACTTTCGCGAAAGACGAGGGAGAAGTAGGCTTTCCATGCGTAATATGTGGAGGTGGCGTAGTCGAGCACGACGGGGACGCGGGCGAAGATGTCCAGATCGCGGACGACCTCGACGGGAGGAGGGGCCGGACCCTCGAAGGGGTTGGAGGGGAGGGATGCGGCGGAGTGGGGAGAGGCCATGGGTGCGCGGCAACCGAGGGAGGGGTGGCGGCACGAGTGTGGCGGCTCGGGATGGAGACGGGTGTGGCGGCTCGGGAGGGAGGCGGCGCAGGGAGAAGGAGGCGGCTCGGGAGGGAGGGGTGGTGGATCGGGAGGGAGGGAGTGGAGGGAGGAACGCGCGGCGACAGGAGAAGGTGCGGCGGCGGCGCGGGTGGATAGCGGCGGCAGCGGCGGCTAGGAGCGGAAGCTAGGGTTGGATCGGAAAAAAAAATGATACCATGTGGAAGGCAATGCAACTCTCGATGTATTGATCGGGTGCACGGTGCACGTATATATGGGTACAAGGGCAGCCCTCAGCCTCATCTATACAAGGAAACTAGAGGCGGGCCGGTAGGAGATTATCCTAACAGATACATGCACAAATATGTTCAACAACGGACAACAACATCGTCCCCTCTCCCACCACTTCCGACGATAGCAACCACGCTGCCGCCGGCATCCTCCAGAATGCCCTCCTCCCACCTCCGTGCGTTTTTCCGGCGTCCGTTCTTCAGACCATCGACATTCGCCACCATGTCCCGATCACTCTTGATCTCCACGCCGGCAACTACGCGGCAGTGGCGCCGCTTCTTCCACACAATCGTCGGCATGTTCGGCATCCGCGACCACATCATCGCCGACGCTCCGCCGGGCCGGCGCGACCCCGAGTGGGTCATGATCGACCACTGGCTTTACGCCACGATCTCGCCAGAGCTGCTCGACGCCGTCATGCAGTCCGAGGATACGGCGGCCGTGCTTTGGGCTGCGATCGAGGCGATCTTCCACGACAACCAGCTCTCTCACGCCGTGTGCGTCGACGCCGAGCACCACGCCCTCGTGCAGGTCGATCTCTGCATCTTGCAGTATTGCAGCGTCTGAAGGCGTTCGCCGATCAACTTCCAATCTCGGCCAGCCAGTCTCTGAGACCCAACAGCTCTTCAACATGATCCGCGAGCTTGGGCGTCAGTACCACCGCGCCATCCCTCAGCTTACCTTGCGCGTGCCCCTGCCCAGCTTTCTGCAGGCCCGCTTGTTCTTGCTGCTGGAGGAGCACCGTGCCGAGCAGATGGCGCGCATTCAGCACGCCCACGCCATGGTGGCCGGGCGCATCACGCCGTCCCCGCCCCCGTCCGCACCCAACGTTGCCCTGCCGGCTGACTCCAGCACCGGCCGTGGGCGCGGCCGCGGCAAGCGTCGTGGCCGTGGCAGTCCCGGGGCGTCTTCCTCTACCACACCACCGCCAGCCTGCTCTTCCAGGTCAGGCTCCCGGCGCCAACTCTTGGACTGGCTTGGTGCAAGCCTGGCCCATGCCTTGGCGCGTGCCCGGTGCCGGTGTTCTTGGTCCCCGCCCCCGCACCTCTCCGCAGCAAGCCTACTTCGCCTGCCCGGCCACGCCATCGGTCCCGCCCGGCTACGGTGCCTACGGCGCCCCTCCCGGCTACGGCTATGGCTCCCCCGGCGCCAGCTCCAGTACCGCGCCACCGCCGGCGTAGCCCCAGCCTTGGGACATGGGGCGCTGCACACGGCCCTTCAGGCCGCGTCCACCTCGGCTCCGTCTGCTGGGAGCACCTCGGACTGGTACCTCGACTCCGGCGCTACGGTGCCCATGACCGCCAACCCTGGTACCCTCCATTCTTTGCATATACAGATAGAAGATTTTTGTTTCCGAACAAAAGGGCAACCAACATAGATAGTGCTTTGGCAGGCACACATTCAACCATACTTAAGAGAACCAAGTCGAAACATGCCTAAACATTAAACTAATTTATGAGCGACGATCATGAGCCATACTACGAAAATTGCCATGATGATATCCTTTGCTGCTACGAGCGGAATAGGCGAGGGCCTAGCAATGAGCTCTCTAAGGACAGACGGGCAGCTTCTTCTGAGATGCTCGTAACCATCACTTGTCATCATCGTCTGCAAATTGGAGGCTGAGGCAAGGAACTGCAGACATGCTTTCTTTAGCCCATGACAACTATGCTGCTCAGCCAAAACCAAGATGGTCGCCACCATACCGGCATCGATGTGGTTGCATAGCTTGTGCTCGCATATCAGTTTTAGCCTCTCAATGTCGTATCTGTCCGCCGCCACGAGCAGATGGCTTGCCATCGTCACATCTAGACTTTCCATGTCAGGCGCGGGTAGCGTGTCGGTGTATATGAAATAGAGCAAGCACTTGAAGACGTGAGCTTCCATCTCATGGATTTCAATGAGACTGTCGTGTTTCTCTTTCAGGGGCCCAAGGAGCTCTGCCTTGAACACGTGTGACCTAGCAGCGAGCACGAGCCTATGTGCCGAGAACTTGTTCCCGCCCACAAGAAAGGTGACGTCCGCTCCATCCATGGTCTCTAGCAGGTTGCCGAAGTGCCGATGCAAGTCGCTTGGTGGAACCGCAACAAACTGGTCTTTTTCTTCACTTTGGGTGTTGTTGATGAGGACGGTTAGATCAAACCGGATGCTGAAGCAGCCATCCAGTAGATGCGTGGATCCCTCTAAAGCAGCTTCCTGGAATGTGTAGCGAATAGATGAACCTTTGAGTGGGAAGATATGATCACGGGTGCGCGGCCGCATTGGTAGCCCATCCTTGTCAATAATGCTAAATATGGTTTCCGCCTTCACGTTGGTGGCATCAGCTGAATCAAGAACCAGGCGAACGACTATGAATCCCGCAGGTTTTTCCGAGTCACTGTTGGGGTAGTATCTCACAACCCAGTTGTGGCCTCCAACACTGAAAGGGGGAGAAGCCATGTACTCGCCCTTGTTCAACAGCCCCTTGGCTCTTGAGTGTCCATCTACCTTGAACACGCATGACTTTTTCTCAGATTGAGCTACCATGGTAGCAGAAACCTTGCACCCGTCTGCCATGGCCCTGCCCATCGAGGTTGCTTACTTAGCTACTTCTTTCCGTCGAGATGAGCAACACGCACCAAGTAGAATCAAGGCTTGGAAGGAATCGAGATGAGGTTGATTGATCTGGGCGTCTGTTCCTTGCGCCCGTCTGCTCACGTAAACGAACACGACACGCTGGGGAACGATTTATATGTATGGCCTTGTCTTACTTTATTTCTCATCTCACGGCACCGATGGCCCGGGTTCGATACCGACTTAGACTAGTGTTTGATACTAATTCCCAACATCTTCTAAAAAAAAAATTATCCCAATAAAAATAGAACGTGCAGGGCAAAACGCCCACAGGATTATTAAATGGGCCACCTCGGCTGCAGCCCATGTACATTTTTCTCTTATTTTTCTCTGGCTTTTTACAATAATAATGAATCAAACATATTATATTTGATAATAAAAATGTAAATTAAATACTGTGTTACAAATATTTAATATTTGTACATAGTATGAAAACTAAGAAAACATTTGTAACTTTCCAATAAAGTCATGTGTTTTACAGAAGGTGTTATGTAAAGCCATTTGATTAAATAAAGGTTCATGTAATGTTTGAAATGTTATCAAACCCTTTGTAAGTGTTCATGCACCCCTCAAAAAATAAAATGTCCATGCAATTTTAAAATGTTGGTGAAAATTAAGAAAAAATAAAATAGAAGGAAGAAAGAATAAAAATCAAAAGCCAAATACAAAAAGAAAACCAGATGGGAGAGTCGATGATGATGCCGCGAATAATGATGATGATGGTGGATCTCAGTTGTCCTTCGATTGATTACCCAACCGGATCCCCTCACCGCGAATAATGATGAGGTGAGGATTTTGCTACTGATTCGTAGGGTGGAGCCTCTCGAATTGCCATTCACCGGATCCAACTGCAGGGGCTAAAAATTACTCCCTCCGTCACATAATATAAGATGTTATGATAACCAAATATGCTATCAGGACGAGAGAAGGCACCGCCGAGTGGTACCGCATCGGGTACGAGCGAGTGTTGGAATTTTTGTCTATTTGGGCCTAACCCAATAGCAGTTCCAGAAATTCCTAATAAATCCTAAAGGCCCACGCAGCCCATTCGTGCAAGGCAAGAGGTGGAACTAAAGTTTAGTCCCACATTGCTAGTTTAGAGGGAGTTGGACCTCTTTATAAGGGAGGCTCTTTCCTCACTTGTATGAGCATGAGAACAAGAGGGACATCCGCGCGCTCCTCCTCCGCCGCCCGCCGCTGCCCTCTCGCCTCCTTCTCAAAAGGGAGGTCGCTCCTCTCACAGATGGGCACCAGAACTTCTCCTTCCACTCGCCACTGGTTCCAATCTCTGAGCTGCCGCTGTCTTCCTCATCCCGGCTTGCGGAGTGCACCGCGAGTCGGGACAGTAGGCCTCCGAAACCGCACCTTTTGAGTCATGTACGGGAGAAGGGTGATAAGGTTTTTGGGGAGCGCTTCACGCGACTACTGACTTCTTCGTCACGGACGCCCTGGACTCCAACGACTACTTCCCCGACGTCGACAACCTCCTCGGCGACATGGAGGACACCGACCCCAAGTCCAGTGCCTCTACTCCTGCTGTTGTCCCGTATATTGTTCTTATTTTTCCTGTTAGAAGTTCTGCAACAGTTTCTTGTTCTAGTGGTTGCCCTAGACATGTTAGGCTCTACTTTATATATGCATCTTGATCTACTGTCTGCTCTAGAGATGATCGGTTCTAGTTCATATATGCAGATATTATTTTCTTTCTCTTTGTCAAATCGCATGGCTTGTTTTATCACTGCTATACTAGTCATGCTTTATCTAGTATTTCTATTAATAAAATCATTCGGTAAATTGCTCATTTTTTCAACAATCCAAAAACCTTATTATAGGCAATTTACCCCAAGTGGTTTTGCTGCTTCCATGAGACCTCCTATGTTTGAGGGTATCCACTATAAGAGGTGGCGCGTGAGAGCAGTCTTATGGTTTCAAACCATGAGTTGCTATGAAGCCACTCTTGGCAAACCTGAAGGAGAGCAAGATGCTCAACAGGCACAAGCTTTTCAGAAAATTGATACCCGGTTCAAGGCTGCTCTCTTGAGTGTTCTTGGTGAGAACATAGTTGATATGTAAGACGCACTCGAGGCCAAGTTTGGGGTCTCGGATGCTGGCACTGAGCTGTACATCATGGAACAATTCTATGACTACAGGATGACTGAAAAGCGCTCCGTGGTTGAGCAAGCTCATGAGATACAGTCATTTGCTAGAGAACTTGAGCACTTCAATTATATCCTACCGGACAAGTTTATTGCCGGAGGTATCATCACTAAGCTTACTCCCACGTGGAGGAACTTTGCTACCTTACTGAAGCATAAGAGGCAGTAGTTTTCCGTTCCGGATCTCATTGGTACTCTTGATGTGGAAGAAAAGGCGAGAGCAAAGGACAACCGTGCTCGAGGTATTGAGGGAGGTTCTACTGCCAATCTGGTACAGAAGAAGAACTTCCAGCCCCACAAGTTCAAGAACAAGGGAAGTTTGATGGTAAAGCAAAGTTTGATGGGAAGAACAAGGCTGTGCAGCACACGAACTTCAAGAAGAAGAATGACAAGAAGAAAGGTGTTTTTCATGTGTGTGGGGATCCTGATCATTGGGCTCCTAGTTTCCCTAATCGCTATGACAAGCGTCATCCTGGGAAAGGCGGCAAGACCGCTAATGTTGTCATTGGAGACACTGACATGAAGGATGTTGGGTATGGTATATTTCCCACTATTCTTTCAGTATGTCATTCTCCTGATTGGTTGATTGACACGGTGCTAATGTGCATGTATGCGGTGATATTTCCATGTTTTCGTCTTATCGGAGGAGGGACTTCCACCGTGCTGATGGGCAACGGTTCAAGTGCTTCTGTTCGTGGTGTTGGCACGGCCGATCTGAAGTTTACTTCGGGGAAGATCGTGCGGCTGAAGAGCGTGCATTATGTCCCCTCCGTCGATAAAAATCTTGTTAGCGGATCTCTTACGTAGAGATGGCTACAAGCTTGTCTTTGAGTCGAATAAATTTGTAATTTCCAAGTATGGAACCTTTGTTGGTAAAGGCTATGAGTCAGGAGGCCTGTCTCGTTTATCCTTGTCAGACGTTTGCGATAAAGTTGTTAATCATATATTCAACAATAGTGAATCAAATGTGTGGCATTCACGTCTTTGTCATGTTAACTTCGGTTGCATGTCGCGACTAGCGAAGTTGAACTTAATCCCTAGTTTCACCACTGTCAAGGGATCCAAGTGTCAAGTGTGTGTGCAAGCTAAGCAACCACGTGAGTCTCATGTGACTGCGGAAACGAGAAATCTTGCACCACTAGAACTCATACATTCAGATCTATGTGAAATGAATGGTGTTTTGACAAAAGGTGGAAAGAAATATTTTATGACGTTAATTGATGACTCCACTAGATACTGTCATCTGTATCTTCTGAAATCTAAGGATGAGGCTTTGAACTATTTCAAGATCTATAAAGCTGAAGCGGAAAACCAACTTGATCGAAAGATCAAGAGGCTTAGGTCCGATCGTGGTGGAGAGTATTTCTCAAATGAATTTGATTCCTTTTGTGCGGAACATGGTATAATCCATGAGAGGATGCCTCCCTATTCACCTCAGTCAAATGGGGTGTCCGAAAGGAAGAACCATACTCTAACTGATTTGGTTAACGCCATGTTAGACACATCGGGTCTCTCCAAGGCATGGTGGGGGGAGGCGATATTGACAGCATGTCATGTCATAAACCGAGTTCCCACAAAGAACAAAGAGATAACTACATTCGAGGAACGGGAGAAGAAAAGGTTGAAACTCTCTTATCTACGAATATGGGGTTGTTTGGCAAAAGTCAATGTGCCAATTCCAAAGAAGCGGAAGCTCGGACCAAAAACTGTGGATTGTGTTTTCCTGGGATATGCTTTTCATAGCATTGGTTATAGATTCTTGGTTGTAAAATCTGAGGTACCTGACATGCATGTCGGTATGATCATGAAGTCGAATGATGCGACTTTTTTTGAAGATATCTTTCCCATGAACGATATGGCTACCTCATCTAATCAGGAGATGCCTAGTTCATCGAATCAGGAACCAGTTAAAATTACTGAACCTGCCATTTCGATGGAACACTTTGAAAGTCCTGTGGAGGAGAACAATGAAGTTCCTACTAGGAGCAAGAGACAGAGGACTGCAAAGTCTTTTGGTGATGATTTTCTTGTGTATCTCATAGATGACACTCCAGTTCTATTTCAGAGGCCTATGCATCTGAAGGTGCTGACTCTTTGGAAGGAAGCAGTTAAATGGCGAGATGGATTCCATCTTGGCGAATGAAACTTGGGAGATAACTGATCGTCCTTATGGGTGCAAACCTATAGGATGCAAATGGGTATTCAAGAAGAAGCTTAGGCCTGATGGTACTATTGAAAAGTACAAGGCTCGGCTCGTGGCTAAGGGTTATACCCAAAAGAAGGTGAATACTTCTTTGATACTTACTCACCTGTGGCTCGACTGACCACTATTCGAGTTCTACTTTCACTAGCTGCCTCACATGGTCTTCTCGTTCATCAAATGGATGTTAAGACTGCTTTCCTAAATGGAGAGTTGGACGAGGAAATTTATATGGAACAACCAGATGGGTTTGTAATAGATGGTCAGGAAGGGAAAGTGTGCAAGTTGCTGAAGTCTTTGTATGGACTCAAGCAATCACCCAAACAGTGGCATGAGAAATTCGAAAGAACTTTAACAGCTGCAGGCTTTGTTGTGAACGAAGCTGACAAATGTGTGTACTATCGCCATGGTGGGGGCGAGGGAGTTATGCTTTGCTTGTATGTTGATGACATACTGATTTTCGGAACAAATCTGAATGTTATTACGGAGGTCAAGGATTTCCTATCTCGCTATTTTGAGATGAAGGATTTAGGAGTGGCTGATGTCATTCTGAACATCAAGTTGTTGAGAGACGATGATGGAAGGATTACATAGCTTCAATCTCACTATGTGGAAAAGATCTTGAGTCGCTTTGGCTACAGTGACTGCAAGCCCTCTCCAACACCATATGATGATAGTGTGTTGCTTCGAAAGAATCAAAGAATTGCTAGAGACCAATTGAAATATTCTCAGATTATTGGCTCGCTTATGTACTTAGCCAGTGCTACAAGACCTGACATCTCTTTTGTTGTTAGCAAACTGAGCCGGTTTGTCTCAAAACTAGGAGATGTGTATTGGAAAGCTCTAGAGAGAGTTTTGCGTTATCTGAAAGGCACTGCAAATTATGGAATTCACTACACTGGGCATCCAAAGGTGCTTGAAGGGTATAGTGACTCAAACTGGATCTCAGATGCTGATGAGATAAAGGCCATGAGCAGTTATGTATTCACTCACAGAGGTGGCGCTGTTTCTTGGAAGTCTTGCAAGCAGACCATCTTAACGAGGTCAACAATGGAAGCAGAACTCACAGCACTAGATACAGCTACGGTCGAAGCAGATTGGCTTCGCCGGTTGTTGAGAAACTTGTACCGGGTATCCTTATGAACTGCGACAATCAAACTGTGATCACGAAAGCGAACAGCTCAAAGAATAACATGAAGTCATCAAGACACGTTCAGAGAAGGTTAAAGTCTATCAGGAAAATGAGAAACTCCGGAGTTATTACATTGGATTATATCCAAACGTCTAAAAATCTGGCAGATCCTTTCACTAAAGGTCTATCACGTAATGTGATAGATAATGCATCAAGGGAGATGGGTATGAGACCCTCAATATGAGTTGTTCACAGTGGTAACCTATTCTTTGTGATCGGAGATCCCGTGAATTAGATGTGGAAGACAAGCCGTTGGTCAACTGGGAGGAGAGTACCCTTACTATTAAAAATAGCACTCCATGAAGATGCAATACTCTCCTAATCTGCATGGCAGGTTGATGTATATCTTAATGTGTTCTAAGTGGCTCCTTGAAGCAGAGATGTTGTCCTGCAAAACATCTTTTGAAGAACGCGCCTATATGAGTCTGATTGTTAAACGTCGCAATCTATGAGAGTAGGGTTCTCTCTAGTAACTCATGAAAGGTCTTGGAGTATGACGCATAAGCTCCACCCGCGGGGAAGACCCACGGTAGCCACGTACCGGTCAAGGCTTTATCTCTACTCCTAATGGAGCAGTTGGTAGTCTCCGCCGGTCAATTTTCGTCCCACCTCCACTGGTTTTTTTTCGTCCTAAAAAAATCTACGAGATTTCGTAGGTTAACCAGGGACAACTCCCACCTCCCAGGCTTTTTTTCGTCCCACCTCCCATGGTTTTTTTGGTACCTCGTCCCACCTCACACTGAGCCACCACGAACCGCAAAAACCGCCTACCTTAGCCAAATCAACAAATCTCTCTCATTAATGCAGTTTTCTTTAGGAAACAAATAATAGATTCTTTCCTACCTTAGCCAAATCAACGGATCTCTCCCATTAATGCAATTTGCTTTAGCATACAAATAATAGATTCTTTCCTACCTTAGCCAAATCAACGGATCTCTCCCATTAATGCAATTTGCTTTAGCAAACAAATAATAGATTCTTTCCTACCTTAGCCAAATCAACGGATCTCTCCCATTAATGCAATTTGCTTTAGCAAACAAATAATAGATTCTTTCCTACCTTAGCCAAATCAACGGATCTCTCTCATTAATGCAATTTGCTTTAGGAAACAAATAATAGATTTTCAGGAAACAAATAATCTATAATCTCTAATCTCTATCTCTAATCTCCATCTCTAATCTCTAATCTCTAATAGTAATAATAATAATCTCTACTCCTAATCACCATATCTACTCACGTTAATTTATTTTACCCTCACAATAAAAAGTTTCCCAACCTTTCCAAAGTTTCCTAACTAGACACGTTATAAACGGGCAGGAACTGATAGCACGTTACCAATCAATAAAATTTAGTTTCATGACAATCAATTCCAAATCCTAATTTTCCTAATACGTCGATCTTTCTCAAATCCTAATAAGCCCTCTTCCTCTTTCCTTTTTCACCGCTCCACCTAGAAGAAAAAAAACCCATCAATCACGCAACCCCTCCCTGCCTCTCCCCAACTCCCCAAGCGACATCCTCTCTCCCCTCCCTGCCGTCCCCCAAGACGCCCTCGTCGGCGCACTCTTCATCAGAGCGCCGTCCGCTGGAAGCCGGAGTCGGAAGGAGAGCAGCCACCAGCGGGGGAGACCACAAGGGGAGGTGTTGGTTCTTCCTCCGATTGATGCATCCGCTCGTGGGGGCATTGCTGGTGGGGGCGAGGCGATGTTGGTGGCCGTCTTTGGGGCCCGCGGCGTGGTAGCGCTGGAACTGGTTGTGTCGATGGCGTCGTTCCGCCGGAGACCACGTTCGATGTGGCGCTGGCCAGCGCCGGTGCGTGGCGGGTAGGTGCGGCGTGCCTCTCGACGGTCTGCTTTCGACCCGGCCGGGTCGGCATTCTCGTCTTCGATGTGCTGCGCCGCAAAGGGCTTCCGTCGCTCGACGACGAGGTCATCCAGCGGTAAGGGGAAAAACCCCCTTCGATCCCTAACACTACCCCACCACAACAATCCATTGCTAAATTTTCTATGACTGTTTGGTTAGATTTGCAGGTCGGACAAGCTCGTTGGCCACATTGGGTAGCTGCCGCCCTCTGCTGAGATTGTTCACACCATGGATGAGATCTCCAACACTGTAAGTTACTCTTCTTTGGTTACGTTTTATTTAATCTGTGTAGTTTGATGTGGGTTGGCTGATGATTGGCTAGGTTTGCTCGGTCATTGATTCGGCGGAGCTGTGCAGGGACACGCACTCAGATAGGTGATTGGATGACGTCTGCTTGCTTCTTGTGTAATAATTTGGAAGCTCTGCAGCAAAGTGTTTTCAGTTTTCTTTTACTGAATATAAATATGTATGTGAACTAGGGAGTTTACGGAGGAAGCAGATAAGGCATCAATGACGAATTATGAGCATCTTCAAGTAAGGTCTATAACATAAATGGCATCTGTGAAAAGGGAGAGAGCAGAGTGAAATGACCAAACCAGAATGGTAACATTCATTTTCCGTGATTTTCTGCAGTACCTGAACACATATACTACTTTATAAAACGCGGTACTAAACGCTGAGAGTGAGGTGCCCTGCCTACCAGAGGAATATGGGAAGGCAGCAAATAACTTGCGTATCGACTTTGAGAAAGGAGGGATTCATCTTCGTAACAGTTGCCATAGTGATAGTTATATTCTGTTGTGATTGTTAGCTTTGAATTTGAATTAGAAATATAATGCTCTACCATTGCATATAAACTCGAGCATCTTAATCAGCTGAACCTTGCAATTGCGCATCTGGGTAAAAAGTAGGTATTGGGCAGGCCGTTGCTAAGCTTAGTACTATCTTTACTGTCGAACTTGCATATATTGAAGTCAGTTGTAGTTCCAGTTTGGAATTTAGTACCATGCATATCAGCATATTAAGAGAAGCCTGATTGGTTCCATTGATTTGCTATAGAACGTTTTATTAGACATGAAGGTGCCTGGCCTTTCTTTTACAAAAATAGGGTAAGACCTACTTTGAAGAAAAATTGCTTGTTATGTTTACGAGTGGAGCGAGAAAACAATTGCTAATCTCCTTTCATATACTCATTTTTGTAGTTTAGTTGTCCATCTACAGATATTGGTGGTCATGCCTTGCCCCTCACTTCCCTCCAAGCTTGTCGCCCTCGCCACCCTCTTTGAGGCAGCCGCCCGCTGCTCATCTCGGTGGCGTCAGGCGTGGCCGTACCCACCATGGCATCGGCATGGCCCTCCCTACAAGGAGCGGCGCCTCCTTGGTACGATCGTGACGCTGATTCAGCCGGATCGGCGGGGGTTAGTAGGCATACAGGCTGGCGTTTCCTCGGATGCATCGATGTTCTAATCATGATGGCATGACCATAGATCGTATGAGTCTAGAAGACTTTGGGGCGGCTCATCTGCGTGGATGGTTGTGGCTGGGCACAAAATCCATTAATAAGCCTTCAAATTTTCACACAGAAGGTCCCCTCCTTTTCCTTTTTGCATTTTTTCTTTTTAATTTTTTAGATTTCTTGCGTTGGCAAATGGAAGAAAGACTCAGAATCCTAGATTTCTACTTTCTATCAGAAGCTTGTAACTGATCTGTAAGCTCACCAGCCAAGCTGTCCATTTGGATTTCAGTAGATATATGGAGTATATTTACTCACATTGTCCACGACTTGTTTGAAGAAATTTCTCTTCTGATTTGGTATTGCATTGCTGAGCACTTCCTGTGAATTACATGCAGCATGTGTATGTTCTATAGTTTCTATTGTATAGTTTTCCTTCTTTTTTCAGGTTGTCCAGATGAGCACTGGCCACTGGGAAATGGCAACTTGGTTGAACTGAATCAGCTCTAATCTCCTAAATTTGTGCATTTATCTTAAAAAACACTGCAGTGCTACCTCCCGTAATAATAAATAAGTATATTATGAAGCTCATATATGATTATTACTATTATTTTTGCACGTTCAATCAATTCCACTGATAAATCATTTATGCATTTTTAGAACAAGCATCAAGCATCATGTGGCATTATAGTCATTGGTGAAGATTGACAATGCACTCAAATACAAGACTTATGATGGTGTTTGGTGACTGATAAAGATGATTGGAAAGGTGCTTTCCAAGCATAAGGTGAATCTTCTATATTTCACTTTTTAATATAATTTGGCCGGTACGATGTATATTTTCTGAAAACTATATCGCCATTGTGGGTTATCTGACTAAAATTACATTTTCTGCTTGGCACTGATTCATATATATTAATATGGGCAAAGGAAATTCACAATATTTTATGTCAGTGAAAGACTTCTAAAACCAGTGAAGTGTCTTAGCAAGGATGACACGCCGTTGTGCCTCTCGGCCGGAACAATATAGCTCATTTAGTTCATCGCCGCAACTGGCTACACGGCGTGATGGAGCAACTCCACATGTCCTGCGAGGACACGGAGTCAGCGTTGCACGGCCGCCGTAGGTGAGAGATCGTGCCATCGTGCCGGATGACCCCCGTCGGCTCTAGACTGGTTTTGTTTGTTTCTCTCCTTTAGATGTGCAATTAGGAACGGAAAAGCCGGTTTGTCGCCAATTCATAGAAAAGGAATAGCCGGTTGTCAAACAAAGGAAGGATGCTGGCTGGTAATTGGGACTGGGGCATTGAGATTGAAATTAACATGTGTCGTGAATCGACAAGGGTCTCACGGGTGGAACATACGAACCGGGCACATAATTTTTTTTCCGTGAGAGAGGAGGAATAATGTGAGAGAGGAAGATGCGTCTGTGGCTCGAGGGCTACTATTGCTTGCGAAAGCAGTGGCAGGGAGCAACCGATGGAGAAGGAGAGGCTAGGAAGGAAGAAGAGAAAGTAGCACACGATCAGGACGGGTGGCTGTGCATGGGCTATTGTGTTGTGTGCCTGCGGCCAAGCCAATTGGGAGAGAGACAACCACCGCAGAGATAGAGGAAAGTAGCAGTCCATGCATGTTGCTCAGCATCAGGGTAAGGTGGGTAGTTTCTGCCGCTATGTCGCCGCATCGGACGACTGGGAGCAGGGAAGAAAAAATAAAGGAGAAAATATCATAGCGGAAGAGACTGGGCCCAAAAATTGGCAAGTTCATCCCAAACTCGTTTTTGATGTTTCAGGGTCACCTCTCCGTCCATACACCGAACTAGGAACTCGCAATTGTTTCCTGTTATTGAACTGGACATAATCAATCTATTTAAAACTGGTACAGAACCATGCATATTTTTGAGTTGATACAAAAGACCAATGGTTTGTTTTTGCATTATTGCCGTCCAGAGTGTAAGAGTTTCAGCCAAAACAAGTTTATGCCTAACATTTAGTTAGTAATGACTGAAATCTGTTTTCAGATTTAAGCAATGAGGATGTTAGAACTAAATTATAGTTCCAGCATGAAATTTGGTAATTTCTTGTAGATAATCATAGTGGTATGTTTTGTTGTGTTCGGTTTACAAGAATTAAAAATATAGAGATATTGTTGAGAAAACAAGAAGTTAAGTGGATTCATGGTTGACAAGCAAAGTTATTTTGGGGAAAGTTCCGTAGTAATGTTTACGAGCATTTAGCATGTGTGTCATGCTTGTTTTCAGTGGAATATTACATGATATGGTTCTATAGGTTTTGGAGCTTCTACTGGTGTGGGTAATTATTTGCTTAATGGTGTAACTTAAGCCAACTGCATAATGACCTTCATATGGTTTCGCCATTGTTTTTTCTCCCGTTGTGCTTGCGTGTTCAATCTTGTTATTATTGCATCTTGTGGTCTACTCTGATAGGTCATGTTTATTTATAGGGTGACAGTTTATACATCTAGGGAACCAGGGCAATTTGGACATGTGATATTTCCTCGAGTAAGCAAACTTCTTTTGTATGGCCCAGCATGATGATCAACACCCATCTGGTTTTATATGGTGCCACTTTTGTTGTATACAACAAGCAACTATTCATTTTGTGTGCCTTGCAACAACATCATAATCTCATTAAACCTGCAATAGATCACACATTCAGTACATTTCAATTTCTAATTAGTCTAGACCGTGAAGTATCTTTTTTTAACATAACAGGGTTATCTGATCATATAATCTGTCACAAGTAGTAAGGGTGGGTAGATGAGCAAATTTTCCCAGATGGCAAGATATCTATACAAATTATGGAACTTGAATCTGAACATTGGAGAAGTGGACAGTGGACGAGACTACCACTATTATATATAATTATAGTGATATTCAAAGCTATTTTTCTGTCTTAATGTAAAGTTTATCGCAGACAGACATCCACCCAGAAACACACACATGAGACATGACACACACACACTTCCTTTTGGATTTGCCGGTTCTATGTTACCTCAGGAGCACAAAACTTGAGTAATTATAGCAAAACAATTCAAGGATGAGACTACGAACCAACCTGTGGGTGGATGGTTAGAGGTACTGTGGTATCTCCAGCCCATCAGGGTTCAAATCCTGGTGCTCGCATTTATTCCTGGATTTATTTCAAGATTTCCGGTTATGTGCATTCAGTAGGAGGAGACGTTCCCGTCGACGATGAGGTGCCTACGGACTTCGTAAATTTCAAAATGATATGTCGGCTCAGTCTTTCGGAGGTGCTCATAGGGGTAGGGTGTGCGTGTGTGCGTTCATAGGGGTAAGTGTGTGCGCGTGTATATGAGTGCTTGTGTTTGTACTGATGTTCAAAAAAAATTGAAGGACGAGACTACTGGACAGTGCAGAATACCTCTTTATTCCCATATAAAGGACACATATTCCTTATGACTGTCTTTTCATATACCATGATATGTTCCTATTTGCCAAAGAGTTGGCAAGGTACCGCCCAAAATCAAGTGCATTATGAGCACCCTATTCCTAGCTGCTAATCTGGATCTTAATAATTAAGGCCCATACCTTGTTATACCAAAAGAAGCAATACTTTCATTGATAGACTAAACGACTCATGGCATGTGGACTAATGGACATGTCTTTTAATCCAAGGCATGGAGAACTCGGTCATGTCGAGGAAGAGGAACATAATGCCGGAGGAAGGCAATAACAAGTATCAGCTCAAGGAGTTCTTGATGGAGACGATTGGCCAGATCTTACTTGTAGCTTTTTTTGGGGAAAGTCTTTGACTCCACATTGTTGGGCTAAGTTATGTTCGCATCTCCGTTTTGGATTAAATCAATTGAACCTACTGGAAAAAAAATCCTTTGGGAGTGTGACATTAGCAGGCGCGACAAGAACGATGATGGGATGCTCACTGGAGATGAGGTCAAAAAGGTGAATACGCCAATGATGCATAGATATATGTATGAATTGTACATGTAGACACAAAACATACTGTGACAAGTATCTCATGCCAAGCTTTAGTTTCGGTAAAAGGTTTTGTTGCCCGTAGCAACACATGGCCATTTAATTAGGTGTAATCCAAAATAAATAAATTAAAAGCCCGTAGCAACGCACGGGCGTTCTACTAGTGTGAAGCTAGATTCGCAGAAAACTTGCAGTTCAAGGCCCAGTCCACTGTTCAATTTCCTTACTAGTGTAGCAAAGAGTTCTAGGTGGAAGTTCAACTTAACAGTCTCCACTGCAGTACCGGTATATAAAACATGTTTTGGAACCAAAGGCAAATTTTGTGTGCCTCTGGATCTGGTGGGGGATTGCTGAAATTTTTGTCTATTTGGGCCTAGCCCAATAGCAGTTTCAGAAATTCTTAATAAATCCTAGAGGCCCACGCAGCCCATTCGTGCAAGGCAAGAGGTGGAACTAAAGTTTAGTCCCACATTGCTAGTTTAGAGGGAGTTGGACCTTTTTATAAGGGAGGCTCTTTCCCCACTTGTATGAGCATGAGAACAAGAGGGACATCCACGCGCGCTCCTCCTCCTCCGCCGCCCGCCTCGCCTCGCCTCGCCTCGCCTCGCCTCGCCGCGTCGCGCCACGCGGAAATGAGCCGAGCCGATGTTAAATTTTTGCCACGCACGATGGGTATACGAAAGGTCATGGGGAGCTGAAACGTTTTTCGTAGTGGACACTGAATCCCAACGGGGTGCCTCTTCGGCTGAAGTCCGTTCGCTTCGTCTCCCTCTCTTCGTTTCGCCTACCGTCGCTGCCCTCTCGCCTCCTTCTCTTGTGCCTATAAAAGGGAGGTCGCTCCTCTCATAGATGGGCCTCTCGCCACTGGTTCCAATCTCTGAGCTGCCGTTGTCTTCCTCATCCTGGCTTGCGGCATGCACCGCGAGTCGGGACAGTAGGCCTCCGAAACCACACCTTTTGAGTATTGTACGGGAGAAGGGTGATAATGTTTTTGGGGAGCGCTTCGCGCGACTACTGACTTCTTCGTCACGGACGCCCCGGACTCCGACGACTACTTCTCCGACGACGACTTCTTCCCCGATGTCGACAACCTCCTCAGCGACATGGAGGACACCGACCCCAAGTCAGTGCCTCTGCTCCTGCTGTTGTCCCGTATGTGTTCTTATTTTTCCTGTTAGAAGTTCTGCAACAGTTTCTTGTTCTAGTGGTTGCCCTAGACATGTTAGGCTCTACTTTATATATGCATCTTGATCAACTGTCTGCTCTAGGGATGATCGGTTCTAGTTCATATATGCAGATATTATTTTCTTTCTCTTTATCAAATCGCATGGCTTGTTTTATCACTGCTATACTAGTCATGCTTTATCTAGTATTTCTGTTAATAAAATCATTCGGTAAATTGCTCATATGTCCAACAGCGAGTACGCTAATACGGTTAGTTGTCTTCTTCTCGTAACAATATGAGGTTGCCTCTTGTGTGTTTATCTCTTCATATAGAAGGTTCCTATGAGATCCAATCAACATATTATTATTTTTTCCTTTGTAAGTGTTCATGCACCCCTCAAATAATAAAATGTCCATGCAATTTTAAAAGGTTGGTGAAAATTAAGAAAAAATAAAATAGAAGGAAGAAAGAATAAAAATCAAAAACCAAATACAAAAAGAAAACCAGATGGGAGAGTCGATAATGATGCCGCGAATAATGATGATGGTGGTGGATCTCGGTTGTCCTTCGATTGATTACCCAACCGGATCCCTTCACCGCGAATAATAATGAGGTGAGGATTTTGCTACTGATTCGTAGGATGGAGCCTCTCTATTTGCCATTCACCGGATCCAATTGTAGGAGCTAAAAATTACTCCCTCCGTCACATAATATAAGATGTTATGATAACCAAATATGCTATCAGGACGAGAGAAGGCACCGCCGGGTGGTACCGCATCGGGTACGAGGGAGTACGCTAATACGGTTAGTTGTCTTCTTCTTGTAACAATATGAGGTTGCCTCTTGTGTGTTTATCTCTTCATATAGAAGGTTCCTATGAGATCCAATCAACATATTATTATTTTTTACCAAAAATAGGGGTTCTCTAAGAACTTTTCAAAATTCCTGATTTAGGGATAGTAGTGAAATCAGACAAAAAAGGGTGAGAGACCATGGTAAAATATATGCAGAGATTCCTACTCTATGGTGCAAAAACATTAAGTAGAACATGATGCAAAATGCACCCATTAGCTAGCAACCTAGGTGAAGCAAGCCAAAAGATGGTGGTCAATGGTCACTTACTTGTGGCAGCAGATAAGTACGATGTCGAGAGGCTGAAACTGATATGCCAACACAAACTATGCCGTCACATTGATGCCAGCATGGTGGCATCCAGTTTGGCTTTTGTTGAGAAGCATAGTTGCCATGGACTCTAGGAACCTTGTCTACGATTCCTTGCTTCTCCATCCAATTTGGAGGCGACACATGACAAGTGATAGCTACATGCATTTTAAAAACAGTTGCCCAATCGTTAACGAGCTGATTGTGAGGCTTCTGTTGGTCACAATGCAAGCAGCCAGGGATATTGTCTTGACCATTTAATAGCATGGCTCATGATCATCCGTTTAGTATATCTATATGTGCATGTGTGCCTCAGCAAAATATGCCATCTATCTAAAATTAATTGTAAGTGGAACGGGATTCATTGGGCATAACCTATATTTTATTTTTGCCGAGATGCATCATTATCGAATTGCCTTTTTGTTTTCACTTGATATATCATAATTTTTTAAAAGCTATCATAATTTTCTTATGTATATATTCATAAAGTTTATTTTAATCAGACTTATACTTATATACTTTTTGCATTTATATTTATCAAGTAACCATGCTATGTGAGTCAATCTTTTTTTTATAAAGGATGTATTTTATTAACTCATAATGTTGCATCAAGATAACACAAATCATCATGAACTCACATCTGGCCTCTGCATAACTAGGATGCACACAACAAACACTAACGCACACACACAAGGAAGGAAAAAAATGCGAACTCCAAAATCCTGTAGTGAGCTATAACATGCAACAGTAACCAACATCATCGACCACCATATATGACAGGACCCGGACATTGAGAAAGTGCTTTGACAATGATGCCTTTAAGAAGGTAACGACACACGAGCGACGTCATCGCCAGATCCACCCACGAAGGTTCAAATCTTGGGTTTTCACCCTGAAGAGGAAATCTGAGCAAGCTACGAACAATGCCTCAACAATGGAATGATGTAAGAACACCACCATTGCTAGGTACAACCAGTCCAGGTCAAACCTAAGAGTTTTCACTCCGGAACTCGAATCCCTATGCTTAAGAGCACCACCAAACCAATATCACTCTTTACTGTCGCCTCCCCCCTTTCAATGAAGAAGTTACTGCCGCAAGTCAGATTGTCACTCCTCAACAACCATATTTGCTCACAACCCTGACGTGGACAAACGCAACCGGACATAACACATATATGGGAAGCAGACCGGAGCACAACCGCCAGCATTAACAAGGTAACTGACTCCGCCAAGAATCCATGAGACGCCATCCGGCAGCCCCAAGTCTTCAACAATGGTTGGACACAATTTGCAGACAAAAATCCATTGGTGCCATCAAGAGCCCAGATAGGCTAACTAACAGTCATGTCTTCATGGAAGTCAAGCTGGTAACGGACGAGGACACGAAGCCAAGCATATAGGTGGACAGAACTTGCAGAGAAACCTCTTAGGTCCGATCATCCATGGTTCATCTTCATGTGTAACGCTGCCATGCACCTCATGTCTGCCGCCGTCATGCAAACCGAGCATCTATGTGCCTCACTTGCGTCGATCCACCATTGTTGTACACCTTGTGTTTGCCACCATCGTGCCACACTACAACCGCACCCATCCAAGCTAATGGCCACAGCAGAATTGGCATCGTTCAGGGCCAGAACACATGCTAGCCAACCTGTGCAGCAAGCCCCGTGCAACTGCCGCCCCATCTCGAACGTGAAGGAGACAGCCGCCACCGCCCAGATCTGATCTGATCCGACATGGGCCATAGCCACACATCATGTTGTGACATAGTAGACCACCACGTAACTACACCACGCCTCGGCAGGCCGGATCCCTTGGCGCACAGTCTCCTGTGGCCAGGGAGGAGGGAGATCTGGAGTCGCCAGGTGCGGCCCGGGAGGCATTTCCTGTTTTCAATCATATGTAACTAAGTATGATATGATTGATTATATGAAGGGAGATCCGGAGTCACCATATTAGGAAGTGATAGGGCTGGTTTTGAAAGACACAAATCATGTGAAGATGAAGCTAGGCCGAAGAGAGATTTTAGAGTTCCCACTGGTTAGCTAGATATCTTCCATGAAAATCATATTATATTTTCCCCTTCCAGTGATATGCTGTAATGCCCAAGCCAAAAAATAATTAGGCTTCGTACGCCTAACATGCATGATGTAAAATACTAGTTGCGCAACTTCTATTATTAATGTGTGACAACCATAAACTCAAACATCATGCAAAACAAAACCAGGTAGGTCCATAAACCAAGCAAATAGGGTGAATATTGTGGTACATGATGAGTGGACACTCCTACCCACATAATAGATATGCAGACATTCACAACCTTGGAATTGAATTGGCTTCAATATCAAATCCCCTAGATATTGAAATTGAGATTCAACCCGAATTAAGGTGTTTGGATGTTTATGCATTGCGCATTTGGAATTCAAGGAGAGACCAATGCTCGATCTTGTTTGGATGGTGGGAGTATTGAATTGGCTCAGTTGTACTAGTACAAGCAGAGTCAGACATGCAACAGCCGGCCATGACGAGGTCCCCGGAGGCGGAACTGTAGGTTAGCACATGGCAGCGATAGGAGAAAAGCGTGGGGGCCGCAGGCGCAGACGAAGCCAACCCTGCATCCTTGCCGTCTACCCAAGCATGCACGCCGCCGTCCTCTAGCCAGCCGACATGAAGAACAGTAGCCCGACAGGGACGCCGCCCTGCCACGAAATATGTTTGTGCATCTCCGTCTTCGCTGTCCCCTTGTTGTTCTTCCTCATCTGCGCGTTCCTGGGATCTGGGCCTTTGCCGCAGCCGTCGCCCTCCTCATCCTCACCTTCCTTGTGGTCGGCATCCTGCAACGATGACCACGCCCCACCGCTGCGACAGATGGAGGCGGGATTGCTACGGACCAGATATCGGCGGAGCTCTGCTACAGTTCCGTTCGGGGTCAAGAGGGCCGGCACTGATTAAGGGTGGGCGCAGTGCACCATATGCCTGGCCGTGCTGCAGGTCGAGGAGAAGGCCCGGCGGCTCCTGGTGTGCGAGCACCTGTTCCACGCAAGCTGCGTCGAACGGTGGCTGCGCGAGCTCTTTTTAGACGCCGATAACGCCCATACGTGTGACATATTAGACATTCGCCCACACACCGTGTGTGGCGTAAGCAGGAGGCACCCCACACGGGCTATGTGTGGGCGAACATTAGAATTTCCCACACGTGTGGGCGCAGCTACTTCGTGACACACGCCCAACAAGTACTACTCATCTCCATCCCGCGCGGGTGGCACAATACAAAAATGCCTATGCGCCCTGGCGCAGCTACGTTAGGTACCCGCGGGATGACGATTTAGTTACCATCCGGGATGGCAGATGTAGTTATCTGGGATGGCAAATGTAGTTGTAAAAGCATGAAAACTCTATATGTTTTGGTTAACTATAGTTGCCATGTCTAATTTATGTTAATTGCCGCATGTAATTAAATCATAGTTGCCGTGTGTGATTAACTACTTGCCACATATGGTCAAACAGTAGTTGCCATGTGTGTTTACCTAGTTTTCACCTGTGGTCCAACCATAGTTGCCATGTATGGTTAATCACAGTTGTCATGTGTGTTTATCTGGTTGCCGCGTACGCGCAACTGCAGTTGCCGTCTAGCAATGGATCATAGTTGTCATGTGTGTTTACCTAGATGTCAAGTACGCATAACTGCAGTTGCCATCCAACAACGTACGAGTGTCGTGTGGGCGAAAAGTCGTTTGCCCACACGCGCGTGGATTAGGTGTTGGTTGTGTGGGCAGAAACTAGTTCGCTCACATAGCGCAGCTGGCAAACCGCATGCTGTGAGGCGTGTGGGCGAACTCTCCAACGCCCACACACCAGCCCCGTACTACGTGGCACGTAAATTCTGCTTCAGTGTGTCAAAATTCGTGCAAACTCGACTGGACGGTGATCCACGCGTGTGGGCAAGTTGTAAAACTGCCACACATGTGGGCGTTAGTATTTTCGTTTTTTATGAGGTCACAAGACGAAGGGGTATGCGGGGCGAGGCAATATCAAGCAAATTGGAGGGGTGGAGGTCCGAATTCGGGAACGGGTGGGGCTAGTGTTGTCGAGGACGCTCGATATCGAGGTGTGATTCCATGCTTGAATGCCGAGACCATCCAAACAGCCGTATTCGGGTAGGTAAATGCCAATATCAAATTCTTGACGCGAATGTCTACATGCAAACGGAGAGTATAGGTTGTACTGAAGGTTATCTTAGTTGATTGATGTTATTTCGATCCGGAGTATAGATCAGACACACATCACCAACATGTTATTGAACCCACTATAATATATAAGACTCATTTGACCTAAAAATAACGCAAAGTATTATGTCCATAATTTTTTTATTAGGTCCATGTAAACATCTTACATATTCTAGATCTTTTTCTCCATTTGCATATATCTAATCATAACTAGATACCACATTCAAGATAAATCTTATACCATCATCTTCAGAGATATCTATCAACATACTGAAGTATACATGCCTAGACATATACATTATTTATGCAAGGATCGCAAGAAAAATGCAAATTTTATTGCCAAAGTATAATATAAATTTACCATAACATATTAGCTAAAATTGTGATTGGAAAAATATAAACAAGTATAAAATTTTAGTATAAATTATTTATTTTGACAATGAACACTAATAACTAGTTTTCAACAAAGTAAATTATAGACATATTTACTTGAAAGGCAAAAGTGTTGCTATCATGTGCTCTATCATCGTCGATCTATAAAAAGTCTAACTGTGCGTAAGTAGCGAGTGAGAGAACACATGATGGTAATGTTTACCTGTGCATAAGTAGTAGAGATCGTCCTCCGAGGTGCTCGCCGGCGAGATCTCTCCTGTCTAGGGCCCCCACGGACTGCCGCTGCTGCCACTAGCGGTGGAGCTGCAGCCGCGGCAGGGCCCAGAGCCGGAGGTGGAGAGGTGCAGAGGGCTGCCATTGCTTCCAACACTACTGTTCAGACAAATGGATGAGATCCCCGACCTTGTGCTGCCGTCAGTGGCAGCGCACGACGGGGGCGACGGCTGTAAGCGAACCATCTCGACGTCGCGAGCGAATGGTGGGGCCGAGTCGTGGCCGCCGGCGGCCGCCTGTCCGGGGCGGAACCAGCAGCAGTAGCAGGAAACGATGGGGGCCACCCCCACAACACCTGCGAAAGAGAAACCAGACCCTTCTGGAGATCAAGGCCTGCCAGTTCTTCACGGCAGAAACCACGTTCCCCATCTGCAAGGCCTGAAGTACTAAGATCATGAAAGTAGAATCGATAACAGAAGAGACGCAACAAATAGTTAGTGACTTTTACCTTGCCCTTGGTGCCTCTCTCCGAGGGACGGCGGCAGGAGGTGTGACTGAGAGCAGATGTGCTGTGCAGAGGAGTGCAGGGGAGGGCGGGAGGGGGGGGGGGGGTGGAGGGGGTGTATATGAAAGTGCAGTTCCAAGAGGTAAGCTTGCCTTGTGTATGCAATCACTGGGCTTGAACGAAATTAGTCTGCTTTTCTGCTCAGCCAAGGGCAACTCGACAGGTGGACTAACGCTGTACCCAGGTTCCTGTCGTCTTTTCCGTTGATCTAGAGGGAGGGTGTTAGAGTTTGAATTGTGCACTATATGTAATCTTAAACTACCTCTATCTCTTCCCTCCTGTATCTATCTCTACTTCCTTACCAAACCAGGACTGGATCCTAGCGATCGGTCATCTTCTTATACGCTACCGCAAGGCTGTTTTGCCATAAATAAATAAACTCACGCGGCTCTCCCAAGGGAGAGTAGGAACGCTTCCACCAGATCAATCTTACAAGTTGTACTAGAGTTGAGACGGAAGGAGTAGACAGATAGATCAAAACTCATTAATTTATATACGTGTAGTAATATGCTCTTACAATTTTCGGTAAACAACTAGTAAAAAAAACTATGCATGATCTATCTTTTCCCTCCAAAAGAAAAAAAAACTATGATCTATCCTAAAAAAACAACTACAATCTAGAACGATCTGGGATAAAAGAGCCACATTGCATCAAAACCGAACTCTTTATTTGGGGGGCTTGTAGTCTTGAATCTCAGGTTGAATACTTCACTGTTGTCAATAAAATAAATAGCATCTTTTTCAATCTCGTCACCCGCAACAATAGACTTGCTAGAGTGTTTGCTAAGAAAGAGCGCATGGCCATGTAGACCACTCGACACGGACAACCACGTTCTTGCACCCACGTCCGCTTCAAAAACCTCCACCTTACGAGTGAAACCTTTAAGGTAGCTAGTACATTCCATCTCGCGTCTCACCTTAAGCAGCCTCCCATGCGATTGTACCAGGTACCAGACGGTCAGGATATCAACATGAGGTCTCTCTTGGTCGCGTGCCAAGTGCAGAGCGTTGTTAATTATGTAGTCGATGGGTGATCTCTTTCTCGGTGCATCTTTTTCTTTCCCAAGAGCGACAATCGGGCCTGTGATGATGCACTTAATGCTGGTCACCGTGGGTATTCCATTGATATCAAAGACGACGCCGAAGGAGATGAGGTTCTTGGCCTGTGTGATGGCATAGAGTGTGTCTTCGAGAAACACGACGTCGATGATACGGGTGAAGGGTTGATGTCGTGGCTTGGGTAACCACACGCCCTTGCCTGGGTTTAGCAAGATGATGGGATGATTGCGGTTATTGGTCCTTATAACGACGAGGCCATCGATGCCAGAGTGCGTGAGCACCTTGTGGATCTCAAAGATTTTGGGAACATTGCCGATGACAGGGTCGAGCTCCGGGAGCTCCAGCATGGTCCTTCAGAAAGGATTAGTGAGCACGTACGTATGCCTGCTGTTGTTGTGAGGATCATCGGTGGTGACATCGATGGTGAGAAAACAGTCGGTGGAGCCAATGAAGCGCTGGTTTTCTGGGAGGGGAAGCATTCTGTGGGGGGCACTCTCAAAGGGGTGCAACATGGATCCTGCTGGGAGCAGGACCTTGGGTAGCTTGCGCGGAGATGGGACTGACCGCCAGGAACGGCACACTGCTTGGAAGCGAGCGTGGTGAATCGGGTCGGGGAGGCCGGCGATGATGATGCGTAGAATCTCCCCGGGGAGATCCGATGATGCACAAACGGACGCCATGGATGAATCAATCCGTTGGTGCCTGGAACAAAATTGCAGCTAGCGGAGCATTAGAAATTTTTGCATCGATCGAGCTCAAATCATACCATGAAACATCGGACACAGACTGTGGATGGAGTAACTTAATTGCACCACGAAGGAGAAGCTTACCAGCTAAAGGAAAGTTATCCGGGGGAGATCCGACCATTGATCTACGTACGCTGCTCGATTTATAAGTAGAGCCGGAGAAGCTTATCCAAGTGGACCCGGCCGGGCCGTCGAGGCCCGGCAAGTCCTCGTCGTCGCGTCCGGTCGGCTCCGTTGTGGCGGTGGAGATTGTCCCCTCCCCCCGTCCGAGTTGTGCTCGCACCCGTGGCCGGGGTCTCCTTGCCTGAGCTAGGCCTCGTGTTGGCAGCTCCAGAGAGGTGGCGGGGGTGTCCGGTAACCGTCGTGGCACAGGCTGGTGGGCGGCTGTTGTGGTGGTGCATCTCGAAGTGCCTCGGATGATGGTGGTGGTTGTGGATCGGGAGAAATCCTTGTCGGCTTGTCCGGCACCGACGCGGTGACGCTTGCGGGCGCCATTGGACCCTCCTGAGGGGCGTCGGATATATCTCTTCCCCACCATCCCTCGCGTACCGGGGGAAACCCTAGAACTTGTTCGGGCAACAGCGGCGGCGTCGTCGCATTCCTTCTTGAAGGTGTTGCTTGGTGCGAGGCGCTTCGAGATGCTGGGAGCGCGGTGGCACTTCGTCGGAGGGTGCAGTGGTTGCCGGTCTTCCTTTCGTCGTTGATCTGCCGGTGTCGGCATTCTTTTCTCTTTCATTTTCTTTTGTTTTTTTTTAGCTTATCTATGCTGCGGCCCCAGCGTGCTGGATGTATCGGAGATTTGCTTTATAACATAAAGCGGGGGAAAACTTTTTTTCTCATTTATAAGTAGAGCTCGCTAGGCTGCGTGTTGGGTCCCGTCCCGTCCAATGCTAGACCTACAAGGAATTCCACATGCATGTTGTAGCCAACCCGACCCGGCCGGAGACTAGTTTTCCGTTCCGTGTACGTACGTTACGTGTTAGCTAATTGTGTACGTAGGATTAGTACGCCCTCCGTAACTGCTGTATCGATCGAGCAGCATATATTGATCGATGATGATGGCGTCCGTTTCGGCGTGGTCGGATCTCCCGCCAGAGATTATACGTATTATCATCGCCGGCCTCCCTGACCCGATTGACCACGCTCGATTTCGAGCAGTCTGCCGCTCCTGGCTCTCCGTGCCCTACCCCATTAAGCTACCCATCGTCGTGCACCCGACTGGCTTCTTGCTGCGTCCCTTTGAGAGAGGCCCCCACGATATCTTCCCCCTCCCGGAAAACGAGCGCGTCATTGGTTCCACCAACGGCTTTCTTCCTCGTCGCCTCACCGATGTTGATCGGAACCGGCATACCTACGCGCTGCTAAATCCTCTCTCAAGGACCTTAGTGGAGCTCCCGGAGCTCGACACAGTCATTGGCAGTGTTTCCGAATCATTTAGGATCCACAAGGTGCTCATGCAGTCAGGCCTTGATGGTCTCGTCGCTATAAGGACCAACAACCGCAATCATCCTATCATCTTGTTAAAGCCAGGCAAGGGCGTGTGGCTGCCCAAGCCACGACATCAACCCTTCACCTGTATCATCAACGCCGCGTTTCTCGAAGACACACTCTATATATGCCATCACACAGGCCGAGAACCTCATCTCCTTCGGCGTCGCCTGTGGTAGCAAGGGCATATATACCCACGGTTACCAGCATTAAGCGTGTCATCACAGGCCCGATTGGCAATGTTGAGAAAGACAAGGATGCATTGAGAAAGAGAACATGCGACTACATAATCAACAACGGTATGCACTTTTGCCGACGATGTTGAGAGACCCCATGTTGTTGTGGTGACTATCTGGTACCTGGTCGAATCGCAAGGGAAGCTGCTTATGGTGAGGCGCGAGATGCAACGTCCTCATGGCCATGATGATTTCACTCGCAAGGTGGAGGTTTTTGAGACGGACTCAGTGCAAGCACGTGGGTGCCTGTATCGGGTGGGCCACATGGCCGTGCAATGTTTCTGAGCAAAAGCCCGAGCAAGTCTTGTTTTGCAGGTGGCGAGATTGAAGAGGATGCTATTTATTTCATCGACAATGGTGAAGTGTTCAACATGAGATCCAAGACTATAAGCCCGGCAGACAAATATTTGGGCTTTTCTGCTATGTGGGTCTTTTTACCCAGTTCGTTTTAGATCATAGTCTAGTCTATTGTACTGGTTGTTTATCGATAATCCTAATATAAGAGCACAGTGCTACACGTGATGATACGTGAATGTATTGATATGTATTCTATACTCGTACTGGGTACCATTTGGTTCCTCTGTTAATTCTTCGTCTCGATCGGTGCCTTACACCTGGTTAAGTAGTACACGCGCATTGGGCTCTCACGGATTACACACACGGCTAAGGCCCAATCGGTTACTGCACCTATTGCACTTTCAGTCCGCTGCGCGTTCAGGGCTCCTTTTTTCAAAAGAATTCTATAGAATTTTTGGAGGATTGAAATCCTTTGGAATTTTCCTACGTTTGTCCTTTGATTCACATGATTGAATCCCATAGGAATATTTCCTTTGGAATCTTTTGTACTGCGTTTCATAGGAAATTTAACATCCACTCCGACCTCTTTTTACAATTCATTTGTTTTTCCTATGAAATCAAACACTCGATGTTATTCCTATAGGATTCAAGTGAGAGTGACACTCTAATCCTATACCTTTTCTATTCCTACGTTTTTAAAATCCTGCAAATCAAAGAGGCCCTCAAGTTCAGATACCTCAACTACAGTCTCCTTGAGCAGCTGCTTCTTCCCAGACCAGATGCCCCGTCAGGGTCCTCCCATCCCATGCATGTGCCGGCATCAGTGCATGGATCCTTCTTCACCACGCGATGCGATGTTCCAGGATGGCCATCGGTGTCCTTGGCGTGGTCGGTCCTCAGATCTGGAATCATCTTGTGTATCCATATCTGTCGTCGAACGAACCCTGTTCAACATGCACCAACCTACGTACCACGTACGTAGAGGTCACCCTACACTTGGTCCTGGATCATGTGGCGCTCGGTGAGGTGAAGCTTCTTCATGTTCCCACCACCTCCCACTTCGTGGATGTCTTCTCTTCACCAAGGGGATGCCGTCGTCGGTCTTCTGCAATTTCCACTCCAGTCCGAATGTCTTATCTCACAATGTTGTACACACACTCTATTGCAACCTAACTGTATTGGCTAGAGTGGATAGGCGACCTGTTTCTCTCGCCACCTCTCCTCCGACGCCGTCCACCCAAGATCTATCCGTGAAAATTTTGCTCAACATCCGGTTATCTTGTTAAATATGAAATACTGTTTTACTACCGATATTTGCATGTTGTTGAGTGACTGGGCCATCCGCCCGCCCGGGCCGTCAGTGACTGGGCCATCCGCCAGGGCGTCCGAGTCGGGTTTTCAGACGCTCGACTATAGATGCTCTAAACAGACAGGAAGGCCAACATAATGGTAGTAGGACGAATAACTTATTAGAGATATTTTCTTACCCATTGATGCAAGCGATATTCTGGCAATCCCTTTAAGGCCACATCTGCAGGAGGATTTTGTGGCGTGGCACAGGAGCAAAAGCGTTTCAATCTCTTTCTGCTATGCTTACCCTATTGAATGGGATCATCAGTTCGGCACACGAACGGACACGAACGGGAAGAGAGGATGGGCAAGGCTCTGCTGAACCCTGCCCGGTGTGGGACATTTTATGAAATCTAAAAATCCCAAGCAAGATTAAGGTGTTCTAAAGGAAGGCCCTGCATGCATGGTACAATCTGGCCATGGCGATCCTTACATCGGGGCACTTACCCGTCTCTCCACAATGTCCTATTGTCAGTTGGGTCCGAAAAATATTAAAAGTTGCATGATGTTGCTTTCCATCAAGACGGCACGGGTGCTGTTTTGCAAAGAGCTATATAAGATGATCAACGGAGTTTTTGCTTTCAAACACAGCCCGAGGGAAGCCAATCGATCGTCTGGCGAAGCACTCTTATAATGTTACTGAGTCTGCTTTCGATCCACCACCCAATTTCATTCTTCCTTATGTACTTCCTCCGTTCCTAAATAATTGTCTTTCTAGAGATTTCAACAAATGACTACATACGAAGCAAAATGAGTGAATCTACTCTCTAAAACACGTCTACATACATCCGTATGTTGTAGTCCATTTGAGATGGCTAGAAAGACAATTATTTGGGAACGGAGGGAGTAATAATAAAATGATGCAACTCTTTTGGCTGCCAAATAAAATACAGAGAGGTTTTCCCTTCAAAAAGAACACAGACAGGAAGGTTGGTTGTGAAACACACATATAGACATGCATACGTATTTTGTGTTGAATTAACCTGCAGATTCATACGAGCTGTAGTACATTGCACCTTGGGACACGACACCATCATATTCCTTGTTTCCATCCATAGTAGTAAGAGAGAAGAGTGGGGCCACGTTTTTTTTGTTTTTCTTTTTTTTTGCGGTGGAAAAGGGAGCTTTATATATCAAGTAATAGGATTACAATCTATAGCCAGTAGGTTAATGAAAGCATCTGGGCAATGTTTGTTACTCCCTCCTCCGTTCGAAATTACTTGTCATAAAAATAATAAAAATGAATGTATCTACAACTAAAATACATCTAGATACATTCATTTCCACGAATAATTCCGAAGGGAGGGAGTACCTGATAGGGGTGCTTTCAAAAAGCGACGCACCACGTGGGCGCACGTGTTGTACCACCACTGGAAAGAAAAGAAAGAAGAAGCTTTCGATTCTCGTCGACAGCAACGGCGCCACAATAAAAGAAAGAAGAAGCTGATGCACGCAGTGATGCCGATGTGTGTCACGAAAATATCACCTCATCTCATCTCCAGCCTCCAGGCTCCACTGCTCCATTGCTCCGGTGCAACGGGGCCTCATCTCATCTCCAGTTCGACTTACAACAGGTCAGATTTCTCTTCTCTCGTACGTACGTACGTACGTACCTACTCCCTCCGCAAAGAAATAGAAATATAAAAGCTCGAGTCGTTGGTTTTCTGTCAGACCATGAACACGCACGACCAGCACTTGATCATGTACTTCCTTTCGTCTCATAAATGGAGGGGAAGTCGGTACAAAACATACTCATACATGCATACGTGCACTCTCATTTCATCTGTTCGGTGCACCTCAACAAATAATTTCTATTCATACTCATACTCATACGAGCTCTAGTGTACTAGTGTAGTGTACATTGCACCTTGGGATGTGATGGGACCCCATGCCCTACCGTCCCATAATATAAGAACATTTTTGACACTACACTAGTGCCAAAAACGTTTTTATATTATGAGACGGAGGGAGTAGCTAGTACTAGTAGCCGCCCTTGTTAATCCCTGGCCCCACACATATACCTTTCCTCTCTTTACCCCGAGACCAGTGAGGGTTATTAGTCACCTGAACACGTGCAGCAAATGACGTACCACGTGCGACCACGTGTCCTACCACTTACTAGAGTAGAAATTAAGAACCTTTCGATTCTCCATCCGCAAACAGCTAGCTAGCGAGCGATGTGCATGCCTTGTAGCCCGGCTCAGTCTCAGTGGCCACAACACTTACGCTAGTTTAGTGGAGTATATTACCTGCTGATGCATGCCGTGATCCCGATGCCCATGCGAATGCCCACGCGAATGTAATAAGCAGCAACGCACTAGTAGAAAAAAGGGCAATGGTCCAGGCCGGGTCAGCCCATTGTCCCGGTTCAATCCAGAACCGGGACCAAACGGGGCATTGGACCCGGTTCGTGAGTCCCGGGGCCGGCCGGGCCACGTGGGCCATTGGTCCCGGTTCGTCTGTACCTTTTGGTCCCGGTTGGTGGGACGAACCGGGACCAATGTGCCTTGGTCCTGGTCCACCATCATTGGTCCAGGTTGATGGCCTTAACCGGGACCAATGGCTTCCCTTTAGTCCCGGTTCAAGCCACGAACCGGGACCAATTAATTGCCTATATATACCCCTCGCCCGCGAGCAGAGCACTCTCACTGCTTTGTTTTTCGTGGCCGGCGAGTAGAGAGCTTTGTGGTGCTCTAGCTCACCTCCTATGCACACGAGGTGTTCGATGGAATACCCGAGCCACACTACTTAAGCTTTCTCCTCTCCAAGCTCGACCTCCAAGCTCCATTTTCCTCAATATTTGTTTAGGTTTAGCGGTCCGTCACGTCCCGTCCCCGTCTTCACCGCCGTCGATCACCCGCGCCGATCTCGTCGCCGGCACCACCGTGGTGAGCCTTTTGTTCTTATCTTCTTTTTGAAAGGAAAAAAAATTCTTATTTGTATGTTTATATAGATACTTGTATAATTTTCTTACTTTTATTATTGCATCTTATATAGTGCGATGGTTTTGGTATCCGCCCCCGTCGGCCCTCGTCCTGTCTATGATTCGGATGTGGTATATATTATTTTTTCAAAACTATTGGTTCATCTATTGTTTATGACAATTATGCCGACCAACGTGACATAGATTTTATTTATCTAGGAGGTTGTTGAACCGGAAATTCCAACCGACCCTATTGTTGAGAGGTTAAATTTAGTTGAAGAAGAAAACAATTTCTTGAAGGAAAAAATTAGAAAAATTGAGGAGGAGAGGATGATATTGGAGTTACATGTTGCGGATGTCGTCGACGATCATAAGATCAAGATGGATGCAATGTGCTTGAAGATTAGAAAGATTAGAAAATATGTCATTCATACCGAGGCTTGGTATCATTATGCCGTTGGATCAGTTGTTACATTGGTTGCGATTATGATCGCATTTGTTTTCGCATTGAAATGTTTTACATAGTTTCAATGTATGGTTTAATTAATTTAGATGCTCTGCAGAGCTTTATGTTGTTAGATGAGAACTATGTATGTACTTTGGTTTTAATGTGATGATGAACTTCAATTAATTTGGTCACTTAATTATCTATTCATGATGTTCTGTAATGATTTTTGACACACTTAATTATATATAATGCACGCAGATGAACCGGCAATGGATGTACGGTTCAAGATACACCTCCGAGTACATTAAGGGCGTGCATGAATTTCTCGAAGTGGTTGAGGCAAACAAGCAGAATGATTTTATGTGTTGTCCATGCCCTATATGTGGGAATACGAAGTCTTACTCTGACCGGAAAATCCTTCACACCCACCTGCTTTACAAGGGTTTCATGCCACACTATAATGTTTGGACGAGGCACGGAGAAATAGGGGTTATGATGGAAGACGACGAAGAAGAAAAGTACAATGACAACTATGTGCCCCCTGAATACGGTGATGATACTGAAGATCAAGAGGAACCAGACGATGTGCACGATGATGTCAACAGCGAAGCTGCTGAAGATCAAGAGGAACCAGACGATGTGCCCGATGATGATGATCTCCGCCGGGTCATTGTCGATGCAAGGACGCAATGCGAAAGTCAAAAGGAGAAGCTGAAGTTCGATCGCATGTTAGAGGACCACAAAAAAGGGTTGTACCCCAATTGCGAAGATGGCAACACAAAGCTCGGTAACGTACTGGAATTGCTGCAGTGGAAGGCAGAGAATGCTGTGCTTGACAAAGGATTTGAGAAGCTACTGAAAATATTGAAGAAGAAGCTTCCAAAGGATAACGAATTGCCCGACAGTACATACACAGCAAAGAAGGTCGTATGCCCTCTAGGATTTGAGGTGCAGAAGATACATGCATGCCCTAATGACTGCATCCTCTACCGCGGTGCGTACATGGATCTGAACGCATGCCCGGTATGTGGTGCATTACGGTATAAGATCAGACGAGATGACCCTGGTGATGTTGATGGCGAGCCCCCCAGGAAGAGGGTTCCCGCGAAGGTGATCTGGTATGCTCCTATAATACCACGGTTGAAACATCTGTTCAGAAACGGAGAGCATGCCAAGTTGATGCGATGGCACAGTGAGGACCGTAAGAAAGACGGGAAGTTGAGAGCACCCGCTGACGGGTCACAGTGGAGAAAAATCGAGAGAAAGTACTGGGATGAGTTTGCAAGTGACCCAAGGAACGTATGGTTTGCTTTAAGTGCGGATGACATTAATCCTTTTGGGGAGCAGAGCAACAATCACAGCACCTGGCCCGTGACTCTATTTATGTATAACCTTCCTCCTTGGATGTGCTTGAAACGGAAGTTCATTATGATGCCAGTTCTCATCCAAGGCCCTAAGCAACCCGGCAACGACATTGATGTGTACCTAAGGCCATTAGTTGAAGAACTTTTACAGTTGTGGAATGGAAATGGTGTACGTACGTGGGATGAGCACAAACAGGAGGAATTTCACCTAAAGGCGTTGCTGTTCGTGACCATCAAAGATTGGCCCGCTCTCAGTAACCTTTCAGGACAGACAAACAAGGGATACCACGCATGCACGCACTGTTTACTTGACACCGATAGTATATACCTGGGAAGCTGCAGGAAGAATGTGTACCTGGGCCATCTTCGATTTCTTCCGACCAACCATCAATGTCGAAAGAAAGGCAAGCATTTCAAAGGCGAGGCAGATCACCGGAAGAAGCCTGCCATGCGCATGCGGTGATCACGTACTTGCTATGGTCAATGATTTACACGTAATCTTTGGAAAGGGTCCCGCGGACTAGCTGTTCCGAGTGACGCTGGGGACACGCACCCATGTGGAAGAAGAAATCTATATTTTGGGACCTAACCTCTTTGGAAAGACCTAGAGGTCCGCTCTTCGATTGACGTGATGCACGTGACGAAGAACCTTTGCGTGAACCTGCTAGACTTCTTGGGCGTGTATGGGAAGACAAAAGATACAGCTGAGGCACGGGAGGACCTGCAACATTTGCACGAAAAAGACGGCATGCCTCCAAAACAGTATGAAGGTCCTGCCAGCTATGCTCTTACCAGAGAAGAGAAGGAAATCTTCTTTGAATGACTGCTTAGTATGAAAGTCCCGACTGGCTTCTCGTCGAATATAAAAGGAATAATAAATATGTCAGAGAAAAAGTTTCAGAACCTAAAGTCTCATGACTGTCACGTGATTATGACGCAACTGCTTCCGGTTGCATTGAGGGGGCTTCTACCGAAAAATGTCCGATTAGCCATTGTGAAGCTATGTGCATTCATCAATGCAATCTCTCAAAAGGTGATCGATCCAGAAATCATACCAAGGCTAAGGAGTGATATGGTGCAATGTCTTGTCAGTTTCGAGCTGGTGTTCCCACCATCCTTCTTCAATATCATGACGCACGTCCTAGTTCATCTAGTTGACGAGATTGTCATTCTGGGCCCCGTATTTCTACACAATATGTACCCCTTTGGGAGGTTCATGGGAGTCCTAAAGAAATATGTCCGTAACCACGCTAGGCCATAAGGAAGCATCTCCATGGGCCATCATACAGAGGATGTCATCGGGTTTTGTGTTGACTTCATTCCTGGCCTTAAGAAGATAGGTCTCCCTCAATCGCGGTATGAGGGGAGACTGACTGGAAAAGGCACGCTTGGAAGGGACTCAATAATATGCAGGGACGGATATTCTTGGTCTCAAGCACGCTACACAGTTCTACAGAACTCTACCTTGGTGACCCCGTATGTCAATGAACACAAGAACAGTCTGCGCTCCAAACACCCGGAGCAGTGCGACGACTGTATTACATGTGAACACATCAGGACTTTCAGCAGTTGATTGGAAGCACGTCTCAGAGGTGACAACACTGTTTGTGATGAGCTGTACTTGTTGTCCAGGGGACCATCTTCGACTGTTACGATTTGGAAAGGATACGAGATAAATGGGAATACATTTTACACGATTGACCAAGATCAAAAGAGCACCAACCAAAACAGCGGTGTCCGCTTTGATGCAACAACCGAGAGGGGAAAGGACACATATTATGGTTACATAGTGGACATATGGGAACTTGACTACGGACATGATTTTAAGGTCCCTTTGTTTAAGTGCAAATGGGTCAATCTATCAGGAGGCGGGGTACAGGTAGACCCACAGTACGGAATGACAACAGTGGATCTGAAAATCTTGGGTACACCGACGAACCATTCGTCCTAGCCAATGATGTGGCACATGTTATCTATGTGAAGGACGTGTCTACCAGACCAAGAAAAAGAAAAGATAAGAAAGCGAATACATCATACGATGAGCCAAAGCGCCACATAGTTCTTTCAGGAAAAAGGGACATCGTGGGAGTGGAGGGCAAGACAGACATATCTGAAGATTATGAAAAGTTACATGAAATTCCTCCCTTCAAAGTCAAGGCTGACCCCAGCATCCTGATAAGCGATGAAGATTATCCATGGTTACGGCGCAATAAACTAATGACACAAGCGAAGAAAAAGTGAAAACTTTCTCTCGCAACTATTATGATGATACCATGCCAACTTTGTAACACACGAGTATGATACCATTGTTCGTTCTGTACATGCACATGTTATGTGGGTGAATTTATGATACCATGCCAACTTTCAACTTTTTCATAGTTCATTTGAAATGCTTTAATTTCTTATGGTTCGGCCCTCGTAATAATTAAAAATAGCAACAATAAGTATTTTGTTGTAAGTAGAAACAAAATAAAATAAATAAAGCAAGAAAGAAAAAACAAAAAAAGTGTTTTCAAATTTGAAAACTAATGGCACTACCAGAAAGTTTATAATTTTTCTAAAACTAAAAGCAAAAAGAATTAAAAAATAAAGCAAAAAACAAAAGAAAATAAATAATGCAGAAAACAAAACAAAAAAACAATTAAAAATAGCAACAATAAGTATTTTGTTGTAAGTAGAAACAAAATAAAATAAATAAAGTAAGAAAGAAAACAAAAAAACAAAAAAGTGTTTTCAAATTTGAAAACTAATGGCATTAACAGAAAGTTTATAATTTTTCCATAACTAAAAGCAAAAAGAATTAAAAAATAAAGCAAAAAACAAAAAAAACAAAAATAATGCAGAAAACAAAACAAAAAACTGGAAAATAATTAAAAATAGCAACAATAAGTATTTTGTTGTAAGTAGAAACAAAATAAAATAAATAAAGCAAGAAAGAAAACAAAAAAAATTGCCTCCTACTAGGCCCCCACGGCCTGAATACGACTAGAAAACCTACCATGGGCCAGGATTCAGGCCCGCAGTAGGCCCAGAAGGCCCATCATGCAAAGCAGTAGCAAATAGGCCGGCAAGCCTACGGTGGAGAGGAGCTCGAGAGGGGTGCGGCAGTGGGGCTTATAAACCACTGCGCGCCCCACTCAACTAGCGAGGTGGGCCTAAACTTTGGCCCCGACGCTGGCAGCACAGGGTCCTTTGGTACTGGTTCGTGGCACCAACCGGTACCAATGCCCACCCTTTAGTCCCAGTTGGTGCCACCAACCGGGACCAAAGGTCGCCGCTTCCCGCCCTTTGGTCCCGGTTGATGGTACCAACCGGGACTAAAGGGGGCATTAGTCCCGGTTGGACTCATGAACCGGGACCAATGCTCTTGCTATATATACAGCACTTAGGAAAATTTGACGATCACATCGCCAGTTGCCCCCGGCCTGCCCGACGACGCCGAGCTCATCGACGCCGTCGAGCTCATCGACGCCGCCAGGCTGCCCAGATCGACGCCGTCCGCTGCTAACGCCGCCCGCCGCCAGAGCGCCGTCCGCGCGCCGCCCAGCTGTCTGCGCGCCCGTCGTCGCCCTGCCCGTCACCGCCAGGCGCTGCCACGACGCCGCCCGCCGCCGCCCGCCGACGCCCGTCGTCGTCGCCCGCGCCCGTCGTCGCCGTCGTCGCCAGTCACGCCTGCCCTGCCCGCCGTGGTAAATCGCCACGCCCTCGCCGCCGCCGCCGTCGCCCTCGCCGGCCGCCCCCGTTGTGAGCCGCCGCCGTCGAGGCTCTGTGTTCAGTGCTTTTTTTCATACATACATGTGTATTTTTTTGTTCATTGCATTTTTTTCATATATATAATTAATGTATATATGTATGTGGTAGCTATATGATGAATGGATGTGGCTATATGTATGTATGAATATAATGTTCATAGCATTTTTTTTGTTTATATATGTTTTTTCATATATGTATTAATTTTTTATTTAGGTTGTTAGTAGATATCGATTTTAGGTTAGTGCATTTTAATTAGGTTAGTGTAGAGGAAAAATTAAAATAAGGAAAAGGAAGAAAAGAGGAAGAAGGAAGAAGGAAGAAGAAGAAGAAAAAGAAGGAGAGGAAAAAGGAAAATAAGATGAGGAAGAAAAGAGAAGAAGAGGAGAGGAAAAGAAGAGGAGAAATAAATAAGAAGAAGAAAAAAGAAGAAAAAAAAGAGGAGAAGAAGAAAAAATAGAAAAAAAAATTCTATTTTTTCTTCTTGTCCTCTATTCCTTTCTTCTTCTTCTTCCTTCTTCCTTCTTCCTCTTTTCTTCCTTTTCCTTAATTATTTTCCTTTTTCGAGGGAGAAGAAGAAAAAGAAGAGGAGAAGAAGAGAAAGTAAGGAATAGAGGAGAAATAAATAAGAAGAACAAAAAAGAAGAAAAGGAAGAGGAGAAGAAGAAAGGAATAGAGGAGAAGAAGAAAAAAATAGTAAAGAAGAAGAAAGGAATAGAGGAGAAGAAGAAAAAAATAGTAAAATAGAAAAAATCTATTTTTTTTCTTCTTCTCCTCTATTCCTTTCTTCTTCTCCTCTTTTTTTTCTTCTTTTTTTTCTTCGATCTTCTACTCTATTCCTTTCTTCTTCTCCTATTTTTATCTCTTCTTCGTTTTCTTATGTTTTATTGGGTCTGTCGCCGTCAGGCTGCTCGCCTTCGCCCTCGCTGCCCCCTCGAGATAACTTCGACATGAGGGGCGGTCGATATATATACCCCCTCTCGACCGCGATAAACTATACAACGGCAGCACCCCCCTCGGCCCTCTCGCTCGACCAAAACTCTCGAGGCCACCCAAATTTACCAAGTTAAAAGAGCGTTGTCGTCGAGGCCACCCCAAACCCTTGAAGCGTTGTGTCGAGGCGATCCCAAACCCTAGAGAAGCAGCGTCGAGGCCACTAACATGATTCCTTATTGTGATTAGCTAGCTAGTTCTACGTTTGCCACTAATATATATCCATCTGTACCATGTTCGAATAATAATTCACATGTTGTAAATATTTGCAGAAACTATGGAGCACTACCGAGACGAAGCAACAGAAGCGATGTTGGGGAAGATGATCGCAGAAGGAACTGATGTCACTGCGTCATTTTTCAACGACGTTGTTGGTGAGGAAGGACTGGGTGAAGAAGAGGGCTATGTTCATGATGGCTTGGGCCCATTAATGCCGGTACAAGAAGAGGGCTATGTTCATGATGGCTCCGGTGATTACCCAATGGAGGTACAAGAACGAGACCGTGTTGACTGCTCCGGTGACCGAACCGAGTCCGGCCAGGTATAGATATATTAGTTAAGCCCGTGCTGACTAGTTAATTGATGCATTCATTGTTTTGGTATATGTACACATATTAATTACTCTCGTCTTTCTTCCTTTTAATTTCTAGCGCTCCGGATCGAGCACAACTTCGGTAAGGAGACGAGGCCCGAAGAAAAAGTTGAGCTCGGATGAAAGGTTTGAGATCATAGAAATCGCGCCCGACGGCGAACCGATTGAACCCATCCGGACAAAGAACGCATTTTCTGCTCAGTGCGGGGTTCTTGTTAGGGACAAGATCCCGATCAGCATCCAGCAATGGTATAAGCCTAAGGACGACCCTGAGGTGTCTTATGTCAATGATATGCAGAAAGAAGATCTTTGGACTCAGCTGAAGGCAAATTTCACCCTACCGCCAGAGGAGGATCCGGAGAAGCCAGTTAAAGAGCAATTAATCAAGTCTTGTGCTCTTAAGAAGATGGCAACCCTATTCAGGAGGTGGAGGAAAGAGTTGAACAATTTTGTCGAAAAAAAAGACACCAGAATTCATTGGCAAATATGAGAAGATCAAAGATCACTGGCCCGCATTTGTGGCCCACAAGACATCGGAAAAGAGTAAGAAGATGTCGGCGACGAACAAGCAAAATGTTGCAAAGAAGAAGCTTCACCATCGCACGGGTCGGTGGCTACCTCAAAGCCCGCCTAAGTGGTCCAAGGAGGAGAATGATCTGCTTGAAAAAGGGACCGAACCAGAGACAATGAGATGGCCAGACCGTTGCCGGACTTGGTTCTTCGGGGCTGGCGGAACCTTGGACCCTGTATCAGGGATGTGCCGTTGGACGGACGAGCAACTGGAAATACCAGTCAAGAACCTTCGACACTATATCAATGCAGCGCAGAAAGGGACGTTCGTACCAGACAGGGAGAAGGACGAGCTCACAATGGCCCTCAGGAATCCTGAGCACCCTGGACGGACACGAGGCACGCCAGGCTCCATTCCGTGGAAGGTTGGTTTTCCGGACGCAGGGGGTTACAAAACCCACGAGAGGAGGAAGAACCTGGAGTAGGGCCAACTGCAGGCGCTGCACGAAAGGGTAATGAGGCTCGAGGAACGAGAAGCAGAAGATCGCAGCAAACGACCTGCCGAAGCTTCCCCTGAAGCTACCCCGCCATCTCAGCGGAGAAGCAGCGTAGCTTCCACCGAGCTGCTTCAGCCGAAGCATGTCTTGACGGCTCCTTCCAGCTATCCCGTGGATGCTATCACGGAGTCTCAAGATTGCCATATTATGGCGCGATGGATGAATTTGAAGGTCAAGGCGGCTGTTGGCTCTGTTTATCCTACTGGATCCGGAGCAACTTATCACTGCCGGCCGATTCCAGAAGGATATGCTAAGGTGATGGTGGATGAAATAACGGAGGGATTTGAGGACCTCCTGCTTGACCACCCTACCGGTGAAGGGGAGACTAGGCTGGGTTACGCTCAAGACTCCATGCCTATGGCGGAAGGAGCTCATCAACCTTCCGAACTGGACGCCTCCGCCTCCTCCTCCTCCTCTGGCGAGTCAGGGCACTCCGCCTCCTCTACCGCCTCCTCCTCCGGCGAGTGACGATCAGGGCACACGTGGCGGCACTCCGCCTCTTTCTCCGGCGCGTGGCGGCACTCCGCCTCCTTCTCCGCCTGCGCCGGCGCGCCCGAGCAGCCAGCAGCCTCCTCCTTCTCCACCTCGCCAGCAAGGGCTGAAGAGACCCGCCGCCGCCCCGGATGCTCCGGCGCGTCGTACTCCTTCTCCTCCGCCTCGTAAGCAAGCACGAAAGAAGACAGACACCGCAACCGCTCCGTCTGCTCCGGCGTCTAGCAGCACAACCAGAGGCGGGAGGCAATACAGATACGGTCCATCTCTCAAGCCTCTAGAGAAGTTACCGTATGAGAGGACCGAGGAGGAAAATGATACGATTGTGCGGACCCACGTGAAGGAGTTCTTCGAAGGGGTGAAAGCAAAGAGACATCCACCTCCGGAGGAGAAGGTAGATCCGGTGAAAGCAAAGCACACTATCGATGCCCTGAGGAAACCACCAAAGTCTCGCCGAGAACCAACTATCAGCGCATTACTGAACAGACATATCTCGAAGCCCAGTGGTCGGGAAGTACTATCAGTGATGAAAGGTTAAAAGAACGAGCAGAGGGGAAAAATATTGCCCAGCTCGATGAACAAGCACAGCAATCGTGCCCCCCGCTCAATGTGTCTAATGCTCCGGGGACGGTGGCCGGTTATGGCAATCTTGCAGATTACCTGCCTGACGATCAACTTCCTGATTTCTTGGAGGTGGACGAACACAGATACGAGTACGGGAAGCCTCTCGTCAAAGATGAAAAATCTCTGACAACAATGATGCGAAGATTCCATAATTGGTACATGAAAACCTGCAGAGAGTCTGGGGGGACGAATGCTTTGTATCTGAATATTAAGGAGGAGCATGACCTCGTTGCAAGTGATCTGTTGACTGTTCCATTTGATGAGTTCTTCGCGTTCTTCAATCAAAAGGCCCTCGATAAACTAATGGTCTTTTGCTACTGTCTGTAAGTACTATTTCTGTCATTAAGTCTCTATATATAGCTCGGCTCTTTCATTGCATGTATTTATAATTAATTATCCTCAATATATTATGCAGATTGAAGATCGTCGAGTGTAGAAAACAAGAAATTTATGATATTGGGTTCATTAACACAAATATCATAGATGAATTTCTGGTTAAAAAGGACGTCAAAGAGGCCGAGGACAACTTGCTACGATCGTTGCTCAAAAATCAAAACAAAGATACCATACTCTTTCCTTACAACGGCAAGTGAGTGTTACTGTCGTGTGCAAATTCGGTTTCCCTTATTACTCGAGCGAGGTTATAGTAATGTAATTGATGAGTTATGTATGCGTGCGGAGGTACCACTATATTCTTCCGGAGATTAAGCTTGAGCGGGGACTAGTAACCGTCTTAGACTCGAGACGGAAAGAACCTGAAACCTATGCGGACATGACTAAATTTCTCAACAAGTAAGTTCAATCGATCATTATCGCACCATATCGGCAACTTTTTGTTCATTTCCTGATATCTCAAGTAATAATAATTATTTTCTTTGTCTTGCAGGGTTTGGAAACAGTTCACCGCAGAAGCTCCGGGACTGCCGAAGGAGCTGCGATATATATACCCGAAAGTAAGTACTACTGGCTAGCTAGTTGCGCGCATCTCCTGTTGATTCTATAGCTATACTTTCATCAATGCCATTTATAATGCTTCATTATCAGTTTGATTGACCTCTATTTCTCGTTAAGTGCTTGTGGCAGGAACAAGGGAATGATTTTTGTGGATACTACGTGTGCGAGTTCATCCACAACGCGACTTTGAAAAACAAGCGGGGCTACTCTAAAAGACAATATGAAGTGCATAAGCAATAATATTCACAATTTCATTTTATTACACCATCATTTCTGTTGAGTTTCATTCATATATATGTATTAATTACCCCCCTTCTTCAAATTAGACGTGGCAGATGCGGAATAAACTCCTAGAACCAGATCGCATGAAAGCAATTCAAGAGGAATTGGCGGGATTCTTTCTTGACCACGTCATCAATAAAGCCGGAGAATACCATGTGGAAGTTGATTTCAATTGCTAGGGGATTGTAATTAAGAGATCTTATACATATTGTACATGTATGTAGCCAGTAGCGTCGGATACATGATACGAAAACTTGTTGTTCGACCAATCTCTCGGAGAAGGAGAGGTCGATCGATCACTTCTTTCGGTATGCATGACGAACTTCTGTACTCAATGGTTCTCTCGATCACTTATTTGTATAGTATGTAGCGTTGACCAAGCACGGACATAAGAGAGGACACTTCTCTCTATTAATTAGCTAGCTAACACAATATATGAAACACCTAAATTATCCCCCCAAACCCCCCAAAACCCCTTCTTTCAAAAAAAAACAAAAACCCCAGACACTGGAATGCTGACGCGTGGATGTCTTTTGGTCCCGGTTGGTACCACCAACCGGGACCAAAGGCCCCCTGACTGGGCTCGGCGCACAGGGCCACGTGGAGGCACATTGGTCCCGGGACTAATGGGTGGAGGTATTAGTAACGACCCATTAGTCCCTGTTCATGAACCGGGACTAAAGGCCCTTACGAACCGGGACTATTAGGTGTTTTTCTACTAGTGGACGCCACACATCGGGCGAGTACATATATCGCCGGCGGGCCGGACGTAATCAGCAGGGATGCGTTTGGTTGCTCTCATTGTTTTTCTCACTTTGAATACTTGTCCCATTAAGACTTAGTTGAATATATGCAGATAAAAAATCACCATATGTATATTTACTGGTTACCTGCATATCCTTTTCATGTATTGTAGCAACGCTTCTACGCATGTGTTTGGTTGCTCGCATTGTTTGTGCTCATATGAGTGCACGTTGTTCGGATGCGTACAAGCATAGAGTTGTGGTAACCTTGTACCCTAGTACAAGCTTCTTTCGAAGATTGAAAAATCTCCCATACTTGGAGAGAAGCAAACCAACCGGCCGATGTGCAATTGACTATACTTACTAGTTGACATCTTTGGTCTTCACATTTTCCCTTCCATTTTGTAAAGTTACTTGATGAGCTTACCCGCTACTACTACACCTTACACATGATCACACCAAGCACACCAACACCACAACACTACAATGGTGATGAACTACACGAAGATAATGAAGTTCTTCAGCCCAAACCGATGATTCACCTTGCCAACTTCAACACTGCTGCATGTCTGCTTTCGCACAAACTTGAAGTAAACATCTTCTGCCACCTGTCTACCCTTAAACCTCTGTGGCTGCTATTATTGTACCCTAACACTTGTTCATTGCAAACTTCCCATGAACTATAGAGCCCTCCCGATGAACACCGCATACCACTTCTCCTAGCCGTCCATGAGAGCAACAATTCAAGTGGCAAGCAATGGAGGAGAATAACAATTGTAAGCATGCATGATCATAAGTCATAGGAAGATTTTGGGAAATTGTAAGCATGCATGATCATACGTCATAGCAATCCAGCCCATAGGAAAATTTCGAATTATTGCTACGTTCCCAAACATAGTTAACTATGTCATACTATGCAAATTTTTCATTTATAATGAATGTGTCGTGAACTATGTCGTAGTAATGTTTGAATTGTCTTAAGTGATGAACTCGTCGACATAAAATTTGTGTTTTTTCAAATTGCTGTGATGCTCAAGTTATTGTAAGTGTTGTGATGTTCCAGTTAATTGAAATTGTTGTCAATTTGTGTTAGCAGTAAACAGCAGTGCATCGCCTAAGGCTGAGGTGCTGCATTCTATAGTGTAGCGCCTAAGACAAAGGCGTCACACAGTATAGTGCAGCGCTGGACCCTAGGGCGCTGCACAGTGACTTAGCAATTTTCGGGTATGGCCAGTGCTGCAAAGCTTCTGTGGTTCTCTGGATGCACGGCCAGATGTGCAGCGCCTAGGGGACCCTGAGTGTTGGGCGCTGCACTGTATAGTGCAGCGCCTGACTGCTGGGCGCTGCAGTGCTGTTAACTGCTAAAATGCAAAAACTTGATGCATTTTTTGCTGCAGACTGAACTCAACAAAGATGTAGTATGAATGTAGTGTTGTAAACAGAAGAAACTCAACAAAGATAACTAATAACTTGAACATCACATCATTTAGGACAATTCAACATTACTACAAGTTCACAAACACAAGTACCACACTAGTAAGAGTTCACCAACATATGACATAACCTCACAAGTTCATCAACCTAATGTAACGGCTACAAGAGCACTTCCATAGTAAAAAAACACAAGCACTAATGCCTTCCGCGCGTGTTCCTGGTGCCACGCGTGCAGGCAATCTTCTTCTTCCTGTTAGGACGAGCCTCCTCTTCCTCCACTTCCTCCTCTGCCTCATCATCCAAGCTAGCCATCCGTGAGGTCCCTACGACCACGTTTGGGTTGCCTCTATTGTCAAAGTCGGTGGGTGTGTACCGGCGTATGGGCTGCCTAGGCTTCAACATATATGCGAACCGAACTTGAGCATCCGCCAAAGTCATGTCATCATCAGGCTCATGGCCCTATCACACAATCAAACAATATGGTAAAGACCGGCGTCGTAATCAAGTGAGAATCACATCTAAAGGATTAGCCATACCTCTTGGGTGACCGCATCCTCATCATCCAGATAAGCATGTGAGGAACTCACATCGTCCCCCTGATGGTGAGATAAGGGGTCTGATGGTGGACCAGACCTAGAGGAGGATGGTTCATCAAATTTGGGATCACGACAACCGAGAAGATTCGATAACCGCCTTAATTTCTTGGCCTGACGTTGTAACATGGACAAGTGTAGAAGATATAAAGCTCCGCAACATATGTAACATGGACACCTGAATGCGATATGTACCTTGAGGAATGCTCGTAGTGAACCATCATCATTGCCTTCTCCAACCGGTGTCTTCTCCAGAATAGACTGGCTTTCATCAGCTGCTTTCTTGATCTGGTTGCGCTGCGGATGAGAACGAATGAACATGTTAGCCATTCAAACATGTGTAATACGGCCAACGGGAAAGTAAAGAAGGGAACACTTTACCACATAGTTAATCACCGAAACATCATGGACTCCTTGCCCTTCCCTGATATCTTTGTTGTACCGCAACTTCGATACATCCTCAAAGTTTAAGGGCTCTTCAAGAATATCATCGTTGTATGCCGGCGGGCATATCTCAACTCGAGTATTTGCAAGAAACCATCGTAGGTAGTTATCGAAAGCAAGTGAGCTATGCTCACGAAGCTGGCCGCGTGCACTGTTACAAGCTTGCTCCACACTAAGATGGAAACATGTAACATACTATGCATGATGCCGTCCCAGTCCTTTATCTTCCACTGCTTTCTCCTGTCCAACCTACATGGTACAAAACCAAACATTAGCACAATCAAGAAGGAGTGTCGATGGTTAGTCAATATGGTTCATGCTTTCTTACCTATGAAGTGCTTTGTCCGTGTCCACCCACTCCGGCGGGTGAGGCTGGAACAGACCAAACAGACGATACACGCGATGTGGAAAATGAAACTCAACTGCCAAGTTGCATATCAGTGGGCACCGCATAAGCCAGAGATCCCTATCCCGCAAGCACATCTGGTTGATGGCGAACTCCTCGGTGTACCCAAAGCTCTCATCGGCACCATATGGCTGCCATACCACCTATGAAATAGGGCAACAATGCAAAATTGATGACTATTTTTCAGGCAACCATGAGAAATGACTGAAGTAATGACCTTGTTACCAGCTCAGGCGTAATCGTGTCCAACTCGGCAATGTACTTTTGGTACATGAGACTGACATCGTTCGTCATCTCGGATACCACATCCCACTTGTAAGCCCAAGTGGGGCGCCATAATTCGCCATCTTCATCCCAAGGATTAAACGTGACGCTCTTCGGGCGTCCAACAGGCAGATGCTCCCAGCTCCATACAGAAAGCAGAAGCATATTACCACCAATGGATGCACTACCTGTGATCCTGCAACACGCATCGTCCAACTACATATGAAAGAAAACAATGTTAACTTGACAGCAAGGTTGCATTGCTAATGAAGAAATGACTTGATAGCAAAACAAACCAACTACCTGTCGGTACAAGTAAGCAAGAGTGGCTGAACCCCAGCTCCATCCGCTATCGAAGATGGTCAATGCCTTCAGCCACATCCATGGAGCGTTCTTGCCTGTCGAGTAAGGAAACAAAGTCCTCGAGACAACGTACCACATATAGACACGAGCATGTGTCGGTATCTCATCATCAGTGGCATCCGCAGGGCAATGCGCAAAGTTTGCTTGAATCCACGTGAAAGCAGCTCCGGTTGCTTTCCTTTCCTTCTTCTTCTGCTCTTCTCCCTCCTCTACATCAACCTCAGCCTCGGTAGGAGCCATACCGATAAGAGCAATCATCTTCTCGCGCCACCCATCAGAATCGGTGCTCATACGTAGAGGCCTCCAGTTGATAGGAAGCCCGGTGATCAAGGCGACATCCTCGAGCGTTATGGTCATCTCCCCAGTCCGAAGATGGAAATTGTGCGTCTCCGGCCTCCATCGATCAAAAAGAGAGGTCACCAGTGGAGCGTTGAAGTTCGGCGTGGACCGGCTGACCAACTGAATCCACAGAGGAGTCCTGTCAGCTAGATGTAGGGTGTGTACCGCTCATGCCAAGTGGTTTGATTTTTCAATAATTCTTGCAGTTTCTGAAGTTTTCTTGGTGAAAAATGTGAGATAAATGGCCGAACGTGACACAACTTGCATACAGTATCGAAAGTAGTTCAAATCTGACATGAATATCTATCATAGGAACGCCCACCTACTGGCAAAACTTGGTGTCATTTTAAGAATGTCCAAAACTAGACCATGTTCAGCGGAGGGTGTACGGGAAGCGAGACTGCTTTGTCTGCGTAACGCGTTATTTCTCGACATCCTTGAAATGGCTCCAAAAAATTTTTCATGTCCTTGTATGACCAATCTGAGGCACCATGCGTTGGTTTTTAACAATTTTTGTATTTTCTGGTATCTTCTCGGTGAAAAATGGCCGATAAATGGCCGGACGTGACGCATCTTGCGTACTGTGTCGGAAATCCTTCAAACCTGGCAGGGATGCATACCATGGGGGGAATATAGTAATTTCAAAAAATTTCCTACGCACGCGCAAGATCATGGTGATGCATAGCAACGAGAGGGGAGAGTGTATGTCCACGTACCCTCGTGAGACCAGAAGCGAAGCGCGTTATAACAACGCGGTTGATGTAGTCATACGTCTTCGCGATCCGACCGATCCAAGTACCGAACGTACGGCACCTCCGAGTTCAGCACACGTTCAGCTCGATGACGATCCCCGGACTCCGATCCAGCAAAGTGTCGGGGATGAGTTCCACAAGACGACGGTGTGGTGACGATGATGATGTTCTATCGGGCGCAGGGGCTTCGCTTAAACTCCGCGACGATATGACCGAGGTGGAATATGGTGGAGGGGGCACCACACGGCTAAGGAACGATCACGTAGATCAACTTGTGTGTCATGGGGTGCCCCCTGCCCCGTATATAAAGGAGCAAGGGAGGGGCGGCCGCCCAGGAGGGGCGCACCAAGGAGGAGTCCTACTCCCACCAGAGTAGGATTCCCCCCCTTCCAAGTAGTAGGAGTAGGAGTCAAGGAAAGGGGAAGAGAAGAGAAGGAAGGAGGCGCAGCCCTCCCCTAGTCCACCCGGACTAGGCCTTGGGGGCGCCCAACCTCTCCTCTCTCTTTCCCCTAAAGCCCAATAAGGCCCATATACTCCCTGGCGAATTCCCGTAACTCTCCGGTACTCCGAAAAATACCCAAATCACTCGGAACCTTTCCGAACTCCGAATATAGTTGTCCAATATATCGATCTTTACGTCTCGACCATTTTGAGACCACTCGTCATGTCCCCGATCTCATCCGGGACTCCGAACTCCTTCGGTACATCAAAACTCATAAACTCATAATATAGCATCATCGAAACCTTAAGCGTGCGGACCCTACGGGTTCGAGAACTATGTAGACATGACCTAGAACTATTCTTGGTCAATAACCAATAGCGGAACCTGGATGCTCATATTGGCTCCTACATATTCTACGAAGATCTTTATCGGTCAAACCGCATAACAACATACGTTGTTCCCTTTGTCATCGGTATGTTACTCGCCCGAGATTCGATCGTCGGTATCCCAGTACCTAGTTCAATCTCGTTATCGGCAAGTCTCTTTACTCGTTACGTAATGCATCATTCCGTAACTAACTCATTAGCTACATTGCTTGCAAGGCTTATAGTGATGTGCATTACCGAGAGGGCCCAGAGATACCTCTCCGACAATCGGAGTGACAAAACCTAATCTCGAAATACGCCAACCCAACATGTACCTTTGGAGACACCTGTAGTACTCCTTTATAATCACCCGATTACGTTGTGGACGTTTGGTAGCACCAAAGTGTTCCTCCGTAAACGGGAGTTGCATAATCTCATAGTTACAGGAACATGTATAAGTCATGAAGAAAGCAATAGCAACATATTAAACGATCAAGTGCTAGGCTAACGGAATGGGTCAAGTCAATCACATCATTCTCCTAATGATGTGATCCCGTTAATCAAATGACAACTCATGTCTATGTCTAGGAAACTTAACCATCTTTGATTCAACGAGCTAGTCAAGTAGAGGCATACTAGTGACACTATGTTTGTCTATGTATTCACACATGTATTATGTTTCCGGTTAATACAATTCTAGCATGAATAATAAACATCTATCATGATATGAGGAAATAAATAATAACTTTATTATTGCCTCTAGGGCATATTTCCTTCAGTCTCCCACTTGCACTAGAGTCAATAATCTAGTTCATATCATCATGTGATTCAACATCAATATTCACATCTGTATGTGATTAACACCCATAGTTCACATCGTCATGTGACCAACACCCAAAGGGTTTACTAGAGTCAATAATCTAGTTCACATCGCTATGTGATTAACACCCAAAGAGTACTAAGGTATGATCATGTTTTGCTCGTGAGAGAAGCTTAGTCAACGGGTATGTCACATTCAGAGCCGTATGTATTTTGCAAATATTCTATGTCTACAATGCTCTGCACGGAGCTACTCTAGCTAATTGCTCCCACTTTCAATATTTATCCAGATTGAGACTTAGAGTCATCTGGATCAGTGTAAAAAGCTTGCATCGATGTAACTCTTTACGACGGGCTCTTTAATCACCTCAATAATCGAGAAAAATTTCATTAGTCCTCACTAAGGATGTTCTTGACCAAAGTCCAAAGGATCTACTCCTAGATCACTATTGTACTCCTTCCAAAATTCAGAGCAAGGTATACAATAGGTATGGTACTTAGCATACTTTATAGAACCTATGGCTGAGGCATAGGGAATGACTTTCATTCTCTTTTCTATTTTCTGCCGTGGTCGGGATTTGAGTCTTACTCAATTTCACACCTTTGCAACACGGGCAAGAACTCTTTCTTTGACTGTTCCATTTTGAACTATTTCAAAATCTTGACAAGGTATGTACTTATTGAAAAACTTATCGCCGCCTTGATCTATCTCAATAGATCTTGATGCTCAATACGTAAGCAGCTTCACCGAGGTCCTTCTTTGAAAAACTCCTTTCAAATACTCCTTTATACTTTGCCGAATAATTCTACATTATTTCCGATCCACAATATGTCATTCACATATACTTATCAGAAATGTTGTAGTGCTCCCACTCACTTTCTTGTAAATACAGGCTTCTCCAAAAGTCTGTATAAAACCATATGCTTTGATCACACTATCAAAGCGTTTATTCCAACTCCGAGATGCTTGCACCAGTCCATAGATGGATCGCTGAAGCTTGCACATTTTGTTAGCTCCTTTAGGATTGACAAAACCTTCTGGTTGCATCATATACAACTCTTCTTTAATAAATCCATTAAAGAATAAAGTTTTGACATCCATTTGCCATATTTCATAAAATGTGGCAATTGCTAACATGATTCGGACATACTTAAGCATCGCTACAGTTGAGAAAATCTCATTGTAGTCAACACCTTGAACTTGTCGAAAACCTTTTTTGTGACAAGTCGGGCTTTGTAGATAGTAAGACTACTATCAGTGTCCGTCTTCCTCTTGAAGATCCATTTATTTAACATGGCTTGCTGATCATCGAGCAAGTCAATCAAAGTCCATACTTTGTTCTCATACATGGATCCTATCTCAGATTTCATGGCCTCAAGCCATTTCGCTGAATCTGGGCTCATCATCGCTTCCTCATAGTTCGTAGGTTCATCATGGTCTAGTAACATGACTTCCAGAACATGATTACCGTACCACTCTGGTGCGGATCTTACTCTGGAAGATCTACAAGGTTTGGTAGCAACTTGATCTGAAGTTTCATGATCATCATTATTAACTTCCTCACTAATTGGTGTAGGAATCACTGGAACTGATTTCTGTGATGAACTACTTTCCAATAAGGGAGAAGGTACAAATTACCTTATCAAGCTCTACTTTCCTCCCACTCACTTCTTTCGAGAGAAACTCCTTCTCTAGAAAGGATCCATTCTTAGCAATGAATGTTTTGCCTTTAGATCTTTGATAGAAGGTGTACCCAACAGTTTCCTTTGGGTATTCTATGAAGACGTACTTCTCCGATTTGGGTTCGAGCTTATCAGGTTGAAAACCTTTTTCATATAAGCATCGCAACTCCAAACTTTAAGAAACGACAGCTTAGGTTTCTTCGCTAAACCATAGTTCATACGGTGTCGTCTCAACGGATTTAGATGGTGCCCTATTTAAACGTGAATGCAGCTGTCTCTAATGCATAACCCCAAAACGATAGTGGTAAACCGATAAGAGACATCATAGATCGCACCATATCTAGTAAAGTACGATTACGATGTTCAGACACACCATTACATTGTGGTGTTCCAGGTGGCGTGAGTTGCGAAACTATTTCACATTGTTTCAAATGAAGACCAAACTCGTAACTCAAAAATTCATCTCCACAATCATATCATAGAAACTTTATTTTTCTTGTTACGATGATTTTTCACTTCACTCTGAAATTCTTTGAACTTTTCAAATGTTTCAGACTTATGTTTCATCAAGTAGATATACCCATATCTGCTCAAATCATCTGTGAAGGTCAGAAAATAACGATACACGCCGCGAGCCTTAACACTCATTGGATCGCATACATCGGTATGTATTATTTACAATAAGTCAGTAGCTCGTTCCATTGTTCCGGGGAACGGAGTTTTAGTCATCTTGCCCAAAAGGCACGGTTCGCAAGCATCAAATGATTCATAATCAAGTGATTCCGAAAATCCATCTTTTATGGAGTTTCTTCATGCGCTTTACACCGATATGACCCAAACGGCAGTGCCACAAATAAGTTGCACTATCATTATTAACTTTGCATCTTTCGGCATCAATATTATGAATATGTGTATCACTACGATCGAGATCCAACAAACTATTTTTATTGGGTGTATGACCATCGAAGGTTTTATTCATGTAAGCAGAACAACAATTATTCTTTGACTTTAAATGAATAACCGTATCGCAATAAACATGATAAAATCATATTCATGTTCAACGTAAACACCAAATAACATTTATTTAAGTTTAACACTAATCCCGAAGGTATAGGGAGTGTGCGATGATGATCATATCAATCTTGGAACTACTTCCAACACTCATCGTCACTTCCCCTTCAACTAGTCTCTGTTTATTCTGTAACTCCTGTTTCGAATTACTAATCATAGCAACCGAACAAGTATCAAATACTCAGGGGCTACTATAAACACTAGTAAGGCACACATCAATAACCTGTATATCAAATAAACCATTGTTCATTTTGCCATCCTTCTTATCCACCAAATATTCAGGGTATTTCCGCTTCAAGTGACCATTTCCTTTGCAGTGTAAGCACTCAGTTTCAGGCTTTGGTCCAGCTTTGGTCTTCTTCACGGGAGTGACAACTTGTTTGCCATTCTACTTGAAGTTTCCCTTTCTTTGCCTTTGCCCTTTTCTTGAAATTAGTGGTCTTGTCAATCATCAACACTTGATGCTCTTTCTTGATTTCTACCTTCGTCGATTTTAACATCACGAAGAGCTCGGGAATCGTTTTCGTCATCCCTTGTATACTATAGTTCATCACGAAGTTCTAGTAACTTAGTGATGGTGACTAGAGAATTCTGTCAATCACTATCTTATCTGGAAGATTAGCTCCCACTTGATTCAAGCGATTGAAGTACCCAGACAATCTGAGCACATGCTCACTAGTTGAGCGATTCTCCTCCATATTTTATCTATAGAACTTGTTGGAGACTTCATATCTCTCAACTCGGGTATTTGCTTGAAATATTAACTTCAATTCCTGGAACATCTCATATGGTCCATGACGTTCAAAACATCTTTGAAGTCCTGATTCTAAGCCGTTAAGCATGGTGCACTAAACTATCAAGTAGTCATCATTTTGAGCTAGCCAAACGTTCATAACGCCTCAGATTCTGCTCCTGCAATAGGTCTGTCACCTAGCGGTGCATTAAGGACATAATTCTTACGTGCAGCAATGAGGATAAACCTCAGATCACGGATCCAATCCGCATCATTGCTACTAACATCTTTCAACACAATTTTCTCTAGGAACATATCAAAATAAACATATGAAAGCAACAACGCGAGCTATTGGTCTACAACATAATTTGCAAAATACTACCAGGACTAAGTTCATGATAAATTAAAGTTTAATTAATCATATTACTTAAGAACTCCCACTTAGATAGACATCCCTCTAATCTTCTAAGTGATTATGTGATCCATATCAACTACACCATGTCCGATCGTCACGTGAGATGTAGTTTCAACGGTGAACATCAATATGTTGATCATATCTACTATATGATTCACGCCGACCTTCGGGTCTCCGTGTTCCGAGGCCATATCTGTTATATGCTAGGCTCGTCAAGTTTAACCTGAGTATTCCGCGTGTGCAATTGTTTTGCACCCGTTGTATTTGAACGTAGAGCCTATCACACCCGATCATCACGTGGTGTCTCAGCACGAAGAACTTTCGCAACGGTGCATACTCAGGGAGAACACTTCTTGATAATTTAGTGAGAGATCATCTTAAAATGCTACCGTCAATAAAAGCAAGATAAGATGCATAAAGGATAAACATCACATGCAATCAATATAAGTGATATGATATGGCCATCATCATCTTGTGCTTGTGATCTCCATCTTCGAAGCACCGTCGTGATCACCATCGTCACCGGCGCGACACCTTGATCTCCATCGTAGCATCGTTGTTGTTACGCCATCTATTGCTTCTATGACTATCGCTACCGCTTAGTGATAAAGTAAAGCAATTACAGGGCATTTGCATTTCATACAATAAAGCGACAACCATATGGCTCCTGCCAGTTGCCGATAACTTCGTTTACAAAACATGATCATCTCATACAATAAAATATAGCATCACGTCTTGACCATATCACATCACAACATGCCCTGCAAAAACAAGTTAGACGTCCTCTACTTTGTTGTTGCAAGTTTTACATGGCTGCTACGGGCTTAGCAAGAACCGTTCTTACCTATGCATCAAAACCACAAGGATAGTTTGTCAAGTTGGTGCTGTTTTAACCTTCGCAAGGACCGGGCGTAGCCACACTCGGTTCAACTAAAGTTGGAGAAACTGACACCCGCCAGCCACCTGTGTGCAAAGCACGTCGGTAGAACCAGTCTCGCGTAAGCATACGCGTAATGTCGGTCCGGGCCGCTTCATCCAACAATACCGCCGAACCAAAGTATGACATGCTGGTAAGCAGTATGACTTGTATCGCCCACAACTCACTTGTGTTCTACTCGTGCATATAACATCTACGCATAAAACCTAGGCTCGGATGCCACTGTTGGGGAACGTAGTAATTTCAAAAGTTTTCCTACGCACACGCAAGATCATGGTGATGCATAGCAATGAGAGGGGAGAGTGTATGTCCACGTACCCTCGTAGACCGTGAAGCGGAAGCGTTATAACAACGCGGTTGATGTAGTCGCACGTCTTCGCGATCCGACCGATCCAAGTACCGAACGTACGGCACCTCCAAGTTCAGCACACGTTCAGCTCGATGACGATCCCCGGACTCCGATCCAGCAAAGTGTCGGGGATGAGTTCCGTCAGCACGACGGCGTGGTGACGATGATGATGTTCTACCGGCGCAGGGCTTCGCCTAAACTCCGCGACGATATGACCGAGGTGAAATATGATGGAGGGGGGCACCGCACACGGCTAAGGAACGATCACGTAGATCAACTTGTGTGTCATGGGGTGCCCCCCTGCCCCCGTATATAAAGGAGCAAGGGAGGGGGCGGCCGGCCTAGGAGGGGGCGCACCAAGGAGGAGTCCTACTCCCACCAGGAGTAGGATTCCCCCCCTTCCAAGTAGTAGGAGTAGGAGTCAAGGAAAGGGGGAAGAGAAGAGAAGGAAGGAGGGGGCGCAGCCCCTCCCCCTAGTCCAATTCGGTCTAGGCCTTGGGGGCGCCCTCTCTCTCTCTTTCCCTAAAGTCCAATAAGGCCCATATACTCCTGGCGAATTCCCGTAACTCTCCGGTACTTCAAAAATACCGAATCACTCGAAACCTTTCCGAACTCCGAATATAGTCGTCCAATATATCGATCTTTACGTCTCGACCATTTCGAGACTCCTCGTCATGTCCCCGATCTCATCCAGGACTCCGAACTCCTTCGGTACATCAAAACTCATAAACTCATAATATAACTGTCATCGAAACCTTAAGTGTGCGGACCCTACGGGTTCGAAAACTATGTAGACATGACCTAGAACTATTCTTGGTCAATAACCAATAGCGGAACCTGGATGCTCATATTGGCTCCTACATATTCTACGAAGATCTTTATCGGTCAAACCGCATAACAACATACGTTGTTCCCTTTGTCATCGGTATGTTACTCGCCCGAGATTCGATCGTCGGTATCCAATACCTAGTTCAATCTCATTACCGGCAAGTCTCTTTACTCGTTACGTAATGCATCATTCCGTAACAAACTCATTAGCTACATTGCTTGCAAGGCTTATAGTGATGTGCATTACCGAGAGGGCCCAGAGATACCTCTCCGACAATCGGAGTGACAAAACCTAATCTCGAAATACGCCAACCCAACATGTACCTTTGGAGACACCTGTAGTACTCCTTTATAATCACCCAGTTACGTTGTAGGACGTTTGGTAGCACCAAAGTGTTCCTCCGTAAACGGAGTTGCATAATCTCATAGTTACAGGAACATGTATAAGTCATGAAGAAAGCAATAGCAACATATTAAACGATCAAGTGCTAGGCTAACGGAATGGGTCAATTCAATCACATCATTCTCCTAATGATGTGATCCCGTTAATCAAATGACAACTCATGTCTATGTCTAGGAAACTTAACCATCTTTGATTCAACGAGCTAGTCAAGTAGATGCATACTAGTGACACTATGTTTGTCTATGTATTCACACATGTATTATGTTTCCGGTTAATACAATTCTAGCATGAATAATAAACATCTATCATGATATAAGGAAATAAATAATAACTTTATTATTGCCTCTAGGGCATATTTCCTTCAGGGCATATTTCCTTCAGGGCATGGCCATATTTTGGAAAAAATGGGGTCATTTTATTTATGTCTAAAAATAGACCATGTTCAACATATGGTATCCGAGTAGGCCAGAAGGTCCGTAGGGGAGCATGTTTTTTCGGGCATCGTCAAATGAACCCAATTTTTTTTCCATGAGCTTATATAACCAATTCAAGCCAAGATGCCAAGTTGTTTGAGTTTTTGACAACTCTTGAACTTTCTGTAGTTTTCTTGGTGAATAATGGCTGATAAATGGCCGGACGTGACACAACTTGCATACGGTGTCGAAAAACACAACTGGTCAGAAAATTCACAAACTTACATTTGCCACATAAGCCAAAAAGAAAAGTGTTCAAGTTGTATTAAAAAAGACTTTCAAAATGTTAGTTCTTAAGTTTGCACGCTCCTCATATCTCTCTGAAATTGTTCAAAATGTTGTTCCTAAAATGTTCAACATTTTGAACCAACATATCTCTTCAAAATTTTCAAATTTTCATGCTTTTAGAAAATGTTGTTCAAGTTTGTCAAACAATGTTTATGCTTTTTTAGAAAAATTATATTTTCAAAATGTGTTCAAGTTGTTCACAAAATTGTTGTATTTTCAAACATTATTTGATTATTAAAAAATATTCCTAATTTCCAACAAATGTTCAAAAAAATTGGAAATGTGTCCGGATTCTACGTTGGTGTTACCTATGTCCAGGATTTTTTGGCTAGAGAAAGTCCACTTTTGTAAGGCCGGTTGCTATTCCCTATGCCTGAATTAATAGCCAATTTGTTAATCAATGAAAATTAATTTCAAGCTGTTAGGAGAAAGTTGCCCTCTGATTGGGCCAATGCCCATGCGCCATGCAACCAATCTATAATACCTAAATAGCTCATCCTCACTATGATATTTCTCTTGACATGCAGTCTATCCAGATCAGCAACACTGCAACATCATCATTTAGTTAGAAGCTTACATGCGGAACCCACCACAATAGAAACAGCCACATCGGTTTCGGTTACTGCCAGTAGGACCGAGGAGAGAGGCTGCCCATGGACGTCTCTAGCGATTCCCATCACATCCTTCACAAACGTAGCGCCTCACCAGTTCCCCAAGGCAAGCGGATTCCCCTTCACTTTCGTCTTCTCCTATCTCCATTAAATCCCATTACACAACTACTCTGTCGATTCAGTTTGCTCTCAACGATCTGGTATTTCACTCCGGACCGCATGCAATTGGGCAAGCGATGGCGAGGGTGTCCCCTCTTGCGACGAGATCGGCGGACGTTCCCGCCCAGCGTCCGGCTTCCCCAGCATAGGGGCCCCGCCCTGGAAGAAGAGCGCCTCACGGCGGATGCCACTGCGCCGACATCGACCCCGGTGAGAAGGCTCCCCGTGGAGCGGTCATCCCTGCTCGACAACGAGGCCACGGAATCAGGGACAGCGTGCTCCTTCCTGCAAGTGCTGCCAGGTATGTGGAGGATACTAGGTACACGAGTCCTATGTGTGCGGTGTGCCTCGAGGTGGGTGGACGGCTATAGGTATTGTGGTGAAGCGACGAGTGGCTTCTCATCTGTTTTTCGGCGATCGCTGGAGTTGGTTGCGTGGCAAGGTCAGAGGAGAATGCGGCGGTGCCCCGCCGTCAACTAGAAAACATCCAGCTTTACTCTGGTGCTTCTTGCGGCCCGACAAATATTCTGATGGTGCTGTTCTGTTGACGTTCTTTCCCTGCTCCGACATGCACACCGGCAATGGCAGTGCAGGCGTGGTTTGGCCAAGCTTGGTTGAGCCAGAGCTTCCCATGAACCTGGTTATGAGCTCGATACATATTTTGCAGGGTGCTTTTGTGTGGATGGCTTGGACGATTGTTCTTCGTACATTTGCCATATGTACTATATGTGCACGCCCGGGGACAATTCAGGTATGTGATATTACTGTACGCTCATGGTGATATACTTTTCTAAAAGAAAAATATCTATGTTGTTGTTGAGGATGGTGATGCCTCCCTTTATTGGTTTGGTTGCAGGCCGCTGCCTCCCCTGCTTCTCTTACCTGAATTGCGGGTGATTAACGCTCACATATAAGATGTAGTGTCCTCTGTTATTTCCTTATGGAGAAGACAGTTACAGTGACGACCTAACCAAATCGATTCCACCGCACTACCGGTCCTATCAGCATATACAAGCATCTTGTGAGCAGTGACGTGAAGCCGTCGGAGTTCTCGCTTTGGACGACGAGCGGAGCACGGGCGCCATGGACTCCAAGTAATTCTGCAACTAACCTTGAATATAACTCATCAGTATCGTGTGCGCCGTTGATCGCCAGGTCACCATACGCTGTCATTACCCGCTAGATCATCATCGCTGACTGCGTCCGCATCTGCGTGGCTCCAGCTTGCCAGTGTCTGTCGCCCTTGCAACTCGGCTTAGGCAATCTCTCTTGGTCAGTACTATTTGCTAGATTACTACTGTTAAATGTGAACTCACAAGTGCTCTTTATTCAGTATGCATGTTTCCCATATAAGAAAGTGATCTCACATGTAGTTTATTTTAGTATGCTTATGTGAGAAGTGAACTCACAAGTTCAATTACACATGAACAATATATTTGTGTGAAGCAAAAGATTCTTATCCTCTACGATTTTCTTGGATGATTTGTTAATTAAGATACCCCTATTTGCTTCAATCCATTATGTCTTGAGCAAGCAAATAGGTCGGACACTATGTGCCACTTTACTTAATTAAGGTGCCAGCCAATACAATCCATATATTATTATTTTAGAAATCAGCCGAGCGTGAAGCAACAATGGTGATGTTTATCCATGCATGCCTGATTATTCATTCATTCCCTGGTGTTTGCTTTGCTGTATGTCACAGAATAAAACCTAATACATTTTTTGGCATACTGTATTGTTTCTTGGTTGTATTCGCCTCTAACTTTTTGCCTTGCTGTTATGTAATTTCACTCTTAGTTTGTTCGCCAATTAGGTGTCAATTACTCAGGAAATTCAGCTTCAATTGGTTGGTTCTACGATCAGATGGAAGGTAAGATATATTTGCTCTTCAATGATTAGCTTAATCCACTTACCGCATTTAGAAAATTTCAAACATGGATTATCTTATGTTGTGTTTTAGGATGTAAACTATATTGGAGTTACACATTCATCAATCTGTAGCTTACCAAGGTCGGTAATGAAAGGAGCTTGGGATGTTTCTAATCACAACAAGGTGAATTTTACTTTTTTTGAAACATAAAAGTGAACTTCATTACATGCAGGTTGTTTCTTTTCATCTTTTTTTAGCACGGACCAGGTTTTTTATGGGTTAATCTGGAATTCCTCTTTGCATGCTAGATATTTTCTTACATTCTTTTGCATTCCTTTAGGTAACACACACATTAATATTAGATGGAGTGGAGATAGAAAATGGGAGAACCACGGAGTGAAGGAAGACTAAGAGGACTAGCATGTTTGTGTATCATTTTTCCTATTATCCTTTGAATTAGGTCGTCTTCCTTCTTTATTCATTTAATTGCTTCAATCCATTATATCTTAGGCAAGCAATGTGTTCTGACATTGTTGTTGCCTTCCATAGCATCTCCATTTTGGAATCACCACTCTTACTATGTTTATATACATTAACATTTGACCAGCTCACATAATTCACATTACCTTTATAATCATATTCCAACTATTGTGTCCACTGACTATTGCAATATTTTCATCTTATAACCAAATGTCTACTTTGTAAGCAAAGTTATTCGACTTATTGACAAAGAGTTCCCACAGCAACGCGCGGGGTATCATCTAGTATATACTTATGCGTGTGGTGCAGCAATGCATGTGGGAGCATTGATGGATGCGAGGAGGTTTGACAATTAATTTACGGTAGTTAAAACCATTCAATCCTGCTCAGTAATTGGGCAGATTCAAAACAAAAAATCGGCCCTGATGTGCCTTGATTTTGGCAATACTGTGGGTAGGCACAATAAATCCAGATAACATTATTCTTAAGAGTGTACGCTTCAAATATTTCACAGACAGTAATCATCTCCACTGGTGAGCCACTCACCCTCATGTGCAAGAGGTCCATTGATCGATTCCTATTAAGTGCATGTACTTTATGAATTTTTACCTCCGGTGAACGGCCGCACTCTCTACATCAGTCAGTAATGGGCCGGCCCAGTAGGCGTACGGCATATACACTTCGGTGGACGGTCGACGTATTAAAAAGATCAACCGCTCAAAAAATAATTAAGAAAAGATCATCCTATCTTTTTTTATGAAGGGGTATAGATAAATCTCCTCCGTTGATGTGTTTAAGGGGTTGTACCGAAGCGGAAGTGATGTACATATGTGTATGGTAATAAAACTCGTCAACATAAATTCGCATGTGGAGATGCGGCTGTGGCTAATTTCATCCCTCAGGGCATGTACTTTATGAATTTTTACCTCCGGTGAACGGCCGCACTCTCTACATCAGTCAGTAATGGGCCGGCCCAGTAGGCGTACGGCATATACACTTCGGTGGACGGTCGACGTATTAAAAAGATCAACCGCTCAAAAAACAATTAAGAAAAGACCATCCTATCCTTTTTTATGAAGGGGTATAGATAAATCTCCTTCGTTGATGTGTTTAAGGGGTTGTACCGAAGCGGAAGTGATGTACATATGTGTATGGTAATAAAACTCGTCAACATAAATTCGCATGTGGAGATGCGGCTGTGGCTAATTTCATCCCTCAGAGCATCGTGTGCTGTGTTGCCTAGCAAAACTCACAAGAGAGAAGCCCACAACATCGTGTGCTGTGATACTAGTCTTGGAGGAGGAGGACGGCGGCAGCGGAGAATCAATGTTGAATGTTCAGCTAGCCTAGCCTAGCCACTAAGAATTTATTCAAGCGTCATCCAATCGTGCATCCCTAGTGGAATGCGAGATGAAACCTAAAAGCATGGAGTACTTTGCTTGCAATTAATGAATAACAATTGTGTCTGTTAATGAATAAAATTTGTGTCAACTTAAGAAAAACGTTTTTGCTGCGTTTTGAACTGCAAAAACGTCTTATACTTGGTTACAGAGGTAATACAGTATTACTCACACTGACCACTGCATACAAATAGAGACTATACATAGGTATTAGTAAAAATAATCGAAACCTTTAAAGAGCACTAAAAATATATATGAAATTCAACGCTCACTACCCTGTCTCCAGGAAACTACACTCCATCAACTTGGGCCATCGGAGATGGGCCAAAAGTAGTAATCAACTTGGGAGGCTCCAAGATCGGAAAAGGCTCAAATTTTCCAATAATTGCATGGGACGACTTGAATTACTAATAGAATACTAGTAGAGTGCCCGTGCGTTGCCACGGGCTCTTGAAATAGTTTGCAAGAGTTACATTTTAACTTTCAAAGGCCTCGCCCCGCCGTAGATCCAGACCCCCGCCACTGATTCCACGCCGCCTAGGCCGTCGCACCGCCCCATCGCGTTCACCTCCGCTTCGACCGCCTCCGCCCCGCCCCAACCCCGCCCGCCTCCTCTCCGGCCGTCTTCGCCTCCGGTCCATCCTCCACCCGGCCCCGCTCCGTCTGCCTCCTCTCCGGCCCTGCTCCGTCCGCCTCCTCTCCGGTCCGTCTGCCGCCCCGTTCCGTCCGCCTCTGCCCCGCACCGCACCTCGCCGCCCCGCTCCGTCCGCCTCCGCCCCGCGCCGCACGTCGCCGCCCCGCTCCCCGATGGCGCCGAAGAAGACGCCGAAGGGCAAGTCCGGTTTCTTCGGCATGAGGGCGAAGCCCTCCGGGAACTTCGGACTGGAGTTCTCCGACGCCGGACAGCGTTGGTGGCTCGGCACGTATCCCACCGCCGATGAGGCCGCGCATGCCTACGACGTGGCGGTGTGGCATGCCGGATGGCCGAAGACGAACCTAAACTTCCCGGAGGTCGAGTCCCAGACGGTGGCGGAGTGGCTCGTGCCGCAGGGCATCCGGATGGAGGAGATGCCGGCTAATAAGGCAAAGAAGAGACCGACGGTTGTTGTCGCTCCGGGCGAGAGCGACGAGGCGGCGATGGCTTGGTTTGCGCGAGAGCATTCGCAGTACGTCCTGGCCGAGCTGGAGCACTACTGAAAGCGCGACGTCGAGGCGAAAAAGAAGGGAGTGAAGAAGGAGGACGAGGCCGGCCCCTCGACTGTGATCCCTATCGAGTCGTCGGATGAGGACTGGGGTGACACCGAGGAGGAGGACGAGGGGTGCGATGACCCGACCAAGAACGAGTTCTAGGAGCAGTTCCGCAGCTCCGACGACGAGTAGTAGTTTCATCTAGTAGTTTGAATAAGTAGTAGTTGAATTTGTGTATGAAACTATGTTGAATTTCATGTTTGAACTATGTTGAGATGAAGTAGTAGCTGGCCGTTTTAATCTTCGTTTTGGACCATCTGTTGGAGTTGCTCTTTATTTTACATCCCCGTTTTGGACCATCTGTTGGAGTTGAGCCTTTTTTGGAGATGAAAAAAGCACTTTTTGGTGGTCCAAATTTGCACCATCACCGATTTGGACCACCAAAATTTAGACCGTCTATTTGAGATGCTCTTAGCCAGAGATAAGAACCACCAGTTCTCATCGCAACAACCAAACTTTTTATAGTCGCGTTTTATTCTATCACCCTAGATCCGCCGACCACCGTCTTTTTTTTGTTCTTTATTATTAATGTAAGTGGACTTTGCGGACATTTAAGTTATTAACTTTATCTACTTTAATTTTATTCTCGATTTTAACTTTCTTTTGGTCGCAAATTTGGAGATGCGCCGGTTACGTTGATGCAGAAAACCACATTCCGGCTATTAACCGGTCTGTTTTCACGACCCAAATAAACAAAATCCCGTCTATTTGTTGTCGTGCGCGGTAGAGTTGGCCTAAGTCTTAGGCAGTTTTGGCGTTGAATCGTTGTTGTCCCTTGGATCTGGAATGGACGTTGGATGTATAGGCGCATAGTACACAAGGCAAGTCACCTGATCTCAGTCCACCACAGCTACTGCTCTCATTTTCTCCCCTCACAGCCGCTCCTCTCTCTCACTCTCAGGCTCTCAGCCACTCCTCTCCATGGCGCCCCCTTCCCCCCAAGTCGTCTGGCCCCTCCTCTTCCCGCCACGGCGTTGACCGACCCCTCCTTTCCCCACCTCGGTAGCGAGCGCTCATATATATGCGCAGACATGCACTCCTATGAACGCACACACGCACATCCTACCTCTATGAGCACCTTCGAGAGACTGAACCGGCATATCAAGCTTGGAATGAGATACTTGTCATAGTATGTTTGTGCACGTACAATTCATACATGTATCTATGCATCATTGGCTTATCCACCTTCTTGACCTCATCTCCCAAGAGCATCCCATCATCATTGTTCTTGTCACGCCTGTTAATGTCACACACCCAAACGAATTTATTTTTAGTAGATTCGATTGATTTAGTCCAAAATGGTGATGCAAACATAACTTCGCCCAACAATGTGGAGTTAAAGATTCCCGCAAAAAATACTACGAATCAAAGATGTGGCCAATTGTCTCCATCCAGAACTCCTTGAGCTTATCCTTGTCAAGGCATTCGTCCAGCTCGATGTTCCTCTTGGGCATGGATGACGAGGTCTTTTGATCGATGGATGGGTACAGGGTCGAGGGAATCAATTCAGTTTTACTGGGAGGGAGAAAAACCAGCAGGGAGGAATGATGGTAGGAGGTGAGGCGGAAATAAACTATGGACGCCAGCCTACCAACTCAACAATTCAAAAATAAGCCCGTGGCAACCACGAAGTGTTCTTAGTTAAATCCCATGAGGGCATGCCATTGAACAAAATTCAAATGAACCAATTAAGCTCACCTACACAAAAGCATGCCCTCATCCATGAAGTGTGTGGAGATCCGACAGAATAAGTACCAAAACAAAGTGTTATTAGTTAGATGCCCGTATGCGTTGCTATGACTACAATGCAAGTATGAGTTTCTAGAACTACTTCTTTAGACTGTAATATTGTCCAATGGCATTACATCAGGTATTTTTTTTTGCCCCAAAAATCAACATGCTGGTGTTTAAGCATAAGGACATTCAATAATCAAGGAACTGATGGTAACAAATAAATGTCAGTGATATAATTCATTCCTTTGCAAAGTTGTGAAGTAGCAGCACATCACATCACAGAAATCACAAGGGTGCAAAAAAGATAGTGTCACAACATTACTGACTACCAAGAAATTAATAGATGGATGACAGATGTGGAGGCACATCACTGCAGTTCTCACTGCCGGCATAAGGTCTGGATAACACATAATCGACAAGCACAACTTTCGCCTTCAGGACCATTCCTATCCATCATCTCCGACCTTGTTACAAGAAACTGAAAACAAAACTATGAGTAAATGAATACATGAACAAAGAAGAGATATCAATAAGAAATTACTTCTATGGTTTCGCATATAGACTTTGTAACTCGTTACTCCACCGTGGAAAAACAAAAGGCACTTGTACCATACTTACCTCGTCATTCATTTCTTATTTTTTTCATCAAGCAATCCAAACTTGATGAAAATAATTAAGAAATGAATGACGAGGTAATAAGATGGAGTGCTGCTAAGGAACACCGCCTCCTCCCTGCATTGAAGGGCCTCGACCGCACAACAAAGATACAACATCGGTCATGTGGTTGGGGTGCGTGACTGTGAATGATCCAACACTGGTAGCAGAATAGTATACAAATAACCTTGTTAGCTGCGACCTTGCTTTGAGGCACTGGTCTCAGACAATCCAGGAAAACTATGATCTGGATAATACCAACTCCCTCCAATAAAAGCACTGAAAAAACAGTTGTACGAATAGTAAGCATGATCAATATAAAAATAAGTGTACGCATGGTAAGCATGATCAATAGAAGAAAATAAAACAGAAATCGCTCTCCGAGGCCAGTGAGGCGCAAGCTGGTAATATACATATACACGTGGCAGAAGAGACGACCTTGAACCATGCCTCCTCTCCTGCACACCTTGTGCACGGCGCAAGCCCGATGTAGCTCATCCTTTGTGCGCCTTGCTGCTCTGGTCGCGGCACGCGAATGCGGGGAAGTCTTTCGCGTGAGGCAGGGTCAGGTTCTCCCGGCACCCACGCCCGGGCCTAACATCAAGAGCTCGGCGGGGTTGGGATGGTTGGAAGAGAAAATGTGTGAAAGTTACTTGCCTACATCAAGTCACTGTAACTTGAGCATCCTAATGTATGACCTGCTTACTTGAGGGGACAGAGAGAGCCTATGGAATGAAAGTTCCTTGGATAATATTGAGTTTCCATCAATGTTTCCAAAGGGGGATTACTCCAGCTAACTGGATTTCAGAGAAGAGCATGATTCTGAGGTTCTCCAACGGCAACCTCTGTTAATATTTTATTTTCCCATTGTTCCTGCATTTTACTCCATGTACTACAAATTTTGCAGTTAGTAAATAATTAAGTAAACCAATATCTAAAATTTATGGCATAGCCTATATGAACATAAATAGTGAACCCTAAACAAAGAGTTGGATTATGGAAGGGCCTTCGAATATGGAACCAGGCCAGAAGGGGCTCATGTTTAAATTCCGAACTTTTTAGGAAGGTGTGGCCAATCATTCTGGAAACCTGAATACAAAGAAAAAAACAGAGCACGGGTAATTATTATGTGAGATATGCCAGAAGACATTGATCTTGGGACTTTGTACAAATGGTATGCTCTTGGCATGATTAATCCATGAAATGGGGCGCAAATTGAAACCTTTATCAAATACCTGAATAATGCCCTTCATGCACCAAACTTTGTGCTTCAGGGCCATGATCCGGGGGTCATTTGGGTGTATCTGTCTTAGCTCATCCCTTGCAGCCGAAAAGCTCGCGTTATGCTCAGATGACAGCTGAACTGCCTTAATGTCTTTGACGCCCATTTCGACCCTCCCAGGGACGACACATGAATCACCCGTGTTTTCTATGTAGAGGACCCCTTCATTGATAATGCCAACCAAACAACATGACCCAACCGAGGAGATCTGCGGTTTGACGATCCATTGCTTCCTCACGTGATTCAGAAACACCTCCTCCATGGCAGCGTAGGATCTGTGGAGGATGTCGGCCGAGAGGTCTGTTGTTCCATCGCAAACTCTGCATTGAAGTAATCATCAGCCAGCTATAACTAACAAACCAATTGAAAGTCTGATGATTCATTCATCTAAAATGACAAACCACCATATCTAACTTATTGAGGAAAATCCATGAAGGAAAGAAAACTCGGAAAAATACATACGTTCTAAAACATGCATCTTTTTCATACTAAATCAGTACCCACCTTTACCCATCGATACTACCTGTTTATTTTGATGAGCTGTAAAACCTTTAAGGAATTTGTTTGCTTCTATAAATTATAGAAATAACATTTTATGAAAGATGCATTGAGGTACAGGGTCATAGGTAAGCACAGAGTAGGTAACTAACATGAATTGGATCTTGTAGGCCCCTATAAATATCTGTCTCAAATCTTAAAAGCAATCCAACTCTTAGACAAACATAAAAACATTGTTAAATTAAATGCCTTAAAAACTACATGGATGAAATTTTGTATCGACCTGAACAACTATCAAGGCACACACCAAAAATGCCTATTACAGGATAGGAATTTGTTGCTTCCCTCCTTGCAATCAAATTCTGACAAAAGAATGAAGTACCGCAACGATCAATCACCTGAAGGACTTGAAATCTGCACTCGTTGTTCACCACTGGTGACTTTCAGTTTCCTATTCCTGGTAACCCATACAAAAGAAACAGAGTTATTTACACTGCAAAATTTAATATTTTTTATATTGATAAATCATGAGAACTTAGTCAGAAATCTTTGCATGAGCTTACAAGAGTGTGAAGGTGGACTGTACAGGAAATAATGAAGTGGCAGTGTGGACGAAACATCAATCCAACCAAATGCTATACCTGGTGGTTATCTTCAATATTTTTCTTCCAATAATTCTAACAGACTAAAAGATAATCATGCTAATTAGAAACCAAAGAGGATGAGAAGACCATGGATCAGAGCAGAAGCCATACCAGGAGGTCTCGCCACAAGATTGAGGCACTCGGAATAGGGTCATTGCAGACAGGGCAAGCACCTTGATAGAGGAAGTGTGAGTAACCCGACCCCCTGTCTGGAAGTGGTCACGCCGGTCCTTGGTGGTGGCCGTCCCAAAAGACGACGAATCTACTATCCTCGATGCCCGTGGTTATTGGCGCTGGTTCGCACGGGGAAGCACATGGTACAGCGGCTGCGCGGCATGGGCGATTGACGCGTGAAGGCGAGGAGAGGCCGGCGGATTGTGGGGGCGCCAGTGTCAAGCCGTGAGGAAGCATCACCGGGGTGCGTGAAGAGAAGTTGGTCACACCGGTTGGGAGGTCGGTCGATGTGTATCCCCGTGATCCAGCCAAGGAGCCGCTATGCGCTTGGCAGGGAAGGCCCCGCCGACGCCATGGAAGAGGACACCATGGCCGCCGCCACTATGATGAGCAGACGGCAGTCAGCCCCTATGGGGCCCACCATAGAAGATGTCGATGGCAACAGGGACTTGGCCGAAATCACCTACATCATCCCGGACATGGCGTGCCCGGATGTTGAGCACCTTCATGGTGGGCATCCTCGCGGCCCCTTGAACCCACTACAGCTTCTCCTTGCATCCCCATCGCTCTTTGATCTATTGCATCCAAAGCCTGCGATCCCTCCTTGCAAAAACAAAAACAGAAGGCAAAAATCAAATGTACCTAAAAAGGACGGAGCTATCATCCTACTGCAGAAAAGAGTAGCCACTCATGAATCATGACTCATCCAACAGTGGCAAGCAGCAACAAACACAGTCAGGACTGTGTGAAACATGCAATGCACATAATTCCACAGCTTTCGAACAGTAGCAAGCAGCCAAGCACCAGCACACAATCAGGACTTTCCGAAGCATGCAGCAGTGCAGCAGCACACAATCTATAGCAACTGCAGGGAAGCCGGATACAAAGTCGGCAAGAGCCGCACCTCTTCCCCCACAGGAGACAGCTGGTAAGCCCCATCGCCGTGCACACCGAACCTGCCGCCGCCATAGCCGCCGTCCAGGCCCGCGTCATCCGCCAGGCTGCCGCCCAGCTCCAGCCCCTCCAGCGGCACCTTGCCGACCTGAGTCGAAGCGCGAGTCCTCTGCAGAGGAAGCAAAAAAACATAAATCTCCATTGGTGTGGCATGAGAAGGAGAAAATTCGCCTGGACCGCCCGTGAGTTACACGAAATTCAGCGGAGGTACGCGTAGATGCGAAATCGACGGTGAGACCAAGCGGATCAAACTCAACTAACTACAGCCCACCGGAACATCACTGGGCAGCGGGAGGAACCACATTCACCTGTGGTGGAGGCCGACGAGGAGGAGGCGCGGGATCTCGGCGTGCCGGGCGGGCGAAGGGAGACTCCTCTCGGATCTCGGCCGCGGCGAAGGGGTGTCCTGAAGGGGATCGGCGGCGGCTCCAGAAGGGTATCGCCGGTGGCGGCGGCGGCTCCTGAAGGGGATCAGAGGCGGCGGCGGCCAACGGAGATAGCGCACGGATCGAGGGCACTCTGAAGGGCTCGATCCTTGATGCGAGTGCGAGCGCGGCGGCGAAGGGATGGAGTGCGAGGGCGGCTGCCGTGGTTCTCGCTCGAGGGCACCCCGCGGGCCTCGCTCGTGGTTTTTTTTCTCTAGTTTTGTTTCGTAGGTTTATTTTTGTAGGTTTTTTTTGACGTGAAGGCCTCGCTCGCTACCTGGAGGCGTCGCTACCTCCACGGGAGGCATCGCTCGTGGTTTTTTTTTGGATCGTTACTTGCGGGGAACTGCGAGGTGGGGTAGAAATGAGGACGAAAAAAAACCGTCTCTGGTGGGACGAAAATTGACCGGAGGAAGTACCAAAGAAGTACCAAAAAAGACCAAATTAGGTGGCACGAAAATAAAACCCGAAACGCGACCTACCAACTGAGACATTAGGAGTAGAGATTGATCCTTTCCTAAAATAAAAAAATATTGATCCAATGGAACATCTCTATCATTTTGATCAGAAGAGTCACTAGCAATAACCATCACTGGATCCGTGGGGAAACCAAAATTTCCTAGTTCCTAGGCCGAATCACACAACCCAGAGCTCCCATGCCTGAGAAAATTTAAGTTTGACTTGATCGCCATGGGGGAGTGAGTTACCATCTCACAAATCTGTTTGTCCGAATGCTAGTGAGTGTCGTTGAGCGAGAAATCCCAAGCAGCTTCTCAAAATAGATTAAAATTGTAGACAAAGTCAGGCCAAATTCTGTACTTAAGACCATAAATGAAATGACCCACACGATTAGATGCCACACAGAAATGATATTGCCGACCAGTAAGATTCTTTTTTGTGCGGGGAACTAGTAAGATGCTTGACACGAAAACTAGATGGTAAACCTCCAATGTCGCATTGAAGTGCAACCCCCACCAATTATGCAGAGAGAGGGAATGAGGCCGAAGAAAAAGAAACCACCAAGAAGAACTCCTTAGGAGAATCAGGGAGAGTGTACCATGGATCCGAATTTTGCACGCACCCGAGCCTCGAGCGCAAGACTGGGGGAGAAATCCCAGTCAAGAAGGCCCCCCATTGCCCTAGATTAGAGGGAGCTATTAACGTGGTTAGAGGGGGGTGGAGGAGGAGATGTGGGAGGAGCCATCTCCAACGGTTGTGAAAGGATAACACAATAATTTCCTTGGTCCTAGCTACGGGACAACCGACATCGAGGCCCGGTTGCATCAGTACCTGGTGGATTTCAAACATCTCGGATATAACATTGACAATGATTGCATCAAGCTCCTCGAGTTCCACAACATCATTGAGCTAGGGGTAATCAGCTTGTAGGTGTGACCTGTTCGATGATTGGTGGTATCAATAGCAAGGAAGCCATCCATGTAGCCAATGGAGTGGTCATGCTTCATGAAGGGGTGGATCATGTGAAAACAGAATAACAAGAATCATGCCAAGAGCACAACCACATGTAGCTTGGCCGGAGATGGGATCAAGGACCATGAACGACAGATCAGTCGAAAGGGACCCTAAACCCTAAACCCAATGCGTGGTGCGAGAGCCCTGTTTTTCTTCTTTCGTTTGTGTTTCTTATTCTTTTCTAAATAAATTCCAAAAAATGTACACAAACTAGGAAAAAAAATCATAAATTAAAAAGTGCCTGAAATCTAAAAATGTAAACAACTTTGGAAAATGATCTAAAAATTGAAAACATGTTCACAAATTTAAAAAATGTTTCGAAAATTCAAGAAATGTCACAAATTCAAACAATCTCCGTAAAATTAAAGTTCATATTTCAATAAATGTCAATGAAATCAATAAACTACTCATGAATTTTTTTGAAAAAATATGAATTTAGAAAATTCATTAGTTAAAAAATATTTTCTTGAATTTTAAGGAAGTTGGTGCATTTCAAAATATTCACGAATTTTACCAAATGTACAAATTTGAAAAAAAATTGTGTAAAAATCAAGTATTTGAAAAATAATAAAATAAAAAGTGAAAATAAAAAAGGAAGAGAAACCCCAAAAAAGGAAATGGGGAAAGGAAAAAATAAATATAGAAAACCCTTAAAAAGTAAAGGACTGTGCTAACGACCAGTCGACTGAACGTTAGCCACAGATCCGCACGACCGTACCCCAGCTTCCCCTCGCGACCCGCACGCTCGATTCCACCGATTTTTCTTCTTCTCTCGAAAACCGTATGCGCCAATAGTAAACCGCTAGTGGGTTTTCTGTTTTTTTGGCTACACAATATGAAAAAAAATAGAAGTGCTGGAAAGGGGACTTGAACCTAGGTCTATTCATTAGAGTTTGAGCTCAATAACCAACTAAGCCACCCTTAGTTATTGTCTATCGAATATAAACAAGGTTATTTTAACCTTTCTTTTTTCTGTCATATCAGCGATAATAATTGTTTTTGCTTGGTAACTTTGGCATGACCGGCGTGATAACTATGACTTGAGCAACATGATAACTATACTATGATAAGCCTGATAACTATAATATGAGAAGGAGAAGGTTAATGACTATACGATGAGAAGCACGATAACTTTAGCATGGGGTAGTGGTAACTTCACACTGGGGGTATGTTCCGACAACGAAAAGTTACCGGGACATGTTTCAGTAACGTTTTTCGCATGGGTAAAGAGTTATCAAATGTGTTGTATGTAAGTTACCGGTTGTCTGGTGCGTAAATTACCATGCTATTTGCACTAGGTTATCAGGGCATATTTCTAGAACTTTTCGCCCAAGGTGAAAAGTTATCAATGCGTTTATATGTAAGTTATCAGGTTAATTATACGTAAGTTATCATCTTATTTACACAGAAAACTTCCGGAGGTATATTTTAACAATTTGTTCACCTCAGATGGTAAAAAAATGGTATTTTATTTGAACTTGTCAGGAGCCAAGTAGTGGGTGAGTTGGCTAGTGTGTCTTGAGTTCAATTATCAGCTTTATCATGATTTTTTAGGCTATAAAACTACAAGGTCGAAACTACAATATGGAAACTACTAGCATCAAGATTTGTTTCCAACATCTTTTTCTCCCAAAATTATCAGGCCTGCGATGTGTGAGTTATCAAGCTATTCGCACAAAAAATAACCAAGGGTTATTTTATCAATGTGCCTCCCTCCACCCGGTCACCAAATTTACCAAGACCTATACACATAAGTTATCAGGTCAGCGATGTGTGAGTTACCGTGATAGAAAGAAGAATTTTTATAAATCACTTCGGGTGAGCGGGGCCTTCAAGCGGCCTCAATACGCCGGGGTTGTAAATGACATACATATATTCACATAAAAGTTATCGAAGTATATTTCATCACCTCTATTGGCCAAAAGTTATGAAGACCGGGTTGCATAAGTTATCAGGTATCCGATGTATGAGTTATCATGCTATTCACACCAAAAGTTTCCGGGGATGTTTCATCAACACCCACCCCTACGCCAAAGTTATCAGGACTAAGTTATACTCCCTCCGTTCCAAAATAGATGACTCAACTTTGTACTAACGGTCTATGATGTGTGAGTTATCATGATGTTCACACAAAAAGTTACCGAGTGGATGTTTCATCAACTCCACCCCTCACCCCCCCCCCCCCCCCCACCCCGCGCATGAAAATTAATAGGGTGTTGTCAACTTGAGACTCATGAAACTATATATCATGATGATTGTACATGAGTTATTGCAGAAATCCAAAGAAAAAAACAATATTTTTTTTCATTTCTTTTCTCATATAGTAGTAAAAAGGTACAAATACCTCATTATCTTTTGATAGAGAACAATCATTACTAGTTGTTGTAATGGTAAGAATGATGTGTATAAACACAACAGGTGCTAGGTTTGAATCCTACATGTAGCACTTATATGAGCTAAATAAGAAAAACCAGACCTTCACAAACCGATGGGAAATGCATTCAGAGAAATACCAGCGATAGGGTGCGCGTTTGGTCATTAACGATGGGACTCCCTAGTTGACGGTCTCTGCGTCAAAGTTGTCGGCGGCCGAGTGGGAAGTGTAGCGACAACACCATAGGGATTAGGTTTCTTCTCAAGAAAAGGAATATAGCGACTCTATTTTTTCTATATTTTAGTTGGTTTTTAATTGAAACGCGAATATGTTTTTACACCGAGAAAATGTTTTGAATTTTCCAAACATTTTTAAAATCCTGAAAAATTTATGAAATCTCCAAAAAAAAATTGAAAATCTTAAAAAAATAAGTTCTCAAAGAAAATTCTAAATCCTTACAATTTTCGAAACTTGAAAATTTCCGGAAGAAATATGGAAAATCGTAAACAATTTTGAATTTTTCATTAAATATGTAGTCGCCAATTCTCTTTCTCAATGCATGTTTCTCTTTCCCAAAAACAATGTCAATCGATCGGGCCTGTGATGACACGCTTTATATCTCTCGTCAGTAGTGTTGTTTGTTGTGTTCTCTCTTTCTTTTTTCACCACATATGCCTCTACAGATGTGATGACAAGTGGGGAAGAAGGAATCACCGCAGGTTCATATCCTTAGTTTTTTAAATGAATTTTCAGGTCTATATAATATGCATTTTTGTCTGACATATTGAGAGCAGACAACATCTGGTGTTATGATCTAGCATTTTTATGTATGGAGTGGTATACATTTTTTTCTAAATAAAGGGTGTTTGTTTAAATATTGTCACGCCTTTCTTCTTTCGACATCAATGCCTTTTTCCCAATGAATAACCATTTTTTCGGAAAGGGACGCTTTATTTGTGTATAACCATGCTTACACATGATTTAGTATTTGCGTCTGTTGATTCTCCTCTCCTCTCAAGTTTAATGTTGTTCATCGTGAGATATCGGATGCCATGTCTAACCCTGCTGTACCACCCCATTTCACATATTCGCAGGTTGGTCGATTGGTCCTCATAAATTCAATACTAAGTTACTCCAGTTACCAAAGAGGATTTACATAGATTGAATTACTTTCGATCAAGATTTTTTTGACAAGGAGATAGCAAGAAAAAGAAATATCGACTAACTAAGGAGTGTGGTTTGCCGTCCCAAAGACCAAACTGGGTTGGACATTCATGACCTTAAGGTTAAGAATAGGGCCTCCTTGGCAAATGGTTGTTTAAATTACTGGCGAAAGATGGTGTATGAAAAACCCTCCTAAGGAGGAAAATATGTTGGTCCAAGGTGGTATCCCAAGTGTATTGGAAGCCTGGGGATTCCCACTTTTGGGCGGGCCTAATAGCTACGAATAAATATTTCTTCAGCTACGAATTCCGCTTGATTAAGGACGGCTCAGAAATTAGATTCTGGGAGGACAAGTGGCTAGGAAATCCCACACTCCGGGAACAATATCCAGCTCTATAAGGGTGATACTATCGACACGGTAATGGAATTATTTCCGCCAAATGTGACGTTTAGAAGAGATTTAATTGGACCCAGACTCCAATCGTGGAACTTCCTGCTCCACCAGTTGTCCACGGTGCAATTATCACATGGTCTGATGTATTCCGATGGAACCTCCATGGAAATGTACAATTCTCAGTGGAGTCTATGTATAGAGTGTTAATTCAATCTGATGTGCCAGTTGATAATAACATGAAGATCTGAAAGATGAAAATACCTCTTAAGAATAAAACCTTTGCATGGTATCTTCGTCGCGGAGTCATTCTTACTAAAGATAATCTTATTAAGAAGAAATGTCATGGAAGTCCGTAATGTATCTTTTGTCACAATAATGAGACAATAAAACATTTGTTCTTCCAATGCAAATTGGCCGGTTCTATATATGGCAAGTCATGCAAATAGCTCTCGCTTGTATCATCTCTGTAGTGTTGCTATGTATTTGGCAACTGATCATATGGGATTGATCATAAGTCTAGAACTCTTCTTAGTGTGAGAGCGCTTGTCGTTATTCGGTCGCTTTGGGTACATAGAAATGATAAGGTTTTTAACGAAAAACTTCTCTGATGCAGGAGCTCTTTGTTTATGGTCCTCTCTATACCGCGTGGAGAATCAAGACCTGTTTATAAAGGTGTGTACACATTTGAAGGCTACGGAAGAGATACTTTTACCCACATGGATGGGAGCATGATTTTAGGATTGGGCCCCCTCTGCTTTAGGCGTTATACGGATTCTACATGTTTATTTGTATTTTCCCTTTGCATTTTTCGTTCGTGTGAGAAGACCTTGTTTAGCTGTGTGCATCTTAATTATACAGAGTCCGGTTGTAATGCTTAAAATTTTAAGTAATAAAGTGCCTCTATAAGAAAAAACATATTGGCAGGTTTCAAATGAGTTACAGTACCAGCGCTACGATGCTTTGATCTGAGCTGTCCCTTTTGGATCCGACGGACCATCTGGTTCTCTGTCCCATACATACATTTGTAGGGATCAACCGACCGACCGACCGACGGCAAGGGAAGCACACACACATGCAGCCTCACATCGATCGCATTGAGTGGATGGGAGAGTCTTATCTCCATGCAATTGAATCACGGACGGGAGAACATGTCGGTGTACCCTACCTTACCTGCCTACTCCCTCCGTCCTTAAAATGATTGTTCCAAGTTTATTCTTCAAATGCATGTATCTAACATTAATTTGATGCTGGATATATTCATCCAGGGGACAAATTTTTCCGAGAGTACTTACGTAAATACTCCTACGTGATGCTGTTGGCAGGGATCGACTCACTGACTGACAATGGTACTCGATGTTGTGTGTTGTACCTACCCACCCTACCCAGCGGCCGAGCGAGGGGAAGGGAGGGAGTAGGTAGGTAGATCCACCATGCGTACGTACAACATGCACTGGATGGAGCTCCGATTGGTGGTCCGTCCGTCGCTACTTGATGGATCGGTCGCTCGCTAGGTACACCGACGGCCCGGCCCGGCCGCGTACGGCACACAATAGTAATCCTTTATGCGTTGCTTCCTGTCGCACAGGGCAACTGTATGTGTGTATGTATGTCACCGTCGCACCAACGAAATTGCCCGCAAACATCTTGTCCCAAAGTTCGTTCTCATCCAAATGCCCTACATGTCCGCAGACTTGTCCTCGCAAACTGGCCATAAACTGGGGGAGTTTACGAGAGTCCGGATCTCTGCCAGGGCACACTCAAATCCTCTCCCTTGGATAACTTTTTTTCCACTCGGTCCCTCCGCCTTGCTGTGTATCCACGCTTCCTAGTCCGACGTTGCTGATGTACCACTTTGACCATTAGTAGAAAAAAGGTCTAATGTGCAACTCATTAGTCCTGGTTGGTGGCACCCTGTTGTGTCATTACCTTCTTGAAGGCATCACCGTGGAGAAGCTCTAGACCTTTATCCGCTACTTCCGGGGGAAACCCTATATCAGTTGATCGGATGACGGCGGCGCGTTGGTGTCATTTCCTCCTTGGGGGCGTCATTCTTGGAGGCGTACACGGGATCGAGGGACCAGCGGGCGCCTTTTTGGTGGAGCGGTGCTTCATCCTTCACATTGATGACGGCGGATCTCGGGCGGCGTGGTGCGATGGAGACTTCGGCGATGCGCGGTGACGAACTTCAGCAGTGGAGGTAGTTGTTCAAGGCGTCAAGGCGGCGTCGATGACGGAGTGACTGACAAGGTAGAAGCCTCAATATCTGCTCAAGACGGACTGTGGAAGATAGCGACACATGTGAGTGCGTCAGACCAGGTTTATGCTCCGCACCGGTATGTGGCTTACCGGGGCTCTTGGCTTTTGATGATAGGATTAGGTGAGTAGTCTGGGTATGTGGCCTAGGTAGCACCTCTGCATCATTTGGATAGGAGTAGTGGCATATGTTGTCAAGATGGCAGATTCAGGCATATTATTGTAATACTTTATAAGGTCCTCGAGAATAATCAATAAAGTGGCCGTATGCATCTCCCAGATGCAGAGGCCGGGGGTCATCCTCCTTTTCTAAAAAAAACTAATGTGACCATTAGTGCCGGTTTCAACGGCTAGGCGGGCGGCGCTCATTAGTACCGGTTCGTGGTGACCTTTAGTACGGGTTGGTGGCACCAACCGGTATTAAAGACCCCCCCCCCCCTTTAGTATGGGTTTGTGCCACCAACCGGTATTAAAGGGGTGCGCTGCCACCCGCAGTGCACAATGTTTAGTCCCACCTCGCTAGTTGAGAGGAGCTCGCACCGGTTTATAAGCCCCGCTGCGGCTACCGTGTCGAACTCCTCTCTAAGCATGCCTTTGTGGGCCTATTACAAGTCTTCTGCCCTGTGGGCCCTATCGGGCCGTATGGGCCTGCATCCTGGCCCAACTAGAGGCTGGGTTTCTAGTCGGATGCAGGCCGTGCCGGCCGTGTAGGTGGGCTGTTTTTGTTTTATTTCAAAAAAAAATAAAAAAATATCCTTTAAACCACGGCACACCTCGTGCCACGTGGTGGCCCTTTAGTGCCGGTTCGTGCTGAACCAGGACTAAAGGGGGGACCTTTACGGAATTCCCTATTTGACGCATATTGCGTCAAACTGTCGAGCAAACGCACAGGCTGGGCGAGCGAGCGAAGAATTGGGCCGGCCCATCTATAATACGTACAATGTTTCGGTTTTAGGAATCTTCTAGAGGTTTCCCTGCGGTTTTTATCGGTTTTAGGAACCTTGTAGAAGATTCCTGGACCGGTTATTCTACTTTCCTTTCTCCTTTTCTTTTTTGTGTCTTTTTTTATTTTTCTGTTCCTGTTTCTTTTCCTTTTTCCTTTTAGTTTTATTTTTCTTTTCCTTTTCCTTTTTGGTTTTTATTTTTCCTGTTTCTTTGGTTTCAAATTTTCAAAAATTTTGTTCCAAATTTCAAAAACTGTTCGCATGTTCAAAATTTTGTACACAATTTTAAAAAATTGTTCGTGTTTCAAAAAATGTTCAGGAATTTCAAAATATGTTCTGAAATTTTGGAAATGTTCACATTCCAAAAATTGTTCTCGTTTTTGAAATTTTGTTCTTGATTTGAAAAGTATTTTTTTAAATGTTCAAGGATTTCGAAAATTTCAAATAATTTTGGAATTTCAAGAAATGATCTCGTTTTCAAAATATGTTCACAATTCGAAAAATTGTTCGTGTTAAACAAATTTGTTCGAATTTCAAAAATTGTTCGCATTTTACAAAAAAATGGTCATGTTTTACAAAAAATGTTCGAAGCAATAGAAAAATGCCTTCATTTTTAAGATTTTTGTTCATGTATACTAAAAAAAACTTTAACAAAATTGTTCGGGATATTCAATTTATTCTCTGTTTGAAAATTTTGTTCCAAATTTTCAAGACTTGTTCATGTTTTTAGTTTTTGTTCCCCAATTAAAAGTTATCACGTTTTAAAAAATTGTTCTGGTTCTAAAATTTGTTCACATATTCAAGAAATGCTCCTGTTTTTAAATTTTGTTTGCAAATTCAAAAATTGTTCTGGGAATTTCGATTTTTTTCACATTTATTAACTTTTGTTCACCTATTCAAAAAAATGGGAATTTACGAAAAATGTTCCCACTTTCTAAATTTGTTCACATCATCAAAATGGTCGTGTTTCTTTTTTTTCAATATTTGACCCTGAATTCCAAAAATGTTCTGGGGAATTCAGAAAATGTTCACGTCTTGAAAATTTTGTTTGTAATTTTGAAAAATGTTCGCGCTTTCAGTTTTTGTTCCTGTTTTTCAGAAAATGTTTTGCATTTTCAAGAAGCTGTTCTTGATTTCGGAAAAGAAATATAGTTTTCATGTTGTTCCTTTGTTTTGAGATTCCCAAACTGTTTCAAGTTTAAAAAAATTGCTATAAAATATGAAAATGTTTGCATTTCAAAACATATTATTGTTTTTCAAAAAGAAAATCACGTTCAAAATTTGAAAAATAATTTTAAATCTGATTCGGCGTAAAAGGTGGACTGCCGTTTTATGTACGAAATCCCAAGAATGATGGTGCCTATTAGCGTTGCTCATTTGCAGTAGGTTATCTGTATGATCCTGCCGCTGTTGTGTGTTTCTTTTAAGTATGGCGCCTCAATTCTAACACGAGAAGTTGACTTTCGCAGTGGCTAGCACAGCGCCTCATTGACCACGAAGTCGCATGATCGATTCACAACTCAAGCGTGCTCTATTGTTTTTGCGTTTTTTTCATCTCGCGATGGTGCCACGGGAAATGGGCCGGCCCAGTTTAGCGCCGCCCTATGCGAAAAGTCAGCACTTTGCCGCAGCGAGCGGCGTATAGGAGGTCCCGACCTTTAGTCCCCACACTTTAGTGCCGGTTGCAGCAACCGACACTAAAGGCCCCTACGAACCGGTAATATAGCTCCGTTTTCTACTAGTGGGCCGTCGCCCCGGCCTTGTTGAACGCATTGCCGTTACCCCACACGCATGCGCACCTTGAACTATGCTATCCGTCCGCAACCAGTTATCTCCCGCCAACACCGTTCATGCAGGACACCACGCCCGACTAGTGTTCGCCCAAATATCATTCCGCTTTTTTTACCTTCTCAATGTTTCTTTGGAGCAACCACGATGACGGGTACTTTCGATGATGGAGGATGAGTTGTTGGTTGATGTGTGGTTGGCCACAAATGTGGACTTTGTAGGCATGAAGCAAGGGGCGCAGCCGCGCAGTGTTTTGGCAGAATGTGCATTCTCGATTTCATGATCAAAATCACGGGGGAGTATTTTGGCAGAATGGCTGGCTCTCGTATCCGTGTCCCCGGAGGTATTGTGAGCCTGATTTGGGGGATGCCGTTGGACATGCCCTTACCACTAGAAAATAGGTGATGCATTGGGTAACACGGTGAAAAAATGGTGCAATGTCTTTAGGCCATTGCCCTTCCAGCCAGGACAACTCCTAAAATTTGGCTTTAGTTCCATTGCCAAGCATTACCTTAGAGGGCGCCGTGAAGAGGTCACGATGAGCATTGTTGTATGGTGTCCCCATACCGCACCAAGGCCTAGACGGGTCATCGCAACCAAGCCATAACCATCTTAACCGAAGCGCCGTGGCGAAATTCCCAAGATTAAGAATTCTCAAACTAATATATATACTCTTTGGGCTTGCAACTTACTCTCAATTTAATTTTGCACTTGCCATCATTCGTCTTACCGGTCCCTGCCCAAAGATATGTACGCTTCAGGCTATCAATATTTTTAGCCACTTACACTGGAAGATCAAGCGGTGTAATATGATAAGGGCCACTGCCGCGAGTGGCGTCTTAACCAAAATGATGTGACCTACACATAGCAACATGCTCCTCTCCAAGGTGCTAATTTTCTTGCCCTTTTTTGTCGTCTAAGGAATGCAAGTGGATCCTCCTTAGTCTTTTGACCATAGGAGGTGAACCAAGGTACCAGATGGGGAAGGATGAGCGGCATGTCAGGAAGAAATGAAGGATGTCATAAAGGTCAATGTTATATTTCTGTGAGATCACTTTGCTATAGGATGATCTTTTATGCTCCTCCATGAAGTTTTCAAAAACAAAACGATATGTGTTGAAGATTGACTATAATAGTAGTAAATTTCCCCTATGAGAAATACAATAATTAGTCCTCCATCTGTTGGAGATCATTCGCGAGGTCAATAATCTTAGTCGTCGCTGCCTCCTCTTCACCTAGTTGCCCTTAGCTCTAGCTAATAGCCATTCTTACGTCAAGAGGAGAAAGGGTGACTCGGCATCTCTTTTTGTCGAAAATATTGACACATAAAATTCGGCATCACATTGAATGGTGGTGGAGAGTCAAGCAGCTGATATGCTCGACGTGCAGCCAATATCTCCTTTAGTTGATTATCTCCAAGTGGTGAAGCCGGTTCTGCAGGGTGCATAGCTAGGGGCATCTGAAGTGGCCAAGGGTTGTTGTTGCTCTTCCAAGCGGTGGGCTTGGAAAAGGCGACAAGAACGGCCTTGATTCGTCGGCAAGAAAGGCATCCATTCCATTTACATTAATTAATTATATCAACTTTATGTAGCTCCCCCCATCCACTTACACAAGGCCATGTGGCAGTGGATGGCGAGATTATTTTGTAAAAGAAAATGGCTAAAAGAGTTGTCAAGCATTCAATTGATGATGAAGAAGAAGAACGATTTGGTTCTATCTAAACTAGGTGGCGTGTAGCAATGCAAATCAACCTATATATATATATATATATATATATATATGGTTGGTGATTTCAACCATGCTGATCCCTTCTGCTCCTCTAGTCTGATAGTACATATTGTCACTTGTGCTAAATCCCAAATATCTCAAACAGATGCTCCTTGAAATAATCAAAACCACATAAATTCCTTGGCCAGATACCAGATTCAAGTTCTAGAGGTCTTGATTTGTCCTCCAGCATGAGCCTCACCAAACAAACAAATCTTTGGCATCGGCAGCATTCAAAATTCAAAATCAACAAATATCCAGTGCAATGCAAACAGAATCTTTTGACACATGTGACCAAAATCCGCCCAAATACCCAAGTTTGGTGTTTCCTAACTCCTTGGGTATTTGGGCAAATCTTGATTGTATCAAGAAGCACAAGAAACAAGAAAACATGATCAAACCCATACGTTTTATTTATGCTAAAAATAGGAAAGTGCTAATCTGAGCTCGAGCTCAGATGTGCTCCATATCTCCATCGTCAAGTTGCCACTAGATTCACAACGCACAAGGTATATTGTGATGTATAGTGTCAGTATTTAACCCCTTTTCCAGACCCCATGGCCCACATCTCTGCGGGTCCAAAAGCGGTTGCGTTTTTCCAGGAACATACCGGCTCTGATGTGAGCCAACGATCTGGGCCGTGGATAAACAGATTATGTACTACCTGAAGAGCCAAACGAGACAGATGGCATGCAGACATGTATAATGCAGCGTAGTTCATAGGAGATGCACTTAAAATTTAAGCTGTGGCAGTCGAGCAACACAACACCTGAAAATAAAACACACATGACTGCTGCTGAATCATGATGACATTTGGCCCAATTTGCACACATTTTACCACATACATCATAAAATTTTCAGCTCTGGTACTCACACAAAGATACATGCATGAATGAACACAGTAATTAGAATAATATTAACCAGCAAGCCTCGCGAACATCACAAGGCAGATTTTTCATTAACACATGAGCACATAATCCACCTAGCAAATCACACAACTCCAAGTACATAACTATTATTCTAGCCATCAAGCAATTGTTTCTCTAACCATTCTCTAAGAAACTAAGTACCATCAGCCAAATAACACATTAAGTCATTAACCACATCATTCCCCACTCGAATTGGTCTGAATCAAAGCGCATGCCCATGGGGTGGAACCCACAGCTCCATGGTAATTAACATGCCCGAGTTGCGATTCATTTTTTTTTCACCACCGCTCTATCTGCTACATTTAGCTAATACATGTCAGAGTCTATGTCCAACCTCTAAGATTGCAAACTCTAAAGAATTCTGCAAACCACATCTATTCCAGCTACCACGACCAGTGTCATGAGGAAAACAATAGTTTGGATGCAAGACACACCGCTTACTCTAGCGGCGCCTGCCGGTTTGACAGCTCCGACGCCTGAGGGTTCATCCTCCCACCTACCACACATACCTGCTTCTTCGTCCCAAGATCTCGTGCATCAGCGCTCACGGCCGCGCTACCGGTTGTTGGCCAGCAGATCCAAGGTGTTGCACTTTCACCACCTCCATAATTAAAGGAGATCTGAAGCAGGGGAAGATTAGATCGACAATCAAATTCAAATGGAGGGATGTCCGACTAGAACACCGGTAAAGATTCAAGACATCTTACCGTCTGATCTGCTGCACTACGAATTCCATCGCCGGAGATAGGGTCAGCTGCCCATCGCGCTCTCTCTCCCAATCTCTCTCCCACTGAATGGAAATGTCGAGCGCTTTGGGGAAGAAGCCATAGCTAACTGCAATCAATTCCCCGCCCCAAAGATGCCGGAAAAGTGCTCATCTTGTGGTACGGATCAGGTTAGACAAATTTTCCGAGCCACAGATCAGTTCGGTCGCAGGCGACAGCCGTCCAGATCTCGGTTCCCAACGGACGGAGGCAACAGTTATGCTGGCCCACAATACACCATGACCGCGTACTATACTAGAGCCTCCTGTGCATTTACCATCCACTCGTATTTGCATGTTAGACAGCCTAACACGATGTCCATTGCCACCAGTGTATCCAATCCATCTTCGTTGCTACTAGGGAGATTTGCAAGCTCACCGTCATCCTCGCTTGATGTGTTCTTCTCATCGCTACAGCTGCGTTTGCCCTCAGAGGATTCTGATGGGCATACTGTCTCCACAATGTTCGAGAACCATACCCTCCGCCTCCTCTTGGATCCTCTTTTCGACTTCTCCCTTTCCGTCTCCAAAACCGCTCCATAGAACTCATGTTCGCAGTCTGGAGGCACCACCAATGTGAGACCATCCTGCAAAGCAAGATTATATTTTACTTAATATTCAAACCGCATTCCGGAAACAAAGTTCCAAAAATTGTGTTTACATGTATGAACTACATTCAGTGCGACTAACCTCCGATATTTGCCTGCCAGCGATGGCAACTCTCATTGGCATGTTCTTTAACCTGAACAGCTGCTTCTACAATTGTAAAAGCAGCTAAATCAGTCTCAGCATATTTCACACTTGTGATATTGTTCACTTGAAAATTTTGTAACCGTATGGCATGACACAACAATCTCTAACCTACTTTGTTTTTATTATCATACCTCTACGGCCACCCTCCATGGGGTTTGTTTCTCGGTCTGCATGTTTGACCTCCTGAGCAAGATTCCTGTTTGTTGACACACTGGCGATCTGAGCTTCAGTAGCTATAGAAAAACATAAATGAATTAGTCTATTCGTACCCAATACATAAGCACAATCTTTTGAATCATCCTCATTTGTCTTCGGCCACACTTACCATTTTGACTATATAGTTTTTGGTACATCATTGCAACCTCGCAGTCTTCTTCTTCTTGAGGATCTTTATTTTTATCATACTTTTCTTGATACATCGTTGCGACCTCCGTATATTTCTCCTCTTTCTCCCTCAAACTTCTGTCTGTCTCAACCAGCTTGGCGTGCTCAGGATCATCAGCCCATTCTTCCATATCAACTTCATCGTTGCTTTTCATCACCTGAGATGTCAATAACCTCTTGAACCCATCTACATATTCAGAGCCGGTGCGTGGATGCTCTCTCCATCTCATCTGCAAAAGCAGATACACAAAACCAGTAAACATTTTAGAATGAAAAATCTGTGCTTCAGCAATTACGGGCCAGTAAATTATTGTAGATCAAAATGTTGTACTCACATTTTTGCTAGAATTCTTCTTAGCACAGTTCAATCAACACTTCACAACCATACACAACATGAAAATATGTTACTGAAATTCTTCATAGCACACCTCAATTTAAAATTCAGTTGCCCTCACATCTTATTACAACCTGAAAGGGACTACAAATGATTGTGGCAACCTAATTGATTCACTGCCAATCAAATTGCAGTCCAAACTACTAACTCATGGTGAGCCTAATTACAGTATATTAACCGTTTAACACAACAAGCTTTAACACTAACTCATACACATCGCTGGTTGTACTGGAATTCTTCATAGCACAGCTCAAAAGAACACTGCACGGCCACACACAGCATGAAAAATTCTACTGTACTGAAATTCTTAATACCACACCTCAATTTAAATTCAGTTCCACTCACCTCTTATTCCAACCAAGAGCTAGGGATTCATCTTCCCTGTAGAGAGCTCAGAATTCGGAGGCGGGCTTTCCCTTCTTACTGCTGCCGCTTGAGACGCGCTGCACACTCGTCGTTCTCCGCTCATCACTGGTGGTCCAGACACCCCCGCAGATCCGCCCTTCGCCGGTCACACCCGTCCCCTCCGGCAGTGCCACCTCCACCACGGTTCGCCTGGTTCCTTCCACCGGCGAACCTTCCGGCACCAGACTCTATCTGACCTCCGCAACCGGAGTGGATCTGTGGCAGAGGAAAAAACTAAACCTCAGACGAACCCGGGCCACGGCTCAGGATGTCAACGGTGGACGGCCGTCCAGAAGCCCCTGCGCACACGCCCCTCTGCTGCCCACCACACAAGTCTGACACGTATGTATTCCCGCACAGTGCCCATTTACCAGCACTTCTAAGCGAATCGTATAAAGAATTGGCTCATATCCCAACCCGTCAACGAACGCACATGATATCGCGTGCATATGTGCTCGCGACTAGATACTTCACGTCCCTAAAAATAACCCTTTTCGTGTTTTCTTCTTGGCAAAGAAGAAAAATCAGATTTGAAATCTCTTACTTTTTTGCATGAAAACGATGGAGTTTGAATTACTAGCAGTGCACAAAACCTAGATCTGAACCTTACTGAGGAAAAAAAATAGGAATAAGCCGAAGAGGTGGACATACCTCAATCTTTTCGGGAGTTAAGAAAATGGAATTCAGCCGGAAAAAACAAGAAGAGTTTTTTTGTAGGGCTAGGAAAAAAAAGGTGGGAAAGATGAAATGGTGATGGCCCACAACTCATATACAACTCGGTGCTGGGGATCGCTGACCCAAGAGACCCAGCAGCCAGCGAAGACTTTATTTTCTCCCTACAAGATGGCCCAAAGTCGAAAATGCCCCAAACACTTTCTATTGCTTTTTTAACCGTTTTAGTCTATTGTATTTTGTACGTATAAGGTAGAGTAGTGTAGTGAGCGTGTGTGCAGTTTTCCCACTGAGCGCAGACGTCCTCCTCCATGATCGTGGTCAGCCCACGATCACCATCATGGCCTCGCGCCTCTACCTCTGTAAAGCTATTTGTATGCCTGAGATCAATGAATCAAGTGCGTTCAATCTCCTTCCCTGAAACATCTTATCAGACGCTCAGGACTCCAACCTCTTTGCGACTGCCCGACCTTCCTCTTCCGCTGCCACGGACAACAACACCGTCCCCTCTCCCACCACCTCCGACGACGGCAACCATGCTGCCGCCGGCATCCTTCAGAACGCCCACCTCCCACCTCCGCGCGTTTTTCCGGCGTCCGTTCTTCAGACCATCGACATTCGCCACCATGTCCCGATCACTCTCGATCTCCACGCCGACAACTACGCGCAGCGGCGCCGCTTCTTCCACACCATCGTGGGCATGTTCAGCATCCGCGACCACATCATCGCCGACGCTGCGCCGGGCCGGCGTGACCCCGAGTGGGTCATGATCGACCACTGTGTCGTCCACTGGCTCTACGCCACGATCTCGCCGGAGCTGCTCGACACCGTCATGCAGCCCGTGGATACGACCGCCGTGCTTTGGGCTGCGATCGAGGCGATCTTCCACGACAACCAGCTCTCTCGCGCCGTGTACGTCGATGCCGAGCACCACGCCCTCGTGCAGGGGGATCTCTCTATCATGCAGTACTGCATGCGTCTGAAGACGTTCGCCGATCAACTTCACGATCTCGGCTAGCCCGTCTCTGAGACCCAGCAGCTCTTCAACATGATCCGCGAGCTTGAGCGCCAGTACCACGGCGCCATCCCTCATCTTACCTCGCGCGTGCCCCTGCCCAGCTTTCTGCAGGCCCGCTCGTTCTTGCTGCTGGAGGAGCACCGTGCCGAGCAGATGGCGCGCATTCAGCACGCCCATGCCATGGTGGCCGGGCGCATCACGCCGTCCCTGCCCCTGTCTGCACCCAACATTGCCCCGCCGTCTGATTCCAGCGTCGACCGTGGGCGCGGCCGCGGCAAGCGTCGTGGCCGTGGTAGTCCCGGGGCGTCTTCCTCGACCACACCACCGCCACCCCGCCCGCCTGCTCTTCCAGGTCAGGCTCCGGGCGCCAACTCTTGGACTGGCCTGGTGCAAGCCTGGCCCATGCCTTGGCGCGCGCCCGGTGCCGGTTTTCTTGGTCCCCGCCTCGGCACCTCTCCGCAGCAGGCCTACTTCGCCGGCTCGGCCACGCCATCGTTCCCGCCAGGCTACGGTGCCTACGACGCCCCACCCAGCTACGGCTACGGCTCCCCCGGCGCCAGCTCCTGTACCGCGCCGCCGCCGGCGTAGCCCCATCCTTGGGACATGGGGCCGCTGCACACGGCCCTTCAGGCCACGTCCACCTCGGATCCGTCTGCTGGGAGCACCTCGGACTGGTACCTCGACTCCGGCGCGACGGTGTACATGACCGCCAACCCTGGTACGCTCCATTCTCTGTCTCCTCATTCCTCCCCATATCAGATCGTGGTCGGCAACGGCGATCATCTCCCGATAACCCACACTGGCCACGGCTCCCTGATCAACACAAATTCTCCGATTATTCTTCGCAATGTTTTGCTTTCCCCCTCCCCTATCACCAATTTGCTGTCTGTTCGGCAACTTACGCGTGAGAATCCTGTTTCTGTCGAGTTTGATGCATTTGACTTTTCTGTCAAGGACATCCGCACCCGTCAGGTGATCCTGCGTTGTGATTCCATTGGAGACTTGTACCCCGTCACGCCCTGCAGTGTGTCGTCCTCCTCACCTCCGTTCGCCGGTGTCGCCTCCGTGGAGTTGTGGCATCTGCGGCTCGGCCATCCTGGAGACGACGCGCTTCGTCGGGTGCTGCACCAGTTTCCTTTCACCTGGGCGCCCTCGGCTCCTCACACCTGCCATGCTTGCAGGCTGGGAAAGCATGCCCGTCTGCCGTTTTCTTCTTCACACAGTCCTAATTATTTCCCTTTTCAGCTATTGCATTTAGATGTTTGGACTTCACCTGTAGCTAATGTGTCTGGCTTTATGTACTACCTAGTTGTACTCGACAGTTGCACGCATTATGTTTGGACTTTCCCTTTGCGCCATAAATCTGATGTGCTCTCTGTTCTTACTGCCTGCTAGACCTACGTTCAGACACAATTCGAGCGACCTGTTCTTGCTTTTCAAACTGATAATTGCAAGGAATTCGACAGTCTCGCCGTTCAATCGCTCCTTTCCAAAAATGGCAAGGCCGAGTGCGTGCTGCGCACCTGGAAAGATAGTGTGCGCTCTCTGCTCTTCCACGCATCTATGCAGACTCATTTTTGGGCGGAAGCACTTGGCACAACTACTCTTCTCCTCAACTACAAACCATGCACCACTTCCTCGCCGCGATCACCACATGAACTGCTTCTTGGTATGGCCCCTGACTACTCCATTTTGCGCGTGTTCGGTTGCCTCTGCTACCCCAACACTTCTTCTACCTCGCGCCACAAACTCGACCACTGATCCGTCGCCTGCGTGTTTTTTGGATATTCCCCAGATCATCGCGGTTACCGCTATTATGATCCCCTCACCCGACGAGTTCTCACCTCCCGCCATGTGCGCTTCCACGAGACCCAATTCCCCTTCGCTGTCGTTTGTGATCAGCCCGCCGTCGGCGCTGCACCAGCGCCGCGCTACGTCCCCGCGCCCCTGCAGGTTCCCGTCGATGCTCCTGCGCCGACCTGCGACGACAACTCGCCTGATTCTATTGGGTCCAGCCATCATGCATCACACCAGCGCGCGGGCGACGCCGGTTCAAGCTCGGCCGCGCGATCGTCATCCAGCGGATCTGCCGCTCCTTCGTCGAGCGCCACTCCTTCGAGTTCAAGCTGCACCGACAGATCTGCATCGGGCGGCCTGGATTTAAATCTGGTTGCTCCCGCGCAGCGCGCGGTCGTCCCCGCCAGCTCTTCTTCACCACCAGCTGGAGGCACGCGGATCACCACGCGCGCTCGGGCTGGCGTGTTCCGTCCGAGCACGCGCTACACCGACGACTACGTCTGCGTCGCCTCCATGAACCCCTTGCCGGACATCTCGCCGCTTCCCTGTTCCGTTCGCGATGCTCTTCGCTATCTGAACTGGGTGTCTGCCATGCGCGAGGAGTTCGCCGCGCTCGTCAGCAATCGTTCGTGGGAGTTGGTGCCACGCCCTCCGCGCGCTAACATCATCATAGGAAAATGGATCTTCAAGAACAAGACGCGCTCCGACGGCTCCCTCGAGCGCTACAAAGCTCGGTGGGTCGTGCGCGAGTTCCGCCAGCGCGCCGACGTCAACTACGGCGAAACTTTCTCTCCTGTCGTGAAGCCGGCGACCATTCGCACTGTGCTCACCCTCGCCGCCTCGCGTGGGTGGCCCGTTTGGCAACTCGATGTCAAGAACGCCTTCTTGCACGTCACGCTCCAGGAGGAAGTTTTCTGTCTGCAGCCTGCAGGTTTTGTCGACGCGGGCAAGCCCGACCATGTCTGCCGACTCACCAAGTCGATCTACAGGCTCAAGCAAGCGCTGCGAGCATGGTTCCTTAGCTTCGCCAACTTCCTCGCCACACTCGGCTTCACCGCCACGCGCTCGGACAACTTCCCCTTCCTCCTCGCGTCCAGCGCCGACGCCGCCTATCTACTGCTCTATGTGGACGACATCGTCCTCACGGTGAGCTCGGCTGCCTTCCTTGAGCGCATCATCATCAAGCTCACGCACAATTTCTCCATGAAGGACCTAGGAGCGCTTCACTTCTTCCTTGGCATACGGGTGATGCGCACCACTGCTGGCTTCCTCTCGCAGGCCCAGTACGCCAAGTACATCCTCGAGCGCGCGGGCATGGACACTTGCAAGGTTGCGTCTACACTAGTTTACACCAAGGCCAAGCTCCCGTCGTCCGACGGGCCCCACGTCTCCGACCCCACCTCCTACAGAAGCGTCGCCGGAGCGTTACAACACCTCACCATCACCCGTCCTGAGCTCGCCTACGCTGTCCAACAAGTCTGCCTCCATATGCACGATCCGCACGAGTGTCATCGGGCGCTCCTCAAACGCGTGCTCCGCTACGTCCGCGGCACGGTCACCCTCGGCCTCAACCTGCGTGCTTCATCGACTCTGGAGCTCCGGGCGTACACCGACGAGGATTGGGCTGGCTGCCCGAACACCCTCCGCTCTACTTCCGGCTTCTGCATCTTCCTTGGCGATGCGCTCGTGTCCTGGTCGTCCAAGCGCCAGGCCACTGTCTCGCGCTCTAGCGCGGAGGCAGAATATCGTGTCGTCACCAATGCCATCGCGGAGTGCGTCTGGCTGCGCCAACTTCTTCGTGAGCTTCACTGCACCGTCAACACAGCTTCGCTCGTCTATTGCGACAACATCTTGACGGTGTATCTCTCCAGCAACCCCGTGCATCACGGGCGCACCAAACACATCGAATTGGACATCCATTTCGTTCACGAACGTGTGGCCCTTGGCGACTTCCGCGTCCTGCACATTCCAACACGCCAGCAGTTCACCGACGTCATGACGAAGGGGCTGCCCTCTGATGTCTTTCATGACTTCCGTTCCGTCCTTTGCGTCTCAAGCATCAACGCCAAGACTGCGCGGGGGGGGGGGGAGGGGGGGTGTTAGACTACTGTATTCTGTACGTATAAGGTAGAGTAGTGTAGTGAGCGTGTGCTGTTTTCTCACTGAGCGCACACGTCCTCCTCCACGGTCATGTCCAGCCCACGATCACCATCGTGGCTTCGCGCCTCTCCCTTTGTAAAGCTATTTGTATGCCTGAGATCAATGAATCAAGTGCGTTCAATCTCCTTCTCTGAAACAAACCGAAAAAGGCTTTCGCCCCGTTTTATATATAAAGCAGTGACCAACCACAGCTTAGATACAAACGCACGCCACCATAACACACGCACACACCCAAGCCTGGATACATAGGCGCTGAGCGCAGCAACACTACCCCTAATACTACAAGAGCAACCAGAGTCCTCAACCGTGGACACGCCAACGCAAAGAGAAGAAGCCATACACTACAAAAAAAAGACACATCCATAAAAGTTTGGGCCGAACAAAATTTTTTTCTGTCATACATATGACACTTCTATGACGATAATTGTGACAAAACTCGATATTATCATAGATGTGGTGGGCTCCTACTTCTATGACAAAAAATGGGCTTTTCATCCTCGGCGGGCCGGAGACGCAGCTGCATGACATTCTTTGGGCCGTCCGTGACGGAAAAAACCGTGGTAGAAGCGAGGGCGAGGAAAATTTCGGGGAGTTCCCGGTTACGGTGGGTGGTCGGGGCGAAGCGATGCATCGCTTTCTCAGACACGTACACACGTGTGTGTGAGGCATTGGCTCTAACTGAACCTGAGCGAGGCGTTGGGCTCTAACTGAACCTGAGCGATTGCACTGCAGGCTACGCGTTACTGAACCCGAGGGATCGATCGATGGCTGCTAACTGAACCCGATCGAGCCATCCCTTCGCTACTGCTGCTAACTGAAGCCGATCGATGCTACCTCTCTGGATGAACAGTGAGCGTTGCGGGGGGTTTGGATGAACAGTGAGCGGTGGGAGTGGATGAACATGACCCGTGGTGTTGCCTCTGGATGAACAGGACCCCGATCGATCGAGCCGATTGGGGCAGGATGAACAGGACCCCGTGGAGGGCTGGATGAACAGGACGACCCCGTGGAGGGCTGGATGAACAGTAGACAGTGGAGGGGTGGATGAATAGTAGCCCGTGGAGGGGTGGTTGAACAGGAGCCCGTGGAGTAGCGCGCGGTGGAGGCTGGATGAACAGGAGCCCGTGGATGAACAGTCGCAGGTGGAGGCTGGAGGAGGTCGACGGTGGATGAACAGAGTCTGTGGAGGCTGGAGGAGGTCGACGGTGGAGATGAACAAAGTATCCCGTGGAGTCCTGCTTTTGCGATGCGTCACACCCTCCCGGCGAACAGGACCCCTGCTTTGACCGTGGCGCCCAACACAAGTCCGCTTTCGTCTGCTTTTGCGGTACGCCACACCTCCCGATCAACAGGACCCGTTGCTGACCGTAGGGAGGTCCGTTTTCGTCTGCTTTTGGCACGCCACACCCTCCCGATCAACAGGACCCTGCTTTGACCGTAGGAGGTCCGTTTCCTCCGTTTTGCGATGCGCGGACCCCTCCCGATGAATAGGATCCCGTTAACGTGGCCTCGCCGTACACAAGGCCGCTTCCTCCGCTTCGCTGCACGCCAGCCTCGTTTCCATCGCCTGTTCCGTCCAAGGCCTCCCGATGAACACGACGACGCATTTCGTTCCTATCCAGCCGGTTGGCTCCCCATGAACACGACGACGACGCTGTTCCTGTTTTCCGACCCAGCCACGTACACAAGCTCTGGCCGTACGTATGCGCGAGTAGGCGTTCGAGACCCCGCCCGTATTTTCTTTCTTGCACCCTGGCCGTTGTACGTACGTGTACATGCTACGTGCGCGCCTCTACTATGACACGTGCGTGCCTTTACTACGACACGTGCGCGCCTCTACATCCACCAGTATGTACGTACACGTTCGCGACCAGGTGGGTCCCGACTGTCAGGCACTTCCTTGCGTGCAAAGATGTAGCTGGTGGGTCCCAGCAGTCAGGGGGGCAAATCATTTTTTTTCGGACGCACTTCCTTGCGTGCGAAGATGTAGCTAGTGGGTCCCAACTGTCAGGGGGAAACGTTTTTTTCGCGAAATACGGTGGCCCGTCCGGTGGGTCCCAGCTGTCAGGTGGAGGAATCATTATTTTCCGCGTAATATGGAGGCACTTCCTTGCTGCGGCCGTGGACTCAGCTGTCAGCCTCTCCATGTACAGTCCACGTCCGATGGAAGCCGTCCCTTGACCACGTTGACCATGCCGCGCCGAGAGCACTACGGCGGTGGACGACGGCGAGGCCTAGGAAGGGGACGATGGGGAGCCGGGGAAGTCGCGGCAGTGGAAGCCCGCGCGGAGAGGAGTACGAGGGTTCACTGGTTCGGCTGCGGTGTGAGGCTGCCGTCACCGCAGGTCCTGGCCAGCGATGGGAATAGTAGGGGGCGGTGCGGCCTCCGCGGCAGCACAGCCGGCCACGACCGGCGCTGCTTTGGGCGGCTGGAGCAAGAAGACCAGAGGTTGAAGAAGCACTACGACCGTTGGATGGACATCGTACGGTCACTGGAGCTAGAATCGTTCATATTGACTAAAGTTGACAAAGCCCTTGGTTTTCTTTTGAGCAAAGACAAAACCCTTGGTACGCGTCAACTTAGTAGGCCCACAACTCGGATTTGGCAGGGAATATATAGCCCATTTGCGATTTGTAAGAATGTACAACCCATTTTTTAATTCTAATGGAATTTACTACAGCCCATTTACAGTTTGTTAAAAGTACAACCCAACTTCTAGCTAGGACAACGATTCATAATTTCAAACAACCGCTCAAAACAGAATTCAAAAAAAAATTCCCACATTTTGATGGGATCCGAAATATTTTTATTCGAAATTTCTAGTCAGGTTAAATGTAATTTTGAAATAAAGTTGTATTACGTTAAAATCCAACGAAATATCTCGCACGCAACAAGTAATGAAATTAAAATTTGATAATTCCAAAAATAATATTTTTTTTAAACTAATTACGTGTTTGGTGCATAGTTACTGCACAGTTATTATAATTACATCCCATTTATTATTTCTTAAAGTCCATTTTCTTGTTAAGCCTAATGCATACCTCCTAGGAAAGTTTGTAGCCCAGCGGGGCGGAGAATAACAAGTTGACCCGGATATTGTGTACAACTGTCGGCCCAGTTGCATTGCTGATGTTGAAAAAAAGGCCTGTGTAGTACAGTACAACCTAACATGGTTACTCAGCCCACATTCAGCGACGCCGGAAAGGCCCAAACAAGGCTTCTATACAACTTTTTGAAGTCACTGAGCTCAATTAATAACTTAAGAAAAAAGTTAGATTACAGTGGAACCTAATTAAAAGCTGTCACGAGCAAATAAATAATTCAACGGGTCCCACTTGCGCGTGTGTGCGTGTGTGTGTGTGTGTGTGTGTGAGAGAGAGAGAGAGAGAGAGAGAGAGAGAGCGAGAGAGAGACCCATCGGTCGATGCTCGTAAATACATCTTTCAGCCATATGCATTGCTGATGCTTAGTGAAAACTTATATAGTTGACACAATCATATAGAACATCATAGCACACTGAACTTGCATACAAAAATTTCACGCAGGCGGCACAATCAGGATGGAAGCAGTGGATCGCTACGGGAAGGGTGATACGTCTCCAACGTATCTATAATTTTTTATTGGTCCATGCTACTTTATTTACTGTTTTGGACTATATTGGGCTTTATTTTCCACTTTTATATTATTTATGGGACTAACCTATTAACCGGAGGCCCAGCCCAGAATTGCTGTTTTTTGCCTATTTCAGTGTTTCGAAGAAACGAAATATCAAACGGAGTCCAAACGGAATGAAACCTTCGGGAACGTGATTTTCTCACCGAACGTGATCCAGGAGACTTGGACCCTACTCCAAGGAACAAAAGAGGTGGTCACGAGGGTGGGGGGCGCGCCTAGGGCCCGCGCCCCTACCTCGTGGGCCCCCCGTTGCTCCACCGACGTACTCCTTCCTCCTATATATACCTACATACCCCCAAACGATCAGAACAGGAGCCAAAAACCTAATTCCACCACCGCAACTTCCTGTATCCACGAGATCCCATCTTGGGGCCTGTTCCAGAGCTTCACGAGGGGGCATCCACCACGGAGGGCTTCTACATCATCATCATAGCTCCTCCGATGAAGTGTGAGTAGTTTACTTCAGACCTTCGGGTCCACAGCTAGTAGCTAGATGGCTTCTTCTCTCTTTTTGGATCTCAATACAATGTTCTCCCCCTCTCTCGTGGAGATCTATTCGATGTAATCTTCTTTTTGCGGTGTGTTTGTTGAGACCGATGAATTGTGGGTTTATGATCAAGTTTATCTATGAACAATATTTGAATCTTCTCTGAATTCTTTTATGTATGATTGGTTATCTTTGCAAGTCTCTTGAATTATCCGTTTGGTTTGGCCAACTAGATTGGTAGTTCTTGCAATGGGAGAAGTGCTTAGCTTTGGGTTTGATCCTGCGGTGTCCTTACCCAGTGACAGAAAGGGTTGCAAGGCACGTATTGTATTGTTGCCATCGAGGATAACAAGATGGGGTATTTATCATATTGCATGAATTTAGTAGTAGATGCAGGCAGGAGTCGGTCTACTTGTCTCGGACGTGATGCCTATATACATGATCATACCTAGATATTCTCATAACTATGCTCAATTCTGTCAATTGCTCAATAGTAATTTGTTCACCCACCGTAGAATACTTATGCTTTTGAGAGAAGCCACTAGTGAAACTTATGGCCCCCGGGTCTATTTTCATCATATCAATCTCCATCACTTTAATACTTGCTTTGTTTTTACTTTGCCTTTTACTTTTTACTTTGCATCTCTATACCAAAAATACCAAAAATATTATTTATCATCTCTATCAAATCTCTCTCTCGTAAGTGACCGTGAAGGGATTGACAACCCCTAATCGCGTTGGTTGCGAGGAGCTATTGTTTTGTGCAGGTACAAGGGACTTGTGTGTGGCCTCCTACTGGATTGATACCTTGGTTCTCAAAAACAGAGGGAAATACTTACGCTACTTTGCTGCATCACCCTCTCCTCTTCGGGGAAATCCAACGCAGTGCTCAAGAGGTAGCAAGAAGAATTTCCGCGCCGTTGTCGGGAGGCTTACGCAAGAGCAAGTCAAGACTTGGACTCCTAACAACAAGCCACTTCTGGCACCGTTAAAGTCAACATACCAAGTACCCATCACAATCCCTTATCTCCCGCATTACATTATTTGCCATTTGCCACTCGGTTTCCTCTCCCCCACTTCACCCTTGCCGTTTTATTCGCCCTTTCTTCTTGTTTGCCTTGATGTCTTACTTGGCTCATTTGCTCGTTTGGTTGAAATAGTTGAGTATTTATTCCTAAACAAAGAAGCCAATATCTATGGATCCTCATCCGCTTGCCAATCTTTTTAAGAGATCCAATTATGATGAACCAATTCCTAGTGATTTGGATGCACTAGATTATCTTTATAAGGTTTTGCCTGAAATCCGTGAAGTGACTCACGATAGATCTTTGAATAAAAATCATGATTGCAATGATTTTATTATAAATTATTTTGATGTCAATTGTGCTAATAAGATGCAAAACCCTAAGCTTGGGGATGCTAGTTTTGCTATATCTACTACTTGTTGCAATGATCATGATTGGGGTGATTCTTCTTATGATCTTGAAAATTTATTTAAGCCCCATGATGAATATGAGATTGATAATATTGTTTGCAATAATATTGAAAGTGGGTTCGGAAGAATGTCAACTTTAGATCCCACATATTTGGAGAATGTTCAATCTTATGAAGTTTTTGATAAAAGTGGGTTTGGAAAGGTCATGACTTTAGTTAATTATAATCCCACTATTTTGGAAGAGTATCAACTTTGCTTGCATGTGGATCGTGTTGAGAATATACTTTCTGATAGCTATTTTGTTGAATTTCCCTATGATCCTACATCTAATTATTATGAGAGAGGAAAATATGGTTATAGAAATTTTCATGTTACTAAATTACCTCTCGTTATGTTGAGATTGCTATTGTTCCTTTCCGCTTCCTTGCATATGCTAGTTTTTGCTTGCTACGATAATTTGTTTGCCTATAATATGCCTATGCATAGGAAGTATGTTAGACTTAAGTGTGTTTGTCACATGTTTTATGATGCTCTCTTTGTGCCTCAATTCTTGTCCTTCTTTTGAGCATCATTGAATCTCAATGCCTAGCTAAAAAGGCTTTAAAGAAAAGTGCTTGTTGGGAGATAACCCAATATTTTTCCTTGCTGCTTAGTAATAAATAATCCATCTAGCCTCTGTTTAGATGTGGTTTTATGTTTTAATTAGTGTGTGTGCCAAGCTAGACCTATTGGATCTTCTTGGATGATAGTTATTTGATCTTGCTGTAATTTCCAGAAACTTTGCACTCAGTGCCCGAATTATTGAAAATCACCAGAACGTGATAAAATACTGATTCCAATTTCTGCTGATCAATAAACAAATTGTCTAGGTCGTCTAATTTTGGTAGGATTTTTGAGATCCATAAGTTTGCGTTAGTTACAGATTACTACAGACTGTTCTGTTTTTGACAGATTCTGTTTATCGTGTGTTGTTTGCTTATTTTGATGAATCTATGGCTAGTAAAATAGTTTATAATCCATAGAGAAGTTGGAATACAGTAGATTTAACACCAATATAAATAAATAATGAGTTCATTACAGTACCTTAAAGTAGTCTTTTGTTTTCTTTCTCTAACGGAGCTCACGAGATTTCTATTGAGTTTTGTGTTGTGAAGTTTTCAAGTTGTGGGTAAATTCTTTTGATGGATTATGGAACAAGGTGTGGCAAGAGCCTAAGCTTGGGGATGCCCATGGCACCCCCAAGATAATCCAAGGACACCAAAAGTCAAAGCTTGGGGATGCCCCGGAAGGCATCCCCTCTTTCGTCTACTTCGATCAGTAATTTACTTGGAGCTATATTTTTATTCACCACATGATATGTGTTTTGCTTGGAGCGTCTTCTATTATTTGCGTCTTTGCTTGTTAGTTTAACACAATCATCCTTGCTGTACACACCTTTTGAGAGAGCCATACATAAATTGTAATTTGATAGAATACTCTATGTGCTTCACTTATATCTTTTGAGCTTGATAGTTTTGCTCATAGTGCTTCACTTATATCTTTTGAGCTTGATAGTTTTGCTCATAGCGCTTCGCTTATATCTTTTGAGCGTGATAATTTTTGCTCTAGTGCTTCACTTAGATCTTTCAGAGCACGGTGGTGGATTTCTTTTAAAGAAACTATTGATCTCTCATGCTTCACTTAGATTATTTTGAAGAGTCGTTAATAGCATGGTCATTTGCTTAAAATTAATATACTTGGTATTCAAGATATGTGAAACTTTCTTTTGAGTGCTTTGAATACTAAGAAAAGTTTGATGCTTGATAATTGTTTTGAGATATGAAGATGGTGATATTAGAGTCATGCTAGTTGAGTAGTTGTGAATTTAAAGAATACTTGTGTTGAAGTTTGTGATTCCCGTAGCATGCACGTATGGTGAACCGCTATGTGATGAACTCGGAGCATGATTTATTTATTGATTGTCTTCCTTATGAGTGGCGGTCGGGGACGAGCGATGGTCTTTTCCTACCAATCTATCCCCCTAGGAGCATGCGCGTAATACTTTGCATTGATAACTTCTAGATTTTTGCAATAAGTATATGAGTTCTTTATGACTAATGTTGAGTCCATGGATTATACGCACTTTTCCCATCCTTCCACCATTGCTAGCCTCTCTAATACCGCGCACTTTTCGCCGGTATCATACACCCACCATATATCTTCCTGAAAACAGCCTCCATACCTACCTATCATGGCATTTCCATAGCCATTCCGAGATATATTGCCATGCAACATTCCACCATTCCGTTTATTATGACACGCTCCATTATTGTCATATTGCTAGCATGATCATGTAGTTGACATCGCATTTGTGGCAAAGCCACCATTCATAATTCTTTCATACATGTCACTCTTGTTTCATTGCATATCCTGCACATCACGGAGGCATTCATATAGAGTCATACTTTGTTCTAAGAATCGAGTTGTAATTGTTGAGTTGTAAGAAAATAAAAGTGTGATGATCATCATTATTAGAGCATTGTCCCAAGTGAGGAAAGGATGATGGAGACCAAGATTCCCCCACAAGTCGGGATGAGACTCCGGACGAAAAATAAAAAAAGAGAAAATGAAAAAAAGAGGCCAAAAAAGAGAAGGCCCAAATAAAAAAATAAAAAATGAGAGAAAAAGAGAGAAGGGACAATGCTACTATCTTTTTACCACACTTGTGCTTCAAAGTAGCACCAAGATCTTCATGATAGAGAGTCTCTCATTTTTTCACTTTCATATACTAGTGGGAATTTTTCATTATAGAACTTTGCTTGTATTTTCCAATGATGGGCTTCCTCAATTGCCCTAGGTCTTCGTGACCAAGCGAGTTGGATGCACACCCACTTAGTTTCTTTTGTTGAGCTTTCATATACTTATAGCTCTAGTGCATCCGTTGCATGGCAATCCCTACTCACTCACATTGATATCTATTGATGGGCATCTCCATAGCCCGTTGATACGCCTAGTTGATGTGAGACTATCTTCCCTCCTTTTGTCTTCTCCACAACCACCATTATATTCCACATATAGTGCTATATCCATGGCTCACGCTCATGTAGTGCGTGAAGGTTGAAAAAGTTTTGAAAATGTTAAAGTATGAAACAATTGCTTGGCTTGTCATCGCGGTTGTGCATGATTTAAATATTTTGTGTGGGGAAGATGGAGCATAGCCAGACTATATTATTTTGTAGGGATTACTTTCTTTGGCCATGTTATTTTGAGAAGACATAATTGCTTAGTTAGTATGCTTGAAGTATTATTATTTTTATGTCAATATGAACTTTTGTCTTGAATCTTTCAGATCTGAATATTCATACCACGATTAAGAAGATTTACATTGAAATTATGCCAAAGTATCACTCCGCATCAAAAATTCTCTTTTTATCATTTTCCTACTCGAGGACAAGCAGGAATTAAGCTTGGGGATGCCTGATACGTCTCCAACGTATCTATAATTTTTGATTGCTTCATGCTACTTTATTTACTGTTTTGGACTATATTGGGCTTTATTTTCCACTTCTATATTATTTTTGGGACTAACCTATTAACCGGAGGCCCAGCCCAGAATTGCTGTTTTTTGCCTATTTCAGTGTTTCGAAGAAACGGAATATCAAACAGAGTCCAAACGGAATGAAACCTTCGGGAACGTGATTTTCTCACCGAACGTGATCCAGGAGACTTGGACCCTACTCCAAGGAACAAAAGAGGCGGTCACGAGGGTGGGGGGCGCGCCCCCTGCCTCGTGGGCCCCATGTTGCTCCACCGACGTACTCCTTCCTCCTATATATACCTACGTACTTCAAACGATCGTAACAGGAGCCAAAAACCTAATTCCACCGCCGCAACTTCCTGTATCCACGAGATCCCATCTTGGGGCCTGTTCCGAAGCTCCACCGGAGGGGGCATCCACCACGGAGGGCTTCTACATCATCATCATAGCCCCTTCGATGAAGTGTGAGTAGTTTACTTCAGACCTTTGGGTCCATAGCTAGTAGCCAGATGGCTTCTTCTCTCTTTTTGGATCTCAATACAATGTTCTCCCCCTCTCTCGTGGAGATCTATTCGATGTAATATTCTTTTTGCGGTGTGTTTGTTGGGACAAATGAATTGTGGGTTTATGATCAAGTTTATCTATGAACAATATTTGAATCTTCTCTGAATTCTTTTATGTATGATTGGTTATCTTTGCAAGTCTCTTCGAATTATCCGTTTGGTTTGGCCAACTAGATTGGTAGTTCTTGCAATGGGAGAAGTGCTTAGCTTTGGGTTCGATCTTGCGGTGTCCTTACCCAGTGACAGAAAGGGTTGCAAGGCACGTATTGTATTGTTGCCATCAAGGATAACAAGATGGGGTATTTATCATATTGCACGAATCCACCAAAACTACTTTTAAAGGTGTAATTCCTGGGGTAGAGGCCCGCTGCACGGGCTCCATAACACTGGAGGTGGTCTTCGGATCTCCGGATAACTGCCGAAGCGAGGAGTTAATCTTCGACATCGTCCCCTTCCGTAGCGGCTATCATGCACTACTTGGACGAACCGCATTCGCTAGATTCAATGCGGTACCACCCTATGCATACCTCAAGCTCAAGATGCCAGGACCTCGCGGGGTCATAACAGTCAACGGAAACATGGGCCGCTCTCTCCGTACAGAAGAGCATACTGCAGCCCTCGCGACAGAATTACAACGCAGCTTCCCCCGGCAAACCACCAATCCGGCGACAACAACTCCGAATACCGTCAAGCGAGTCCGAAGTACCCCGCAACAGGATCGCCAGGCACGCCAAGAGCGCGACTAGTAGTCCGGCCTCCGCTCCAGCCCTACTAAGGCAGCATTCATGCCGCGCGTACACAGTTACGCACTCAAAATACCATGGGCATAGGCGGAGGCGCAATAGTGGCACAGCCAGCAGTGCGGCTCAGCCGCGACATACTTTAATAACCCCCTTTATCTTTCAGGAACCCGCTTTCGGGAAGCTTCTCCAGAAGAGCCGAATTATCGGACTTTCACAGGATAGAAATCCAAGGAGGCAAAAGGCGTCCTGCACAAAGGGAATACCCAGGTGGAATCTATCACTGGTGGAAAAAAGGCCTTTGGTCGCGGTTCGCAACTGCCATTAGTCGCGGTTGGGCAACCGCGACCAAATAAGCGCGACTAATGCCCCCCACCTTTAGTCGCGGCTGCTTAAGAACCGCGACTAACGGCCCGTCCACGTGGGCGCCAGCGGCCGTCAAGGCGGAGGACCTTTAGTCGCGGTTCTTCCGCCAACCGCGACTAAAGGCCGCCACAGGTTTAGGGTTTTAGCCCCCCTAAACCTGTTTTCTGTTTAATTTGTATTGTTTTATTTCTTTTGTGCTTTATTTTAATTTTGAAGGAGTTTCATATATTCTACGGCACTACATACATGCATATGAATGTACAATTTCAAATAAATTTGAAATTAGAACCAAAAGAATTCAAGAGGAATATACAATATATATTCAATATCATCGGATGACCATATACAATTTTGAACAAGTTTCCATACATGATTTAATGCATATAAAGTTCTACGTCCTCGTAATAGTGTTCTCCTTTAGGATGGAGGACTTCCCTGCTGAACCATCCAGCTAGTTCCTCTTGAAGTGGTCGGAAGCGAGCTTCGGACTAAGCATCATCCGGAGGTTATTCCTCCGAGCATTGGTATCACTCGGAACCCGCTCAGAGGTGTATCTCGGATCATCTCACGACATATAGTATCCACATAGATTGGTCTCCGGTGGCTGAATATCCCCGGCATTCTTAGGCTTTGACCTTTTGAATTCTAGCTCTTTTTGAATTCACCGACCTTTGTATCTCTGAACCGTCTCCAAACCCTACGAGGCAAAGAAAATTAAATGAACAAGAGAGTTATTAGTTACTTGATATTAGGAAATGAACGAAATAGGCCGATCGATATAGAGCGCAAATGAATGAAAATAATTACTTCTGCAGCATTCTTCTCATGCCGCCCCAAAGCTTTGGATCCATATTCAGAGAGTCGTGGACGAGACATTATGAGGTTTTAACTTTAATTACTAGCAGAATCCATGGAACTCGCGGACACGATACATGCACAAGACGTCATCCATAACTCATCGACTAGCCCGCCACATACCCTGCATGGAGTAAACCAAAGAGAATGTGCTCAAGACAGAAACACTCACCCAAAATGGTAAGGAAATAGAATATCACTTTTGAGTTCCTGCTTTGTAAGAAACTGCCACAGGTCTGCCTCCACGTCGGCGGGTGACGGCTCCAACACATGTCCATTAACGATGTGTGGGTCAATGAACCCAACATCATGGATGTTCCTTACTCTGCATTCCTTAATCTTCATTCTGCATGTATAATAGCGGACACAACAATATAGTTAGGACATATATATAGTGCAGGCAATATGAACGAGATGGGGTAGAAATTAATAAATCACTTACGTAACGTAGCAACCGATGATAGATTTGTCGAGCTCAAGCAGATTGAAAAGCTGGAACAATTCACTCAGTTCAATTTGTACATAGTAATGTTTGAAGTGATGCTCATGTCTAACTTCCGCATAAATATATTCTTTGGCGTTTTTATTTTTTATGTAACCCTTGTACCATTTCAGCAGACCTTTCATTTGTGGAGGTAGATCCTTTTCCTGAGCAGGCTCGACGAGAGGCCCATTCTTTACATATGTAATTACTACCTCCTACACTGGCGCCACATCAAGGCCTAACAGTTCACGAAGAGTAATACCTACGTTGGCCGCTTGTTCTCTCGCACTCGTTACTAATCCTTGCTGCCGCAGCTTGTATGATCTCGGGGCATCCGGACAGAAGGCTTCCACTATAAGCGGGGCAATCGATTGTTTACTTTGTTCCCCGAGCTGGGCAACTTGTTTCCGCTTATTTTACTTTCGCCTTCTCCCGCTCTTTGTTCTCCTTGAACATGAGTGCCTGCCTCACAAGTTCATGTGCATAGTCGTTAGGGCAGATTCTTCATGGCTTGGGACGGTGTGCTCAAAATGACTTAGCCCACTTCTTTTGCTCATCGAGAAAATACTGGCTTGGGCTCGGGCTCTCTTTTCTTCTTGCAGTCCGCCTTCCATTTCTCCAAATCAGCAGCCGCTGGCCGACTTCCTCGGCACTACGTTCCCAAGGCCTTGTGGGGAGAGGCTTGATGATGGCTCCGGTACCTTTGTGGTCTTAGGTACATAAGGGTCCGGGTTAATAATCCAGGACTGCTTCTTTGCCGGAGGTGGATTGGGGGGCGGCGTCTGATCACCCGCCGGACGAGGACTGGGGGGCGGCGGCTGATCACCCGCCGGACGTTGTGGACTGGGGGGCGGCGTCGGCAGACGTGACGGAGGTGTAGGTGAACCGCCACCACCACCACCACCACCACCAACGCCACCGCCACCACGACCACCGTAGGGGTGGACTTGTTGTCCTTGGCGCCTCGCTCGAAACTTGATAAACTTCTTTTGCCATAGAATGAAATGGCGCTTGACATCTCCAAGTCTTTTCTCCCCTTCAGGTGTAGCAATGTCAATCTCCGTGTCCTCAAACCCTTGGACTATGTCCTCCACCGTGACACGAGCATAGCCATCTTGAATGGGGTTGTTGTGGTGGAGTGCTCCGTAAACATGGTAAAGCACCGCCGATGGCTACCTTCATGGACATGTTCCCGATAGGATAATACAGATGACATTCTTTCATCTCCTTTATATCGCCCACGGGTAGCGAGGAGGCTCCGGTGCAGTAATTTCGACCACCAGAGGCTCCGGTGCAGTAATTTCGACCACCAGAGGCTCCGGTGCAGTAATTTCGACCACCAGAGGCTCCGGTGCAGTAATTTCGATCGTCGGTGCATCTGCACCAGCCGGTGGGGCCTCCGTGGAAGCCACGCTGCTTCTCCGCTGCTGGCTTCCGAGATCCGTTGGATGATCTTCATGCTGCACCCGAGCTGCATCTCTTTCGGCTACTAGTACACTCATGGTTTTCTTCATCACATCCATTTCCGATGCCAACCGCGCCACAACATCTGATTCCCGATCCATCTTTCTCTTACGGCTTCAGAATCAGACGGGTCATCGCTCGGGGAACCCTATTTTCCACGGAATGTGCCCCATGCCTCATACACGCCCTCCGTGTTCAGGATTCCCGAGGGCTTTTGTCGGTAGCGTCGTTCTCTCTGTTGAACTTGATCTTCCCTGTTGAGCATCCTTCATTGCGTCAATAAGGGCTTGGGTGGGTTTAATTAATTTGCCCGTAAACACACTCCCTGTCTCCGGGTTCAGCGTTCCCCCATGCCCGTACCACCAGCTTTTGGCCCTTGGGTCCCATCCCTCCGCATTCGGGACGGATTCCTCGTGCCCTCAGCTCGTTCTCCATCTTCTCCAACCGAGGCACCCAAATGCGATACCCTCCTGGCCCCATAACATGATTGTACTCCTTCTTAGCCGCATTTTCCTTATTTTTTTCGATATTTGAATGAACTGCTCCGATTTCTTTTGCTTCACAAATTCTGGCCAATCATGTTTCAGTTTCTCATATTGTCCTTTGAAATCCGGAGTCTTGTTCTGCTTGACAAAGTCATGGGCTAGATTTTGCTTGAATTTCCGAATGCGTCGGCCATCTTATGAAGAGCGAACTATTTGACTAGCCTCCTCCTCTCCTTGTTTTCCTCAATCTTGTTACCCTCCTCATCGAATTTGTTGTATTCGGAGGTAGAACGAAATGTTCCATAAGCTTCTTGAAGCAATCTTTTTTGTTCTCTTATCGACAAAAGTGAAACCATCAATTCGTGCCTTCTTTGGCTCATTCCACTCCTGGGCGGTGATCGAGACGTTGTCTCTAACAATGGCTCCGCATTGGCTAACAAACTTGGTGGCGTTCTTGCGGGGCTCCAGTGACCTGCCGGTTGCCTTGTCGACAACCTCGATGGTGCATGTTTCTCCTTGTTTCATCGTCTTGGTTGCGCCACGCTTTGACGACGTACTCGATTGTTTCGACGATCCGCCGAGGGCTAAAATAAGAAAGAGAGTCGCGTTAGTACACACATATTTATTCAAATCAGTTAGTTTGTATCACCAGAGGCTCAATGTATATATATACCTCGGCGCCGGAGGTGGTTGCTACTTCCATTTGAAGATCGCTGCGTTTATCGACGTTTGTTCGCATCATCTTGTCGACGGGCGCCTTCATCTTCACCGTCAAGGGTCAGATAAGAAGAGATATCATCTTCTTCTTCTCCGGTCGGCACATATAGAATATCGCCGTTTATGATGCCGAACATATGTGCTTCACCGTCCGGATCATAGTTGTCCATAATCGGGTCAGCTCTATCGTCCGCCATTATGTCAGTCCTGAAAACATGTAGTAAAAACAAATTAATTAAGTGAAGAAGGCGGTGGCGGTGGCGGTGGCGAAAGGACGGTGGCAAAAGGAGGCGAGGAAGGGTGGGAGAGGGTGTCGCGGTAGAGCGCGAGACGGGCGGCATTTACGCAAGGCGTCACGGAGAGGGAGGCGAGGACAACACACACGGAGAGGGAGGCGAGGACAACAGACAACCACGTCTTCACGAATGTCATTTTGTGAAGAAACTTTGCAAGCAATTAAACATTTGTCAATGTTTGGTAAAAAAATACAATTTGTTTTTGGTTTTCAATTTGGAATGTTATACATTAGATCATCATGCATATCATATTTTCTCGCATTTTCCGATCCTAGGAAATTTCACGCAACTCAAGGACCCTCGGAGAGAGTTGGAAGTTTCATTATTTTCATATTTGGGATTTCTCAAATTTTGGAAATAGGATCATTGGATTTATTTAAAATTATCTTCATAAAGTTTTCCTATAAAAATCTCAAGAGAGGGAATAATATGACTTTCCCAACATTTAGGAAAAGCGAAGATATTATAAATAAATCAAATTTGGTTTTCGAAAGATTTATTTTGCTTAGGCAAAATGAGCATTTAAGATTTTTATGCATGTTGCAGTTTTTAAAAGTTCATTTTGTTCGACTCATTTTTAGGAGTCGGGAAAATTTGTTTTATTTAAATCGGAGTTCGTTTGATATTTTATTTATTTCGCTTTTGTTTTAATAAAAAAAACAGCGCTGCCCCCTGGACCGAGGCCCAGCTGCCCAGCCAACCAACCCAGGCCCAGGCGCCCGACCCAGCGCCCGCCTCCCTCTCCCTCACAAGACGCCGCCGCCCGAGTCCCTTCGGGGCGACTCCGCCGCCGCCGCGGAGTCCGGCCTCGCCCGGCTCCGTTGCCCCTTCCCATTGGAGCACCCCCTCCTATTTGTTTTTGGTTTACAGGAAGTAGCCGGAGGTGGCCTTGGCGGATGCACTACCAGGTTGCGTCGAGGGCGGGCGAGCGAGGCGGCTGTGGGCGAGGGAGGCCGGCGGGCGTTGAGGGCAGGCGAAGCGAGGCGGCAGTACCGAGGCCGGGCGCCAAGGCTGTAGGCGAGGGCGACGGCGGGCGGCGTCGAGGGCGAGGGCGACGGGTGGCGTCGAGGGCGAGGGCGACGGGCGGCGTCGAGGGCGCGGCAGAGACGAACAGGCGAGAATCAGAATCGGAGAAGACGAGAATGGGAGCCTTGTATTTATAGCCCCCCCCCCGTTAGTCGCGGGTGGCGACGAGACCATGACTAAAGGTACCCTTTAGTCATGGTCGCCTGCCCAACCGCGACTAAAGGGTTTTTATGGTTTTTATGCCTTCGCGCCCCTTTAGTCGCGGTTGGCGGCGAGACCATGATTAAAGGTACCCTTTAGTCGTGGGTCGCCTGCCCAACCGCGACTAAAGGGTTTTGGCGGTTTTTTATGCGTTCCAGCGCTTTCACCTTTAGTCGCGGTTGGTCTGCTAATCATGACTAAAGGCCGCATGAGTTTAGGGTTTTAGCCCCCCAAACCTGTTTTCTGTTTAATTTGTATTGTTTTCTTTTTAATTTGTATTGTTTTCTGTTTAATTTGTATTGTTTTATTTCTTTTGTGCTTTATTTTAATTTTGAAGGAGTTTCACATATTCTACGGTACTACATACATGCATATGAATGTACAATTTCAAACAAATTTGAAATTAGAACCAAAAAGAATTCAAGAGGAATATACAATATATATTCAATATCATCGGATGACCATATACAATTTTGAACAAGTTTCCATACATAATTTAATGCATATAAAGTTCTACGTCCTTTGTATCTACGAACCGTCTCCAAACCCTACGAGGCAAATACAAATAATATGTCAAAAATAAAACTAATTCAATTCAATATGTTAAAATACAAATAATATATCAAAAATTCAGAAAAATAGAACTAATTCATTTCAAAATTCTAAAAATACAAATAATATTTCAGAAAATTCAGAGAAGTTCTTCGGCCGCCTCTGTCTTCCCACAAGTTCTTCCGGCCAGTCTTCCCGCCCATTCTTTCCGCCTATGTCTTCCCGCCATTTCTTCACGCCTCTATCTTGGCGTATCGATGCTCCTTTTATAGGCACGGCGCCGCTTACGCTTTGTCTTGTTCCTCCGACAGTATGTCAGGCGCTACCCACGCGTCTGTCTAACCTTTAGTCCCGTTGCACCAACCAGCCGGGACTAAAGGTTAGATGACCAGCTCTGGATTCCTCTTCTTCCCGCCATTTCTTCCCTGTCTTCCCGCCTCTTTCTTCCCGCCACTTTCTTCCCGCCTCCTGTCTTCCCGCTCCCATTTTTCCCGCCATTTCTCACTACATATATGTAGCCCGGCTTGGCCAGCATTATCACATCTCTACAATCTCTCATCACTCTCTCATGGCTTCCACCGCACCCACTCTAACCTACCAGTAGGTGGAGGAGCTTTGCGCCTCGAACTACCCTTGTCCACCGGGCTACCGCGTCCCCACCGGCTGGAGCCTAGCGCCCGGCGTGCCGGTCCCTCCCGTCCCTCGTGGTACTGCGGTGGGCGGCCATCACGAACCACTACTACCTCGACCTCACGCCGGAGCAGCGGATGAATCCCGCTGGCATCCCGATAACCAGCATACTTGGGACGCCTTCTTCATCAATCGGGCGTGAGAGGGCGCTCGCCAGTATGAGGAGGACGGTGCTGCCTCACGGGAACTTCCACGAGGCCGGGCCGTCGGCTATGGTGGTATGGCGGACTGCAGAGCGTCATGGACTACATCACGGCCGGCGATATCCCCCGCCTGCGCTACCCTCAGTTCGAGCCACGAGCGCCGCCCGACGACAGCGACGACAGCAGCGACGACAGCAGCGACGACAGCAGCTACGACTTAGAAGGCGATGACTACCCGTACAACGACGACGGCGGCTATGAAGACTACGAGTATGCATATTATACGCCTAGGCAGGAGTATGACTAAATCACTCCAAATTTCATGTATCATCAGTGGTATCTCGAATCATTCAAAATGGACACCAAACACATCACGGGTAATATAATTCACATGATCCATTCAACAAAGTTTGGTACAATAAATTATTACACATCATTTTTCTTCCCTTGTGTCCCTGCTTGCTTACGATTGTGCCGTATCCATGGAGCATCCTCATCATTTAACTTAATGCTTGGGTCGGTGTTCACTTTGAAGGGCGGAATTTCAGCAAACATATTATAAACTTCGACATGTCCGTCTTGTCCTCCACTCCCACGATGTTTCTTTTCCCCGAAAGAACAATGTGGCGCTTTGGATCATCGCATGATGTCTTGATCGCTTTTCTTATCTTTCCGCTTTCCTCGGTTTGCTACTCATGTCCTTCACATAGAAAACCTGAGCGACATCTTTCGCTAGGACGAATGGTTCGTCAAGGTAACCAAGATTGTTGAAATCCACCATTGTCATTCCGTATTGCTGGTCCACCTTTACCCCACCTCCTGTTAGCTTGAACCATTTGCACCGGAACAAAGGGACCTTAAAGGAGGGTCCATAGTCAAGTTCCCATATCTCCTCTATGTAACCATAATATGTGACCTCTTGCCCATTCTCGGTTGCTGCATCAAAGCGGACACCACTGTTTTGGTTGGTGCTCTTTTATCTTGGGCGATCGTGTAAAATGTATTCCCATTTATCTCGTACCCTTGGAAAGTCGTTATAGTCGAAGATGGTGTCTTGGCCAACATGTACAGCTGATCTACAACATCATTGTCATTCATTAAATGTTTTCTCAACCAACTGCCGAAAGTCTCCATGTGGGCCTTCCTAATCCAGGATTCAGGCTTCCCGGTTGTCGAACGTAAAATATTCTTGTGTTTCTCAAAGCACGGAGCCACCAAGCTGGAATTGGTCAAGACAAAGGTGGTGTGCTTCACCAGAGAATGGCCGTCCATACATATCGTTGATTTCATTCCGATCGTGCCTTTTCCACTTAGTCTCCCCTCGTGCCGCGATCGAGGAAGACCAATCGGCTTAAGGTCAGGAACAAAGTCAACACAAAACTCAATTACCTCCTCATTTCCATAGCCCTTGGCGATGCTTCCTTCTGGCCTAGCACGGTTACTTAACATATTTCTTTAATACTCCCATGAACCTCTCAAGGGGAACATATTGTGTAGAAATACAGGACCGAGAACGAAAATCTCTTCGACTAGGTGAACCAGGAGGTGCGTCATAATATTGAAGAAGGATGGCGGGAACACCAACTCAAACCGACAAGACATTGGATCACATCGCTTCTGTAACCGTGGTAGAACTTCCGGATTGATTACCTTCCGAGAGATTGCATTGAGGAATGCACATAGCTTCACAATGGCTACTCGAACATTTTCCGGCAGGAGCCCCTCAAAGCAATCGGAAGCAATTGCGTCATAATCACGTGGCGGTCGTGAGACTTCAGGTTTTGGAACTTTTTCTCCGCCATGTTTATTATTCCCTTTATATTGGGCGAGAATCCAGACGGGACCTTCATACTGCTCAGGCATTCAAAAAGATGACCTTCTCTTCTTTGGTCGAGCGTAGCTGGCACGACCTTGAAACCATTCGGATGCCGGTCATCGTGGTCTTTCAAAGCGTTCTTTGGTCTGCCGTGCTTCCTTTGTATCATTTGTCTTCCCATACACGCCCAAGAAGCTTAGGAGGTTCACGCAAATATTCTTCGTAACGTGCATCACGCCGATTGCAGAGCGGACATCTAGGACTTTCCAATATTCTAGCTCCCAGAATATAGATTTCTTCTTCCACATGGCTGCGTGCCCGTCGGCTCCCTTCGAACTGATTGTCCGCCAGACCCTTTCCAAAGATGACTTTCAAATCCTTGACCATATCAAATACCTCAGCACCAAGCGTTCCGCAGGCTTCGCCGGTGATCTGCCTTGCCGTTGTAATGCTTGCCTTTCTTTCTTCTTGGATGAATTTTCGGAAGAAATCGGCGATGCCCAAGGTACACGTTCTTCTTACAATTTGGCAAATGTACACTTTCAGTCTCATGTAAGCAGTGCGTGCATGCATTGTATCCCTTATTTGACAGTCCCGAAAGGTTACTAAGAGCAGGCCAATCGTTGATGGTTACGAAAAGCAACGTCAGAGGTCAAATTCCTCTTGTTTGTGCTCATCCCACACACGGACACCACCCCACAGCTGTAAAAGTTCATCAACTAATGGCCTTAGGTACACATCGATGTCGTTGCCGGGTTGCCGGACCTTGGATGAGCACCGGCATCATAATGAACTTCCGCTTCATGCACAACCAAGGAGGAAGGTTGTAGATGCATAGAGTCACGGGCCAGTGCTATGGCTGGAGCTACGCTCGCCAAAAGGATTCATGCCATCCGCATTTAGAGCAAATCTTATGTTCCTTGCGTCGGCTGCAAAATCTTTGAACCATCCGTCGATCTTTCTCCATTATGCGTTCCATCTGCGGTGTGTCTCAACTCCCGTCCGACTTACGGTCCTCTTTGTGCCATCGCAACAACTTGGCATGCTCTTTGTTCCTGAGCAGACGTTTCAACCGTGGTATTATAGGAGCATACCGCATCACCTTGGCGGGAACCCTCTTCCCGGGTTTCGCCCTCAACATCGTCACCGTGGTCATCGCCTCGATCTTATAACGCAATGCAAAGGTGCATACCGGCATTCATTCAAATTCTCAGATTCACATGGTAGAGGATGCGATCGTTGATGCATGCATGTATCTTCGTAACCTCTAAACCTAGAGGGCAGACAACCTTCTTTGCTTCAGACGCATCTTTGGCGGGCAACTTCGTTATCCTTTGGAAACATATTCTTCAACATTTTCAGCAAGTTTTCAAATGCCGAGTCAGCTACACCTGCCTCGCCTTCCATTTCAGCAAATCCAGCAGTGCAGCCCAGCTTTTTTCAGACCATCATCGCATCCGGGTACAGCGCCTTTCTGTGATCCTCTAACATGCGATCCAAATTCTCCCTCTCCTTTTCAGTTTCGGCGTCTCCGTGCATCAGCAATGGTCCGACCAAGATCATCAACGGGATCATCACGTGCCTCTTCTTCACCTTCCCTTCACCTTCAAAGCATCCTCCATGAAAGTATCACCGAAATGAGCAAGATAGCTTTCATCGCTGAAATCATCCCCTTCTTCATCTTCTTCCATTATAACCCCTCTTTCTCCATGCTTGGTCCAACAATTATAGCTTGGCATGAAACCGTGCCGAAGCAGATGCATGTGAACATCTCTTGAGGAAGAGTAACCCTTCCGATTCTTACAGATAACACATGGATGATAACAAAACCCCCGCTTGTTCGCATTAGCCACTACGAGGAAATCTTTCAAACCCGTAGTGAACTTCGCCGGAGAGTCGGTTACCGTACATCCATTGCCGATTCATCTGCATTATTATAATATAAAATATATAATTAACCATCATGCATTTGTTAAACTAACTAGCTACAAACAATATAAATTAAACAATGAACTACACACATGCATATTTTATCAATGACACATCAAAGGTTCATCAAGTTGCTAACATGATCGAGGAGTGTGGCTCCAACACTTCATGTCATGTTTGTTTCATGCTCTTGGGGCATTTCATCAAACACCTTATGTGCATAAGAGGAACCAAAAGCAAACCTACACCCACTTGTGAAGAGAATGGCTCCAAATGGCTAAGTGTTGGCTGCTGGATGGGTATATATAGGGAGGGCTTTAGTTGCGGTTGGCACGGCAAACCGTGTCTAAAGGTGCCCGAAGGCCTTTAGTCGCGGTTGTCCTGGCAAAACGCGACTAAAGACCATCACGCGGCGCCTTGCCACCGAGCGCCCTGGGCCCAGGCCTTTGGTCGCGGTTCACCTCCAGAACCGCGACTAAAGGTCCCATTAGTCGCGGTTCCTACAGCTTCGCGACTTATGGGGCTGTACGGAAGCCTGTTTTTCCACCAGTGTATTCACGATCGTTAATACCTATTTTATATACCTATATGCGGCCTGCCCTTGGATAGGACATGTCAAATAGTCCTATTTATCTCTGCTTAATGCATTCATTGTAAACATACGCTTGGACGTATTATACATCAATGGGAGATTATATACATCGTTAGCTTATTATTCTTATCTGCACATTTGTTTTTATAAATGTTTATTTACTATTGCATCCTTACACTTTGGTACGTTTAGTTTGCCAGGGGCTTCTTATGGCGCCCCGTAATACGGCAAGATGAGTCCGAACACTTTCGACAGTGCGACACCCCGAACTTATAGCATTATATGCATCAGCTCCAAATCATGTCTTGGGTCAATAGTTGGGTTAGCCCGGGTCCCTTGTTTTGGTACCTTACCTTCCGTTATATCGGCTAAGGTAGCGCAGGGAGAACTACTGCGATTGTGTCCAGGTTCTTTCGGACGAGCACCTCAGTAGAGAAAGCCGAAAACTGACCGACATGATGAGGCGAGAGCTGGTCGCTGTTCGAGAGGTCTTAAAATCCTTAAAGATTTTTCCGCTTTAGGCGAGGAATCGGCCTCGTCCGATTTAGGCGTATATAGCGCCCCAATTCGGCCTTCCGAATTCTAGGGGCTTCGCCGAAATTTAAAATTGTAGACTTCTATGGCTAAGTGAAAGTTATAAAGCCGCATAGTCCGATTGCCTTGTTCGCTGCGCCAGACACCTCCTTTAGGGACCAAATGTTTGGATAAAGAGTGTCTGGGTTTTCCACGAACACCCCAGTACTAGTTACGTGGGGGCAGAAGACGACGACTGGCCTACTTTCAGAATTTTATAAACAGTCGCATAGAAGGTAATATTTTAAATCAAACAGCGTTATATAGCGCAAGTAACTTCGTCTTTATATTACAAAAATGACAGAAGTGAATTCACTCCAAAATCGTGTCCTTGGTACATTCATCGGCCACGAGACGAGCGCCTTTCATAACGCCATCATAATATTTTTTCGGATACCGATGCGCCTTGCCCTCTGGCGGTCCATCCTTCACCAGCTTCTCCGCATCCAGCTTGCCCCAATGCACCTTTGCACGAGCAAAGGCTCGGCGGGCACCCTCAATGCAAACTTACCGCTTAATCACTTCCAGCCGCGGACAGGCATTCACCATCCGCTTTATCAGGCCGAAGTACCTGCCGGGCAAGGGCTCACCAGGCCACAGCCGGACTATGAAATCTTTCATAGCCACTTCAGCCGCCCTGTGGAGTTCAACCAATTGCTTCAGTTGCTCACTCAGAGGCATCGACTGTTCGGCTCCAGCATACTGGGTCCAGAACAGCTTTTCCGTGGAGCTCCCCTCCTCGGTGCGGTAGAACTCCGTAGCATCAGATACGCTGCATGGCAGATCTACGAATGCCCCTGGAGAGCTCCGAATTCAGGTAAGTAAAAGAAACGCCTCCTCCACATGCTTGCTTTGCATAAAGAATGTCTTACCCGCCGTTATCTTCTTGGCCGCCTGGATTTCCTGCTGGGCCTTGTCGGCTTCGGCCTTGGCGTCTTTCATGCTCACAAGGGCCTTCGCAAGCTCAGACTCCTTCGTCTTGTAGTCACGCTCCAAGGACTCGAACTTCTTGCCGAGCTCCTGGAGCTCTTGCTGTACCTCGCCCACCCTAGGATTATGCTTTTCACGCTCAATACGCTCCAAGGCCGCCTTGTCTTCGGCCTCGGATAGCGCCTTCTTCAGGGACGCCCCTTCGGTCGTGGCCCCTATTACCAAATCATGACACTTTCTTAGGGTCACCAATTTTTTCTATCCTTTGTGATATGTGAATGCGGTATTACTCACCTTTGTTCTCTTCGAGCTGTCTCTTCGTGAGGCCGAGCTCCCCATGGGCCTGCTCCAAGTCCCGCTTGAGTCCGGAGACTTCCGCGGTGCGGGCAGCAGCGGCAACTAGCGCCGCCTGTTTATTCACATGAACACCTACTATTAAACTCCTGTGGATTATAATTGACCCTCTATTTGGCTTTTCGTTCCGAACACCGAATAGAGTATCAGGGACACTTCACACACTTTTTACTTACCTCAAAGCCTGTTAGGAGGCTGGTGCAGGCTTCGGTTAGTCCGCTCTTGGCGGACAGAACCTTCTGAATCACCGCACTCATAAGAGTGCGGTGCTCTTCGTCCATGGGCGCCATGGCGCCAGCCAGAACTATCAAGACGCCTCTAGCGTAGCTGAAGTCATCGGCATGGATGGCTCGCCCTCCTTAGCGAGGGGCTGCTTGCCTGAATCCGGAGCCTTTGGAGGCTCCGGCATAGTGTCTTCCTGGGAGCCTGACTTGCCGCGGCTCCCGTCGGCACAGTCTACGGGGATCTTGCGCCCCGTGAGCCCGGCGTCTGGGGTTTCGCCTTGAGGCGTCTCCGGAATTGCCTCCCCTTGCTCAGGAAGCCTTTGGGATAACACTTCTGTGTCACCCGCAGGCCGAGGGGAAGTGGCCGTTGGAAGCGAATTGATCGCCGAATCGCTCAAAGACTCATCCGATGAGGATACCTCGGGATGGGCCCTGGCCGGACTGCATATGCGTGTTCGGCATTATAACAGACTATGAAGCAAAATCGCACTAAAACACAATAGAAGTGCGGATACTTACGATCTTACTAGGGGCTTCCCCCTGGGCAGCCACTCCTCCTCGCTGTAGGCGGCCGTGGTGGAAAAATCCGGCAGGGACACCTTTCCCTTCTTGGGTGTCCTGGCCTCCCTCTCCGGGGCGGCTTCCCTCTCCTTCTCCTCCCCAGTGCGGGGAGGTGGCATTTCTTCGTGATCCTCCCCACTTCCCCGAGAGGAATGTGCCTCGTCATCCTCGGACGACGAGCCTATGACGACCTTGCACCAGGGACCTTTCCTGGTCCCCTGGGCCGCCTTCGTAGACCCTTCGGCCTCCCCGGATGGGGCGGCCCTCTCTTTCTCCTTCTCCTCCTCCCCTTCATGGGAGGAATGTGCCTCGTTGTCTTCGGACGAGGCGTCCTATACGGCCTTGCGCCGGAGACCCTTCCTGGTCCCCGGGGCCTTCTTTTCAGCCTTCTTTTCTAGCGCCTTGTGGGGCGCCGGGACTAGCATCTCCATCAGGAGAGCGGTCGCCGGACCTTCTGGCAGCGGATCCAGACAGTCGATCCGCTTCGCCGTCTCCACGTACTCTTGATTCAGTACACACAATAACTTAACATCTTCCCATGAGTCTGCTGGGAAAGCTACACCTGGTGATGGTTAGAAAACTCACCGGACGGGGGGACCGCGCGACATGGAGTCTACGGTCCTCGGACGTGGGAGGAGGTGTTTCGGTACCCTTAAAAAGCACCTTCCATGCGTCCTTAATTGTCATGCCATAAAGCTCTCGGAGTGTCCGGTGTTCGGCCGAGACGAACTCCCACAGATTAAAAGCCCGTCTTTGGCACGGAAGAATTCGGCGGACGAGCATGACCTGGACTTGATAAGCTTGATGTTCTTGTCAATCATATTTTTTATACAGTTTTGAAGTCCGGTCAGCTCCGCAGGCTCGCCCCAGGCCAGGCCCTTCTTCTCCTAGGAGGTGAGCCGCATGGGAATTCCAGATCGGAATTCGGGGGCCGCCGCTCAGTTGGCACCGCGCGGCTCAGTGATATAGAACCACCCCGATTGCCACCCTTTCACGGTCTCCGCGAAGGAGCCGTCGAGCCAGGTGATGTTAGGCATCTTCCCCACCATGGCGCCTCCGCACTCCACTTGCTGGCCGCTCACGATCTTCGGCTTCACGCAGAAGGTTCGTAGCCACAAGCCGAAGTGAGGCTTGATGCGGAGGAAGGCCTCGCACACGACTATAAATGCCGAGATGTTGAGGACGAAATTTGGGGCTAGATCATGGAAATCTAGCCCGTAGTAGAACATGAGCCCGTGGACGAAGGGATGAAGTGGAAATCCCAGTCCACGGACGAAGTGGGTGAGAAACATGACCCTCTCGTGGGGTTCCGGAGTTGGAATGATCTGCCCTGCATCCGGTAGCCGGTGCGCGATGTCTGCGGCCAAGTATCCGTCCGCTCGAAGCTTCGCAATGTGCTCCTCCTTCACGGTGGAGGCCACCCACTTGCCTCCTGCTCCTGACATGTTTGGCTGTGCAGAGAAGGCGTGCACTAGGGCGCTGGAGCTCGAGGAGGCAAGCATGGATTAGCAAAGGAGGAAGAAGGCGTGGGTGAAAATGCGGGACTCTTATCCCTTCATAGAGGCGACGAAAGCGGTGCGCCTCCCCACTTGCCCGTTGAGGGTCGCTTATTTCCCAAGCGCCACGATAGATGGCGCGGTGGGGTTACCCATACCCGTATTGATGGGACTCCCGTGATAAGGGGACATGATCTATGCTTTGACAAGATGTGCCGACGAAACCGCCTCGCAATATGCGCTGTGGCTGGTTGTGGGAAAATGGTTCGAATGATAAACCGACCGTAGTGTCGTGTCACGTTGTCTAAAGTTGTCAGAAGATTACATTTGTGAAATATTATTCTCTCTGTGGTGGTATGCGAAGATCATCTTGCAGATCCGGACACGGTTTAAGTGCTCGATAATTACTTTGGAGTATTCGGAGATGGAACCCGCCTTGCAATGTCGAAGACAAACTGCGCGCCGGACTCATCGTCATTGAAGCCTGGTTCAGGGCTCTTGAGGAGTCCTGGATTAGGGGGTATCCGGATAGCCAGACTATATACTTTGGCCGGACTGTTGGACTATGAAGATACAAGACTCAAGACTTCGTCCCGTGTCCGGATGGGACTCTCCTTTGCGTGGAAGAGAAGCTTGGCGATTCGGATATCATATTTCCTTCCTTGTAACCGACTGCATGTATACCCTAGCCCTCTCCGATGTATATATAAACCGGAGAGTTTAGTCCATATGAGGACGATCACAACATTCATAATCATCATAGGCTAGCTTCTAGGGATTAGCCTCTACGATCTCGTGGTAGATCAACTCTTGTAACACTCATATCATCAATATCAATCAAGCAGGAAGTAGGGTTTTACCTTCATCGAGAGGACCCAAACCTGGGTAAACATTGTGTCCCTTACCTCCTGTTACCATTAGCCTTAGACGCACAGATCGGGACCCCCTACCCGATCCGCCGGTTTTGACACCGACACACGTACCTACTAGTTGTATAGTGGTAGTACTAGTAATATAGTTAGGAGTACAAACTTGGTACTAGTAGGAGTAGTACTAGTACGGAATGCTCCTACTCTATCAATGAGCCCCGTCTGACACCAAATTTCTTGGCTTCCGTGCTACAGCTAGATCTTCCCCTCGTTTCTGTTTTCCAACCCGGCGGCGGGCGAGGTGTCGGTTTGCTCAACGGTGGTCCCACATGAAAGTGAAAATGCTAGGCAACATGCCTTCCCAAGCTATGTGTCGTGCCAGACGGGCCGTGGAGTAATCTCGATTCCCAGGCGTCTGGGGATGCGACGCGAACACGGCAGACCTTTTCCTTTTACTAGCAATGTGCCCGTGCGTTGCGACGGATCCAAAGTAGTAGAATAGTAGTATTTGTTCACAAACTTGAAAGAAATCACTATTGTTTTGATATACTCCTAATATATTACTCCCTCCGTACCTAAATATTTGTCTTTTTGAGATTTCAAATGGACTATCACATATGGATTATATAGACATATTCTAGTGTTTCTAGCAAGATGCCCGTAGCGTTGCATGAAGTTGATGGAAAAGGTAAGCACAACTTATAAATTGACGGATGGAGTACTAGTTACAGTGATGCATATAATTAAGCAAAGGGATCGCACATGTCGGTATTGACTGGAACGAGAATGCAACAACACAATAAGAATTAAGGCCACGATGATGCGATTGCAGTGGTGGTTATAGAAGGCAAGAATAAAGATGGATCCATGAACGTATGACCTACTCTTCCTCAACTTAGTGCGCCGGGCCACCGACCGGCGGCTTTTGTGGCGAGGTCGAGGTGCTTCTCAGCAAAGGCATCCAAGGCTTCCAGCCGGTTGAGGAAGGCCAACGTCGTAGCGTCCTCACTGGCCTTGTAGATACCTATGTACATGATTTGCTCGTACACGTGGATGTGTAGGTCGACGAATTCTTGCAGGCGGCGCCATGTGGCAGCGCGACCTCAGTGGACATTCTTCGTGGCTTCGGTGGGTAGTCGCAGGGCCACCAGTGCTTGAAAGAGGTTCCGGCCATGGAGGCTGATTAGGGTCGCAGGTAATGAGGAGCCCGGGCGTGCGGGATGGAGGAGTACGGCGATGTCGTCCGCGAGCTTCTTGAGGATGGTGAACTTGTTGTTGGTGGCAACGATCATCTAGTCCAACTGAGAGTCGTAGTTGGCGTCAACGCCGGCCATCTACCAGCCTGTCTCGAACACCGTCTGGAGATGATCCTCGGCGCCATGCCGCAGGCCGACGTTGTGGTCCATCTGGCGCGGCAGCTGGCGCCACGCGCGACGCCGCCATGGAGTGGAGTGAGATCTTTTGCGCTTAGTGTAGGTGCCTAGGCAAATGCTTAGGTGCGTACGATGTGGTAGATGCATTGGAATGGAGGGGCGCCTTTATATGAGGGCAATGAGGGCGAACTGCGTTGCATTCACATCGTGCAGCCTGTTTCCCGGACCTCCTCCCATTACTTCCCTCATGCATTAATTGAAGGAGGATGCATTGGCCGTTCAACATATCGGGAACCGCTACTCCCTCCCTCGTCTGCATTAAAGCCGTATCGGGAACTGCGCCGCCCGCTGTCAAATCGAATACTCCCTCCGTCTAGGTGAGTATTAAGTCATCTTACGAAAACCAAATAGTAAACACATAGGCGTGGTGCATTAACTCTCACGTTGTTTCTTATTTTTTGACATAAATAGAGGAATCAACCAATAAGAGATGTGGGGCTTGTAGGCTTTTAATGACTTGAGACTATCAAACATGACATGCAGTGGTCAGTTCATTGCACAAGAACAAATACAACCCACGTCAGCACACACGCATCTTGTAGCATCACATCCAATGGCTATAAAAGATGAATGAGACCAAATTATATCTCATCTAGATGAGTTCTAGCAAAACTGTATTAATAATACTTAGTACTCCTGCGCCATGTATCATATATTAGTATCATGTAGTACTTTATTTATTGCCATGTATGACACATAGTACTCAACTCTCTCTCTTTCTTTATTTAATTCTATGACACCTCATCAAAATTGCTAAGGCTAGTACCATTACAACCAGCCTTAGCAAATACTCCCTAAACATTAAGTTGTCTCGTTTTCCTCTCCACCTTGGTCACCTAGATGGAGGGAGTATACTGCGTGGGCTTTTCCTGCGCGGTAGGAGGCGGGGCATTTCTGCCTAGTCGATTCAACAGAGCCGCGAGAAGACGAGGGAGTAGGCTGCTGCAAATGTAGGGCTGTGTGATTTGACATCGAGTTACTGCTGGACAGGTGGGGCCCCGTGATTTGACTTGCCATTATCATTTTAACTGCGGCGCTACGACCGGCGTGAGTCTCCCGATTCCTGACCACCTCCATACAGGTGCCTCTCCCAATGCTCCACCATGTAGTAGAGGCTGGCTCTTTCATGAGAGCCCACTTCTCCACTTTTTCCTTGCCTCTCTTTCCTCCACATATGCAAAAATGACATGTAAAGCGTACTATTGTACTTAGGTTGGTCTTAATGGAGAGTATCATATACTAGTATCATGCATATGATACTTTTGTATGATACTACATCCGTAATGCATAGTATCATGTGTTGGTATCATAGGATAGTTTATTTATTGTCATGCATGACACATAGTAGCACATCATTTAATATGATACTACAGTATCATATTATGATACTCAACTCTCTCTTTTCTTCATTTAATTCAACGTCACCTCATCAAGATTGCATAGTTGGCATGCATGATACTACTCCCATTACAGGCAGCCTTACTTGCTCCTACAGGTGCTAAGCTTGCCACATAGGCATAATGTCTGATGTGGCAAGTTAATCGAGAAGAGAGAGACTAGTTTGGTGACCCAAGGAAGAAACGGTGCTAAGTGAGGGAGTCCTGGATTAGGGGGTATCCGGACAGCCGGACTGTTGGACCGTGAAGATACAAGACTCAAGACATCGTCCTGCAGTACGGAAGGGACTCTCCTTTGCGTGGAAGACAAGCTTGGCGATCCGGATATTATATTTCCTTCTTTGTAACCGACTCCATGTAAACCCTAGCCCTCTCCGGTGTCTATATAAACCGGAGGGTTTAGTCCTTAGAGACAGAATCATAATCATCATGTGCTAGCTCCTAGGGTTTAGCCTCTACGATCTCGTGGTAGATAAACTCTTGTAACACCCATATCATCAATATCAATCAAGCAGGAAGTAGGGTTTTACCTCCATCGAGATGGCCCGAACCTGAGTAAAACATTGTGTCCCTTGCCTCCTGTTACCATCAGCCTTAGACGCACAGATCGGGACCATCTACCCGAGGTCCGCCGGTTTTGACACTGACATTGGTGATTTCATTGAGAGTTCCTCTGTGTCGTCGCTGCAAGGCTGGATGGCTCCTTCAATCATCAACAACGACATGGTCCAGGACGAGACTTTACTCCCCGGACAGATCTTCGTGTTCGGTAACCGCGCTGCGGGCCAATTAAGCAGCCATCTGGAAGCAGATCGGCGACTACGTCCACGCCGTCAGGTTAGGTCCGGAAACTCGAAGCACATGGCTGATACCCGCGGAGACCTGATCTTCGACAGATCCGGGCCTACGCCGGGAGCGCCGAACAGTCACGACAAGCACGACTTAGACCTTCTATCTGACAATACTCGGGATATCGCGCCTGTAGAAGCTCCGGACCAAAATATTGGGCAAATCGCATCGTCCGAGGATGGGTGGATGGAACCCGCCCCAGAGGCTGCGCACCCATCGGCGATAGAGCCGAGCACCGGCTTCACCCCCAAGGAAGCCTGTGTCACCGGACCCCCGGACCTGTGTCCGGCTGTAGGTCGCAGTCCGCGCACCCCCGAGCCCGCCGAATCTGGACGGGCTCCGATAATGGAGTTTACCGCTACGGATATCTTCCAGTACTCCCCCTTTGGCGACATGCTGAGCTCAATAAAGTCACTCTCTTTATTAGGAGACTCTTGGCCGAACTATGTCCGGCTCAGAGGGGAAGAAGGCGACGAAAAAATCCGTTGCCCACCCACCACCCACTTCATAGCCACTGTCGACGATATATCAGACATGCTTGATTTCGACTCCGATGATACCGACGGTACGGACGTAGGCGCAGGAGACGATTCAGAACCAACGGGGCACTGGACTGCCACCTCGTCATATGATATATACATGGTGGATACGTCTAAAGAAGGCGACGACAACAAACCGGAGGAGAAAACCCCGGGACAAAGCCAAAACGACGGCGCAGACGCCGCTCCAAGTCCAGCAACAGTAAAAATAGCGCTAACAATGCTAGAAAGATCGACACCCTAGTCAACCCCGAAGGCAAGAACAACCATATGGACCCAGCAATGGAGCAGGATGAGCCAGGTCACGCCGAACATAGCTCGGAGCAGACGCCCGATCACAATGATCCCGAGAGACGAACTCATCAAACCGCCCTGGGACAAGAGCACAGTCCGGATGACGATGCATTCATCATCCCGGAAACACGTTCGGAACGAGATAACCTCCATAGAAGGCTTATGGCCACTGCGAGAAGTCTAAATAAGCAAAAGCAAAGGCCTAAGGCCGCACAGGAAATGCTCAATCGCAGATGGAATAAAGTGCTAGACACTGAAGAACAGTACGGCGACGATCGCCAAACAAAGAGCTATCCACAGCGCAAGCTGCTACCAGAATTCGACGACGAGGCCGTTCCACCAAAGAGCAATACAGCCAGTAGGCCGAACCAACCACTTCGTAACCGCAATAGAGCAGCTACTGACGCCGCACACGATTTACGTGTGCTGCTGGATAAAAAGGCCGGCACGAACAGGTCCGTCTATGGACCTAGAGGACATGCCCCGGCGCAGGACTATGGTCACCAGAACGATCAGACCGATCGGATACCAGTTCGGAATCAGCACCGAACACAACAACAGCCAACGGCATGCCACAACACGTCTAGATACAGAGGGGCTGCTCACCCTTTGTGCTTCAGCGAAGAGGTACTGGACCATGAATTTCCACAGGGTTTCAAACCTGTAAACATAGAGGCATATGACGGAACGACGGACCCCGGGGTCTGGATTGAGGATTTTATCCTGCATATCCACATGGCCCGTGGGGACGACCTCCACGCCATCAAATACCTTCCCCTCAAATTGAAGGGACCAGCTCGACACTGGTTGAAAAGCCTCCCTGAAAATTCAATCGGAAGTTGGGAAGAACTCGAGGATGCTTTCAGGGCCAATTTTCAAAGGACCTATGTCCGACCCCCGGACGCGGACGATTTAAGTCACATAATTCAACAGCCCGGAGAGTCCGCCCAAGAAGCTTTGGAACAGATTCCTCACTAAGAAGAATCAAATCGCCGATTGTCCGGATGCGAAGCCCTAGCGGCTTTCAAGCACAAGATCCGGGACGAGTGGCTCTTGAACACCTCGGCCAAGAAAAGCCGAGGACAATGGTAGCCTAAACAAGCCTTATGACCCGCTTCTGCGCAGGTGAAGATAGCTGGTTGGCCCGTAAAGGCACCAGCGACCCAAGTACATCCGAAATCTGGGATGGCAACAGGAAGCCACAGCGCAATAAAAACAAACGTCAAAACAAGGAAGAAAGTCCGGACAATACAACGGTCAACGCCGGATTCAGGGGTGCTCGACCCGGTCAACAAAAGAATCCATTTAAAGGCAGCAAAGAGGAACCGTCTAGCCTGAACAAAGTCCTGGACAGACTGTGCCAAATTCATGGCACCCCCGAAAAACCTGCGAACCACACTCACAGAGAATGCTGGGTCTCCAAGCAGGCAAGCAAATTAAATGCCGAACACAAGGGAAGAGAAACACCAAGTGAAGACGAAGATGAGCCTCGCCAGCCGAACACTGGGGGACAGAAAAAATTCCCACTAGAGGTAAAAACGGTAAACATGATCCACGCGACTCACACATCCACGAGAAGGCGCAAATGCACGCTCAGAGACGCATACGCTATAGAGCCCGTCGCACCCAAAGATAACCACTGGTCAGCTTGCCCGATCACTTTTGATCACAGGGACTACCCGACTAGTATTCTGCATGGAGGATCAGATGCCTTGGTGCTCGACCTAATAATCGACAGATTCCATCTTACTCACGTCCTCATGGACGGCGGCAGTAGTCTTAATCTAATATACCAGGACACTGTCCGCAGGATGGGGATAGACCCATCCAGAATCAGCCAAAGTAACACCACCTTTGAAGGGGTGATACCAGGCGTTGAAGCCTACGGTAGGGGCTCCCTCGTACTGGAGGTGACATTCGGTTCCCCAGGCAACTCAAGAAGCGAAGAGCTACTCTTCACCATCGCCCCCCTCCAAAGCGACTAGCATGCATTGCTTGGGAGAACGGCCTTCGCCCGCTTCAACGCAGTACCGCATTACGCCTACCTTAAACTCAAAATGCCCGGTCCACATGGCATCATCACCGTTAACAAAAACACAGAGCGTTCCTTACGCGCGGAGGAATACGCGACGGCTCCAGCAGCCGGACTCTAAGCGGCCTCTAATACCAGAAAGCATGATTGGCCGTTAAGACCACGGACACGGTTAGACGAGTCCGGCAGCCCAGATCCACCTGATCTAGGCACCACACGTTTAATCCCATAGAGGACACCAAGGGCTATAGATAATTAATAAAGCCCAATTCTCGGCTTGACCTTATTAACAGGCCAATGTCTCACACTTTTACTATCCATTAGTGATAGCCAACTTTTCGCACGCTTACGTCATACTCTTCTACATGAGTTTTTCCTTTTACAGACACCATTAAATGCGACACCCTCCGGTGACACTGCACAACGGGGACAAAGGCGCAGACGTGCAGCAGGGCCCTGCTCAAAGGTTTCTCTTTTGATTAAGCCCCTGTGTAAACCTTCTTTATTGTCTCTTGTTGCTTACACATCCCATGGGTACTACACCCACAGAGGATACTGCCGTTATTGGCATTTCGCCACGACAGACTAATGCACGTACCTGGGAATACAGGGTCCATAATCTGTATGCGTTACTCAGCCCAAGATATGTTATAAAGTCCGAATACCTTCGGGAGTGTTCGGCGTCACGAGTTTGGCCTTATATGCATCAGCTCCGAATCATGTCTTTGGTCAAATGTTGGGTTTTCCCGGCTCCTGGGTTCGCCGCCTTATGTTGCATTCTTATCGGCTAAGGCGGCCAAAGGAGAACTACTGCGATTGTGCCCTGGTTATTCCTGATGAGCACCTGAGTAGAGAAAGCAGAAAACTGACTGTCATGATATAGTGAGAGACTGTTCAACCACTCGAAGACTTATCGGAATCTTTAGGATCCCTCCGCATTAACGAAGGATCGTTTCCCGGTCATGTACACACGCGCCCATATTCGGATGCATGCAAGGTAGCAGGGGCTACATAGTAGCCCCACCGTCAAACTCCTATGGCTAAGTGAAAGTGTTACAGCTATATAGTCTGGTTGCCTAGTTCGACGTGCGATCACCTCCTTAATGGACCAAGACGTTGGATCAAGTGTGATTACGCATATTTTTCGCGAACACCCCCGCATTGTATGCGTGGGGGCTGAAGCCAACAACTGCTAACTTTCCGATTACACATATACATAAAAACGGCTGCACAGGAGGCACAATAATACTTTCGGGCAAAAAGTATAAATATAGCCTCCATAATCAAAATAACATTGTTTTTAGAATGACACGATTTTTCACTCGAACATGACATTCTTCGAGCACTGAGCCTCTATTAAGCGAGCACCTTCTACTACCTGCTATAAGATATGCTCGGCCGGACCCTGGCCGCCCACCGGATTCTGGGTCGCAACGATGGTGGCTTCCATATCTGTCCAGTATGCTTTAACACGGGCAAGAGCCATCCGTGCACCCTCTATGCACGCCGACCTCTTCATGGCATCGATCCGTGATACGGCACCAATGAATTGTTGCACTAAACCAAAATAATTGTCCGGCTTAGGCCCCTTCGGCCATAAATGGTCTATTACAGACTGCATTGCAAGACCGGACAGCCTGTGGAGCTCGGCCACAGCAGCCATCTTCTCACTCAAAGGCAATGTGCGCGTTGGAGCGCTGAACTGCGACCAGAACAGCTTTTCCACTTCATCATATTTTTGATCCTCAACTAACTTGGCTGCATCAGCCGTACACTTCGCCAAATCCGCATAGGCATCTGCAGGACTGCAGCGTCGTTCCAGAGGAGCGTACTTCGGATCTAAAAACTTCATTCGCAACAAATAGGGGTTTCCAGCCGCGATTTCTCCGGCCTGTCGAAGCTCCTCCCGCGCATCCCTCATGTCAGAACGCGTCTCCTTGGCCGCATCAAGGGCGTTCTTCAGGTCAGCCTTATTCGCATGATTTTCTTTTTCAAGAAGCCCATACCGGTTGGCAGCGTTTTCTAGCTCCACAACCATTTCGGCTATTTTGTCTTTGCTCCGGCGACGAGCAGCCTGTTCGGCTCTCAACTCTTCGGCCGCCTTTAGGGCAGCCGCATTGCTCGCCCGGGCCTGTTCCTCGTCCAGGGCAAGTTCCTCCCTCAGGGCTTCCACGGCAGTAGCACCGCCTGCAGTCGAAGCATATAAACTTTAGCATTATGCTCCTTCAGTTTTTCCTATAAAAATAATAAGGAAAGCAGAGCGCATACCTTGTGACTTGTTAAGCCGCTCCTTCACCAGTGTGATATCGGCATCAATAGATCAAATCTGCCTCCTTAGTTCGGCAACTTCAACGGACCGGTCGGCTGCCGGATCCTTAGACACCTGCGCATAAATACAGCGCGATGGAGGGAGTCCTGGACTAGGGGGGTGTCCGGATAGCCGAACTATCATCTTTGGCCGGACTCCTAGACTATGAAGATACAAGACTGAAGACTCCTTCCCGTGTCCGGATAGGACTTTCCTTGGCGTGGAAGGCAAGCTTGGCGATACGGATATGTAGATTTCCTACCATTGTAACCGACTCTGTGTAACCCTAACCCTATTCGGTGTCTATATAAACCGAAGGGTTTTAGTCCGTAGGGACGAACAAAAATCATACCATAGGCTAGCTTCTAGGGTTTAGCCTCTCGATCTCGTGGTAGATCTACACTTGTACTACTCATATCATCAATATTAATCAAGCAGGAGTAGGGTTTTACCTCCATCAAGAGGGCCCGAACCTGGGTAAAACATCGTGTCCCTTGTCTCCTGTTACCATCCGCCTAGACGCACAGTTCGAGACCCCCTACCCGAGATCCGCCGGTTTTGACACCGACATTGGTGCTTTCATTGAGAGTTCCTCTGTGTCGTCACCTATAGGCCTGATGGCTCCTTCAATTATCAGCAACGACGCAGTCCAGGGCGAGACTTTTCTCCCCGGACAGATCTTCGTATTCGGCGGCTTTGCACTTTGGGCCAATTCGCTAGGCCATCTGGAGCAGATCGAAAGCTACGCCCCTGGCCATCATGTCAGATTTGGAAGTTTGAACTATACGGCCGATGTCCGCGGAGACTTGATCTTCGACGGGTTCGAGCTGCAGCCGAGCGTGCCGCACTATCTCGATGGGTACGATCTAGCTCTGCCGCCCGAAGATTGCCACGGAGGCGAGCGATGCCGCTCCGACCCTTAATCCGGAGCCGGTTTACGCCGATCGAGGACGGTTGGTTGGACACCGCCTCGGGGGCTGAAATCTCTACGGCGATTGAGCCGAACACCATCCCTGTCCCTTGCGAAGCTCGTGACTCCCAGATGCCGGACTCCTTTCCGGACTCCGAACCTCCTGCGCCCCTGCCGGTCAAATCCGACTGGGCGCCGGTTATGGAATTCACCGCGTAGACATCTTTCAGCACTCGCCCTTTGGCGATATCCTGAACTCATTAAAGTCTCTCTCTTTGTCAGGGGAGCCCTTGCCGGACTATGGTCAGGAAGGTTGGGATTCGGACGGCGAAGAAATTCAACGCCCCCCACCACCCACTTTGTAGCCACTGTCGATTACTTAACCGACACGCTCGACTTCGACTCCGAGGACATCGACGGTATGGACGACGACGCCGGAGACGACCAAGAACCAGCGCCCATTGTGGCAATCGGAGGGCCACCTCAACTTACGATGTATACATGGTGGACACACCTAAGGGAAGCGATAACGAGGAACGACGGGACGCTGCGAAAGATAATTCCCTCGGGAAGCAGTCAAAGCAGCGGCGTAAGCGCCGCTCAAAACCCCACCTCGACAAAGATAGCGCCCACACAGACCCAGCCATAGAGCAGGGTGAGCCGGCCGATGACGAACATGCCATTGAGCAACCATCCGAACAGGCCAACCTGGACAAACAACCCGTCCCCAGCAAAGATAACAGTCCGGACGATCTCACGCCGGACACGCCATTGGAACAGAAGGACCTCCACAAAGAGCTCCTCGCCACTACACGTAGCTTGAAAAAGCAGAAACAGAGGCTCAGAACAGCGGAAGACGCACTCCGAATAAGATGGAGTAAAGTACTCAACACCGCAGACAGATACGGCAATAGCCGCCAAACAAAGAGCTACCCAAAGCACAAACTACTGCCCGAATTCGACGAGGCGGCCGTAGAGACCCCACGATCAAAAAACAAAGAGACCGCCCGGTCGGGTAGACGACCACATGGCACACATAGAGCGCCAAGCGGCGCCGCACACAAGCCGGCACGCGATCCGCACAAGGATTCGCACCAAAAGGATGGCCCAGTCAGATCTATCTATGGGCCAAGGAAACAAGCTCTAGCAAACAAGACAACACGTCAAGTGTCCGAACATCATGGCATACCAAAATACAGGGGCGCCGGGCACCCTCTATGTTTCACCGATGAGGTGCTGGATCATGAATTCCCAGCGGGATTCAAACCCGTAAACATAGAGGCATACGACGGAACAACAGACCCTGGAGTCTGGATTGAGCATTATATCCTCCACATACACATGGCCAGAGGAGATGATCTCCACGCCATAAAATACCTACCCCTGAAGCTCAAAGGGCCAGCCCGGCATTGGCTTAAAAGCCTCCCCGAAAACACCATTGGTAGTTGGGAAGAGCTTGAGGATGCTTTTCGGGCCAATTTCCAGGGAACCTATGTCCGACCTACGGACGCAGACGATTTAAGTCACATAACCCAACAGCCGGAGAGTCAGCCCGAAAATTCTGGAACAGGTTCCTCACCAAAAAGAACCAAATAGTCGACTGTCCGGACGCCGAAGCCTTGGCAGCTTTTAAACACAATGTCCGAGACGAATGGCTCGCCAGACACCTTGGCCAGGAAAAACCAAGAACAATGGCCGCACTAACAAGCCTCATGACCTGCTTTTGCGCGGGAGAGGATAGCTGGCTAGCAAGATGCAGTACCAGCGACCCATGTACATCCGAAGTCAGGGATGGGAATGGGAACCACGACGCAGCAAGGACCAGCGCCGGATTAAGGGGAACAGTCCAAAGATCGCGACAGTCAACGCCGATTCAAAAGCTCACGACAGAACAATAAAAAACTGCCCCTTAAGGATAATAGCGATGAGCTATCCAACTTAAACAAAATCTTGGACAAGATATGCCAAATCCACAGTACTCCCGGAAGCACGCAAACCATACCCACAGAGATTGTTGGGTCTTCAAGCGATCCGCAGACTCAACGCCGAACACAAGGGGCTCGACACACCAAGTGAGGATGATGACGAGCACCACAAGCAGAGCCGCGGAAAACAAAAGAATTTCCCACAAGAGGTCAAAACAGTAAACTTACTTCAAGTAACAAAAGGGGAAAATAGAGCGGCGCCCATTGAATTACGCGCCGCACAGTCTACCCTAGCGGAGTCCCAACACTGGTTGTCAAAACCAATCACCTTAGACCATCAGGACTACTCCGAAAGTATCCGGAACGCAGGATGGACTGCCTTGATACTAGAACCTATAATCGACGGTCTTCAATTTACGCAAGTCCTAATGGACAGCGACAGTGATTTAAACCTGCTATATCAGGGCACAATCCGCAATATGGGGATAGACCCAAACAGGATTAGCCATAGCAACACTTCCTTCAAAGGAATAATGCCAGGCACATACGCCCATTGTACGGGCTCCCTACTATTGGAACTTATGTTCGGCTCACCCGACAACTTCCGTCGCGAAAAGTTGGTCTTCCACATCGCCCCATTTAAAAGTAGCCATCAAGCACTCTTTGGGACGCCTTGAAGCTTTCGCCCGCTTTAACGCATAATACCGCATTATGCATCTCTTAAACTTAAAATGCCCGGTCCACGAGGCATCATTTCATTAAGGGGAAGCTGCGCGTGTCCCTCAAGGAAAGAATGTGAGACTGCCTTAACAGCTTCACCCTAATACGGCCTTACTGGCCAAAAGCTTCTAAAGCAGGTCGTTCAGACCCCGTACATGGTTAGGCGAGTCCGGCATAAATAAACATGATGCTTACTAGCCGCGTACCCCCCTTACAAGGGGCTCCACGCATGTACAACAAGAGACAATAAAGCTCAATTTTATTCATTTTTGAATCGTACTATGATTATTTCCAATTACATTTTCGCACGATCTTTTTCAAACTAAGTTCCTCTCTTTTACAGATGAACGCCGTGCTATACCGTCGAGATACGGCACAACGGAGACACAGCGCAGACGCGTGCAGCAGGGACCCGTTGCAAGGATTCTTTTCAGATTAAGACCCTGCGTAAACCTTTTTCACTGTCTCTTGTTGTTATTCATCCCCCGGTCTCTTATTATAACCGAGGAGGAGGCTGGCGTTTTGGCATCGGCTGCGTCAGAATTTTGCACGTACCTGGAGACCAGGGGCTTGTTACCAAGGGCATTGTTCAGCCCACTTTATAAAAGACCGAATACCTTAGGGAGTGTTCGGCGTCTCGAGTTAGGCCTTATATGCATCAGCTCTGAATCATGTCTTTGGTCAAATGTTGGGTTTGCCCGGCTCCTGTGTTTTGCTGCCTTACGTTCCGTTCTATCGGCTAACGCGGCACCAGGAGGACTACTGCGATTGTGCCCCGGTTCGGCCGGGTGAGCACCTCAGTAGAGAAAGCCGAAAACTGACTGTCATGATATAATGAGAGACTGGTCAACCACTCGATGACTCCTGAATCTTTTAGAATTCCTCCGCATTAGACGAAGGACCGTTTCGATCAGTGCACATACGCACTTGAATTGGGAGAGTGTGTAGCCCTCAGGGGCTATATCGTAGCCCCACCATCGAACTCCTATGGCTAAGTGAAAGTGCTAAAGCATTATAGCCTGGTTGCCTAGTTTGCTACGCCACCACCTCCTTTATAGGACCAAGACGTTGGATTAAGTGTGAAAACGCGACTTCTTTGCAAACACCCCCACACTATGTGCGTGGGGGCTGAAGCCGAAGGCTGCCATCTTTCAGGTTATATACATATATACATCAACGTCAGACAGAGGTAGTTTGCTACTTGAAGGCACAAGTATAAAAAGCTCTTACATTAAATCGAAACGCTATTTCATAAAATTACACATGTCATTCAAACATAACATCCTTCAAGCACTGCATCTCTATTAAACGAGCGCCCGGAAGGACTTCCTCAAAATAGCGCTCGACTGGTACTCGGCTTTCGTCCGAATCTGGGGACGCGATATCGGTGGCCTTCATCTCAGCTCAGTATGCCTTGACACGGGAAAGAGCCATCCGCGCCCCCTTAATACACGCCGACCGCTTCATTGCATCGATACGCGGTACCGCACCAAGGAACTGCTGCACTAAGCCAAAATAACTCTTCGGCTGGGGTCCGCTGGCCACAAATGAGTCATGACATGCTTCATGGCAAGTCCGGATAATCAATTCAGCTCGGCCCATTCGGCCAACCGATCGGTCAACGGAAGAGGACACTCCGGACTATGGAATTGCGACCAAAATAGCTCTTCCCTTCGGTGCCCCTTCTGGCCTCGAAAGTGCTCAATCGCGTCCGCAGCGCTCGCCGCTAAGTCCAGATAAACAAGATTGAAGACTCCGTCCCGTGTCCGGATAGGACTTTCCTTGGCGTGGAAGGCAAGCTTGGCGATATGGATATGTAGATTTCCTACCATTGTAACCGACTCTGTGTAACCCTAACCCTATTTGGTGTCTATATAAATCGAAGGGTTTTAGTCCGTAGGACGAACAACAATCATACCATAGGCTAGCTTCTAGGGTTTAGCCTCTCTGATCTCGTGGTAGATCTACTCTTGTACTACTCATATCATCAATATTAATCAAGCAGGAGTATGGTATTACCTCCATCGAGAGGGCCCGAACCTGGGTAAAAACATCGTGTCCCTTGTCTCCTGTTACCATCCACCTAGACGCACAGTTCGGGACCCCCTACCCGAGATCCGCCGGTTTTGACACCGACAGTGATCATTACTTAAACAATATGATCCTTCGATTGCCACCTAGGGCGGGCAACCAGAGTCTCAGGGGCTAGTATCCATATGGAGCACACCTAGCGCGTGCGTCACAACCAAAAAATATGTATTTTTCATTACATACCTCAAAGCCTCTGAGCAGGCTCGTAAAGGCTTCATTCAACCCGCTTGTGGCGGACGAAATCTTCTCGAGCACCGTGCTCATTAATGAACGGTGCTCCTCCGAGAGAGAAGCTCGCTCCAAAAGGCCAGTCAGTATGTCCGGCCGAGTGCCGAACTATGCCGGACCCTTCTTATCGCCCCCCGTGGGAGCCGAATGCTCCAGGCTCAGGGCGGCCGAAGTATTAGCTTCTGGCTTCGGCAGATCTGGACTTCTCCGTGACGACACCTCGGGGTCGCCCGCCTCATGAGGCGGAGAGGTTGGTGGGGTCTCACTCTCCATCATATCCAGAAGGAGATCCCCCAAAGACAAACTCTGTTGAGAAGAGCTGCTAGCCGGACTGCAAAGAATGGATCCTGGTTATTGTCCTCGAAGAAGGAAGAAGTACCTTCGTATTTACAATTAACTTACAGCTCAATTGAGGGCTATCCCATTGGCGGGCATGGCGCGGTGAGGACGCCCTCGGGGCAGGGCCCCCTGGTGAAGCTTTCTTCCCTTGTCTGGGCACCTCCGTCTCCAAGTCTTCGGTGGCGGCCCTCTTCTTCCCGCGAGGGGAGGCCTTAGATTCCCCTCCTCGACTATCCTCCTTTGGGGAGGTAGCAATTCCTCCGGTTTGGATGCGCAATGTGTGAAGTTCTGCTTCTCTGTTCTTCCCTTTGTCTTTCCCCGAGGGCACTTTACTTAGCACACGGCCAAGCATCTTGGCTATGGCGGGACTTGGCGAGCCTTCAAGAAGTGGCGCCGGACACCTGATTCTCTCCGCCTTGCTGAGCCATTCCTGGCCATGGAGGATTTTCAGAATAATGATTATGATAAATAGAAACGAAGTGTTCGGTTTCGGGGTTATTTACTTAGGTATCTGGGCGATTGCAGCTCAGGCCCGCATCCTCGGTGGTCTCCGAACAGTTTACTTGTGGTCCGAAGAATAATTTACACATCCCTTCGAGAGTCAGGCCGAAGAAGTGCAGAATAGTCCGCGGACCTTCCGGATTGAACTCCCACATCCGGAGAGGCCGGAGTTTGCACGGCGTCATCCGTCGGATTAGCATTACCTGAATTATGCTAAGGGGAGATCCCACGATAAGGGGAGCACGATCTCTGCTTTGCAAGGTGTGCCAATAAAACCACCTCGCAACGCATATTGAGGCAGGCCAAGTAAAACCGGTTCGTGTGGGGCCGGGCCACGATGCAGGAGCACGACGTACAAAAATTGCCAGCCGATCAGATTTATGAAGTGCTATGCTCTCTACGGTGGTATGTGAAGATCATCTTGCAGATCCGGACACGTTTTAAGTGTTCGATAACTACTTTGGAGTATTCGGAGATGGAACCCGCCTTGCAATGCCGAAGACAAACTGCGCGCCGGACTCATCGGCATTGAAGCCTAGTTCAGGGGCTACTGAGGGAGTCCTGGATTAGGGGGTATCCGGACAGCCGAACTATATACTTTGGCCGGACTGTTGCACCGTGAAGATACAAGACTCAAGACTTCGTCCCGTGTCCGGAAGGGACTCTCCTTGCATGGAAGACAAGCTTGGCGATCCGGATATTATATTTCCTTCTTTGTAACCGACTCCATGTAAACCCTAGCTCTCGGTTGTCTATATAAACCGGAGGGTTTAGTCCTTAGAGACAGAATCATAATCATCATAGGCTAGCTCCTAGGGTTTAGCCTCTACGATCTCGTGGTAGATCTCTTGTAACACCCATATCATCAATATCAATCAAGCAGGAAGTAGGGTTTTACCTCCATCGAGAGGGCCCGAACCTAGGTAAAACATTGTGTCCCTTGCCTCCTGTTACCATCAGCCTTAGACGCACAGATCGGGACCCCCTACCCGAGATCTGCCGGTTTTGACACCGACACTAAACGCGTGTACCTAGGTGAAAAGACAATTTTGAGTCTATAGCTAATTAAATGAAGCAAACTTAGCAACACCATTTCATTGGAAGAGGTCACTCCTTGGCAAATGCAATAAATACTAGTACTCCATGTGTCCTAGTGTCAAAAATGTTCTTATATTATGGGACGGAGGGAGTACGAAGAAAGAGATAGAGAGGAGTAAAAAAATACACTTATATCGAACCTTATAGCTAACCTTGTTGTAGTATGAGTGACTAAGTGATGACTATGTATGACATGCCAACATCAGATAGCCTAACGCACCGTGTTAAATCTCCAAAGGCGCGACCGCGCGAGCGACGCAACGATCGTGGTAGGTGCGACCATGATATGGGCTGCTGGCAGCCCTTGGATCCGAGATCAAACGGTCGCATGCTAAGTTGCTGAAAATTTGCAGAATAACCCTCCAGGATAGGATATTCACCCATAGGTCTAGAATCACGCCATCCAACCGTTCGATCTCAGATCCAAGGGCTCTCGGAAGCCCGTATCGTGGGAGAATGGAAAGCCACTACCCGCTGCTCGCACGCGACACCGGCAGTTCGCTCCTACTCGTCCCCGCACGTCCTTCAATACTACGGTGGTTCGCTCCTAGTCGTCCCGTCCATTCACATTACGACAGTTCCACTAATCCTAACCCTCCTCCCAAATCCATGGCGTCCCAAATCTCCACGATCGGCAGTGAGTACAATGTTAGAACCATCACCGGTGATGAGTTCGACGTCTTCAACACCCGTTCTTCCACGACGGTGAAAGGATGCCTTTCTCGCTTCAGACGCATGTTCGAAGACTCAGATGATGAGCGGGTCGCTGGGCTAGATGTTGAGTACACCACAGTCCTGGGACGAGAGAAGGATCTAAAGGACGAAGAGAGGAAGAAGCCCGCTGTGATCCAGGTTTGCGTGCATGACTTATGCTTGGTCTAGCACATATGCCATGCCGACGTTGAATGCCTGGATTTTAAGGACTTCCTCGAGAGCAACCTTGTCAAATTCGTTACTACAGACTTTGGTAACGACAAAGAAGTCCTGGGTCGGATAGGCCTCGTTGTAGGCAACACCTTCGACCTCCAGAAGAATCGGCTGGTGTCCTCTCGCCAGCCTTCAATGCTGACCATGGCAGGAGTCATGGTTCATCCTTCATACGGTAAACTGGAGAAACCTCCATACACGTTTCATCGTTATGCATGGCAGCGGAATGTACTAGATATAGACCACATCCACTACGCTGCAATGGATGGCTACATTTGTTTCAATATCTACAAGGGTTGGATGAAGAGCAAGAGCCAAGTGTGTGGTTCAAGCAAAGAAGTATCGGCCAAGAGGAGGAGGGAAAAGGACGAAGTCAAGGACGTGGACGAGGACTCCGAGTAAGGTGGCAGTGTCGTTGCTCATGGTGGTTCTAAGGCTGGTCATAGTGGGGAGTAACTTAGACTAGTAACATGCATATGTTACTAGTCTATATTACTACCTCTATAGTGCATGGTATCATATATTAGTACCATAGGTGGTCTCATTTATTGCCATGCATGACACATAGTAGCATCACATTTATTATGTTACACTATCTACCTATGTTACTATAACCATCTCTCTCTTCTTTTATTGCCTGCCACATAAGCATCTTTGCGAGTCCCAAGTGCATGACACTACTTATGTTACCCCCACTATGGCCAGCCTAATGCAGTGTCTCCGGAATAGTTGCAAAGTTTAATTTCAGGTGTGCTTAATTTAATTTGAGGGATGTGTTGTGCTGAGCCCCCAGCAGAACTATGTTATGTTTCTTCTCGTTACATTAACTCTTCAGTACGTACATACTAGTATTTCTTACATTTCATCTTTTAGTTGGTATAGTACTACCACTCGTTTCTTCACATTATATACGTATAATATATATGGCCAACATCATATAGCCAGCAGTTTAGTTGTCAAAGAATTTCATGGTGCTTAGTTTTGTCAAAGAATTCCAGGATGTTTAGTTTTATTTGAGGGGTGGGTTGTGCTGGACACCATAATTGTGACTAGACTTTTTAATAGTACTATATGCATAATTTGGCTGCATTTAGCGCTCTCTATATATACCACCTTTTTTTTAATTTCCAGTTTTGCTCCATGGCGCAATCCATCGATACTACTACTGTACAAAATTATATATTTTTTAAAAGGCTAGAGGGCGGGGTAGTCTAGCTCGGTCGGTTTCACGAGAGACGAGGGCCTTTGTGATTTGATGGCTCATTATTGCTGTCAAATCGAATAGTACTACGCCGCCAGCTGCACGCCCGGCGCCTCCATTAAACCCCTCCGTTAAACCCGCATGTAAACCGAGAATCCTACTCCGGCCACACGTCCGTTCATGAGCAGGCCGGAATTAAACGCAACACCGGCTGAGCTCCTCCCGTCCGCCCTCTGTTGAAATGAGGCCAAACGCCGGCCAAGCTAATATCGTCCGCCCTCTATTTACACGAGGCCAGACAGACAGCGGGCAAGAATCGCACCCCTCCGCCGCTCCCCCATCTCCTCCTTCACCATTTTCTCCACTCTTCCGATGGCTTCCGATGAGCCGTTCTCCGGCATATTACCCGGCTGGGTGGCCCGCCGAGCCCTCCGGATACGGGCGAGGCCGCTCGGTGCTTCGCCAATCTCGCTTGGCCCGACGGAGCCAGTTGCCGCCCCAAGCAGCCGCGTGGTTTAGCAACTCGCCGCTCCAGTTCAGCACGACGAGGAGTGGCGAGTTGCTCCACGCCAGCACGGTGGCGAGCACGCCGGTACGGGCGCAATCGCTGCCGCGTCGTACCGCGCCACCAGTGTCTGTGGTGGCCGCGCCTCCCATGTCTGTGAGCGCGCCTCCCGTGCCTGCAGCAGCGCCATGCAGGCAGAGACAGAAGCCGGGTGCGTGGAGAGCGATGAGTCGGTGGCCAGCTTCTTCGTCCGCCGCCATCATCGAGGAGAAGTAGAACACGGGAGGCCGCCACCACTTGGGACCCACGAAGGCCACCGCTGAGGCGAGGACCACGTATTCAGGTGGTTTCTTTGCCGCTTCGTCTCTTCCGAGGACCATCGTCGACCCCGCAAGTGTCTGATAGACATGAGGAAGACAAAGGGATCCGCGGGCAGCCATTTAGAACTAAAATAAGTCTAGATACATCCATTTCTAGGATAAGTATTTCCGGACGGAGGGAGTATTAATTATACAAGAGAGCCGGATTGTCACCTCTTAGTTCATGTAAATGTAATGAAATCCATCATGTTTATATGAAGATCCGGCTTTTTATACGAAATCCTTCATGCTTATATGAAATCAGTCCGTGTTTGCACGAATTTCATCTGGTTGGTTAGAGTTGTAAAATGTATGCACTGGCGTTTGATGTAAATCCTCCAGCGTAAGGAAGCGGGAGGAAATTTGCCGCTGCCGTTGGAGATGCTCTTTATGTTGGAAATAATAGAGTGACATCCAATCCATTTGAGTTAATTGCCTGTATGAATTTCCCTCTATAAAAATTTAATTGCATGTACAGTGTACACGTGACTTGCAGGGTGGCTACAGAAAGTTAAAAAGAAACAAGTCCATCCTTAATCTTGTATTCTAAGTACTCTGTGGGTTCCACTGTCAGTACAGTAGCGAAAGAAGTATATATTAAATAAGTAGAGTAATATATAATATAAAAATCTAAAGTTAAAAGACAGAATTCAAACTCATGTCATCGCGTTGCGAGCATCCGACGCTAACCAGCCCAGCACATTTTTGTTGTAGACCATGCTGGAGATATATCTCCATGTCTACTCTTATATATACTCCATTCGTTCCTAAATATTTGTCTTTTTCAGATTTCAAATGGACTACCACATACGGATGTGTATGTAGACATATTTTAGAGTGTAGATTCACTCATCTTGCTCCGTATGCCTTTTTAGGAAGGGGTCAGATTTGTCCTTGATTTATTTATGAGGTATCCAGATGGCACTGCACCGCCAAGAAAAGAGGATAACATCAAAATTATGGACTACTTTTTTTAGTATGTTGGTAAGGTCCGGTCATAGTCACTTGTTGAAATCTCTAAAAAGACAAATACTCCCTCCATCCGGAAATACTTGTCATCAAAATGGATAAAAGGAAATGTATCTAGACGCATTTTAGTTTTAGATACATCTCTTTTTATCCATTTTGATGACAAGTATTTTCGGACGGAAAATGAAAAATAGAGTTGGTGATGATGGTTTGCATGCCATCCTGCAATATAGGCAGTCGGATTTATATCTAACGGATAGAAAAGAAACTATGGCAATTTTGCAAAAATATACCCACACGTCTTTCCACGTTCGCAAATAAGGCCTTCCCTCGTTCACCCTTTTCTCTCACAAGAAAAACTACTCATACAAATGCATCTTGATGTTCCGTGCAATACATGGGCAGCTAGCTAATTTCTTTTAAAATAGTTGCTGCGATAATTGGGTTGAAGTGATATATTTTATGTCTGCCCCGAATGATTTCAGATTCACTAGTAGTAACAAAGAAAATGTTGCCTTGTTAATTAACAGAAAACAGGGTGAAAACTATCACATGAGGCCGGTAAAAACAAGGCACACTGGGTTCAGCGTCATCGTCACTACAGCTGTGCGCGCGCGAGAAGTCTACATATCGAGGGGGCTACCGACCGAGGCACCGAGCCACAATGTTTGAGAGAGAAACCAATTGACAGATTATGATCAGATCGAGTTGTCACCCTTCTGCTGTCATTGTTGGGGGGAGAGAGAAAGACGTATCGAGAGTGTGCGCGGTAGGCACAGAGGCACAACTAGCGAGTGTGTGTGTGTGTGTGTGTGTGTGTGTGTTTGAAAGAGGAGTAGATAGATTATTATCAAGATCAATGTGCGACCCTACTCCTTCGGTGCCGGGTAGTGTGTGTGTGTGTGTATGTTTGAGAGAGAAGCCAGTCGATAGATTAGTATCAAGATCGAGATGTCACCCTACTCCTTCGGTGTTGGGAAGTGTGGGTGTGTGGGTGTGTGTAGGGGGGGGGGGCAGTGACACTCACATATCTCTACTCTCATAAAAAAACAGAGTTGGTGATGATGGTGTTCCTGCCATCCTGCAATATAGGCCATCCGATTTATATCCTACGGACAGGAAGGAAACTATGGCAGTTTTGCAAAAAAATACCCACACCCCTCTCCGCATTTGCAAATAAGGCATTCCGTCGTTCATCCTTTTGTCCCACAAGATAAACTTCTCATACAAATGCATCTTGATGTTCCGTGCAACATATGGGCATCTTGCTAGTAGGGAGAAGGAGTTTGTGTGACACATATCTAGCTATATTAAGGGATAGGTAGATAGCATATGTGTGAGAGACATTATTATACTCTGAAACATTAGTGGTTGTGGGTGGGCGGAATTAACACTACTGGAATCAGCTACTTTGCCATCTGCCAGCTCTTTGCCGTCTGCTAGCGGACGGCAAATAAGCTCTTTGCCATCAGCTACCCAAAAAGCGGACGGCAAAGAAACGGATGCTGGTGAAGAGCAAGGTTACCATCAGTTGCTTTGCCGTCCCGCTCATGGACGGCAAAGATTCGTTGTCGTCGGCTAGCGGACGGCAAAGAGGGAGGGGCCCCACTGACGAAGTTACAAAAAAACCTAAGGGGCCCTCTTTGCCGTCCGCTAGCGGACGGCAAAGAGCAAAGCGGGCGACAAAGGGTGGCGGGCGGCAAAGAGGGAGGGCCCCATGCGCGTTAACGGGGCGCGCCCCACCCCTCTCTCTCTTTCTCTCCCACCTCTCGCCAGCCCCTTCGCACCACCGCCACCGCCCAGCGCCCCCCGTCGCCCCACCACCCGCCGCCACCCAGCGCCCCCCGCTGCCCGCCGCCCTGCCGTCTGGTGCCGCCACGCCCAGCGCCCGGCACCTCCGCGCCTCGCCGCCCGGCAGCCAGCGCCGCCCAGGCCGCCCGCCCCCCTCCGCCGCCCGAGCCGCACCGCCTCCTCCACCTCGCCGCCGCCACCGGCGCCCCCGCTGCCCCGCCGCCCTGCCGTTTACGCCGCCACGCCCAGCGCCCGGCACCTCCGCGCCCGCCGCCCGGCGGGCCAGCGCCCGCCGCCCAGCCGCCCGCCCCCCTCCTCCGCCGCCCAGGCCGCCGCCCCTCCTCCACCCTCGCTGCGGTGAGTCTCTTCTTCCTTTTTTTTCCTTTTTTCTGTTTTTTAGTTTTAGGTTTATGTTTAGTTTTAGGTTTATAGGTTTAGTTTTAGTTTAGTATTAGGTTTAGTTTTAGTTTAGTATTAGGTTTAGATTTAGAAGAGGAAGAAGAAGAAGAAAAGAGAGGAGAGGAGGAGAAGAAGAAGAGGAAAAGGAAAGGAGGAAGAAGAAGAAGAAGAAGAAGAAGAAGAAGAAGAAGAAGAAGAAGAAGAAGAAGAAGAAGAAGAAGAAGAAGAAGAAGAAGAAGAAGAAGAAGAAGAAGAAGAAGAAGATGAAGAAGAAGAAGAAGGAAAAAAGGAAGAAAAGGAAAAGGAGGAAGAAGAAGAAAAGGAAAAAGGAAGAAAAGGAAAAGGAAGAAGAAGAAGAAGACACCCCGACCCCGAGCCAGACCCGACCCCCAGACCCCGACCCGACCCGACCCGACCCGACACCCCGACCCGACCCCGACCCGACACCCGACCCGACCGCGACCCCGACCCGACACGGTACCCAGACCCCGACCCGGCACCCCGACACGACACCCCGACCCCGAGACCCCGACCCCGACCCCGACACCCCGACCCCGACCCCGACCCCGACCCCGACACCCCGACCCTGACCCCGACACCCCGACCCCCCAAGGCTGACCCGACACCCCGAACCCGACACCCCGACCCCCCGAGCCTGACCCAACACCCCGACCCGAGCCTGACCCGACACCTGACCCGACACCACACCCCGACTCAAACAACACCCGACACCGACATGACACTACCCGACATCGACACGACACCCCGACCCCGAAACAGCACCCCGACCCCGACACGGCACCCCGACACCGACACGACACCCGACCCCCGACACCTCCCGAAAAGGTGTTCTTTGGCCTTCCAGAGGCCAACGGGGGTCATATATTTGTGAATTATTAGTTAGGTCATATATTTTTCGATTTTGTTATGAAAAACAACATATATAATTGTGTTGATCGTGTAGTTTTAATTGTGCAATTGTTTCATCGCCATGAGGTTTGGTGTTCACGACCTCGCCGTGCGCTTGACGCAGCTCTGCCTTCGCTCGTGGGTGAGCACAAATGACAACTCCTCCTCCCCCATTAATTATTTGATCTATTCCGATGAAACTTGATAGCTAGCTATATATGTGTCTTGAATCATCGATATGCGTAACCAATATGTGTCTCCTGCTCGAAAGCGTCATAGTTATAAATATGCATGCATTTGCATATTTATAACCTTGATTCTTCGAATTGTCCAACGCTATCCATGGACAGCTCGAGTATGTGTAGATTGGGTTCGTTTTCCATATGCTTTGCTTCGATCCGACGCATATATTTTCGATTGCCTCCCTGTTGTTCTCCGGTACACATCCTCTCTGCTTATTGCGAGACGTGTATCGTGAGAACGGCGGGAGGTGCTGCCAAATTTTAACGTCCGGATCTGGAGCATAGCATGGGAAAATAAACCCAATCTACACATACACGGGTGGGATTAGACCTATCATTACCTATTAGAGTGTAGGTTGCATGGACGTAATAAAATTGACAAAGTAGATCAACTGATGAATATATACATGGTGAATTACATATATAATTGTTGTGTGTCCAGTAGCTCTGAAAGTCAAGATGAGTGACCGTGCTTGGATGTATACCGGTCACACTGGTCAGAACAAATGGAGCGCTGAATGGTTCACAAAAACTAAGGGGTTTGTGCAAGCCGCATTTGCAAATGGCCAAAAGAAAACCTGGTGCCCCTGTTTCCGGTGCGGCAATTGGGAAAAGAAGACAGAGGCTGAAATGGGCAAACACCTGCAGAAGAGTGGTTTTACGCCCGATTATATGGTGTGGACATTTCATGGTGAGTCTTCCCAACATGACCGAGCTGAGGTGGATCGTCGTCGCACCGACGAGCATGGTACCGGGATGGAAAACATGGTGCAAGGCTATGATGATGCGCGGGATTCGGACGAGGAGATGGAGGAATCTGCAAAGGCCTTCAATGAAATGTTGGAGTCTTCGAAATGACCCATTTCACCTAAATTAGCTCTTAAATGATCCATTTCACCAAGTTAGCTACAAAACGATCCATTTCACCTAAATTAGCTCTTAAATTATCCAATTCACCTAAGTTAGCTCAAAAGATCCATTTCAACTAAATTAGCTCAAAACGATCCATTTCAACTAAGTTAGCTCATAAAAGATCCATTTCAACTAAATTAGCTCATAAATGATCCATTTCAACTAAGTTAGCTCATAAATGATCCATTTCACCTTAGCTAGCTCATAAACGACCCATTTCAACTTAGTTAGCTCATAAATGATCCATTTCACCTTAGCTAGCTCATAATGACCCATTTCAACTTAGTTAGCTCATATATGATCCATTTCACGTAAGTTAGCTCATAAATGGCATACTCTTCTTGTTCTAGTCTTCTTCTTGTTCTACTCTTCTTGTTCTAGTCTTCTTCTTGTTCTACTCTTCTTGTTCTAACTTTCTTATTTTTCATTTTGCAGATTTCATTCACTTGACGAAAGCTTGCATAGATGGAGTGCTCCTTATCCCTTTCTCTGTTTCTTTTGTATCGTTGAACTATGCATGTATCGTTGGATGAAACTATTGTAATATATATGGTTGGATGCCTCTATGTTGAACTTGTTATGTATGATGGAACTATGCATGTAATATATATGTTTGGATGATGAAGTTATGTGTTGGATATCTTATATGTTTGCTCTGTAATGGCCTTTTGAAATATATCTATATATGTCATATATATTTGTGATGAAAATTGGTGGATTTAATAAAAAACAGATAAAGAGCCAATATGCAGTTTCTTTGCCGTGCCACCGACGGTAACGCTCTTTGCCGCCTTCATGGACGGCAAAGAAGACACGTGGCATCTAGCTGTGCTTCCTGGAAGCTGACCCATTTGGTCACTTTGCCATCAGTGGCAGACGGCAAAGAACCTGCACTTTGCCATCAGTGGCAGACGGCAAAGAACCTGCACTTTGCCATCAGTGGCAGACGGCAAAGACACTAGAAATTTTGCCGTCAGCGGCGGACGGCAAAGGCCTGCCGTTAGACACTTAACGGACTGACGGCGCAATTATTGCCGTCCGCTCTCTTTGCCGTCCGTCGCGGACGGCAAAGGGCCTTTGCCGTCAGCCGCCAGGAAGCGGACGGCAAAGTAGCTGTTTACCGTAGCCTCACGTTGCGAACTGTTGCCGTCCGTGGCTGACGGCAAAGGATTTTGCCGTCCGCCATTCATGCCTTTGCCGTCCGCCATGGCAGACGGCAAAGTAGCTGATTCCCGTAGTGTAAAGGGGTGGGCGTGTTAGACATAGAGTGTGTGTGTGTTTCTGTGTGAGAGACTTGTAGGATGGGGTAGAAAGACGAATTTAACCCTGGCGGAGGGAGAGAAATACAGGAAGTGAGCGTGTGTGATTCCGATGCCAACAGGGAAATGAGATATGTATGGGTGTGAGAGAGATTGCACAATTCATTCACATATCACTATCTAGCGATCGTGGACGTGCATCGCGTGAACATAAGTCAATATCTACTTCGTATCGTGGCCAAAGGTACAATATCGATTCAATGCTGTAAAGATTGGACACTCACATATCACATTTTTTTCTATTTAAATAAACCTTTTCAGTTGTGCATGCCAAAGTTACAGTGATGTTTCTTCAAACAACCAATGTAGCTATCATGTACATGTACCATTGTTACTCTTGCATTCAAATTCATTAGTCTTGGATGATTTAAGTTTCTATTTTGAAGTAATTTATGTAATATTCACATATGAATTCAACGGGTAATGCATAATTTATGAAATGGAGGCTACGTAATAATATGAGGTAACACTTTTAAGTAGCTGACTACAATATCCATTTCTTTTTGTGCCCCTCTACACTAACACGTCAATGCATTATGTTTAAAGTAAATAAGCAATGGCACTAAATTATCTATTTACACGAGAAATACATAGGCTGAGCGTTTGATCCCTTTTTTTGTGAACGCGCCACTACACCCGTACGATTGGCCGCGCCTGTGTGCATGTCCAAGTTATCGGCGCATCATCCCGAGTTATTGTCTTTTTTTCTGGTGTGGACTTCACACTAGTTGTTAACTGCTGACGCTTGCCTTGTGTACACAGTCTAGCATGACCTTCCCGCTAGCACGATCCAAAATTAGTTGAAACCAGATACGAACGATCCCGCGGGTGGCAAAATCTCCCGCCTCCTTCTAAAATTTCCGCCACCTTAGTCTTTAGCATGCGAAATCCCCCTTTTGTCCTTGGTGCACGGAGACCAACAATTACAGTACCGCCCTCATCTACATGATAGGTCGGGGCTGCTTTGGTAACTTCCGGTTCCCCCACTACACGGCACCCCCATTTCCTCTCCCTCCCGAAAAACGACTAACTCCACAACACCAGCATCTCGACATCACGCCGTCTGCATTTCATGGCCCTTTCTCCTCCCCTCTCAAACCCTAGACTGCTCATCCACCGGCGTACCATAGCCCATTCATCGCCAAATGCATCCACCTCGCCGGATGTGCTTCTGCGGCCGCATCTACCCCTCCCACCTCCCCTAGAAACAAGTAGACTGCTCATCCAGCACTGTACAACAGCCCATTCAGTGCCGGCCTTGTCCACGGCGCTGGATCTGCTTCGCCGGTACTCTCGTCAACCAACGCGCATCTGCAGCAGCTCATTCGTACGACCCACCGGAGACGCTTCGTCCACACCCCCCGGAGCCGCCCCACCGACGCCCCCATCGACGGCCTCTGATCCTCTTCGCCGACACCTTCCTCAACCCTACCGGAGCCGCTTGGCCGACACCTTCCTCAACCCTACCGGAGCCGCTTCGCCGAAACCATCGTCAACCCTACCGGAGTAGCCTCGCCTATACCATTCTCAACCCTACCGGGGCCGCTTTGCCAACTCACAAGTCCAAGGCCTCAGATCCACATCTTCGCACCCTCATCCAACCTACCGGAGCAGCTTCTGACGCCACATCCACGGTCGCAGATCCGCATCGTCGACACCACCCTTAATCCAACCACCGGAGCAGCTTATGACGCCCCATCCACGGCCGCAGATCCGTGTCGTCGACACCATCCTTAACCCAACCACCGAAGCAGCTTCTGACGCCCCGTCCAGGGTCGCAGATCCGCGTCGTTTGACACCATCCTAGTATCAGCTTCACCTACACCCTCATCCACGGCCACAGATCCGCTTCGCCCACACCGTAGTCCACCCTACCGGAGCCGCTCCACAAACTCCCTACTCGACGGTTCTGGATCTCCTTACCGGACCCCGGCAGCCAGCGCAGCGTCATCACCCTTGACGTTTCTAACCTGATTCCCACTGTCTGGAGAGATGCCAAGCACCCGCCACGGCGTAGGTACTTGTCACCTTTGAACCCGTCCAGCATCACCTGCCCGATGTACTCCAAATATACTAACTGGTCGCTGTTACTGTTGGTGAACGTTGCAGAAAATATAAAAAAATTACGCTTCACCAAAAGTAATCCATGGAGTCATCTAGCAACGAGAGAGAGGAGTGCATCTACATACCCTTGTAGATCGCGAGCGGAAGCGTTCAAGAGAACGGGGTTGAGGGAGTCGTACTCGTCGTGATCCAAATCACCGAAGATCCTAGTGACGAATGGACGGCACCTCCGTGTTCAACACATGTACGGTTGGGGAAGACGTCTCCTCCTTCTTGATCCAGCAAGGGGAAGGAGAGGTTGATGGAGATCCAGCAGCACAACGACGTGGTGGTGGAAGTAGCGGCGATCTCGGCAGGGCTTCGCCAAGCTCAGCGAGAGGGAGAGGTGGTATGGGGGGGAGAGGGAGGCGCCAGGAACTAGGGTGCGGCTGCCCTCCCTCCCCCCTCTTTATATAGGGGCCCTGGGGGGGCGCCGGCCCCTAGAGATCTAATCTCAAGTGGGGGGGGGGGCAAGGGGGGGGACTTGCCCCCCAAGTCAAGTGGGGCGCCCCCCCCCACCCCACCCCAAGGGTTTCTAACCCTAGGCGCAGGGGGAGGCCCAAGGGGGGCGCACCAGCCCACTAGGGTCTGGTTCCCTTACCACTTCATCCCATGTGGCCCTCCGGGATAGGTGGCCCCACCCGATGGACCCCCGGGACCCTTCCGGTGGTCCCGGTACAATACCGGTGACCCCCAAAACTTTCCCGGTGGCCGAAACTGGACTTCCTATATACTAATCTTCACCTCCGTACCATTCCGTAACTCCTCGTGATGTCCGGGATCTCATCCAAGACTCCGAACAACTTTCGGGTTACCGCATACTAATATCTCTACAACGCTAGCGTCACCGAACCTTAAGTGTGTAGACCCTACGGGTTCGGGAGTCATGCAGACATGGCCGAGACAGCTCTCCGGCCAGTAAGCAACATCAGGATCTGGATACCCATGTTGGCTCTCACATGTTCCACGATGATCTCATCGAATGAACCACGATGTCGAGGATTAAGGTAATCCCGTATACAATTCCCTTTGTCAATCGGTACGTTACTTGCCCGAAATTCGATCGTCGGTATCCCAATACCTCGTTCAATCTTGTTACCGGCAAGTCACTTTACTCGTACCATAATGCATGATCCCGTGACCAAACACTTGGTCACATTGAGCTCATTATGATGATGCATTACTGAGTTGGCCCAGAGATACCTCTCCGTCATACGTAGTGACAAATCCGAGTCTCGATCCGTGTCAACCCAACAGATACTTTCGGGGATACCTGTAGTATACCTTTATAGGCACCCAGTTATGTTGTGAGGTTTGGTACACCCAAAGAACTCCTACGGCATCCGGGAGTTACACGATCTCATGGTCTAAGGAAATGATACTTGACATTGGAAAAGCTCTAGCAAACGAACTACACGATCTTGTGCTATGCTTAGGATTGGGTCTTGTCCATCACATCATTCTCCTAATGGTGTGATCCCGTTATCAATGACATCCAATGTCCATAGCCAGGAAACCATGACCATCTGTTGATCAACGAGCTAGTTAACTAGAGGCTCACTAGGGACATGTTGTGGTCTACGTATTCACACATGTATTACGATTTCCGGATAACACAATTATAGCATGAACAATAGACAATTATCATGAACAAGGAAATATAATAATAACCATTTTATTATTGCCTCTAGGGCATATTTCCAACAGTTACCTGTTATGCAGCTGGCAAAAACTACAAGGACGATGTTTCTTCTGTATCTAACAGCTTGGCCAACAAAGATCCTGGACTGAGGCACTGCTATGATCTTGTAAGCGCGTCTCTCTCTCTTGTATTGTTCTGTGCCTGCCAGCGTGCTTTGCTAGGATTTTTGACCAGTAATCCCTTTGTGCAGACAATGATTTCTACTACTAGCTGCTAAATTAGATATGTAGATGTCATACATGATACTACCTCGTACCTCCGTTCCTAAATATAAGTCTTTCTAGAGATTCCACTATAGGCTACATACGGAGCAAAATGAGTGAATCTACACTCGAAAATGCATCTATATACATCTGTATATGGTCCATACTGGAATCTCTACAAAGACATATATTTAGGAACAGGGGCAGTACATTACACAAAATCGTAGGTGGCATGTAGGAATTCTAGTGCACTACATTAGGCTCCCTTAGAGTGCCTGCTAGTCCAGCATACAGAGTCATGGCTAGTTTATGGTACGCACACAATCGTTAATTGGTGGTTTAAATGTCCGCAAGAGATATGCAATGTAGTATCATGTAGAGATGTCTGAAATTAGCCGTGTCAACATGCAGATAGGGTTACACAATGAAAAAGTACAAGATGTATGTGGCAATTTCATGGAACATCGCAAAAAAAGGAGAGGCAGCGGTGAGCCTATACACTGTGCTATGGTACATCACTCCTCCATTGCAATCATCGTGACATGTTATTTGTATGCCAGTTCTATTACGAGTTATCCTAAGAAAATAAGCACCTGTGAATACAAGCTCCATGTAATAAGCCAACCAGTTCTTCTCATTGCGTTTTCAGCTTATCTTTGGTATGATCAAAAGTCTAGATTGCATTATATTTTTTTCATTTTGCTGCCCATATGGAAATTAATTTGACTTGCAAACATCACAAACTGAACCCAGTGCAGTAATTAATATGATAGGAAAACAGACCATCACTATTTGCTCAAAATGCAAATACAAAGATACCATCTACTTGGCACAATCTACTTTGGTCAATGTTTTCCATAGAGATCCCATTGCATAATTTAAACGAAGAACGCATGACCCACATTTAAATGAAGAACAATTATTTATTGAAATTCGATGGTCCAAGTGGCTGGTTATTATCATATAGCAGCACCACCTGAAAGCATCATATAGCAGCAGCAGCAGCTCATAGCAACTCATCATACAACAGCAGCAGTCCACAATTCATTATATACCAGCAGCAGCTCATAGCAATTCATCATATAACAGCAGCAGGAGCAGCTCATAGCAATTCATCATATAGCAGCAGGAGGAGCAGCTCATAGCAATTCATCATATAGCAGCAGCAGGAGCAGCTTATAGCAACTCATCATATAGCAACAGCAGCAGCTCATAGCAATTCATCATATAGCAGCAGCAGCAGCTGATAGCAACTCATCATACAGCAGCAGCTCATAGCAATTCATCATATAGCAGCAGCAGGAGCAGCTCATAGCCATGCATCATATAGCAGCAGCAGAAGCAGCTCATAGCAATTCATCGTATAGTGGATCAGAATGAAAATTTGGCAAAAAATCAGAGGAGATCCTCACCTTGTTGGATGTGCTCATCCTTCAACAGCACCTCAAGGCCATGGCCTAGGAGGAGGGGAGGGGGAATAAGGTGCCTTCTGCCGCAGTGTGGCATCAACCGTAGTTGTGCAGCGCCTGTCAGAGTAGTGTGTTGGACGAACCACAGTGGAGCAGCTGCTGGAGACCATGAGAATGAGGGACGGCGCCAGAGGGAGGAGCAGCCAGGGAGATTTGCCCCTACCCGCCGGCCATGTAGCCTAGCTGGACATAGCATCATCGAGGACCAGGCCAAATGGGACCAGTGGCGACGGCTCGCTGGAGGAACCCTAGTGCTGCAGGCAGGGGATCGAGGTAGAGGGAAAGGGGAGAGGAGATGCAAGCGGGCAGGCAATGAATGCTTGCGTGTTTGTTTTTACTTGAGGTTCAGGTGTGACACAGGCATCAGCAGTTGCATTTTGAGTGTGATATAGGCAGACAATAGAGTCATTTCACTATTCCCCTTCCCTTCAATTTTTAGTGAGGTTCTACCCGAAACACCCCCCTCCAAAGCGAAATTAGTTAAGCCCAAGCCCATAACTCAAAAATGACTTCTTTACATCTTTTATGGCTTATTTTGACAATATGCCCTGAAAAGGCGGAATCGAACTGGCCCTTAACCTGCAATTCAATTGTGCGTGAAATGATGAATCACTCCTGCCTGGTATCTGTACATTTAGGCATCATCATACATGGCATAACCTAATACATGTGCATTCCATTGTAGAATCTAGAATATGCAATGTTTATGTTAGTTCACACGTTGCACATGATGTTTAAATGCCCCTTAAATCTGGTCAGTCAAGTGATGGTCTTTAAGCCTCCTTCTTTGCTTCTTTTGTTGATATGTAAGATTTGCTCACACATCTGTTTAATTGGTTGTTTGCATCAGCCAGCCATACTAGGACTGTTTTCTTTGATTACTTGCTGTTCTTGACCTAACACTCTAACAGAGCTTGTCAACAATTTCAACACTAAGTGCTACTGTAGTGGGGCCTTGTCTAACTCATAGGTGACATAAAGGTTTGGCTGTACACTACAGTAGGCTCTCCAAGAGTACCTACTGTTCGAAGGTATGCCTAGTTTTTACATAGTGCAGAAATAGTAAATGCTCATTTCATTGTGTGAAAGTGCAAGAGATGCGCATGTTTCATTATGTGGTGTTGTTTTGTTATAATCTCATCCTTTTGTGTTCACAGACTGGAAAGTATGCATATCTATCTTCCAAGGAGACGAGTAACTAGTTTGTGTCACCTTGCAGAGGGGGTGCAATGAAGATAAGATCGAGGATTTCCAAGTACAAGATGTTAGGAAGGAGCCTTGCAAGAGAGTAGGAGCTGCGCTGAGCCTCTTCAACCTGCTAAGGTAAGTCACTATATGCAACTCAACAGTTCAATTCCTTGTTTGTTTCAGGCATAGTTAATTTGCTCTTTTCAATTGCTTTATTTGTCCTCAGTTAATGAGATGCCCAAATAATCATGCCTAATGTTCGTACTTGTATAACTATTAGTTGACATAAATAAAGGCCTTACCATTTAATTACTCTGCCGAAGTGTGCCTGAAGCTTCGAAGTCTATTAACCAACTATTATTGCATGAGGCTCACAATCTAATTTATACTACGCTAATGATTGCATAGTTTTGCCTACTGTAGTATGTTTGTATGAAACCCTCTGCTATTCATTATGCTCCCTAAGACTTTAATTGAGATACAGAATGGCCAACTGCTTGCTTATACGCAACATGCTGTCTAAATTTGTAACTTGTCTGTGTTTTTGAGTGGGCCCCAACATAATGCTCCTCTGGTGGGATTTCTGTATGCAGGCTGCACACAATATCTTTCTTATAATTTTTAAAATATCACCTGCTTATGCTTCATGATGTGTAACATTATTGTTAGTCCTGTTTTGCCATGTAGTACAAAATAGTGTCTTCCTCGCTTCACTATTGTAACTATATTTTTGCCCTAGTCATGTGTACTTACAGAAACATTTCAGGATGAAGTGACATCAACACAAAGATCTGCGAGCAGTGCGGCATGGCCGTTACCGAATGATTATGGATTGGAATTGGAATGTGCTGATGTTCTTGAGCATCAACTAGAGGTGGCAAGACAACATGTACATGATTGTCAACATTTAATCAACATGTTGAGACTAGACATGCAGGTATTAGATGCAGGAGTCAAAAAAATGAAATAAGACACTGATGTAACCATGAAGGAATTGGAGATTTTGCAGACTGAAATTTGTGCTACCTGAATCCGGCCAATCGATTATAGTTCAAATGGAGTTAAGTTGATGCGCGTCCATGATGTATGAGCTGTATTTGCCCAGTGTATGTAATTTGCTGTTTGTGTATGCTTTATTAACACCTGTGCCGAACCATAATGCCCAGTGGGTATAATCGGCTGTAATTTCTTTATTGTATAGTGTAGGATTATTCTACCTTTCTATGCCTTGATCTCTTGTTGCATAGTGTATGCTTTTTAGAGGTGATAGTATTGAGTAGGATAATTCTTTGAATGTGCTATATCATTCAAACGGGGCCAACTCGCCCGACACTACTAGAAAAGGGCTATAGATGGGGTTGACACTAATGGCGCACCAGACAAGTGGTGTGCCATTAGTATATACTAATGGCGCACCACCTTCTGATGCGCCATTAGAGTTGAAACTAATAATGGCGCACCTGGCTCACGGTGCGCCATTAGTATCAAATTTTTTTTAACTAGTGCGCCTGTCCAAACATACTAATGGCGCATCCACAGGCAGTGCGCCATTACTAGTTGTAACTAGTAATGGCGCACCTGCCAGAGAGTGCGCCACTAATGTTGTTTTTTTATTATTATTTTTATTCCTTTTTTTGCAAAACTACTAATGGCGCACTCGCACGCGGTGCGCCATTACTAGTTTAAACTAGTAATGGCGCACCGTGGTGTAGTGCGCCATTAGTATGTTTTTTTTTGCAAAACTACTAATGGCGCACCACCAGGGGGTGCGCCATTAGTAACCTGGATTACTAATGGCGCATTTGTGGTTGGTGCACCATTAGTAAGTGGGCAGCAACAAGATATTTTGGACAGCCTCTCCTCCCACACTCACTTTCTCCCCACTTCATTCTCTCCACCGCCTCCTCCTTGTCTCGGGTGCCTCCTCTTTTTCACCTCATTTCCAACATAAATTCATTCAAATTAAGTGGTTAAGTTACCTTGTTTTGCTAGGTAAGTAAGGGCGAAGCTATATTTATGTTGTTCTCCTACAACAATGTGCACATGCACTTTTTATGGCCTAGCTAGATCTATGTATGTTCGTGGTGTTGCATATGTTTGTGGTTTTGCATATGTGTTTGTGTTTGGAGGTGTACCGGTATTTGAAAATGCGATAGTTGCCAATATTTTGCCGGAATGTTGATTCATTTCCGTTTGGCGAGAATTTTGGCATTAAGCATTCTTTTTGGTCCTATTTTAGGGAAAGTCATGCCAAATTTTTTCTTGGTTCTAAAATATCGTTTTGCTCTACCCCGCAGGCGACCATGGTCCGCACGATGACCGAAGGCATCGTGAATAGGTTTTTGAGGTCCGCGAAGGCCGAGATGCTTCAAAAGAACGAGACGGAGATAAGATGTCCGTGTTGAAGATGCAAGCTGAATAGCCATATTGCGGAACCGGATTCCGGGCAGGTGCGGGACCACCTGCTCTTGCGTGGTTTCATGGATGGCTATCGGTGGCAAGGTGATGAAGATGACTCTGAAGTCGTCCATGGGGCCGGGCAAGAAATGAGGAAGGGCAGCAAGACAACCACCGCTGCTCGGGCGGGCGAGAAGACGAAGAATCCCCAGGAGATGATCACGACGGTGATGCTGTACACAGTCATCATGTAGAAGAAGATGCAGGACATGATGATGATGCTGGCGGAGCAGACGAAGCTGGACCATCGATGGGCTGGGTGCAGGACCCTCATATTCAAGAGCTGCTTCTCAAGCAGACGGATAATGCAAGAGCTGTCGCCCGAGAGAAAGCCAAGATGGATCAACTTGAGTTAGACGCGGTTACTCCATTGTATGAAGGATGAATGCCCGAGGATACCCACCTGAAAGTAACGCTCATGGCTCTGGAGATGAAGGTAAAACACAAAATGACCGACGCATGCTTCGACGAGAACATGTCATTACGCACGAACGTCTTCCCAAGGGGAACAAGTGCGCGACCAGTTTGGAGGAGGCGAAGAAAATCGTGTGTCCTCTGGATTTACCGCGACGTGAAATACCATGTGTGCATGAACAATTGCATCATTTATCGGGACGAGCACGCGGAGTCTACCATATGTCCAGTGTGCGGTGTCACTCGATACAAGAAGAGGAAGAAAGCTCCTCGAAAAGTGGTGTGGTACTTTCCGATCACTCCTCGTCTGCAGCGGTATTTCGCGGACCCTAAGGTAGCAAAGCTCCTGCGTTAGCACGCCGGATAGGGAGGAGAAGAAGCGAGAAGATGACACAAATGATCCGGAGATAGATAAAAAGACAAGATGCTGAGTCACCCTAAGGATGCGAGCGGTGGCAAGCGTTGAACTTCAATACCCAGAATTTGGGAGCGATAGAAGGAACATCGTCTTTGGGCGCGAGCACCGATGGAGTCAATCCGTTTGGCAGCCAGAGAAGCACACATAGCACCTGGCCTGTGTTCGTGTGGATGTACAACCTTCCCCGGGTTGTGCATGAAGAGGAAGTACATTCACATGAGTATGCTAATTGAAGGGCGAAACAACCAATGAACGACATCAATCTGTATCCGGGGCTGCTGAAAGAGGAGATTGACACGCTGTGGAAAACGCCAGCCAATACGTGGGATGCCGCAGAAAGAATATTTCCCTATGAGAGCCGTGACTGCTCACGACGGTGCACGACTATCTCGATTCACGGATATCTTGCGGGGCAGGTAGTCCATGGATTTTACGGATGCGTAAGGTGCGTGGATGACACAACGTATCGCCAGCTAGATAGAGATCCCGGGTCTTGAAAACCGTGTTCATGGGACATCGAAGGTGGCTTCATGACGATGACCCGTGGAGGAAACGCAAGGATCTGTTCGATGGTGAAACCGAACCCGAAAACGCCCGGTAATGTCGAGCGGCGAGGAAATAGACAAGCTGTTGAAAAATTGGAAAGACTGCCCATTGCCGGGAAAGAAGCAAAAGGCGCCAGAGCCGCTGCTGAAGATATGGAAAACGAGGTCTGTTTTCTTGGACTTGCCGTACTGGAAGATCCACCGTGTGCCTCACAGCCTTGATGTCATGCATATCACAAAGAACGTGTGCGAGAGTCTGCTTGGTACCCTACTCAACATGCCAGAGAGGACCAAAGATGGGCCGAAAGCAATGGCAGACTTGAAATCAATGGGCATCAGGAAGGAGCTTCACGCTATATATGATGATGATGATGATGATGATGATGATGATGATGATGATGATGATGATGAGGCGAAGCAGGACACAGAAAGTCGTCGCAAAGGCAAAAAGGCCAAGAAGACCGGAAATGACTACCCTCCGCGTGCTTCACTCTAAGTCGAGGAGGAGATCGAGCAGTTTTTCACCTGCCTCCTAGGAGTAAAACTTCCTTACGGTTACGCTGGGAAGATAAGCAGATACCTAGACCCAAGCAGAAGTTCAGCGGGATGAAGTCTCACGACCGCCACGCGTTGATGACGCAGATACTTCCGGTTGCAATCCGTGGGATCATGGACGCAGCGCTTCGTGAAACGCTATTTGGCCTATGCAACTTCTTCGACGTCATCTCGGAAGTCGATTGGCGTGAGGCAACTCGGAAGGCTACAGGAAGAGATCGTGGTGATACTATGCGAGCTTGAGATGTACTTCCGCCCGCATTCTTCGACGTTATGGTGCATCTGCTGGTCCATATAGTGGAGGATATCATCCAACTCGGGCCGACGTTCCTGCACAACATGATGCCGTTCGAAAGGATGAATGGTGTCATCAAAGGATACGTTCGCAACATGTCACGTCCAGAGGGAAGCATAGCCGGGGCTTTTCGACCGAAGAGTGCATCTCCTATCGCCACGAATTATCTAGGCATCGAGAACCCCGTTGGTCTGCCCGTCAACAGGCACCTCGGCAGGCTCGCTGGATGGGGTCACCGTGAGGGTCGCCGCGAAATGCATGTCGACTTCGAGGGTCGACTCGCCGACTTTGAAAGAGCAAACCTAGTCGGCGCTACAACACATAGACGTGGTCGATCCTTGGGTGGTAGAGCACAAAACCTTTATTAAGAAGACGAGAATGACCGAGGCCAACAGAGGACGGACGGAGATATAATCAAAGAGCACAACTCATGTTTCACGCGTTGGTTCAAGCAGAAGCTTTTGTCGTACCCTTTACATGAGGATTCTTCCGCGGAAGAACAACTCATATTCGCCTTGTCACAGGGCGCCGAGCACAACCTGATGACCTATGAGGCGTACGATATCAACGGTTACACATTCTACACCAAGGCCAATGACATGAAGAGCGATGGTTATCAGAACTCCGGGGTAACGATGGAATCCTACACCGGTAACGACAAGGATAGATACTACGGAAGGATCGAGGAGATCTGGGAGCTGAGCTTCTGTTGGAGAGAAGGTCCCGATGTTCCGTGTCAGATGGGCCAAGAACGTCATAAAAGAAGACCGGTATTTCACCACCATGGTTATACCCGAAGCCAAATCCAAGACCGCGGGCGCAAACGTCACCGCGAAAAATGAGCCATGGGTACTGGCTTCCCAAGTGGACCAATGCTTCTTCATTACCGACCCGCCAAAGCCCAGTCGTGTTGTCGTGAGCAGAGGCAAAAGGAAGATCATCTAAATGGATGGAGTAGCCAATGAGCAAGATTTCGACAATGCACGGGCGACCGAGGATCGAACATGACGAGCGATGATGAAGTAGCAGCATACACCACAAGAAGAAGCAGGACCACCCTACCTAAAGGACGTCCGTTCCATAGAAGAACTCCATTTGCGAAAAAGAAGGGCAAGAAGATTGTGAACAGATAGCTAGCTAAAATCGATTGTATTTAAATCGTAGACTTCATTTCTCGATTATATTTCATGGGCACCCCTCCCCTACTCAACCGCCGCCGCCGACCCCCCGCAGCCCTCCCCTACTCAAGCGCCGCCGCCGACCCCCCGCACCCCCCGCACCCTCCCCCGCTCCACCGGCATTACTGTTTGATGATATTTTTTAAAAAATTATTACCGTCTTATAAAAAAATATTACTGTTATGATTTAAACAAGTTTGAACATATTTAAACACAAATAATTATCAAACAGCATTTTAAATGCATAAAAAATTGTGGAGCCTGGGAATCGAACCCAGGACCTCCTGGTGTGAGAACTAGCTGCTGACCAGTCGAGCTAGTAGAGAAGACTTGACATGTATCAGGTCAGGTGGTAGATAACTGTTGGCTCGAGCAGAAAAAAAAATACTAATGGCGCACCTCACCCTGGTGCGCCATTAGTATATATGTACTTATGGCGCACCGCGGGGTGGTGCGCCATTAGTATTGTGGCGCCCATACTGCATCGATCCTCTCTCCTCGCCTCGCCCGCGATCCCTTCCCGATCTCCTCTCCCGACGCCACCGTCGCCCGCCGACACCACCGTCGCCCGCCGCCTCGACGCCACCGTCACCCGCCCGACACCACCGTCGCGCCGCCCTCGACGCCACCGTCGCCCGCCGCCAGCGCCGCCCGACACCACCGTCGCGCCGCCGCCGACCCGCCATGACGCCACTGCCGCCGCCTGACACCACCGTCGCCGCCGCCCTCGACCCGCCCGACGCCACCGCCGCCCGCCGCCCTCGACGCCGCCCCGACACCGCCGTCGCCCCGACACCACCGTCCGTCGCCCCGCCGCCCCGAACCAGGGAGCGGAAGCGCGTCCGGCGTGCGAACGAGCGGAGAAGGCGGCCATCTAAATCCTCAACTCGTCGACATCGTCGATTCCAGCTCTTGCAGCAAGGTATGCGGCTGGTTCGTCCCCTGTCATGGCCAGATTGATTTTTTTTCGGTAAACTAGGCAAGGGTTCGATGGATTATGGAGATTCATGGTGATTCATTAGTGAATAAATTCGTTCCAAGAACAAGATCATGGCCATTTCCTGTGCTAGCTAGAGCCGTTGTCAGCCTGTGCAAGGTTCAGAACAAGTTGTCAGTGTCTTTGTGCTCTAAACTTTGTATGAAAATAGCATCGCTAATAGTAATCACCGAGGGATAAAAAATACGAATGATATTATAGTTTTTCTATACTTCAAGTTTCTATTTTGTATATGCTCACCTGCATCTGCTCCGATATAATGTCTTTGACGTGATAATGCAATTAAAAAGCAATATTGGTTGAGAGAAATTGCTGTCTTGGTTAAGACAACTGATTTTCATACAATGGCAGCAAGGCACAAACAAGGTGAGTGGTGTGTACTTATTTCAGAGATGATTGGTGTCGGCTCAGCGGCTGCCATTTAATCAAATCATTGTGCATTATTATCCTTTGAAACCATCTATAAATAGCTCAATGAACACATCACCCATTCACACTTGATTCTCATCAATCCCACACCTCTACAACTCCACGGCCCTGAACCAACAAAGTTAGAATCGTCAATCCCACACCTAACAACTCCACTGCCCTAAACTAACAAAGTTAGAATCATCAGTTTATCTCAATTTTCAACAAGAAAGTTAGAATCTCCGGCCTCACTTTGCTCCTAAGATTACTTTCAGGTTTACGAAGGCCGTATGACAAGCCCAAAGTGCATTGCGTAATGCAGTAGGCATTTACAGCACTAGATGTATGGTGCAATTGTTCACCATGTGTGATCAATGAAACACGAACTAATTCATCACGGGAACAAAAATTTAACACACCTCATTTTAAATCTCAATTTAGGATCAAAATCACAAAATTGATGCTTTGAATAAAGAATTATGACCAAACCAGGTTCTGAAAATTGGAGTAGCAAACATATGTAGGAGAAATTGTGCTGGTTGCTCACCATGTAGTTGATAGTCGAGGTTGTCCATGGCATCTTGAAGTGCATTTTGCATCTTCGGCGCGGTTGTCCATGGCATGGAGTTTTGTACTGTTGTTAAGGTTTAGGACAAGCCCGTGACTATCGTGGTTTCTAGTAGCTAAAATCTATTTGTTCCTATTGGCATTGGCTTGATTGTTCTAAAACTCAGAACCTGTTGGACAATGACATTATTTGTAACGGCAGCATGAGAGGAGGAAGATTTTGGTTTCTTGTTCTGTATTAATAACTTCCTATAAGCAAAGCACCTCTGACGATTTTGTCAAAAGCGTGTCGAGTCGATATTCTCAATATATTATTCTTTATCAGTTTACAAGTTGATTAATTTCCTCTGATTATTCTCAAATTCTTGAATTATTTGTAATGTCTTGCAGAATTATTTGTGCCTTTGTTTTTCCTAAGTTTAGGATGCACTCTGTTAGGTTTTAGAAAAGTAGACGAGAGAGATTAAAGGGGTTGTGACCAATGCTCCTCCGTCTGTAATGTGATACATTTTTTGATAAAGGTGTCGAAATGTCTTGCATTATGGGATGGAGGGAGTATTGTCAGGTATGTGACATACTTCTCCCATAAGCGTCGGTATGTGACATTATGGGATTAGGGGTTACAAAAACATCAGTTACAAAAAGTTCAGATTGTAAAATGTTCATTTTGCAGCTAGTGCCCATTTTGAGTAATTGCTTAGAGGGATGATCCTGTGTGAGCTGGTGGAGTGATTTGTTTTCTACATAAAGCTCTTTAGTCAGGCTGGTTTTCGTGAAATACACATGAAGCTTCACCAGCTCCTGTGGGTGTGGGATCCATGTGACATGTGACATTGCATCCATGTCCACCTGGGATAATGATTTTGCAGGTACCCGAGAGGCCCTTGAGTTTGCCGGAATGTCGATTAACTTCCGTTCCGGCAAATTGGAATACTCCATATGTCCTATTTTCAGCAAAGGTCATGCTGAAATTTTCCGTGAATTTTAGCATGACTTTGCTAAAAATAGGACATATGGGGTACTTGTGTCTAATGCATGGGCCGGGGTATCGTAGTAGTTAATTAAGTAGGATCAAGTACCCCGGTGTACTTGTGACTAATGCATGGCTTTTAGGGTGCCTCGGTGTCGATAAAAACTGAAATGATGAAAGCTTAGGCTTTTAGGGTGCCTCGGCGTCGAAAAACCCTCAATGATAAAAGCTTAGATTTTAGGATGCCTCGGTGTCGACAAACCCTAAATGATGAGACCATGATCTTGTTCGTTGACAATAACCAACTTTTGACCAAGCTTTGTTTCTATTTAGAGAGAAACATGGCCCACAACGATGAGGCCGGGGTTCGGGCAAGGCATTCTGGGAGCTGTCCCAGGAGATGGAGGAACAACCTCACTTGTATGAGGCCGCCGCCTTCCCCACCGATCCTGAGACCACTGATGGTGCCGCCGAGGATGACCACACTGATGCCACCACTGATGGTGCCACCGAGGATGCCACCACTGATGATGGCGGCGCACGCACAGATGGCAGCCAACCGAAGAGGCAACGGAAGGACCGGCGCCCGACCGTGCTCCGCACCCTCAAGGAGGAAGTTACTGAAGTGGACTCCAACGGGAATCCAATGGCGCCCGAATGAATAGTCAAGGGGTACCCGCTTCAGCGCGGGTGCATTGTCTGGAGCACCGTCTCGATCAACACCGAGAACCTGAGGCATCCTGACAGAGGGAATTTGCGCAACCTCCTCTTCACGAAGCTGCACGAACGATACAAGCCTCAAAGGGAATAAAGTGAACAATGCTGCCCTCACGAAGATGAGCAAGGCCCTGTCTACTTGGAAAAGCAATGTGAAAAGAATGATCGAGAAAGGTGAGAGTTATCAGAAGATCAAGGAGAAAAATCCTTCGATCACCGAAGATGACTACAACGACTTCAAGATCAATTGCTCGAGCACCGCAAACTCCCAATCAAGTGAGTGGGGAAACAAATGCGGAGCTGAACATAGGGGAACACACACTCGGTCCCGGGCGGTTACAGAGTGGCGGAGCCTATATGGGACAAGGAGTTGGCGGACCGTGCCGAGCAAGGCCTACCGCCACTCTTCGATAAATACTGTGACAAGCAGACCAGGAACTTTGTCAGGGCCCAGTACAATAAGGACCCGAAAACAAAGGAGCTTACCACGGATCCAAGACCAGGCGGCTTGAGCTTGTTACAGTAAGGAATACACCCCCGCGTAATTAGCTCCATATGGTTGTATTCTAATTAATGAAGCCAAATTTCTAAATGGTTCACATTCCTTCCGCAGGCGACTGAAAGCAGTAGCGCGGGGTCGACTAAGAGCAACCCTTGGGACACCACTCTAAATAGGGGGTTGAATGTAATGAAGAACAAGGATAAGCTCAGTAAGCCGACGTCAGCTCGTCGTGTGGCCGGCAAAGGCTTGTCGACAAAATGGGGGTCATACTATACCGCTGGTGTGCGGAAGGAGAAAAAGACCAGCTCGGAAAGCCAGGCGCGAGAGGTTCAAGAACTCAAGGCACAGGTGGCGCGGATTTCGAGATTGTCCAAGAGCAAGTGGAACAACGACTCGGAGCGACGATCACCGCCATTGTGCCTACCTTGATCTCGGGGTTGAGTGCGTGGATTGCGGGCGGCCAACAGGGGCCGCCCCCGATTCCTAGCTTCACGGCTAGCAACTCGCATAATGCGATGGCGGGGCCATTGGTGCCTCCGGCGGAGGCGGCATTGGTGTCTCCGACGCCGGCACGGGAGCTTAATGCACCCGGGTGTCGCCCGGCACCTCTGCAGCAAGCGGCCCCTCCGTCAACTGCCGCGCCCGCCGTTGGCGGTGCCTCTACATTAGCCGAGCTCGACGCCATCATCACGGTAACTAATTAAGCCTCTCTCGGCCGAGGACTTCATCTCCTTGCCTTTGACTGGGCATCCCTGACGCCCTACATGTTTTCGCAGGGCGCCGCCGACGTTCCGTGCACTCTCCTCCACTTCGTGAACAACGAGTTGGTCGATGTCACCAAGGGCAAAATCGTTCAACCGGGCAACCCCTTGTTCCACGGTACCCAGATGCCACCCAACTTGTTTAGGGTTCAACTAGTTCGGTGCTGCCAGGCTGCGACGAGTTGTTACCTCCGAATCGACCCGTCGGGGCCGGCGATGATGGCGTGATGACCCTCGGCGCATGCTTGAGCTGGCCTCGCTTTGGCCGAAGAGCCAGATTCGTTTGGGGGCGGGGGACACCACACCAAAGACAACACCGCCATTCGTGCCGGCGCCAAGTCGGCCCCATGGCAAGACCGCCGCAACGGTGCCGGACATCCCTAGGCCACTGGATCCAAACATGCATATGGCACAGGATCAGAACGACAACGACGACGACGATGATACATTTGGCAACGTCGATCAGTACTTTGCCGATCATGGGTACGATGGCGACTTCATGGGGCCTCCTTCTCAAGAACCAAACCCAACAAAAGGCGTGTGCGATCTAGCTCGTGCAGCGGAGAAGCCAAGTTGCAACAGCGCCGTCTGGCGTTCAGCTCTCGTGAGACGCCTCCGGCTGCCGACTTCACCGAGCCTCGAGATAGGCGAGGTGCGAAATATTATCAGCCCCAACACACTCAAGAAGGCGGTCTGTGAGCAAAACTCGGTCCCATTACAGGAGAAGAAGAAGGCACGCAAAAGAAAGACTAAGAAGGGTGCGAGCCAGCCCGGCACAGAGTACGATCCGTGCTCAGGACGGGCCACCTTCACCGCAGGATATCTCGAGGAGGGTGCATGTGGCGGGTAGGGCGATGCTACCAACAAATATGCTCAATGCTGCAACCGGTGCTATGCGGAGTCTGCATGACAGTGTTCTTTCTTTGGAGAAGCGGCGTCTCAGGGAGAAGGATGTGGCATACCCAGTTTTCGCGGCCAAGGTGCCAGAGGGCAAGGGCTTTGTGGATAACTCCATCGGGCGTACGATCGTCCTGCATTTTGATGACATCCACGCTATCTTGAACCTTCATCCGCTACACTACACCTTCGTTTTGCTATTTTCGTTGTGTATGGAGATGCGGATCATTCGCGACAAGACCCCGGACATCGTGATAGTCGACCCCTTCTACATGCGTGCCAAGATCTTGGGCAGCGCTGGGAACCGGCAAGTCGCGAGTTCTTACCTCGAAGGCGTCATTCTGGCAAACCAAGATAAGGATAACTTCCTCGTGCCTTACTTTCCCGAGTAAGTCCTCCCCTCAACCGCCCGTAACATATGAATTCTTACATTTCGATCGCTTTTTCTTTTAACATTACGTGTTTTCTGCGGTGACACACGTTGCACGCTCATCCTCCTAAGCCCCAAATATTCCATGGCCACGTATTTCGACCGGACCGTCGATCGAACGTAGACTACACAAATGTCAAGAAGGTTCTTGATGATGTTCTCCCGGCCACGCCAAATCTGGAGGCACCTTCACCAGGCCTATTCGTGGCACGGCAAGCACGTGTTCTCCCACAATACGATGTTCTCGCTGCGTCAAGCAGCCGCTTTGGCGGTCGAGAAGGGTGCCTACTACGCCATCCATCACATGCGAGGCGATCAGTACGGGACCATCATCAACTTCGCTACCGAGTAAACTCAAAGATTGGGCCGCGGCGTGTCGGCAATCCGGGGACGCGGACCTCCGACAAGAATTCTTTCGCATCCAGTCGGAGTTTGCGGAAATCATCCATCAAGATGTCCTTCGTACCTCGGGGCAGTTCTACCTCAGAAATCAACCGTCCAACAGTGACATCAACACAATGCTACAAATGCAGGCTGACAACGCCCGTTATTTCATGACTCCCACGATAGACGGCGGCTTCATCCACGCTCCGGTCCCTTGAGTCGAGTCGAAAGCAGTGATGCTGTGTCTAGTTCTGGAACATCGATTGGCTCATGTTGTAATTAAACTTTAATGAACTTGTAGTATGTCTCTTTGGTTTCGAGAGTCGTTCAACTTAGATGTAATCGATGCTATTAATGTCTTGCTTTTCTCTTCCGATCGCTCTGTTGCATACTTATATATTGCTTATGTATTGTCTGCGAATTGGTACTAACGTTTCGTTTGGCTAGTGCATAGCTATGCCGACGTATGTCGTGGTAATAAGGTAAGGTTCCCGGAGTCTACGATGACCGGAGGAGTGTCGGAGACAGGTTCACCGATTCAGCGGTAACGATTACAAAGGGTACACCACTAGGGCCGAGGCCGAATCTAGATACGCCCGCTATCTAGCGGGAGAGGGGAGGGAGCGTTGGAGGAACCGGATGAAGACGAGTTTCATCGTCATGATGCTCATCGTGATGACCGCAGCTCTCTTCTATGTGATGGTAGTTTAGATGATCGATATCGACTTGTAATGTGAATTCAAACTCGCTACTCGCGGTCTCGAGACTTGTAGTATAATGTTCTATCTTTGTTCGGTCTTTTCAATTCGGAGACTAATATGATGAATTGTATTCGGAGACTAATATGATGAATCTGTTGTTGATGTGTGCTTTCTATATTTTGTCAAATTATACATTTTGTAACCTGTGCAAAAAACAGAAAATAAAAAATAAAAAAACCTAATATTCATACTAATGGCGCATCACATGACAGTGCGCCATTAGTATGACAAAGCATACTAATGGCGCATCACTGGTCAGGCGCCATTAGTATGCCATGGTTACTAATGGCGCATTCGTGGTCGTGCGCCATTAGTATGCCAAAGCACCTGGGTATACATGGCCTCGGGAGGCATACTAATGGCGCATCCGTAGCCTATACTAATGGCGCACGGTGGTGCGCCATTAGTATCAGATACTAATGGCGCACCACCGGTGCGCCATTAGTAAAATTACTAATGGCGTGCTAGTAATGGCGCACCAGTGATGCGCCATTAATGGCCAAATTAGGTGCGCCATTAGTAGCGGTTTTTCTAGTAGTGGACCATGGCCCTTCACAGGCCGTACGATCCATGGGTCATGTACGGGCCGTCGGATCCATGGGCCTTCAATGGGCAGTCGGACCCATGGGCCTTCAATGGGCCGTCGGATCCATGGGCCTTCAATGGGCCGTTGGATCCATGGGCCTTCAGTGGCCCGTCGGATCCATAGGCCTTCTACGTCTCGTAGGATCCATGGGCCTTCTACGTCTCGTAGGATCCATGGGCCTTCTACGTCTCGTAGGATCCATGGGCCTTGTAAGGGCCGACTCATTTACGGGTATTGTTCGTGCCTTTAATGGGCCGTAGACGGGCCTTTAATGGAAACTGTATGTTTTATGGGCTGACCATAACGGGCCGTTAATAGGCCGTATTTGGTGATTCTATGAAAATGGCCCAACGGATTAACTGTCCACAAACGGGCCGACTGTAACGACGGGCTGAATTTGGCCCATAAGCAGAAAATGACAGTAACGGGCCGTAAGTAACCGAATGCTGCAAATGAGCCCAAGAATAAATGGGCCCTCAGAAGGCTGAAAGATAACTTGGGCTGGAAACAGCCCAATGGAATAACGGGCCGTTAATGGGTATAAAGTGATACACTGTTCATTACGGGCTAGTATCACCACGGGCCGTTTATGGGTGTAAAGTGATACACTGTTCATTACGGGCCAGTTTCACCACGGGCCGTTAATGAGCCAATAGTTACAAAGGGCCTCATATGGGCCGAAAGACATCATGGGCCATACATGGGCCAGAAGTGAAAACGGGCTGGAATCATATTGGATGGCCCAGATGACGCTACTGGGCCTAATTCGGATAGGGCGTGACGGGCCTTGGGTTAGCGGGCTGTTAACAGGCTTTCCATGGGCCGGCCCGCCACCTTTTGACCAAGTCAAACGGGCCGGCCTTTTCACAGGAATGGGCCACTGTTGGGTTGTGCCACGCGTCGACGTATCATAGGCGCCTTCTGTCCAATGAGTGCATGACATCTGTCCCAACGATGAGCCGACACATGTTTCCTCCAGCCAATGATGGTTTTACACATGGAAAATCCCCATTGGTCGGGGCTGTTAATGGGTTATCGGATCCAAAACCCAACCCGATAGCTTAACGGCGTTCCGTTAGGGTGGATGCCACGTGTCGGTCACCCTTGACGAAAGTAGTTCTGTGACGCGCGATTTATCGTCATGGAAGTGGACACTTCCGTGATGATAATTTTGGTAATGTCATGGAACACTTCTACGACAGCACAGGTATGACTATCTTGATTTTGTCATAAAATCGTCATGGATGTACATGCACGACAAAAAATGCGACCTACTGTGACAAACACGTATCATCACGGAAGTGTATTTTTTTTTGTAGTGACATATGACGAACCGTGTGCTCCAATGTGGCGCCTTCAGGAAGGTTACGACACCAGAGCGCCGTCACCGCCCGACCCGAGGATTAGGGGTTCCCCTAGAGCAACACGAGGGCAATGAGAGCAGCGACGACGCCTTCAAGAAGGGAGTGAGCTTTGCCGCCACCAGTCCGTTCGAAGATAGATCAGGTTTTCACCCCGGCCAACACTCACCACCACCGGACACCACATCCCAATGAACACGGCGCCCACACGACCATGGCCACCGGGCAGCACCTAACCAAGGGATCTTCCCAAGAGCTCCGCGGAGCCAGCACCAGGGCCGTTGCCCTGGCATCCAAGACCTGGACACCACCTCACTCGAGACCCACCGCTACCCAACTAAAGATACGAGCGGAAAGGAACCGCCTTTCGCACCCCTGGCCTGCCTCCAACTCTGAAATCCAAAGGCGGGGAAAAATTGGCCTCCATCGACCCGTCCTGCTGCCGGGCGCCAGACGAGCATGGTCCTACTACCGAGCGCGAAACGAGCACGGTCCTGCTGCCGGCCGTGAGACGAGCACGGTCCTGCTGTCGAGCGCGAGACGAGGTCGGTCCTGCTGTCGGGTGTGAGACGAGCTCAGTCCTACTGCCGAGCACGAGACGAGCGATGGACCGCAGTCGGGGGAGATCCGAATGTTCAACGAAGGCAGAAACCAGACGACGAGGAGAGTCCCAAAGGTCAAAACGGACCGCCTACTGTTAGGGAACGAAGCATGCAATTTTAAAAAAATTCCTATGATCATGCAAGATCTATCTAGGAGATGCATAGCAACAAGAGGGGGAGAGTGTGTCCACGTACACTCGTAGACCGAAAGCGGAAGCGTTAGTTAATGCGGTTGATGTAGACGAACGTCTTCACGATCCAACCGATCCAAGTACCGAACGCATGACACCTCCGTGTTCAGCACAAGTTCAGCTCGATGACGTCCCTCGAACTCTAGATCCAGTAATGGGTCGAGGGAGAGTTCCGTCAGCACGACGGCGTGGTGACGGTGTTGATGATGTGATCCGCGCAGGGCTTCGCCTAAGCACTACGACACTATGACCAGAGGAATAAACTGTGGAAGGGGGCAACGCACACGGCTAAGAGAAATCTTCGTGTGCCTTTGGGGTGCCCCCGCCCCCGTATATAAAGGAGGGAAGGAGGAGGCCGGCGGCCTAGGAGGGGCGCGCCAAAGGGGGGAGTCCTACTAGGACTCCCTAGTACTAGTAGGATTCCCCTTTCCTTTTCGGAATAGGAGAAGAGGGAAAGAGGTGGATGAGAAGGAGGAAAGGGGGGCCGCGCCCCCCACTCCTAGTCCAATTCGGATTGGGCTGGGGGGAGGGGCACGCGCCTCCACCTGGCCACCACCTCCTCTCTTCCACATGGGCCCATGAAGGCCCATTAATCCCCCAGGGGGGTTCCGGTAACCTCCCGGTACTTCGGAAAATGTCCAAACTTTTCCAAAACCATTCTGGTGTCCGAACATAACCTTACAATATATCAATATTTATGTCTCGACCATTTCAAGACTCCTCGTCATGCCCGTGATCTCATCTGGGACTCCGTACAAACTTCGGTCATCAAAAACACATAACTCATAATACAAATCGTCATCGAACGTTAAGCGTGCGGACCCTACGGGTTTGAGAACTATGTAGACATGATCGAGACACATCTCCGATCAATAACCAATAGCGGAACCTGGATGCTCATATTGGCTCCTACATATTCTATGAAGATCTTTATCGGTCAAACCGCACAACAACATACGTTGTTCCCTTTGTCATCGGTATGTTACTTGCCCGAGATTCGACCGCCGGTATCATCATACCTAGTTCAATCTCGTTACCGACAAGTCTCTTTACTTGTTCTGTAATGCTTTATCCCGTAACTAACTCATTAATCACATTCCTTGCAAGGCTTATAGTAATGACCATTACCGAGAGGGCCCAGAGATACCTCTGCGATAAACAGAGTGACAAATCCCAATCTTGATCTATGCCAACTCATCAAACACCTTTGGAGACACCTGTATTGCATCTTTATAATCACCCAGTTACGTTGTGATGTTTGATAGCACACAAGGTGTTCCTCCGGCATTTGGGAGTTGCATAATCTCATAGTTAGAGGAACATGTATAAGTCATGAAGAAAACAGTAGCAATAAAACTGTAATGATCATAATGTTGAGCTAACGCATGGGTCTTGTCCATCACATCATTCTCTAATGATGTGATCCCGTTCATCAAATGACAATGCATGTCTATGGTTAGGAAACATAACCATCTTTGATTAACGAGCTAGTCAAGTAGAGGCATACTAGGGACACTATGTTTTGTCTATGTATTCACACATGTACTAAGTTTCCAGTTAATACAATTCTAGCATGAATAATAAACATTTATCATGATATAAGGAAATATAAATAACAACTTTATTATTCCCTATAGGGCATATTTCCTTCAGTCTCCCACTTGCACTAGAGTCAATAATCTAGATTACAAAGTAATGATTCTAACACCCATGGAGTCTTGGTGCTGATCATGTTTTGCTCGTGGAAGAGGCTTAGTCAACGGGTCTGCAATATTCAGATCTGTATGTATCTTGCAAATCTCTATGTCTCCCTCCTTCACTTGATGATGGATGGAATTGAAGCGTCTCTTGATGTGTTTGGTTCTCTTGTGAAATATGGATTCCTTTGCCAAGGCAATTGCTTCAGTATTGTCACAAATGATTTTCATTGGACCCGATGCAGTAGGTATTACACCTAGATCGGATATGAACTCCTTCATCCAGACTCCTTCATTTGACAGCAGCTATGTACTCCGCTTCACACGTAGATCCCGCCACGACGTTTTGCTTGGAACTGCACCAATTGACAGCACCACCATTCAATATAAATACGTATCCGGTTTGCGACTTAGAGTCATTCAGATCAGTGTCAAAGCTTGCATTGATGTAACCATTTACGACAAGCTCTTTGTCACCTCCATAAACGAGAAACATATCCTTAGTCCTTTTCAGGTATTTCAGGATGTTCTTGACCGCTGTCCAGTGATCCACTCCTGGATTACTTTGGTAACTTCCTGCTATACTTATAGCAAGGCACACATCAGGTCTGGTACACAACATTGCATACATGATAGAACCTATGGCTGAAGCATAGGGAATGACTTTCATTTTCTCTCTATCTTCTGCAGTGGTCGGGCGTTGAGTCTGACTCAACTTCACACCTTGTAACACAGGCAAGAACCCTTTCTTTGACTGATCCATTTTGAAATTCTTCAAAAATTTATCAATGTATGTGCTTTGTGAAAGTCCAATTAAGCGTTTTGATCTATTTCTATAGATCTTGATGCCCAATATGTAAGCAGCTTCACCGAGGTCTTTCATTGAAAAATTCTTATTCAAGTATCCTTTTATGCTATCCAGAAATTATGTATTATTTCCAATCAACAATATGTTATCCACATATAATATTAGAAGTGCTACAGAGCTTCCACTCACTTTCTTGTAAATACAGGCTTCTCCAAAAGTTTGTATAAAACCATATTCTTTGATCACATTATCAAAGTGTATATTCCAACTTCGAGAGGCTTGCAGCAGTCCATAATGGATCACTGGAGCTTGCACACTTTGTTAGCACCTTTTGGATCGACAAAACCTTCTCGTTGCATCATATACAACTCTTCCTTCAGAAATCCATTAAGGAATGCAATTTTGACATCCATTTGCCAAATTTCATAATCATTAAATGCGGCAATTGCTAACATGATTCAGACAGACTTAAGCATTCCTACAGGTGAGAACACTACTAGGAAAACGCTTATAGATAGAAGTTTACCAGTAGCGCCTGTTTTTAACCCCACGCTACTGGTATTTACCAGTAGCGCTGCGTAGAAAATACGTTACTACTACTAAATAACAGCAACGTTTGTTAGTTTGGACCGCGCAGCTGTTACATGGGCCGCAGGGCAAAAACGGTAGCCCACTTACCTGTAGCGTTTATTTCGAACGGGGCGCTACAGCTGCTGGGCTTAGCAGTAGTGTCGGCCTCTACCCAGCGCTACTACTAGAGGAAAAGAAAATCGGCCCAAGCGCCCCCACCCCCTCACTCTCACATTATCGATCCCCTCCGCCTTACGACGCCGCTGCGGTCAGGGTTCTTCCCCTGCCGCCTCACCCCTATCGACGGCGCCGTGCGCCACCACCATGCACGGTCGCCTCTTCCGACGCTCCAGCCCCGTAAGTCCCCCTCGATCTCCTCCTTCCTGTGTGTGCCACCACTAGCTAGCTAGGCTCCGATCATTTCGCTGCGGCGGCTCGAGCGAGTCGACGACCTCACGCATGGGGGGAGGTTCTTGGGCACGCTGTGCAGGCAGTTGTACGCCACCGTGGCGGCCTTGGCCAGCCCGAAGTCCGACAGCTTCGCCGTGAAGTGCGTTCACGGTTGTTTTAGGTGAAAGTGTACCGAATTGTTGTGTATTTGTTGACATTTATACTGCGTGGTTATCTTATCGGGGGTGTCGAGTAAGGTGGCTGGGTTAGGTGATCACACTAGATGTATACAAGGTGTGGTTGATTTAGAGTGGTGCGACTATGTTGGCCGGCTCCTGCAGCTTGTGTGTTCTTGGTGCTAAATATGGCCTAGCCTAGGAGAATTAAGAACACAACAATTGATCAATTTTATATCCTCGAGTGCATGTTTCGCTTGCACAGAAGAGAAAGAAAAGTAGAGAGAGTAGAAAGAGGGGTTAGGTGAGAGTGGTTAGGTGAGAGTAGAGAGAGGGGTTAGGTGAGGAACTAATCGAGATGCACAAGTTTGGTCAGCCAAACTTGGTAGAATCCAGGAGACAGAAAAGGAAGCCGGTAGAGGCGGGAGGGGGGATTGAGGGCAGCAGAAGGGAGCGAGTGAACTGACCTGAGCGACGGGGGATTAAGGGCAGCAGAAGGGCGGAGGCTTGGTTTCTTCTTCCTTGGCTACTGTCCCTGGAGCAGTGGTGGCGGCGGCGGTGCCTAGTGTTCTAGGGTTTAGAGAGGGGTTCTCTCTCTCGTCCTGCCTTGGCTTTTGTTTAGTGGCGGCGGCGGTGGTGCCTAGTGTTATAGGGTTTAGAGTGGGGTTCTCTCTCTCTCGATTGAACTACTTTTGCTTGTCTCCTTCCGCAATAATGGAAATATGCCATTTATCTTATTATTATGCTTTGTTTGGGTTACATGATCTCTATTAAGTTATTATCTGAACTGAACTACAATTTAGTTTTTATTTTGCTTACCATGTGAACCTGATGTGTATTCTCTATGATGTGAACGTGATGTGTATATTATTCATATTGCTTTAGGGAAAGGGCGTCACCACCACCACCACCATGTCGACGGTGCAAGTCAAGGTGCGCCAAAGCCTTTTGCACCGCACATGTTCACATCTACTTCCAGTCTAGTTTTCTTCATGCGGCGGTAATAAATTATATGAAACTAGTAACCACTATTTTGTTTTAGTGTTACTAGCAAAAAGGCCCGTGCGTTGCAACGGGAGAAAAGAAATCCTCTCATATCGCTAGATGGGTGCATGGCCGGTTGGCAGGTTATGAGATCGAACTCTCCCACGGGCAATTTTACTTTTTGCCAGCTCTCCAGACCTGGGCCATAGTGGACCGACAGGTGGGCTTTCTCCGTTGGGCCAAAACGGGTGGCAAGTAACTGAACAAAATAGCGTATGTGAAATTAATTGAAGTGGGACCAAACGAAGCGGGACGAAACCAAGAATATCACCTTCCTTTAATAGTAGGTATATATTGGCATTAATGCATCGTGTATATATCATTTTGCGTTTTGTACACAGATCATCCCATGCAATGTGAGGTCAGAATTCAACAAGCTGACCGGAGACTCTGTGACCTTTAAGGCTCCTGGGCGCCCCTACACTATGGAGGTCGAGAAAGGACGAAATATGACGCATGTGGGAGGAGATGGATGGGTCCGTTTCATCGCCCACATGCGTATCACCGGTGGTGAGTTGATCAGCTTCTCCTTTAGAGCAGAAAGACCCAAGATGGCCGTGATTTATGTCAACAAAGCAGAAGATGATGAAGATGATGAGGATGATGAGGATGATGATGACCCACTTGGTGAACCCATCGTAGCTCAAAGAATGAGGTTGAGCGACGAGGAGGTGTGCAACCTATGGGACATCATTCCACCATGTGCTGACTTCGTCGGGGTGCCATTCGTGACCCGCCTGACAAGTACCATGGTTGATCTGCATATCATGGTATGTTGCATTTACTGTAGTAATTTGATTATATGCTTATTGTAATACTTAGTGTAGAGTCTGATGACATATATGCTTAGTGAATCTTATATACTTAGTGAATCTTATATGCTTAGTGAATCTTATATGCTTTATTGTTATACTTAGTGTAGAGTCCGATGATATATATGCTTAGTGAATCTTATATGCTTTATTGTTATACTTAGTGTAGAGTCTGATGATATATATGCTTAGTGAATCTTATATACTTAGTGAATCTTATATGCTTAGTGAATCTTATATGCTTTATTGTTACACTTAGTGTAGAGTACGATGATATATATGCTTAGTGAATCTTGTATGCTTAGTGAATCCGATGATCTATATGCTTAGTGAATCCGATGATATATATGCTTCGTGTAGAATCCAAAGAACTGTTAATAGTGTAGAATCCATATATACTTATTAGTAGAATTCATGCTTAGCAGAAATGTAGTACTGTCTTTTGATAGTGTAGAATGTGTGAGGCTACTTATTAATTGATATGTTTTTCTTATTCAGAAATTGCCAAAGAGCCTATCTGAGAGTTGTGTTTATCAAGCCTGATGAAGAAGGCTCTGCTGGAATACGCCTTACGGCGAGGGGCTCCGTCACCACTTGTGCGTACGGCGTGGAGACGGACGGTCGCACACACTTCAACTCGGTTGGGTGTAAGAGCTTCCTCGTCGGCAAGAATCTTCATGTTAGACAGGCAATCCTAATTAGTATCAGGAACACCCACCGCCTAGGCTTGAGGATGATGGTCGTCATTGATATCATCTAGAACTACATATGCTTGCGTGTGGCTGCTGAACCATATATATGCTAGTATGTCTACCTAGTAGACTTATCAACTATGATTTATCCATGCATTGTTGACTACTATATATGGGTTTGTGAGATTGTGTGGTTATATTAAATGTGGTATTGTCGTTAATGTTTGTGAGATGGTTTTGTGAACTTAGTTTATTTACCTTTGGACTTGTCTTGATTTCCTTGAATACTGCATCTGACATCTTTTTTTATTTTTTATTTCTATTTGCCTTTGTAGCGTGGGGTGAAAATAGGGCGCTACTACTACGTGACAATAGTAGTAGCGTTGGTAGAGAAAGAGGCGCTACTACTAAGTATCTTAGCTGCAATGCTTGTTTAGAAATGTGCATCTTTGTTAAGTAATAGCTGAAGCGCCCTAGCAGTAGCGCTGGTACCCGCACCATCGGTATGTAAAAACCAGCGCCACTAGTAAGATTTTCTCTAGTAGTGGAAGGTCTCATCGTAGTCAACTCCTTGAACTTGTCGAAACCTTTCGCAACAAGTCGAGCTTTGTAGACAGTAACAATAATGTCTGCGTCGGTCTTCTTCTTGAAGATCCATTTATTTTCTATGGCTTGCCGATCATCGGCAAGTCCACCAAAGTCCACACTTTGTTCTCATACATGGATCCCATCTCAGATTTCATGGCCTCAAGCCATTTCGCGGAATCTGGTCTCATCATCGCTTCCTCATAGTCCATAGGTTTATCATGGTCTAGTAACATGACATCCAGAATAGGATTGCCGTACCACTCTAGTGCAGACAAAACTCTAGTTGACCTACGAGGTTCGGTCCTTGCAATCGCACTCTATTTATCATCTACATCGAGTCTAGTTTTCTTCATGCGGCGGTAATAAATTATATGAAACTAGTAACCACTATTTTGTTTTTTGTGTTATTGGCATTAATACATCGTGTATATATCATTTTGATTTTCGTACACAGATCATCCCATGCAATGTGATATCAGAATTCAACAAGCTGACCGGAGACTCTGTGACCTTTGAGGCTGCTGGGGGCCCCTACACTGTGGAGGTTAGAAATGACGAAATATGACGCAGGTGGGAGGAGATGGATGGGTCCGTTTCATCGCCGACGTGAGTATCACCGGTGGTGAGTTGATTGGCTTCTCCTTCGAGCGAGAAAGACCCAAGATGGCCGTGATTTATGTCAACAAAGCGAGAAGATGATGAAGATGATGAGGATGATGATAATGATGACGACCCACTTGGTGAAGCCATCGTAGCTCCAAGAATGAGGTTGAGCGAGGAGGAGGTGTGCAACCTATGGGACATCATTCCATGCGTGCTTACTTCGTCGGGTGCCATTCGTGACCCTTTGACAAGTACCATGGTTGATCGGCATATCATGGTATGTTGCATTTACTGTAGTAATTTGATGACATGCTTTATTATTATGCTTAGTGTAGAGTCCGATGACATATATGCTTAGTGAATCTTATATACTTAGTGAATGTTATATGGTTAGTGAATCTTATATGCTTTATTGTTATACTTAGTGTAGAGTCCGATGATATATATGCTTAGTGAATCTTATATGCTTAGTGAATCTTATATGCTTTATTGTTATACTTAGTGTAGAGTCCGATGATATATATGCTTAGTGAATCTTATATACTTAGTGAATCTTATATGCTTAGTGAATCTTATATGCTTTATTGTTATACTTAGTGTAGAGTCTGATGATATATATTCTTAGTGAATCTTATATGCTTAGTTAATCCGATGATCTATATGCTTAGTGAATCCGATGATATATATGCTTCGTGTTGAATCTAAAGAACTGTTAATAGTGTAGAATCCATATATACTTATTAGTAGAATTCATGCTTAGAAGAAATGTAGTACTATCTTTTGATGGTGTAGACTGTGTGAGGCTAGTTATTAATTGATATGTTTTTCTTATTTAGAAATTGCCAAATAGCCTATTTAAGAGTTGTGGTATCCAGCCTGATGAAGAAGGCTCTGCTGGAATACGCCTTACCGCGAGGGGCTCCGTCACCACTTGTGCGTACGGCGTGGACACGGACGGTCGCACACACTTTAACTCGGTTGGGTGGAAGAGCTTCCTCATCGGCAAGAATCTTCATGTTGGACAGGCAATCCTAATTACTATCAGGAACACCCACCGCCCAGGCTTGAGGATGATGGTCGTCGTTGATATCATCTAGAACTACATATGCTTGCGTGTGGCTGCTGAACCATATATATGCTAGTATGTCTACCTAGTAGACTTATCAACTATGATTTATCCATGCATTGTTGACTACTATATATGGGTTTGTGAGATTGTGTGGTTATATTAAATGTGGTATTGTCGTTAATGTTTGTGAGATGGTTTTGTGAACTTAGTTTATTTGCACCTTTGGACTTGTCTTGATTTCCTTGAATACGCATCGACATCTTTTTTTATTTTTATTTCTATTTGCCTTTGTAGCGTGGGGTGAAAATAGGGCGCTACTACTACGTGACAATAGTAGTAGCGTTGGTAGAGAAAGAGGCGCTACTACTAAGTATCTTAGCTGCAATGCTTGTTTAGAAACGTACATCTTTGTTAAGTAATAGCTGAAGGCGCCCTAGCAGAAGCGCTGGTACCGCACCATCGGTATGTAAAAACCAGCGCCACTAGTAAGATTTTCTCTAGTAGTGGAAGGTCTCATCGTAGTCAACTCCTTGAACTTGTCGAAAACCTTTACGCAACAAGTCGAGCTTTGTAGACAGTAACAATAATGTCTCGTCGGTCTTCTTCTTGAAGATCCATTTATTTTCTATGGCTTGCCGATCATCGGGCAAGTCCACCAAAGTCCACACTTTGTTCTCATACATGGATCCCATCTCAGATTTCATGGCCTCAAGCCATTTCGGAATCTGGTCTCATCATCGCTTCCTCATAGTCCATAGGTTTATCATGGTCTAGTAACATGACATCCAGAATAGGATTGCCGTACCACTCTAGTGCAGACAAAACTCTAGTTGACCTACGAGGTTCGGTCCTTGCAACTGGCACGCTATTTAGCATCTACTTCGAGTCTAGTTTTCTTCATGCGGCGGTAATAAATTATATGAAACTAGTAACCACTATTTTGTTTTTTGTGTTATTGGCATTAATACATCGTGTATATATCATTTTGATTTTCGTACACAGATCATCCCATGCAATGTGATATCAGAATTCAACAAGCTGACCGGAGACTCTGTGACCTTTGAGGCTGCTTTGGGGCCCCTACACTTTGTGGAGGTCGAGAAATGACGAAATATGACGCAGGTGGGAGGAGATGGATGGGTCCGTTTCATCGCCATGCGTGAGTATCACCGGTGGTGAGTTGATCGGCTTCTCCTTTTGAGCAGAAAGACCAAAGATGGCCGTGATTTATGTCAACAAAGCAGAAGATGATGAAGATGATGAGGATGATGATAATGATGACGACCCACTTGGTGAAGCCATCGTAGCTCCAAGAATGAGGTTGAGCGAGGAGGAGGTGTGCAACCTATGGGACATCATTCCGCCACGTGCTTACTTCGTCAGGGTGCCATTCGTGACCCGCCTGACAAGTACCATGGTTGATCGGCATATCATGGTATGTTGCATTTACTGTAGTAATTTGATGACATGCTTTATTATTATGCTTAGTGTAGAGTCCGATGACATATATGCTTAGTGAATCTTATATACTTAGTGAATGTTATATGGTTAGTGAATCTTATATGCTTTATTGTTATACTTAGTGTAGAGTCCGATGATATATATGCTTAGTGAATCTTATATGCTTAGTGAATCTTATATGCTTTATTGTTATACTTAGTGTAGAGTCCGATGATATATATGCTTAGTGAATCTTATATACTTAGTGAATCTTAGATGCTTAGTGAATCTTATATGCTTTATTGTTATACTTAGTGTAGAGTCTGATGATATATATTCTTAGTGAATCTTATATGCTTAGTTAATCCGATGATCTATATGCTTAGTGAATCCGATGATATATATGCTTCGTGTTGAATCTAAAGAACTGTTAATAGTGTAGAATCCATATATACTTATTAGTAGAATTCATGCTTAGAAGAAATGTAGTACTATCTTTTGATGGTGTAGACTGTGTGAGGCTACTTATTAATTGATATGTTTTTCTTATTTAGAAATTGCCAAATAGCCTATTTAAGAGTTGTGGTATCCAGCCTGATGAAGAAGGCTCTGCTGGAATACGCCTTACCGCGAGGGGCTCCGTCACCACTTGTGCGTACGGCGTGGACACGGACGGTCGCACACACTTTAACTCGGTTGGGTGGAAGAGCTTCCTCATCGGCAAGAATCTTCATGTTGGACAGGCAATCCTAATTACTATCAGGAACACCCACCGCCCAGGCTTGAGGATGATGGTCGTCGTTGATATCATCTAGAACTACATATGCTTGCGTGTGGCTGCTGAACCATATATATGCTAGTATGTCTACCTAGTAGACTTATCAACTATGATTTATCCATGCATTGTTGACTACTATATATGGGTTTGTGAGATTGTGTGGTTATATTAAATGTGGTATTGTCGGTAATGTTTGTGAGATGGTTTTTTGTACTTAGTTTATTTGCCTTTGGACTTGTCTTGATTTCCTTGAATCTTGCATCGACATCTTTTTTATTTTTTATTTCTATTTGCCTTTGTAGCGTGGGGTGAAAATAGGGCGCTACTACTACGTGACAATAGTAGTAGCGTTGGTAGAGAAAGAGGCGCTACTACTAAGTATCTTAGCTGCAATGCTTGTTTAGAAGCGTACTCTTTGTTAAGTAATAGCTGTAGCGCCCTAGCGATAGCGCTGGTACCCGCACCATCGGTATGTAAAAACCAAGCGCCACTAGTAAGATTTTCTCTAGTAGTGGAAGGTCTCATCGTAGTCAACTCCTTGAACTTGTCGAAAACCTTTCGCAACAAGTCGAGCTTTGTAGACAGTAACAATAATGTCTGCGTCAGTCTTCTTCTTGAAGATCCATTTATTTTCTATGGCTTGCCGATCATCGGGCAAGTCCACCAAAGTCCACACTTTGTTCTCATACATGGATCCCATCTCAGATTTCATGGCCTCAAGCCATTTCGCGGAATCTGGTCTCATCATCGCTTCCTCATAGTCCATAGGTTTATCATGGTCTAGTAACATGACATCCAGAATAGGATTGCCGTACCACTCTAGTGCAGACAAAACTCTAGTTGACCTACGAGGTTTGGTCCTTGCAACTGGCACGCTATTTAGCATCTACTTCGAGTCTAGTTTTCTTCATGCGGCGGTAATAAATTATATGAAACTAGTAACCACTATTTTGTTTTTTGTGTTATTGGCATTAATACATCGTGTATATATCATTTTGATTTTCGTACACAGATCATCCCATGCAATGTGATATCAGAATTCAACAAGCTGACCGGCGACTCTTGTGACCTTTGAGGCTCTTTGGGGCCCCTACACTGTGGAGGTCGAGAAATGACGAAATATGACGCAGGTGGGAGGAGATGGATGGGTCCGTTTCATCGCCCACGTGAGTATCACCGGTGGTGAGTTGATTGGCTTCTCCTTCTGAGCAGAAAGACCCAAGATGGCCGTGATTTATGTCAACAAAGCAGAAGATGATGAAGATGATGAGGATGATGATAATGATGACGACCCACTTGGTGAAGCCATCGTAGCTCCAAGAATGAGGTTGAGCGAGGAGGAGGTGTGCAACCTATGGGACATCATTCCGCCACGTGCTTACTTCCGTCGGTGCCATTCGTGACCCGCCTGACAAGTACCATGGTTGATCGGCATATCATGGTATGTTGCATTTACTGTAGTAATTTGATGACATGCTTTATTATTATGCTTAGTGTAGAGTCCGATGACATATATGCTTAGTGAATCTTATATACTTAGTGAATGTTATATGGTTAGTGAATCTTATATGCTTTATTGTTATACTTAGTGTAGAGTCCGATGATATATATGCTTAGTGAATCTTATATGCTTAGTGAATCTTATATGCTTTATTGTTATACTTAGTGTAGAGTCCGATGATATATATGCTTAGTGAATCTTATATACTTAGTGAATCTTATATGCTTAGTGAATCTTATATGCTTTATTGTTATACTTAGTGTAGAGTCTGATGATATATATTCTTAGTGAATCTTATATGCTTAGTTAATCCGATGATCTATATGCTTAGTGAATCCGATGATATATATGCTTCGTGTTGAATCTAAAGAACTGTTAATAGTGTAGAATCCATATATACTTATTAGTAGAATTCATGCTTAGAAGAAATGTAGTACTATCTTTTGATGGTGTAGACTGTGTGAGGCTACTTATTAATTGATATGTTTTTCTTATTTAGAAATTGCCAAATAGCCTATTTAAGAGTTGTGGTATCCAGCCCGATGAAGAAGGCTCTGCTGGAATACGCCTTACCGCTGAGGGGCTCCGTCACCACTTGTGCGTCTGGCGTGGACACGGAATGATCGCACACACTTTAACTTCGGTTGGGTGGAAGAGCTTCCTCATCGGCAAGAATCTTCATGTTGGACAGGCAATCCTAATTACTATCAGAACACCCACCGCCCAGGCTTGAGGATGATGGTCGTCGTTGATATCATCTAGAACTACATATGCTTGCGTGTGGCTGCTGAACCATATATATGCTAGTATGTCTACCTAGTAGACTTATCAACTATGATTTATCCATGCATTGTTGACTACTATATATGGGTTTGTGAGATTGTGTGGTTATATTAAATGTGGTATTGTCGTTAATGTTTGTGAGATGGTTTTGTGAACTTAGTTTATTTGCACTGGACTTGTCTTGATTTCCTTGAATACTGCATCTGACATCTTTTTTTATTTTTTATTTCTATTTGCCTTTGTAGCGTGGGGTGAAAATAGGGCGCTACTACTACGTGACAATAGTAGTAGCGTTGGTAGAGATAGAGGCGCGGCTTCTAAGTATGTTAGCTGCAATGCTTGTTTAGAAGCGTACTCTTTGTTAAGTAATAGCTGTGGCGCCCTAGCGATAGCGCTTGGTACCCGCACTACTGGTATGTAAAAACCAGCGCCACTAGTAAGATTTTCTCTAGTAGTGGAAGGTCTCATCGTAGTCAACTCCTTGAACTTGTCGAAAACCTTTCGCAACAAGTCGAGCTTTGTAGACAGTAACAATAATGTCTGCGTCAGTCTTCTTCTTGAAGATCCATTTATTTTCTATGGCTTGCCGATCATCGGGCAAGTCCACCAAAATCCACACTTTGTTCTCATACATGGATCCCATCTCAGATTTCATGGCCTCAAGCCATTTCATGAATCTGGTCTCATCATCGCTTCCTCATAGTCCGTAGGTTTATCATGGTCTAGTAACATGACATCCAGAATAGGATTGCCGTACCACTCTAGTGCAGACAAAACTCTAGTTGACCTACGAGGTTCGGTCCTTGCAACTGGCACGCTATTTAGCATCTACTTCGAGTCTAGTTTTCTTCATGCGGCGGTAATAAATTATATGAAACTAGTAACCACTATTTTGTTTTTGTGTTATTGGCATTAATACATCGTGTATATATCATTTTGATTTTCGTACACAGATCATCCCATGCAATGTGATATCAGAATTCAACAAGCTGACCGGAGACTCTGTGACCTTTGAGGCTGCTGGGGGCCCCTACACTGTGGAGGTCGAGAAATGACGAAATATGACGCAGGTGGGAGGAGATGGATGGGTCCGTTTCATCGCCCACGTGAGTATCACCGGTGGTGAGTTGATTGGCTTCTCCTTCTGAGCAGAAAGACCCAAGATGGCCGTGATTTATGTCAACAAAGCAGAAGATGATGAAGATGATGAGGATGATGATAATGATGACGACCCACTTGGTGAAGCCATCGTAGCTCCAAGAATGAAGTTGAGCGAGGAGGAGGTGTGCAACCTATGGGACATCATTCCGCCATCGCGTGCTTACTTTCGTGGGGTGCCATTCGTGACCCGCCTGACAAGTACCATGGTTGATCGGCATATCATGGTATGTTGCATTTACTGTAGTAATTTGATGATATGCTTTATTATTATGCTTAGTGTAGAGTCCGATGACATATATGCTTAGTGAATCTTATATACTTAGTGAATGTTATATGGTTAGTGAATCTTATATGCTTTATTGTTATACTTAGTGTAGAGTCCGATGATATATATGCTTAGTGAATCTTATATGCTTAGTGAATCTTATATGCTTTATTGTTATACTTAGTGTAGAGTCCGATGATATATATGCTTAGTGACTCTTATATACTTAGTGAATCTTATATGCTTAGTGAATCTTATATGCTTTATTGTTATACTTAGTGTAGAGTCTGATGATATATATTCTTAGTGAATCTTATATGCTTAGTGAATCCGATGATCTATATGCTTAGTGAATCCGATGATATATATGCTTCGTGTTGAATCTAAAGAACTGTTAATAGTGTAGAATCCATATATACTTATTAGTAGAATTCATGCTTAGAAGAAATGTAGTACTATCTTTTGATGGTGTAGACTGTGTGAGGCTACTTATTAATTGATATGTTTTTCTTATTTAGAAATTGCCAAATAGCCTATTTAAGAGTTGTGGTATCCAGCCTGATGAAGAAGGCTCTGCTGGAATACGCCTTACCGCGAGGGGCTCCGTCACCACTTGTGCGTACGGCGTGGACACACGAATGATCGCACACACTTTAACTCGGTTGGGTGGAAGAGCTTCCTCATCGGCAAGAATCTTCATGTTGGACAGGCAATCCTAATTACTATCAGGAACACCCACCGCCCAGGCTTGAGGATGATGGTCGTCGTTGATATCATCTAGAACTACATATGCTTGCGTGTGGCTGCTGAACCATATATATGCTAGTATGTCTACCTAGTAGACTTATCAACTATGATTTATCCATGCATTGTTGACTACTATATATGGGTTTGTGAGATTGTGTGGTTATATTAAATGTGGTATTGTCGTTAATGTTTGTGAGATGGTTTTGTGAACTTAGTTTATTTGCACTGGACTTGTCTTGATTTCCTTGAATACTGCATCTGACATCTTTTTTTATTTTTTATTTCTATTTGCCTTTGTAGCGTGGGGTGAAAATAGGGCGCTACTACTACGTGACAATAGTAGTAGCGTTGGTAGAGAAAGAGGCGCTACTACTAAGTATCTTAGCTGCAATGCTTGTTTAGAAACGTGCTACTGTTAAGTAATAGCTGTAGCGCCCTAGCAGTAGCGCGGGTACCCGCACTACTGGTATGTAAAAAACCAGCGCCACTAGTAAGATTTTCTCTAGTAGTGGAAGGTCTCATCGTAGTCAACTCCTTGAACTTGTCGAAAACCTTTCGCAACAAGTCGAGCTTTGTAGACAGTAACAATAATGTCTGCGTCAGTCTTCTTCTTGAAGATCCATTTATTTTCTATGGCTTGCCGATCATCGGGCAAGTCCACCAAAGTCCACACTTTGTTCTCATACATGGATCCCATCTCAGATTTCATGGCCTCAAGCCATTTCGCGGAATCTGGTCTCATCATCGCTTCCTCATAGTCCATAGGTTTATCATGGTCTAGTAACATGACATCCAGAATAGGATTGCCGTACCACTCTAGTGCAGACAAAACTCTAGTTGACCTCTGAGGTTCGGTCCTTGCAATCGCACGCTATTTAGCATCTACTTCGAGTCTAGTTTTCTTCATGCGGCGGTAATAAATTATATGAAACTAGTAACCACTATTTTGTTTTTTGTGTTATTGGCATTAATACATCGTGTATATATCATTTTGATTTTCGTACACAGATCATCCCATGCAATGTGATATCAGAATTCAACAAGCTGACCGGAGACTCTGTGACCTTTGAGGCTCCTGGGGGCCCCTACACTTTGTGGAGGTCGAGAAATGACGAAATATGACGCAGGTGGGAGGAGATGGATGGGTCCGTGTCATCGCCCACGTGAGTATCACCGGTGGTGAGTTGATTGGCTTCTCCTTCTGAGCAGAAAGACCCAAGATGGCCGTGATTTATGTCAACAAAGCAGAAGATGATGAAGATGATGAGGATGATGATAATGATGACGACCCACTTGGTGAAGCCATCGTAGCTCCAAGAATGAGGTTGAGCGAGGAGGAGGTGTGCAACCTATGGGACATCATTCCATGCGTGCTTACTTCGTCAGGGTGCCATTCGTGACCCGCCTGACAAGTACCATGGTTGATCGGCATATCATGGTATGTTGCATTTACTGTAGTAATTTGATGATATGCTTTATTATTATGCTTAGTGTAGAGTCCGATGACATATATGCTTAGTGAATCTTATATACTTAGTGAATGTTATATGGTTAGTGAATCTTATATGCTTTATTGTTATACTTAGTGTAGAGTCCGATGATATATATGCTTAGTGAATCTTATATGCTTAGTGAATCTTATATGCTTTATTGTTATACTTAGTGTAGAGTCCGATGATATATATGCTTAGTGAATCTTATATACTTAGTGAATCTTATATGCTTAGTGAATCTTATATGCTTTATTGTTATACTTAGTGTAGAGTCTGATGATATATATTCTTAGTGAATCTTATATGCTTAGTGAATCCGATGATCTATATGCTTAGTGAATCCGATGATATATATGCTTCGTGTTGAATCTAAAGAACTGTTAATAGTGTAGAATCCATATATACTTATTAGTAGAATTCATGCTTAGAAGAAATGTAGTACTGTCTTTTGATGGTGTAGAATGTGTGAGGCTACTTATTAATTGATATGTTTTTCTTATTCAGAAATTGCCAAATAGCCTATTTAAGAGTTGTGGTATCCAGCACGATGAAGAAGGCTCTGCTTGGAATCGCCTTACCGCGAGGGGCTCCGTCACCACTTGTGCGTCTGGCGTGGACACAGACGGTCGCACACACTTTAACCTTCGGTTGGGTGGAAGAGCTTCCTCATCGGCAAGAATCTTCATGTTGGACAGGCAATCCTAATTACTATCAGAACACCCACCGCCCGGGCTTGAGGATGATGGTCGTCGTTGATATCATCTAGAACTACATATGCTTGCGTGTGGCTGCTGAACCATATATATGCTAGTATGTCTACCTAGTAGACTTATCAACTATGATTTATCCATGCATTGTTGACTACTATATATGGGTTTGTGAGATTGTGTGGTTATATTAAATGTGGTATTGTCGTTAATGTTTGTGAGATGGTTTTGTGAACTTAGTCGTTAATGTTTCTGAGATGGTTTTGTGAACTTAGTTTATTTGCACTGCACTTGTCTTGATTTCCATGAATACTGCATTTAACATTTTTTTATTTTTTATTTCTATTTGCCTAGTTGTAGCATGGGGTGAAAATAGGGCGCTACTACTACGTGACAATAATAGTAGCGTTGGTAGAGAAAGAAGCGCTACTACTAAGTATCTTAGCTGCAGCGCTTGTTTAGAAACGTGCTACTGTTTAGTAATAGAGAGAATTCTTTCTATGACACTACTCTTAAATTTGGTGCCTTATGTGACACTCCCAATTTTTTGCTTCCTCATGTGACCTCTTGTGTAAAATTTATGCCTCACATGACACTGCCGTCGGTTCTGTTAAATTGTTCCGTCACTTTTTACCCGTCTGGACCAAACTGCCCCCATTTGACTCGGTCGAGCACCCCCAGCCTTCCTCACCTTATTGCCAGTGCCAGCCTTTCTCACCCCGAGCCCGCACCTCACACGTCGGGGCAGAACCCTAGCAGCGGCGGCGCGGCTGTGTCACCGGAAGGCGCGGCGGCCGAGAGCGCCATGGAGCAAGTGGCGGCTGAAGGAGAGCCAAGTGGTGCGGTGGCCGAGGGCGGGCAAGGCGGGGCGGCTGAGGGCGGGCCTGGAGGCACGGAGGGCGGACCTGGAGGCGCAGAGGGCGGACCTGGAGGCGCGGAGGGCGGGCAACGCACCGATTTGGGCTGGTCGGCTTGGGCAGATTGGCAAGAAGGGTGAGTGCTTCGAGCTTGTACTCTCCAGATGCAGTTTAGTATGCTGAAATTTAGTAGCAATGTTTATGTATTTCTCTGTGATTTGCAGGATGGATCCAGAAAAGGTAGTGCAGATGTTGATTGCATACTGTGATCCCTCCAAAGAAGCATATGAGCCTATCGCCGAGGATTGGATAGATGTTCAAGCGGACAACAACACAAAAGAGGCCAATGATAGTTATCTTTGCAACCCAATCCTGGAGAATGAGCATGTTGGTATTAATGAGGAGAAAATGTATTTGGAGAAAGAACCTATACCTCCAAAATTGGTTCTTTTTTCTGGTAAAGAGAAAGACAAAACCAATGTTTCTGAGGATGTGAGCGAGGATGGGAGCAAGGATGGGAGCGAGGATGGGAGCGAGGATGGGAATGAGGATGGGAGCGAGGAGGAGCCTGAAGTAGTGGAGGAGGAGTTGCATGAGCCAGATCATGCCCCAAATACAGAGTATGACCAACAAGACCCTCCAATGACTGTAGGATCCACATATCCCAATATGGATGTGTTTAAGTTGGCTCTTTCTCAGCATGCAGTCAAACGTGACTTTGAGTATAACACAGAGAATAGCACACAACATAGGTTAAGGGCCTATTGTAAAAGAAGAGATGAAGATGATTACCCATGGAGGATACATGCTTCTACAACAGCTGATAGGCGCACTGTAATGGTAATTGTCTAACCGTACTTATTTCTGAATATATATCTTGCGTAAATGTTGAGGAGATTTTAGCTTACTTGTATTCCTCTTTTGTAGGTGAAAAAAAACCTTTTGAGCATGATTGTTCTAGTACGAAAAGGAAAAAGAAAGTGACGAACGCAACTAAGTTCTGGATATGAGAGAAGGTGAAAGATTGGCTCATTGAAGATGCAACTCTAGGAGCAATGGAATTGCGAAAAAAGCTGAAAGAACACTACAAGATCAAAATCCACTGCAAGAGAGTCTATATGGGTAAGCTGATAGCCTTGAAGCAACTATACGGTGATTGGGATAGTAATTTTAACAACTTGTATAGGTTTAAGGCACAAGTTGAAATTTGCTGCCCTAATAGCATAGTGCAGATCGACCATCATACCATAAATGGTAAAATAAGGTTTAGAAGAATTTTTGTTGCTCTCAAACCTTGCATAGATGGATTTCTTAGTGGCTGCAGGCCATATTTATGACAGGCAGATTCAAGGGGCAATTGGCTAGTGCTACTGCAGTGGATGGCCATAATTGGATGTATCCAGTTTGTTTTGGAATTTTTGACTCTGAAACAAATGAAAATTGGATCTGGTTCATGCAGTTGCTAAGACAGGCCATAGGATCACCAACAGGTTTAGCCATATGCACTGATGCTGGCCAAGCAGTGATGACAGGGGTAAAAGAAGTGTTCCCGGAGGCAGAACATAGAGAATGTATGTTCCACTTAGTGAGCAACTTTGAGAAGGAGTTTACTGGAAAAGTATTTGATGACCACCTATGGGCAGCTGCTTACTCATGGAACCCATATATATTTGACAAGAATTGGGCTGCAATGGAGGCAGTAAAGCCAGACGCAACAACATATATTAGGAAGTGGCACAATAGGTTGTGGTCTAGGAGTCAGTTCTCGACCATATGCAAGGTGGACTATGTAACCAACAACTTGGCGGAGTGCTTTAACAATTGGATCAAGCACCACAAGTCATTGAACTTGGACGATTTCTTGGACAAGGCGAGGCAGCTGATTATGAACTTGTGGAATGATAGGAGAAAAGTAGCAAATAAGTTAGATGGGTTGGTTCTACCCCACATAATGAAGAAGTTAAAAGCATTGACTAGAGAATTCAACTTGGAGGTGGTAGAATGCTCAGAAGAAGTGGCTGAAGTGGTTGCATTAGGAGGCAGCGGTTTTATGTTTGTTGTTAACTTGCAAGATCGAACATGTTCATATCGACAATGGCAAGTTTGTGGTCTTCCTTGCAAACATGCTCTTCATTCATCACGTCACTTAGCGATGCTCACATAAAGAATTACGTGATTTGTATTATTCCACTGAAAAATTCAGAGCAGCCAATTCCAACCTGATCCCTGCTATGCCTGACAAGAGCCAATGGCCTGAATCTGATCATGGATTTTTCATGCATCCACCACTACTTAAAGCTACAGCTGGCAGGCCTAAAACTGAGAGATATAAAGGTTGTAGTGACAAGAAAAGAAAAAAGGACAAGCACTTATGTCCAATTTGTAAGGAATATGGGCATCATTGGCACAACTGTAAGAAGGGTAACCCTGATGACATTGCTGCAATGTTGGCTATTAGGTTATATAGATTACTCTTTCTTGCTTCTCTTATTATTTTTGTTTGCAACTACATGTCTTAACTACTTTTCCTATTGCTCATGTAGAGAACCACCAAAGAAGAGGGCAAAGACTAGCAAAACAGCCCAATCCATTGTGCCTTGCGAGGATGGAGCACCAACAAGGATGCTTTTTCCACCACCATGGTTAGCACTTATACACTTCTGCCAATGAGTATGAAAACTCAGTTTATGTTCTAAGTTGTTTCTTTCTCATTATAGCCAAAGCTTGGAAACTACAACTAAGAAAAAGAGAAAACATGACAACACTGAATCTGGAGGTTCAAAGCAGTACTTTTCTGTATTACTTGCTGCCATAAACTTGTTGTATTATGCTGCTGCCATAAACTTGTTGCTCTAAACTTACTGCTGCCATAAATTTGCTGATGTCATTACTGTGATAAACTTGCTACTGCCATAAACTTTATGCTGTCATTACTGCCCTAAACTTACTGTTGCCATACACGCATGTGCAGATCAAAAACTCGCTCCATTGAGAAGGCCAAGATGAAAAATAAGGTTGTTGAGAAGATTCCAGTGCCACTTGACAGCCCAACAATGGGCACAAGGAGCAGAAAGTTTAATCCTCCTAGCCCTGCTATGAGCACAAGTAGCAAAAGAAAGCTCAGCTTGTAATTTCATATGCTTCTATGCTCTTCCCTTGATGTAATGGTTCTTTTGGAGTTCCTGTGATATGATGGTTCTTTTGGAAGTCCTTTAGACTGACATATGTGAACTATTGGCGACTTATGTGTGAATCTGGTTGCTTATGGCACTTGTTGAAAATTGTTCAATCGATTATATACATGTAAACTGTGTGTAGGGGATATGGCATCAAAATATAGGGGAGGTTTTGCCAATTTTCTAAATTTATTTGAATTAGTACAACACTATTACATAGTACATAGTACAACAATATTTCTTGTATTTTTCTCACACATTGCACCAGGGGCAAAAGTGACTTTGCATGTGAAAAGTTGACACCGTTAGCTCTAAAAATACACTAGAGTGTCATGTGAGGTATAAATGTTACACAAGTGGCCATGGAAGGAAGCAAAAAGTTGGGCGTGTTACATAAGGCATCATATTTTAGGAGTAGTGTCATAGAAGGAATTCTCTTTAAGTAATAGTTGTAGCGCCCTAGCAGTAGCGCGGGTGCCCGCGCTGCTGGTATGTAAAAAACCAGCGCCACTAATAAGGTTTTCTCTAGTAGAGGAAGGTCTCATCGTAGTCAACTCCTTGAACTTGTCGAAAACCTTTTGCAGCAAGTCGAGCTTTGTAGACAGTAACATTACTGTCCGCGTCAGTCTTCTTCTTGAAGATCCATTTATTTTCTATGGCTTGCCGATCATCGGGCAAGTCCACCAAAGTCCACACTTTGTTCTCATACATGGATCCTGATAACCCACAATTGTAGGGGATCGCAACAGCTTTCGAGGGTAGAGTATTCAACCAAAATTTATTGATTCGACACAAGGGGAGCCAAAGAATATTCTTAAGTATTAGCATTTGAGTTGTCAATTCAACCACACCTGGATAACTTAGTATGTGCAGCAAAGTATTTAGTAGCAAAGTAATATGATAGTAATGGTAACAGTGGCAAAGGTAAAGATAGCAGTATTGTAGTGATTGTAACAGTAGCAATGGAAAAGTAAATAAGCGAAACACAAGAGATGAAAAGCGCGTAGGCATTGGATCAGTGATGGATAATTATGTCGTATGGGATTCCTCATGTAATAGCTATAACATAGGGTGACACAGAACTAGCTCCAATTCATCAATGTAATGTAGGCATGTATTCCGAATGTAGTCATACGTGCTTATGGAAAAGAACTTGCATGACATCTTTTGTCCTACCCTCCCGTGGCAGCGGGGTCCTAGTGGAAACTAAGGGATATTAAGGCTCCTTTTAATAGAGTACCGGACCAAAGCATTAACACATAGTGAATACATGAACTCCTCAAACTATGGTTATCACCGAGAAGTAGCCCGATTATTGTCACTTCGGGGTTGTCGGATCATAACACATAATAGGTGACTATAGACTTGCAAGATAGGATCAAGAACTCACATATATTCATGAAAACATAATAGCTTCAGATCTGAAATCATGGCACTCGGGCCCTAGTGACAAGCATTAAGCATAGGAAAGTCATAGCAACATCAATCTCAGAACATAGTGGATACTAGGGATCAAACCATAACAAAACTAACTTGATTACATGGTAAATCTCATCCAACCCATCACCATCCAGCAAGCCTATGATGAAATTACTCATGCACAGCGGTGAGCATCATGAAATTGGTGATGGAGGATGGTTGATGATGACGACGGCGATGAATCCCCCTCTCTGGAGCCCAGAACGGACTCCAGATCAGCCCTCCCGAGAGAGATTAGGACTTGGCGGCGGCTCCGTATCGTAAAACGCAATGAAACTTCCTCTCTGATTTTTTTCTCCGCGAAACGGAATATGTGGAGTTGGAGTTGAGGTCGGTGGAGCAGCAGGGGGCCCACGAGACAGGGGGCGCGCCCAGGGGGACGGGGCGCTCCCCCCACCCTCATGGACAGGGTGTGGGCTCCCTGGCCTTCATATTTTGCCAGTATTTTTTATATTTTCCAAAGCTTATCTCCGTGGTTTTTCAGGTCATTCCGAGAACTTTTGTTTCTACACAAAAATAACACCATGGCAGTTCTGCTGAAAACAGCGTCAGTCCGGGTTAGTTTCATTCAAATCATGCAAGTTAGAGTCCAGAACAAGGGAAAAAGTGTTTGGAAAAGTAGATACGTTGGAGACGTATCAGATCCCATCTCAGATTTCATTGCCTCAAGCCATTTCGCGGAATCTGTGCTCATCATCGCTTCCTCATAGTTCGTAGGTTCATCATGGTCTAGTAACATGACTTCCAGAATAGGATTGCCGTACCACTCTGGTGCGGACATAACTCTAGTTGACCTACGAGGTTCGGTAGTAACTTGATCCGAAGTTTCATGATCATCATCATTAGCTTCCTCACTAATTGGTGTAGGAATCGCTGGAAATGATTTCTGTAATGAACTACTTTCCAATTCGGGAGAAAGTACAATTATCTCATCAAGTTCTACTTTCCTCCCACTCACTTTTTTCGAGAGAAACTCCTTCTCTAGAAAGGATCCATTCTTAGGAACGAATATCTTGCCTTCAGATTTGTGATCGAAGGTGTACCCAACAGTTTCCTTTGGGTATCCTATGAAGATGCACTTGTCAGATTTGGGTTCGAGCTTATCAGGTTGAAGCTTCTTCACATATGCATCGCAGCCCCAAACTGTAAGAAAGGACAACTTGGGTTTCTTGCCAAACCACAGTTCATATGGTGTCGTCTCAACGGATCTCGATGGTGCCCTATTTAAAGTGAATGCAGCCGTCTATAAAGCACAACCCCAAAACAATAGCGGTAAATCAGTAAGAGACATCATAGATCGCACCATATCCAATAAATTATGGTTACGACGTTCAGACACACCATTATGCTGTGCTGTTCCAGGTGGCGTGAGTTGCGAAACTATTCCACATTGTTTCAAATGAAGATCAAACTCGTAGCTCAAATATTCGCCTCCATGATCATATCGTAGAAACTTTATTTTCTTGTTACAATGATTTTCCACTTCACTCTGAAATTCTTTGAACTTTTCAAATGCTTCAGACTTATGTTTCATTAAGTAGATATACCCATATCTGCTCAAATCATCTGTGAAGGTCAAAAAATAACGATACCCAGCACGAGCCTTAACACTCATTGGACCGCATCCATCGGTATGTATTATTGCCAACAAGTCAATAGCCCGTTCCATTGTTCCGGAGAACGGAGTTTTAGTCATCTTGCCCATGAGGCATGGTTCGCAAGCACCAAGTGATTCATAATCACGTGATTCCAAATGCCCATCAGCATGGAGTTTCTTCATGTGCTTTACACCAATATGACCTAAACGGCAGTGCCAAAAATAAGTTGCACTATCATTATCAACTTTGCATCTTTTGGCTTCAATATTATGAATATGTGTATCACCACGATCGAGATGCAACCAAAATAGACCACTCAACAAGGGTGCATGACCATAAAAGATATTACTCATATAAATAGAACAACCATTATTCTCTGATTTAAATGAATAACCGTTCACATCAAACAAGATCCAGATATAATGTTCATGCTCAATGCTGGCACCAAATAACAATTATTCAGGTCCAAAACTAATTTCGAAGGTAGATGTAGAGGTAGCGTGCCGACGGCGATCACATCGACCTTGGAACCATTACCGACGTGCATCGTCACCTCGTCCTTAGCCAATCTTCGTTTAATCTGCAGCCCCTGTTTCGAGTTGCAAATATGGCCAACAGAACAAGTATCAAATACCCAGGCACTAATACGAGCATTAGTAAGGTACACATCAATAACATGTATATCAAATATACCTTTCACTTTGCCATCCTTCTTAACCGCCAGATACTTGGGGCAGTTCTGTTCCAGTGACCAGTCCCTTTGTAGTAGAAGCACTCAGTTTTAGGCTTAGGTCCAGACATGGGCTTCTTCCCGGGAGTAGCAACTTGCTTGCTATTCTTCTTGAAGTTCCCCTTCTTCCCTTTGCCATTATATTATCCAATAGTAATGGTCTTGTTAACCATCAACACTTGATGCTTGATACGTCTCCAACGTATCTATAGTTTATGAAGTATTCATGCCATTATATTATCATTCTTGGATGTTTTACAATCATTTTATAGCAACTTTATATCATTTTTTGGGACTAACCTATTGACCAAGTGCCCAGTGCCAGTTGTTGTTTTTTGCTTGTTTTTTACATCGCAGGAAATCAATATCAAATGGAGTCCAAATGCAATGAGACTCCTAGACGATTTTGTTTGGGCCAAAAGAAAGCCAGTGGGCCAAGGAAGCACCGGGGGGCTGCTCGAGGGGAGCAGCACCCACCAGTTCACTCCAGGAGCCCAGGCGCGTCCTGGTGGGTGCTTCCCACCTTGGGAGCTCCCCCAGACCGCCTCAGTACCCTATAAAATCCCAAATATTCCAAAACACTTCGGGTAGCCCTAGATCAGAAGTTTCGCCACCACAAGGCTTCTGTATCCACGAGATCCAATCTAGACCCCGTTCCGGCACCCTGTCGGAGGGGGGAATCATCACCGGTGGCCATCTTTATCATCCCGGCGGCCACCACGATGAGGAGGGAGTAGTCCACCTTCGGGGTTGAGGGTTTGTACCTGTAGCTATGTGTTTAATCTTTCTCTCTCTCTCTCTCTCTCTCTCTCTCTCTCTCTTGTTCTTGAGATGTCACGATCTTGATGTATCGCGGGCTTTGTTAGTATAGTCGGATCATATGGTGTTTTCCCCTCTCTATCTTGTTGTGATGAACTGAGTTTTTTCCCTTTGAGATTTCGTTGTTACCGGATTGAATACTTTTATGGATTTGAGAACACTTGATATATGTCTTGCAATTGAATACTCGTGGTGACAATGGGGTATCGTATTGATTCACTTGATATATGTTTTGGCACTCAACTTGCAGATTCCCGAGGTGACATTGGGGTAATCTATGCATAGGGGTTGATGCACGTTCTTGTCTTTGCTTCTTCGGTAGAAATCTTGCGACACTCTTTGAAGTTCTTTGTGTTGGATTGAGTATTATGAATATGAATTTTCTTGAAGGTGTTATTTTAGTACGAACTGTAGGATAGATCGAACGGAAAGAATAGCTTTGTGTTATTTTAGTACGAACTCTTGAATAGATCGAACGAAAAGAATAGCTTGGAGGTGGTTTCGTACCCTAAAAACAATTTATTCTTATGTTCTCCGCTAGATAGGAACTTTGGAGTGATTCTTCATCGCACTTTGAGGTATGGTTATATGATCCAACTATGATGCACTGTTGAGAGATTGCACTAGTGAAAGTATGCACCCTAGGCCTCATTTTCCATCATTGAAATACAGTTCTTGTGCCCGTTTACTTTTGGTTACCTTGCTGTTTTTATAATTTCAGATTATAAAAATATATTTCTACCATCCATATTACACCTTTATCACCATCTCTTTGCCGAACTAGTGCACCTATACAATTTTCCATTGTATTGGGTGTGTTGGGGACATAAGAGATTTCTTGTATTTGGTAATAGGGTTGCTTGAGAGAGACCATCTTCATCCTACACCTCTCACGGATTGATAAACCTTAGGTCATCCACTTGAGGGAAAATTGCTACTATCCTACGAAACTCTGCGCTTGGAGGCCCAACACGTGTCTACAAGAATAAAGTTGCGCAGTAGACATCAAGCTCTTTTCTGGCGCACTTGCCGGGGAGGTGAGTGCTTGAAGGTATATCTTTGGATCTTGCAATTGAATCTTTTAGTTTCTTGCTTTATCACTAGTTTGGTTTTAAAAAAACTACAAAAAATGGAATTGAGGTTGCATCATATTATTGATCATCTTAATAATATCTTTCTTGAAAATGATGGTTCAGAAAATTGTGCTGAATTGTTAGAAGAGGAAGTCATAAAATGTTTGGCACAAAATATTTGAATGATGAGCATGCACTACTAGGGAAAAGCCTAGCAGCAGCGCTGGTTTTTGGCCTATCAAGATGGCGAAGCGCGCTCTTGATAAGGCGCTGACTAAAGCTTAGCGATGGCGCTGCTGCACGCCCTTCTGCTATATCTACTTAGTAGCAGCGCTTTCCCAAACGAAAGAACTGCAAATTACTAGTAGCGCTTTTCGAGAACAATCGCTACTACTATTATTCCTAGTTCCATTTCTTTTTTATTTTAGGTCGTATTCATACACCTGTATACAATTTTTCATATAGTAGCAAGTTACAGATATTTTTAACATCATAATGAGTTATTAAATCACTAGGTGAAAGAACTTTGGATTAGTTTCAAGTGCATCGATCCAAAGTAACGAATATAATGGTCACTTTGTATCCATCCATTTGAAACTAATCCGCGGTTATTTCACCCAATGACATAATAACTTATCATCATCATCACAATATCATTAACAACTTATCATCATAATATATCATTGTCATATAACTCCTCATAATCATCATTTTCATTCATGATGAGACATCATATAACAACCGTCACTAGTTATAATAACAACTCCTCATCATCATCATCATAGTACTCATAATCACTACTCCTACTCAGCATCACCATCAAGTCTAAGACATTGTAGTCATATATAATCAACACTAACTAATTGTTCTTAATACTTAGGACCTACTCCTCTCTCCTAGCTAAAATACCATAAAACAGATAAACCGGTCCTTCACCATAATGGAGAATGGACATAAACCTATCTCCAACTTGTGGCTTGCGCACATTCATTTTGTCTCCAATTATTTGCGTGTGCGCATTCATCACTTTGCTCCATTCTTTGATTTTGAGCCTTCCATCATTTGAGGAAATCGAGTATGCAGTATGGTAAGCCTCCGAAGGAGTTGGTCGTAAGCTAACCATATGCATATCACCTTACATAGCATGTCAGGCACAACCTGCTTCGGGAGCCTCTGTTCAAAACCGAAATAGTAGCATATATAGTTAGCAATGTAGTTTACTTAAGAATAATGTATGCAATGAAGTTACCATCATTAACAAAATCTTACCAAGTTTTTGGCAATGAAGTTACAATCAAGCAATTTATGGACTAGTGGCACGTATCTAGTATAATTTGGGCTGATAGAGTGACTGGTTTTGAAGGCCTCAACATCTTCTATGAATGAGACAAGATAACCTTTCTCCTCACAATTAAGCTTGGAATCATAGCTGTAGTATGTGTTGTCTACTACCTTCCGAGTATTTCTTGAAGATAAGAAATAAGCTGACAATTATAAATAAATAAGTTTAGTACGGAAGAACACCAAATATTTTTAAATTAATAACATAAATTACTGAACTTAACAAATTAGTTTGACAAACTCACATTTAGGTAAAACTGGAGGCATATCCACATCCACCCAGATGTCGATATTATCATCGTCATCATAATCTTCGGGACGAATATCAAATCTTATTCGCATTCCTCCTCAAATCCATACGCCTTGCAGAGCTTCCCAATTAGAGCAACGAAATGGGAGCGATCGGCGGCATTGTAGAACTTAACCGGAAACTCATAACCATGTTTAGTTCTTAAGTGAGCCCTCCTCGTCTCCACATTCTCAAAGTCATCTAAACCAAAACCAAGCTTCTCCAATACATATGGTCTAGCATGGCACGGGATGTACCAGTCGTATTGAAAAAAATCCATAAATTACACGTTGAACAAAAGAAGCACAAGTGATGATATTTATTATGATGAAATGCTTGTCATTGCATACCGTACAAACATCGAAGGTCTCTTCCAGCTTCACGGTGAAAAACCTATCATTTTGCAGGTGAGGAAACCTGTCGCACACAACACGGTCATCGTAGCAGTACCCACACTCCGGGATCCCATCGTCATCAGACATCTCCTGTGTTCAAAATTCAAAGATTATAACTCGACAGCAAAACCCAAAAAATCCGGCATGACCTTTGCTAAAAAAGACATATCGAGCACCTGAAATTTGCCGGAACGGAAATTAATCAACACTCCGGCAAAACATAGGCCATTTAGCGATGTTCATTGCATTTCAATGGTTCAAAATATGAAAAAAAAACATTTGAAAATATCATATATAATCCTAACACTAAATAAACTAGTTTTATTAACTACTTACTAAATAAACTAGTGCTATTAAGCACTTACTATAAATAAACTAGTTCTATTAAGCACCTAATATAAATAAACTAGTTATATTAATCACTTACTAATAAACTATTTTCTATTAAACACTTGCTAAAAATTCTACTACCCTAGTTCTACCCTAAATTTTCTTACTTCTATTTTATTCAAAACACCTACGATTTGCAAGAACAGAGACAAGGGAGGGAGGGAGGAGAGAGGGGGGAGCGGGCGGCGGAGGAGGAGGGAGGGGCCGGCCGGAGGAGGAGGAGGCGGTGGGAGGAGGGCTGCCGGGCGAAGGAGGAGGAGGCGGCCGAGCAGAGGGAGGAGGAGGCACGGTGGGAGGAGGAGGGAGGAGGCGCGGTGGGAGGAGGAGGCACGGAAGGAGGAGTACCTCGGTGGCGGATGGAGGGGCCAGTGGCGTGAGACTGACGGTGAGGTCGAGAGCAGCGCGGTGAGGTCGAGAGCGGAGGGGGTGGGGGAGGCGGCTCCGACGGTGAGGTCGAGAGCGGCGGCGGGCGGCAGCGGTGAGGTTGAGGGCGGCCGCGGTGAGGGCAGGCTCGGGCTCGGTGGCGATAGAGGAGTAGGGGAGCAGGGAGGAGGACTTAGTGAAATTTTGAGCGGGCTGGTGGTTAAGTCGAACTAGCAGTAGCGCACTTTAGGAAATGCGCTATAGCTAAAGTAGCTATAGCGCGTTTTACAGAAAAACGCTACTGCTAAGTCTAAGCACGCATCAAAAATATACATTGGTCATCATTGATCTTTTTGTGTAGAATCTAAATAGTCAACATGAATCCTCACGGTACCTGTATAGGCACTGGTGAAGATTCATATTGCAGCCACAAATCCTACACATATAGTTCAATGAAGACCAAGTGCTCGAGGTAGTTTGAGAAGTAACATATTTAAGTTGGTAAACACCTTGTTCTTTTAGCAGTATGGGACTAAACTTAATTAGGTGCAACACTTAGCAGCAGCGAGTTTTGCAGAAAAACGCTGCTACTAAGTACTTTAGCAGCAGCGCGTCCAGGGATGGGCGCTACTACTATATGTAGCCGGGAGGCAAATCCGTGGCAATTATAGTAGTAGCGCTTGTTTCACATAGAGCGCTACTGCTACCTAGTTATTAGGAGCGCAGTTCCTTTAAGCTCGCTACTGCTAGTTAGCAGTAGCGCCTGTTTTTTAACCGCGCTGCTGCTAAAATTCTGTGTGTAAGGTTTTCCCTAGTAGTGATGATTGCAATGTTGCTAGTATGAATTCTTTGAATATCCATGATGCTAGTGATATGCAAAGCCATAATCTTGGGGATGCTATGTTTGAAGAATATGATATTTTTATTCCCGCAAGTTTTGATGAGAATATTTGTTATGATGAAAGCATGCCTCCTATTTATGATGATTATATTGATGAAAGTGGATTTGGAGAGGTCATGACTTTATTTAATGATGAATCCACCATTTTGGATGAGGATTCAATTGACTATGAGAACAAGGTTGCTATCTATGATGATTATGGTGATGACATGTATGCTATATTGAATAATGATAACCATGAAACATGTCATCATGATTTTAATTTTCACTCTCATGATAGTTATTTTGTTAAGTTGGCTCCCACTACCATTCATGAGAATAAATTTGCTTATGTGGAGAGTAAGATAATTTCTATGCTTATGTATCATGAAAATAATGCTTTATGTGATGGCTATATTGTTGAATTCATTCATGATGCTACTGAAAATTATTATGAGGGAGGAACTTATGCTTGTAGGAATTGCAATAATATCAAGTTTCCTCTCTATGTGTAGAAAATCTTGAAGTTTTGCTTGTTTTGCCTTCCTATGCTAGTTGATTCTTGTTCCCATAAATTGTTTTCTCACAAAATCCCTATGCATAGGAAGTGGGTTAGACTTAAATGAGCTTTCCATGTGATTCAAGATGCTCTCGATATGATTCAATTCTTATCTTTTATGCGAGCATCATTGAAATCATCATGCCTAGCTAAAAGGCGTTAAAGAAAAGCGCTTGTTGGGAGACAACCCATCATTTACCCCTACTGTTTTTGTTTGTTCACATGATTAGGCTACTGTGGTAATAATGTTTTATTGCTTTTATTTCAATAAAGTGCCAAGTAAAGCCTTTGGGATCATGTTGGCTGATAGTTGATTTGATCTTGCTAAAAAACAGAAACTTTTGCGCTCACGAAAACAACTATCATTTTTAGAAGAAGAGTGATTTTGAGTTGATTACTTTTTCATAATATTAATATAAAAATATCTCATGTGGTCATATGTTTTTCGTAATTTTTAGAGTAGCAGAAGTATGGTTTGAGTACAGATTACTACAAACTGGTCTCTTTTTGACAGATTCTGTTTTCAATGCATAGTTTGCTTGTATCCTATTTTTTATGGCTTATATTGATCAATATAAATTGTAGAAATGATATGATACAGTAGGCCTTGTGTGGAAACAATTATGAATCTTGTCTTTCAATACCAAAAGTGAAATGGTTTGCTCTATATCATACTAACCTATCTCACAAAGTTCCGTTAAGTTTTGTGTGATTGAAGTTTTCAAGTTTTGGGTGAGACATCGGTATGAGGAGAATAAGGAGTGACAAGACCCTAAGAGTGGGGATGCTCAAGGCACCCCAAGGTAATATTCAAGGAATATCCAAGCAACTAAACTTGCGGATGCCCCGGAAGGCATCCCCTCTTTCATCTTCAACTTTATTGGTAACCTCACTTGGAGCTATGTTTTCATTCATCACATGATATGAGTATTACTTGGAGCATCATTTTATTTTGTTAGGATTTGCTTTCTGTTATTTCGAATAATGTTTTGCATCTTTTATTTTAATAGAAGTGGCAATGATAGCCTTTGCCATGCTTATTTTTCAAGTATGCATGTTGTTGTTTCAAAACAGAAAGTTTATCGATGTTGCAAACATTCCCTAGAAAAGTCAGAATAAGATAAAATTTTGAAACTTTTTGCAAAATAAGCTCTGATAAATTTCCTACAGTGTGTCTGATAATTTTTGGAGTTAGGGAAGTATGATGAATCTTGCATTCTTTACACACTGTACTATTTTAGCAGATTGTTGTTATGGTTGCATTGTTTGCATATGTTTGCTTGGTTATGACTCTATTTGAGGATAGGAGTATTAAATATGCAGAGGCATTTAGTATGCAATGTCAAATAATAATTTTTTTGATTTGCTACAGTAGAGAATGATAAGATTTTGCATTGATTTATACTAACTTATCTCACGAGTTCTTGTTGAGTTTTGTGTGGATGAAGTTTTTGAGATTTAGGGAAATCGTGATATAAGAGGAATTAAGGATACACAAAAGCTCAAGATTGGGGATTCACAAGGAATCCCAAATTTATATTTCAATAAGTCTCAAGCATCTAAGCTTGGGGATGCCCCGGTAGGCATCCTACCTTCACTACTAGAAAAAGGGCTATAGATGGGATTGACACTAATGGCGCACCACCTTCTGATACGCCATTAGAGTTGAAAGTACTAATGGCGCACCCTGCCCATGGTGCGCCATTAGTATCAATTTTTTTTGAACTAGTGCGCCTGTCCAAACATACTAATGGCGCATCCAGACTTAGTGCGCCATTACTAGTTTAAACTAGTAATGGCGCACCTGTCGGAAAGTGCGCTACTAATGTTGTTTTTTTATTATATTTTTTATTCCTTTTTTTGCAAAACTACTAATGGCGCACTGCTCCGCCGTGCGCCATTACTAGTTTAAACTAGTAATGGCGAACTGTGGAGCTGTGCGCCATTAGTATGTTTTTTTTTGCAAATCTACTAATGGCGCACCACCAGAAGGTGCGCCATTAGTAACGCGGATTACTAATGGCGCACTTAAAGTTGGTGCGCCATTAGAAAGTGGCAGCAACAAGATATTTTGGACAGCCTCTCCCCTACCCACACTCACTTTCTCCCCACTTCATTCTCTCCACCTCCTCCTTGTCTCGGGTGCCTCCTCTTTTTCACCTCATTGCCACCATAGATTCATTCAAATTAAGTGGTTAAATTACCTTGTTTTGATAGGTAAGTAAGGGGAAGCTATATTTATGTTGTTCTCCCTACAACAATGTGCACATGCACTTTTTATGGCCTAGCTAGATCTATGTATGTTCGTGGTGCTGCATATGTTTGTGGTGTTGCATATGTGTTTGTGTTTGGAGGTGTACGGTATTTGAAATGCGATAGTTGCCAATATTTTGCGGAATGTTGATTCATTTCCGTTTTGGCGAGAATTTTGGCATTAAGCATTCTTTTAGTCCTATTTTTAGGAAAGTCGTGCCAAATTTTTTCTTGGTTCTAAAATATCGTTTTGCTCTACCCTTGGCGATCATGGTCCGCACGATGACCGAAGGCATCGTGAATAGGTTTTTGAGCTCTGCGAAGGCCGAGATGCTTCAAAAGAACGAGACGGAGATAAGATGTCCGTGTCGAAGATGCAAGCTGAAGAGCCTTATTGCGGACCCGGATTCCGGGCAGGTGCGGGACCACCTGCTCTTGCGTGGTTTCATGGATGGCTATCGGTGGCAAGGTGATGAAGATGACTACAAAGTCGTCCATGGGGGCCGGGCAAGAAATGAGGAAGGGCAGCAAGACAACCACCGCGACTTCGGGCGGCGAGAAGACGAAGAATCCCGAGGAGATGATCACGACGGTGATCTTGTACACAGTCATCATGTAGAAGATGCAGGACATGATGATGAGGAAGATGCGGAGCAGACGGCGGGCATGATCATGAAGATGATGATGCGGCGGAGCGAACGACGCTGGACCATCGATGGGCTGGGTGCAGGACCCTCATATTCAAGAGCTTCTTCTCAAGCGACGGATAACGCAAGAGCTGCCGCCCGAGAGAAAGCCAAGATGGATCAACTTGAGTTAGACGCGGTTACTCCATTGTATGAAGGATGCAGGCCGAGGATACCCGCTTTGAAAGTAACGCTCATGGCTCGGAGATGAAAGTAAAACACAAAATGACCGACGCATGCTTCTTCGAGAACATGTCATTACGCACGAACGTCTTCCCAAAGGGAACAAGTGCCCGACCAGTTTGGAGGAGGCTAAGAAAATCGTGTGTCCTCTGGATTTACCGCACGTGAAATACCATGTGTGCATGAACAATTGCATCATTTATCGGGACGAGCACGTGGAGTCTACCATATGTCCGGTTTGCGGCGTCACTCGATACAAGAAGAGGAAGAAAGCTCCTCGAAAAGTGGTGTGGTACTTTCCGATCACTCCTCGTCTGCAGCGGTATTTCGCGGACCCTAAGGTAGCAAAGGTCCTGCGTTAGCACGCGGATAGGGAGGAGAAGAAGCGAAGATGACGCAAATGATCCGGAGATAGATAAAAAGACAAGATCTTTGAGTCACCCTAATGATGCGAGCCAGTGGCAAGCGTTGAACTTAGAAGACCCAGAATTTGGGAAGGATCCAAGGAACATCGTGCTGGGCGCGAGCACCGATGGAGTCAAAGGCAGCCAGAGAAGCACACATAGCACCTGGCCTGTGTTTGTGTGGATGTACAACCTTCCCCCCTGGTTGTGCATGAAGAGGAAGTACATTCACATGAGTATGCTAATTGAAGGGCCGAAACAACCAGGGAACAACATCAATCATGTCTGGGGCTGCTGAAAGAGGAGCTTGACACGCTGTGGAAAACGCCAGCCAATACGTGGACGCCGCAGAAAGAATATTTCCCTATGAGAGCCGCACTGCTCACGATGGTGCACGACTATCTCGATTACGGATATCTCGCAGGCGGGTAGTCCACGGATTTTACGGATGCGTAAGGTGCATGGATGACACAACGTATCGCCAGCTAGATAGAGATCCGGGTCTTGAAAACCGTGTTCATGGGACATCGAAGGTGGCTTCATGACGATGACCCGTGGAGGAAACGCAAGGATCTGTTCGATGGTGAAACCGAACCCGAAAACGCCCGTGTCACGAGGAGCGGCGGGAAATAGACAAGCTGTTGAAAAATTGGAAAGACTGCCTTGCCGGAAAGAAGCAAGAAAGCGCCAGAGCCGGGAAAGAAGCGAAAAGGCGCCGAGCCGCTCTTGAAGGTATGGAAAACGAGTGCATTTTACGGGACTTGCCGTCTTGGAAGATCCACCGTGTGCCTCGCAGCCTTGATGTCATGCATATCACAAAGAACGTGTGCGAGAGTCTGCTTGGTACCCTGCTCAACATGCCAGAGAGGACCAAAGATGGGCCGAAAGCAAGGGCAGACTTGAAATCAATGGGCATGAGGCAGGAGCTTCACGCTAATGATGATGATGATGATGATGATGATGATGATGATGATGAGGCGAAGCAGGACCACGATGAAATAAGTCGCCAAAGGCAAAAGGCCAAGAAGACCGGAAATGACTACCCTCTCGCGTGCTTCACTCTAAGTCGAGGAGATCGAGCAGTTTTTCACCTGCCTCCTAGGAGTAAAACTTCCTTCTGATTCTGTGGGAAGATAAACAGATACCTAGACCCAGCGAAGCGAAGTTGATGGGGACGAAGTCTCACGATCACGCGATCTTGATGACGCAGATACTTCCGGTTGCAATCCATTGGGATCATGGACGCGCACGTCCGTGAAACGCTATTTGGCCTATGCAACTTTTTCGAGGTCATCTCTCGGAAGTCGATTGGCGTGAGGCAACTCGAAGGCTACGAGGAAGAGATCGTGGTGATACTATGCGAGCTTGAGATGTACTTCCGCCCGCATTCTTGAACGTTATGGTGCATCTGCTGGTCCATATAGTGGAGGATATCATCCAACTTGGGCCGACGTTCCTGCACAGCATGATGCCGTTCGAAAGGATGAATGGTGTCATCAAAGGATACGTTCGCCACATGTCACGTCCAGAGGGAAGTATAGCGAGGGGCTTTCTGACCGAAGAGTGCATCTCCTACTGCACGAATTATCTAGGCATTGAGAACCCCGTTGGTCTGCCCGTCAACAGGCACCTCGGCAGGCTCGCTGGATGGGGTCATCGTGAGGGTCGCCGCGAAATGCATGTCGACTTAGAGGGTCGACTTCGCCCGACTTTGAAAGAGCAAACCTAGTCGCGCTACAACACATAGACGTGGTCGATCCTTGGGTGGTAGAGCACAAAACCTTTATTAAGAAGGCGTACAATGACCGAGGCCAACAGAGGGCGGACGGAGATATAATCAAAGAGCACAACTCATGTTTCATGCATTGGTTCAAGCAGAAGCTTACATTACCCTTTACATGAGGATTCTTCCGGAAGAACAACTCATATTCGCCTTGTCACGAGCGCCGAGCACAACCTGATGACCTATGAGGCGTACGATATCAACGGTTACACATTCTACACCGAGGCCAAGGACATGAAGAGCGATGGTTATCAGAACTCCGGGGTAATGATGGAATCCTACATCGGTAATGACAAGGACAGATACTACGGGAGGATCGAGGAGATCTGGAAGCTGAGCTACGCTAGAGAGAAGGTCCCGATGTTCCGTGTCAGATGGGCGAAGAGCGTCCTAAAAGAAGACCGGTATTTCACCACCATGGTTATACCCGAAGCCAAATCCAAGACCGGCGGTATAAGCGTCACCGCGAAAAATGAGCCATGGATGCTGGCTTCCCAAGTTGACCAACGCTTCTTCATTACCGACCGTCAAAGCCCGGTCGTGTTGTCGTGAGGAGAGGCAAAAGGAAGATCATCGGAATGGATGGAGTAGCCAATGAGAAAGACTTCGACAAGTCTGGCGTCCCGAGGATCGAACATGATGACGATGATGAAGTAGCAGCATACACCACAAGAAGAAGCAGGACCACCCTACCTAAAGGACGTCCGTTCCATAGAAGAACTCCATTTGCGAAAAAGAAGGGCAAGAAGATTGTGAACAGATAGCTAGCTAAGATCAATTGTATTTAAATCGTAGCCTTCATTTCTCGATTGTATTTCATGGGCACTTTTTGAACTACCAGGAGGTCCCCCTCGCCGCCGAGCACCCCCCGGTCCACCGGCCGCCGCCGACCCCGCACCCTCGATTCCCCTACTCAACCGCCACCTTGACCCCAGGACCCTCGATTCCCTACTCAACCGCCGCCGACCCCGCACCCCCCGCACGTCCCCGCTCCACCGGCATTACTGTTTGATGATATTTTTAAAAAATTATTACTGTCTTATAAAAAAATATTACTGTTATGATTTAAACAAGTTTGAACATATTTAAACTCAAATAAGTATCAAACAGCATTTTAAATGCATAAAAAAAATTGTGGAGCCTGGGAATCAAACCCAAGACCTCCCGGTGTGAGAACTGGCTGCTAACCAGTCGAGCTAGTAGAGGGATCTTGTTGTGGGTCAAGTCAGCTGGAAGATAACCTGTTGGCTCGAGCAGAAATAAAAAAAATACTAATGGCGCACCAGGGCGAGGTGCGCCATTAGTATGTATGTACTTATGGCGCACCGAGGGATGGTGCGCCATTAGTATTGTGCCCTCGCCTCGATCCCCTTCACCTCTCTCTCTCGCCCTCGCCTATCCCCTCTCTCCCTCGCCTCGCCCGATCCCTTCCCTCTCCTCTCCAAGCGCCGCCCCGACGCCGCCTCGACGCCGCCCCGTCGTCCTCGTCTCCTCGGCGCCGCTCTCCCCGTCGCCCCACCTCGTTGGACGCCATCGCCCCGCCGCCCTCGTCGCCGGTGGCCCGGACGCCGCCCCGTCAACACCACCGTCGCCGGAGCTTCACCACCACCCGGACCTCGTCGCCTCCCGGACCTCGTCGCACCACCACCACCCGGACCTCGTCGCCCCACCTCGTCGCCCCGTCCACACCACCGCCCCCGTGAGCTCCCCCTCCTCCTCTCCCCCTCTCCCCCTCGCTGCATCTCAGTTTTTGGTATGCACCATAATACAACCATTCCAAGACATTCAAACTGACGGCCATAGGAAACTACACACAACAGGTTGAACTCAATACCATGCTTTCGGTGTTGAATCCGGTATAACAAGTTGAATCCGGTGTTGGCTCGTACTATTATAAGGAGACGAAAAAAACAATAACATGCTTTCCTCAAAACCCTTCTTAACGAGAGGAACCCTGCCTTCAATTGTAGCAAAACCCAAAATCTTTAGCATTATTTTGGATTTTGTCAGGAAAGAGAAGATCATTAACTGTTTCTGGTATATGATTCAGCAAACATCCTGGCCTTGCTGGTCTGTGTTGACTTACATGCAACACCCTGGACTTTCAAATTACAACAGGATAGGGTCTACTTATTTTCAGCAAACCCTCAAGAGTTGGAAATCTTCACAAAAAGGTCCTAATTATTTACCACAAACCCCACAGGTGGAAAACTTCACAAAAGAAGAGCCTGCTTATTTAGCATAAACTCCCTCAAGTTTGAAATCTTCAGGGCAAATACTCAATACAAGAAAGAAGAACAGTACAACCTAGTGGCCTACAACCACATAAGTGGTATTCACAGGGGAAATACTTACAATAAAAGCTGGTGAAAATATAAGAAGATAGAAAGTACTTTACATAAGCAAAGTGAAAACAATTTTGAGCATTTTTGCCCGTTTAACATACCTGTAGCAGTAAGACAGAAAAAGATGATCCACACATGTTAAGCAATCTTAAATGCAGCCGGTTTGGAAGGCTGCAAACAAGAGATGGAGTGTTAAAAAGAATCAATTGTAACAGATTCATTTATATGCAGAGAAATTACTACAGTTTTAAGAATACTCTAGTTTTAATAACACAATATTTAGTGCTAACCAAACAGGTCACAGTAAATAAAACTATGATATTTGAAAACTGCAGTATTCTTAGAATACTTAGAAAATACTTTACTATCAAACAGGGCCTGATTGATTTGGTTGCTTGATTTGGTTTAATGGCTCTGGCGTCTGAATGTTGTCTCCTAGTTTAATGGGTACCATAATTGTTTCCGTTGATTTGGTTGTCACTCTCCTCTGGATGAGATGAGATTGAGATTGAGATTGAGATGCTGTCTGACTTGCAGTTAGCACAGCATTTTCTTAAGCTATGATGAATCTGGAGATTAAACTGGTACCTCAAACTCAAACTACCATCACCAATCAGGCTGGAAACTGAAACCACCAAACCAAACTATCTCAAATTAATGGTTAAGGTGCTAGATTTTTCGCTGGTATTAGACTTGTGTTTTACTCATAAGTTCCAGCTAACTATCTCAAATAAAGGAAGATGGACCTAATTAGTCTGATGTAAATTTTCTACTGCACTGGAACATAATATTGCAAGGCTGCTTTGATTGATGTGTCTGGTCAAATATATATATATATATATATGATTAAGGTCAGTGCTGTGTTTCTCAGGTTTTACACTGCAATGACCAATGTTCTTTCCTAGAAACAGATAACTGGATTTACTTGGGCAAGGTCGCTACAGCTTTATGCCTATTTCAGTGATTATTAACTTTATAAGAATGCAAATATATGATTTAAAACTTAGCATCTCTTGTTATGCAAGATACTGCTGTCCAATAAATAGTAGCAGCGACAATCAGTTCTTGGTACAGTGTGTAGTCCTGCAGAATACTAAGGTGTGGTACAGGCGCACCTTAGTCGGGCTTAATGTTCAGATGCCCCGGGCTCCACAAGCTTTTATGAAAATGTATCATGTCACTGTCCGTGACTCTCTCTTTTTTGCATGTTGTGATGAAGGCCTTTTTTGCCTTGTCCACCCGAGAGGCCCTTGAGTTTGCTGGAATGTCGATTAACTTCCGTTCCAGCAAATTCGGGTACTCCATATGTCCTATTTTCAGCAAAGGTCATGCTGAAATTTTCCGTGAATTTTAGCATGACTTTGCTAAAAGTAGGACATATGGGGTACTTGTGACTAATGCATGGGCCGGGGTACTTGTGACTAATGATGAAAGCTTAGGCTTTTAGGGTGCCTCGGCGTCGAAAAACCCTCAATGATAAAAGCTTAGCTTTTAGGATGCCTCGGTGTCGACAAACCCTAAATGATGAGACCATGATGTAGTTCCTTGACAATAACCAACTTTTTGACCAAACTTTGTTCCTATTTAGAGAGAAACATGGCCAACAACGATGAGGCCGAGGGTTCGGGCGGCAAGGCATTCTGGGAGTTGTCCCAGGAGATGGAGGAACAACCTCACTTGTATGAGGACGCCGCCTTCCCCACCGATCCTGAGACCACTGATGGTACCGCCGAGGATGACCCCACTGATGCCACCACTGATGGTGCCGCCGAGGATGCCACCACTGATGATGGCGGCGCACGCACAGATGGCAGCCAACAGAAGAGGCAATGGAAGGACCGGCGCCCGACCGTGCTCCGCACCCTCAAGGAGGAAGTTACTGAAGTGGACTCCGACGGGAATCCAACGGCGCCCGAACGAATAGTCAAGGGGTACTCGCTTTAGCTTGGGTGCATTCTCTAGAGCACCGTCTCGATCAACACCGAGAACACGAGGCATCTGACCGAGGAATTTGCGCAACCTCCTCTTCACGAAGCTGCACGAACGATACAAGTTCCCGCTGAATTTGAAAACACAAGCCTCAAAGGGAATAAAGTGAACAATGCTGCCCTCACGAAGATGAGCAAGGCCCTGTCTACTTGGAAAAGCAATGTGAAGAGAATGATCGAGAAAGGTGAGAGTTATGAGAAGATCAGGGAGAAAAATCCTTCGATCACCGAAGATGACTACAACGACTTCAAGATCAATTGCTCGAGCACTGCAAACTCCCAATCAAGTCAGTGGGGGAAAGAAATGCGGGACCTGAACTTAGGGGAACACACACTCGGTCCCGGCGGTTACAGAGTGGCGAAGCCTATATGGGACAAGGAGGAGGCGGACCGTGCCGAGCAAGGCCTACCGCCCCTCTTGGATAAATACGGTGACAAGCAGACCAGGAACTTTGTCAGGGCCCGGTACAAGAAGGACCCGAAAACAAAGGAGCTTACCACGGATCCGAAGACCAGGCGCTTGAGCTTGTTACAGTAAGGAATACACCCCCACGTAATTAGCTCCATATGGTTGCATTCTAATTAATGAAGCCAAATTTCTAAATGGTTCACATTCCTTCCGTGAGCATTTGAAAGCGATGGCGGGGTCGACTAAGAGCAACCCTTGGGACACCACTCTAAATAGGGCGTTGAATGTAATGAAGAACAAGGATAAGCTCGATGGCCGACATCAGCTGGTCGTGTGGCGGCAAAAGGCTTGTCGACAAAATGGTCGTCATACTATAACGATGGTGGGCGAAAGGAGAAAAAGACCAGCTCGAGAAAGCCGGTAGCGAGGTTCAAGAACTCAAGGCACATATGGCGCGGATTCGGAGATTGTCCAAGAGCAAGTGCAACAACAACTCGGAGCGGCGATCACCGCCATTGTGCCTACCTTGATCGAGGGTTGAGTGTGTGGATTGCGGGCGGCCAACGAGGCCGCCCGATTCCTAACCGGCGCCAGCAACTTCGCAGAAATCGATGGCGAGCCATTGGTGTCTCCGGCGGGCGGCATTGGTGTCTCGACGCCCGGCACGGGAGCTTAATGCACCGGGTGTACGCCGCCGGCACCTCTGAAACAAGCGGCCCCTCGGTCAGCTGCGCCCGCCGTTGGCGGTGCCTTGACATTAGCCGAGCTCGGCGCCATCATCACGGTAACTAATTAAGCCTCTCTCCGCCGAGGACTTCATCTCCTTGCCTTTGATTGGGCATCCTGGACGCCCTACATGTTTCCGCGAGCGCCCGCCGACGTTTCGTGCACTCTCACGCGCCGTGAACAACGAGTTGGTCGATGTCGCCAAGGGCAAAATCGTTCAACCGGGCAACCCCTTGTTCCACGGTATCCAGATGCCACCCAACTTGTTTAGGGTTGAACTGATTCGGGTGCTGCCAGGCTGCGACGAGTTGTTACCTCCGAATCGACCCATCGGGGTCGACGATGATGACGTGATGACCCTCAGCGCCTGCCTGAGCTGGCCCCTACTTTGGCCGAAGAGCCAGATTCGTTTGAGGCGGGGACACCACCCCAAAGACAACACCACCGGTCGTGCGGCGCCAAGTCGGCCCCATGGCAAGACCGCTGCAGCGGTGCGGACATCCCTATGCTCTGGATCCAAACATGCATATGGCACAGGATCGGAACGACGGCGACGACGATACATTTGCCAACGTCGATCAGTACTTTGCCGATCATGGAGTACGATGGCGACTTCATGGGGCCTCCTTCTCAAGAACCCAACCCAACAAAAGGCGATGCGATCTAGCTGGTACCGCGGAGAAGCCAAGTTGCAACAGCGTCGTCTGCCGTTCAGCTCTCGGGAGACGCCTCCGATTGCCGACTTCACCGAGCCTCGTAGAGGCGTAATAAATATTATCAGCCCCAACACACTCAAGAAGGCGGTCTGTGAGCAGAACTCGGTCCCATTACAGGAGAAGAAGATGGCACGCAAAAGAAAGACTAACAAGGGTGCGAGCCAGCCCGGCACCGAAATGCGATCCGTGCTCGGACGGGCCACCTTCACCTAAGGATATCTCGAGGAGGGTGCATGTGGCGGGTAGGCGATGCTACCGCCAAATATGCTCAATGCTGCAACCGGTGCTATCGCGGAGTCTGCACGACAGTGTTCTTTCTTTGGAGAAGCGGCGTCTCAGAGAGAAGGATGTGGCATACCCGGTTTTCGTGGCCAAGGTGTCAGAGGGCAAGGGCTTTGTGGATGGCGACATCGGGGGTAAGATCGTCCTGCGGTTTGATGACATCTTTGCTATGTTTAACCTTCATCCGCTGCACTACACCTTCGTTCGGCTATTTCCGCTGAGTATGGAGATGCGGATCATTCGCGACAAGACCCCGGACATCGTGATAGTCGACCCCTTCTACATGCGTGCCAAGATCTTGGGCAGCGCGGGGACGACAAGTCGCGAGTTCTTACCTCGAAGGCGTCATTCGGCAAACCAAGATAAGGATAACTTCCTCGTGCCTTACTTTCCCGAGTAAGTCCTCCCTCAACCGCCCGTAACATATGAATTCTTAGATTTCGATCGTTTTCTTTTAACATTCCGTGTTTTCTGCGGTGACACACATTGCACGCTCATCCTCCTAAGCCCCAAATATTCCATGGCCACGTATTTCGACCGGACAGTCGATCGAACGTAGACTACACAAATGTCAAGAAGGTTCTTGATGATGTTCTCCCGGCTCGCCAAATCTGGAGGCACCTTCACCAGGCCTATTCGTATCACGGCAAGCACGTGTTCTCCCACAATCTGACGTTCTGCTGCGTCAAGCAGCCGCTGGCGATCACAAAGGGTGCCTACTACGCCATCCATCACATACGGGCAATCGTACGGGACCATCATCAACTTCTGCTACCGAGTAAACTCAAAGATTGGGCCGCGAGCGTGTCGGCAATCCAGGACGCGGACATCAGACAAGAATTCTTTCGCATCCAGTCGGATTTTGCGGAAATCATCCATCAAGATGTCCTTCGTACCTCGGGGCAGTTCTACCTCAGAAATCAACCGTCCAACAGTGACATCGACACAATGCTACAAATGCAGGCTGACAACGCCTGTTATTTCATGACTCCCACGATAGACGGCGGCTTCATCCACGCTCCGGTCCCTTGAGTCGAGTCGAAAGCAGTGATCTTGTGTCTAGTTGTAACATCGATTGGCTCATGTTGTAATTAAACTTTAATGAACTTGTAGTATGACTCTTTGGTTTGAGAGTCGTTCAACTTAGATATGTCGATGCTATTAATGTCTTGCTTTTCTCTTCCGATCATTCTGTTGCATACTTATATATTGCTTATGTATTGTCTGTGAATTGGTACTAATGTTTCGTTTGGCTAGTGCATAGCGATGCCGTGGTATGTCGTGTACAAGGGTAAGGTTCCCGGAGTCTCTGACGATCGGGAGGAGTGTCGGAGACAGGTTCACCGATTCTTGTGATAACAGTTACAAAGGGTACACCACTAGGGCCGAGGCCGAATCTAGAATCGCCCGCTATCTAGCGGGAGAGGGAAGGGCGTTGGAGGAACCGGATGAAGACGAGTTTCATCATGATGATGCTCATTGTGATGACCGCAGCTCTCTTCTATGTGATGGTAGTTTAGATGATCGATATCGACTTGTAATGTGAAGACAAACTTCGCTACTCGCGGTCTCGAGACTTGTAATATAATGTTCTATCTTTGTTCGGTCTTTTCAATTCGGAGACTAATATGATGAATTGTATTCGGAGACTAATATGATGAATTGTATTCAGAGACTAATCTTCTATTGTATTCGATGAATCTGTTGTTGATGTGTGCTGTCTATATTTTGTCCAATTATACATTTTGTAACCTGTGCAAAAAAAAGAAAATAAAAAAATAAAAAAAACCTAATATTCATACTAATGGCGCATCACATGACAGTGCGCCATTAGTATGCCAAAGGATACTAATGGCGCATCACTAAACGGTGCGCCATTAGTATGCCGAAGTTACTAATGGCGCATCTTGTTGTTGTGCGCCATTAGTATGCCAAAGCACCTGGGTATACATGGCCCCCTGGGAAGTATACTAATGGCGCACTTTTGGATATACTAATGGCGCATCCCAGGTGCGCCATTAGTATACCAGATACTAATGGCGCACCAGTGGTGCGCCATTAGTAAGATATACTAATGTCATGGCACTAATGGCGCACCACTAATGCGCCATTAATGGCCAAATTAGGTGCGCCATTAGTAGGCCTTTTCCTAGTAGTGCTTTCTTCTTCAACAATTATCGGTTAGTATCGGTTGAGCCTAAGTTTTTACTTCTTCACATGAGTTGTGCTATTCTTAGAATGTAATTTTATTTTCATTTTTCTTGTTGTTTTATTAAATAGTTAGACCTGAAAGTTTTTAAATAAAATAGAGTCCTCAAATAGTTGCCTGGGAGGCTAGGTAAGCGGCATTCACATCCCGTCAACGAAGCTCTTTTCTATGTCATTTACTCTTGTGCTTCACTTATATGCTATGAGTAAATTGTTGAATGAATTGAATATCATGAAGTTGAAATTATATATTCATATCATGCCCTGTGGTATCTTCACATTGGGTTTAGAAAGTGAAAGCTTTTTAAGCTTGACAATCACAATATTGGTCATACAAGCAATTCACGAGTAATTAGTATAAGGAAGAGAACTTTCACATGCAAATATACTATTCGGGAAATCTTTTGTGATTGTGAGCCCCCATCAAAATATTATATGTCAAAATTGTTGACGTTGGACAAGGAAGACAACGTAATGATTTATGTTTGTTCATATTCACATAGAAGTTATATTGTCATAGATCCTTCAACATGTGGTTCTTGCCCCCTATCTTTGCTAGCCAAAAATTCGGCACCAAGTAGAGATACTACTTGTGCATCAAAAAAACCTTAAACCCAAATCTTGTTCAGAGAGTCCACCATACCTACCTAAGGATTGAGCAAGATCCTTCAAGTAAGTTGCCATTGGTGCAATAAGGCAATAAAAATTGCATCTAAAAGTGTTAGATCATATTGTGTAAGAGAAAATTGAGCGTTGTATGAACTTGTGATGGCGAAGAATAAAAGCGACAGACTGCATAATAAAGGTTGCTATCACAAGGGGCAATATAACATGACTTTCTTTTGCACTAAGGCGTTGAGCATACAAACAAATAGGCACATGGCAACCTCTGCTTCCCTCTGCGAAGGGCCTATCTTTTACTTTTATGTATTTACTTTTATGCAAAGAGTCAAAGTCTTTCTCTCTATTCCTTTTTATTTTTATCTTTTGGCAAGCATCATGTGGTGAGGAAAGATCTAGGCACATATATCCAGTTGGATATGAGTAGCATGAGTTATTGTTGTTGACATCACCCAAAGGTGAATACGTTGGGAGGCGAAGTTATAAGCCCCTATCTTTCTATGTGTCCGGTTGAAATGTTTTGCTCGTGTCTATGCGGTGGGTGTTAGAAATCATAGAAGACTATATGATGGTTTAGTATGTGGAGCTCTTACTTAGACTCTGTTGAATAAGTTGAATTGCAATTGCTTGGTGACTGAGAACATAGGTTGTAGAGTTTCAAGAGAATTCATTGTTTGAACCTTAACATGTGAATTGGTTTCTACTTGGTCGTGAGAAGTTTTATAAGAAAGAATTGTTGTTATGATGCTAGGAATAGTGATTGAAATAATCATTGATTCAACTTATGCACTTTGCTAGCATTCACACTTCATAAATTATTTTTATTATCATTTACCTACTCGAGGACGAGTAGGAATTAAGCTTGGGGATGGTGATACGTCTCCAACTATCTATAATTTATGAAGTATTCATGCCATTATATTATCATTCTTGGATGTTTTACAATCATTTTATAGCAACTTTATATGCATAGGGATTGGCACACGTTTTCGTCTTGACTCTCCGGTAGAAACTTTGGGGCACTCTTTGAAGTACTTTGTGTTGGTTGAATAGATGAATCTGAGATTCTATGATGCATATCGTATAATCATGTCCACGGATACTTGAGGTGACAATGGAGTATCTAGGCGACATTAGGGTTTTGGTTGATTTGTGTCTTAAGGTGTTATTCTAGTATGAACTCTATGATAGATCGAACGGAAAGAATAGCTCCATGTTATTTTACTACGGACTCTTGAATAGATAGATCAAAAAGGATAACTTTGAGGTGGTTTCGTACCCTACCATAATCTCTTCGTTTGTTCTCCGCTATTAGTGACTTTGGAGTTACTCTTTGTTGCATGTTGAGGGATAGTTATATGATCCAGTTATGTTATTATTGTTGAGAGAACTTGCACTAGTGAAAGTATGAACCTTAGGCCTTGTTTCCTAGCATTGCAATACCGTTTACACTCACTTTTACCACTTGTTACCTTGCTGTTTTTATAATTTCAGATTACAAATAACTTTATCTACCATCCATATTGCACTTGTATCACCATCTCTTCGCCGAACTAGTGCACCTATACAATTTACCATTGTATTGGGTGTGTTGGGGACACAAGAGACTCTTTGTTATTTGGTTGCAGGGTTGTTTGAGAGAGACCATCTTCATCCTACGCCTCACACGAATTGATAAACCTTAGGTCATCCACTTGAGGGAAATTTTCTACTATCCTACAAACCTCTGCACTTGGAGGTCCAACAACGTCTACAAGAAGAAGGTTGTGTAGTAGACATCAAGCTCTTTTCTGGCGCTGTCGCCGGGGAGGTGAGTGCTTGAAGGTATATCTTTAGATCTTGCAATCGAATCTTTTTGTTTCTTGTTTTATCACTAGTTTAGTCTATAAAAGAAAACTACAAAAAAATGAAATTGAGTTTGTCTCATACGCTTCATCTTTTTAATATCTTTCGTGAGTATGATGGGAAGGAAAATTGTGCTCAAGTGCTAGAAGAAGAAATTTATAAAATGTTTTGCACTAAATCTTTGAATGATGAGCATGATTGCAATGTTGTTAGTATGAACTCTTTGCATACCCATAGTACTAATGATGATTGCACTAGTCATGATGAAAATGTCTCTTATAAGCATGTCGATTTTTGTGGATTGCATAGAGTTTGCAAGTACATACCAAATAGGGAAGATATATTTTGCAAGAGGCATAAACATTTAGAAACTAAATGGTTGCAACAAAGGCTAGATGTGAGTGCTGAAAATTTAAAATTTCTTTGCCGTCCTTGTGAACTTTGCAATGAACGTGGTCATTTACATCTCCAACGCAAATTGTTTCATGATCGAATCGTGTCTAAAAATTGTGATGACTTGATTTCCCTTGCACATCATAATGAACTTAGTTTGCTTTTGGGTTATAAAGAAATGAAACGTTTAATTAAGGACCTTCCAGAATTTGCCCATTAGAAATTCCTTGATATTGATCTAGAGGAAATTTATATGTATTGTGCGGTGAATTGCATTGAAAATCCTTATATCGCCAATTACATAAAGGAAAGAAAGCAAATAGAAGATGAAGAGAATACTAATGAAAGGGAAGAAACTTCCCAATATCCTCCTATTATTTCTTATGATGAATCAGTTAACGAGGAGAAGCTTTCTATTCAACCAATCTCATTAATAAGGAGCTCAAAAAAGAGGTTTAAACCCATACATGATGTGGAGAAGAAAAAAAATACGGATAGGCAAAGGTAGAAAGGTATCCCTCACAAATGATGTTGCTCCTATTACTCATTGTGATGATGATCGCTATACTATTGGTGCTATCCATACTGTTAATCATGAGAGTGATTATGCTTATGATATGAAAAGTGCCAAGCTTGGGGAAGCTATGTTTCATGAGGATGACATATTTGAGAATATATTAGCTGCAATTAATGTTTGTCCCAAGCTTGGAGATGCTATGTTTAATGAATATGATATTTCTAGCCTCCCAAGTTTTGATGTGCAAATTTATTATGATGATAGCATGCCTCCTACTTATGATGATTATATTGATGAAAGTGAGTTTGGAAGAGTGTCAACTTTAGGAAGTAATGGCCCCACTATTTTGGAGGATGTTGAATCTTATTGTGATAAATATGAAAGTGGATTTGGAGAGGTCATGACTTTATTTAGTGATGATTCCACTATCTTGGAAGAGGTTTCAATCGATTATGATGAGAACAAAGTTGCTACCTATGATGAATATTCTGATGAAACTTATGCTATAAAAAGTAGTGATGATTATCTTTATAAAACTTCTCATTATTATGATTACCTTTTTTCTGAACATTACCCTTTTAATGTGGAAACAATTTATAGTATTCAAGTCTCTTATGATATTCCCACTACTATTCATGAGAAGAAATTTGCTCATGTGGAGAGTAGTAAATTTTCTATGCAAGTAGATCATGAAAAGAATGCTTTATGTGCTGGTTATATTGTTGAATTCATTCATGATGCTACTGAAAATTATTATGAGGGAGGAACATATGCTTGTAGGAATTGCAATAATATCAAGTTTCCTCTCTATGTGCTTAAAGTTTTGAAGTTATGCTTGTTTTGCATTCCTATGCTAGTTGATTATTGTTTCCATAAGTTGTTTGCTCACAAAATCCCTATGCATAGGAAGTGGGTTAGGCTTAAATGTGCTAGTCATATTCTTCATGATGCTCTCTTTATATTTCAATTCTTATCTTTTATGTGAGCATCATTGAAATCATCATGCCTAGCTAGGGGCGTTAAACGATGGCGCTTGTTGGAAGGCAACCCAATATTATTTGTGTCCTTCATTTTTTATCCTGTTTAGTAATAAATAATTCATCTAGCATCTGGTTAGATGTGTTTTTAGTTTTAATTAGTGTTTGTGCCAAGTAGAACCTTTGGGAAGACTTGGGTGAAAGTTTATGTGATCTTGCTGTAAAAAACAGAAACTTTGCGCTCACGAGATTAGCTGCCATTTTTTACTAGAGAGTGCTTTTAGATTGGGTGAAAGTTTATTTCAGAATTTTTGTAGTTCCAGAAGTATACGTTTGATAGAAATTGCTACAGACTGTTCTGTTTTTGACAGATTCTGTTTTCTATCTGTTGTTTGCTTATTTTGATGAATCTATGGGTATTATCGGAGGGTATGAACCATAGAGAAGTTGGAATACAGTAGATATTACATCAATATGAATTTATAATGAGTTCATAACAGTACCTAAGTGGTGATTTATTTTCTTATACTAACGGAGCTTACGAGTTTCTGCTAAGTTTGGTGTGGTTGAAGTTTTCAAGTTTTGGGTAAAGATTCGATGGACTATGGAATAAGGAGTAGCAAGAGCCTAAGCTTGGGGATACCCAAGGCACCCTGCCGGAGGGGGGATCCCTCACCGGTGGCCATCTTCATCATCCCGGCGATCTCCATGACGAGGAGGGAGTAGTTCACCCTCGAGGCTGAGGGTATGTACCAGTAGCTATGTGTTTGATCTCTCTCTCTCTCTCTCTCTCTCTCTCTCTCTCTCTCTCTCTCTCTCTCTCTCCCTCTCTTTTGGCACGATCTTGATGTATCGCGAGCTTTGCTATTATAGTTGGATCTTATGAAGTTTCTCCCCCTCTACTCTCTTGTAATGGATTGAGTTTTCCCTTTGAAGTTATCTTATCGGATTGAGTCTTTAAGGATTTGAGGACACTTGATGTATGTCTTGCCGTGCTTATCTCTGGTGACGATGGGATATTCATGTGATCTACTTGATGTATGTTTTGGTGATCAACTTGCGGATTCCGTGACCTTGGGAATCTATGCATAGGGGTTGGCACACGTTTTCGTCTTGACTCTCCGGCAGAAACTTTGGGGCACTCTTTGAAGTACTTTGTGTTGGTTGAATAGATGAATCTGAGATTGTGTGATGCATATCGTATAATCAAGCCCACGGATACTTGAGGTGACAATGGAGTATTTAGGTGACATTAGGGTTTTGGTTGATTTGTGTCTTAAGGTGTTATTCTAGTATGAATTCTATGATAGATCGAACAGAAAGAATAGCTCCATGTTATTTTACTACGGACTCTTGAATAGATAGATCAAAAAGGATAACTTTGAGGTGGTTTTGTACCCTACCATAATCTCTTCGTTTGTTCTCCGCTATTAGTGACTTTGGAGTTACTCTTTGTTGCATGTTGAGGGATAGTTATATGATCCAGTTATGTTATTATTGTTGAGAGAACTTACACTAGTGAAAGTATGAACCTCAGGCCTTGTTTCCTAGCATTGCAATACCTTTTACGCTCACTTTTACCACTTGTTACCTTGCTGTTTTTATAATTTAAGATTACAAATACCTTTATCTACCATCCATATTGCACTTGTATCACCATCTCTTCACCAAACTAGTGCACCTATACAATTTACCATTGTATTGGGTGTGTTGGGGACACAAGAGACTCTTTGTTATTTCGTTGCATGGTTGTTTGAGAGAGACCATCTTCATCCTACGCCTCCCACGGATTGATAAACCTTAGGTCATCCACTTGAGAAAAATTTGCTACTGTCCTACAAACCTCTGCACTTGAAGGCCCAACAACGTCTACAAGAAGAAGGTTGTGTAGTAGACATCAGATATCTGGTGGCGGGAGGTCCCATGGCTCCATAGCCATTGGTGATGGACTGATACGTTGTCCTAGGACTCTCCCGCAGATCAAGAAGCGCCAGAGTAGCTCTGATCCTGAGATAACGCATCGTGCATGGCCCGCGGAGCTCACCATGGCGGTTAGTTATATCGGTTCTCTCACCTTTCCTCCATTACATTATCTGTGTGTCCGTCGATGATTACAATGCTAACAAGGAGTGGTGTGTTGCAGGAATTGGTTGAGAAAGAGAGATTGAACACCCAGACGCTTTTGGAAGCGGCAAGAAGGGAGGTGGCAGAGAGGGAGAGGGAGATGGAGGAGAGGATGGCTAAGCTGTTGGAGGAGGAGAGGAACCGGAACGAGGCGTCTCACCGGGCCCTATACGAGCTCCTCGTGGTACGTTTCTCGTGCATATTGGCCAAATCATGCACGTAATGTTCGCACTACTAACTAATATGACTGACTCTTGAGAACCAAATGTGCAGACCATGTGCGAGAAAAACGGTCAGACCCCTCTGTCGATGCCCCAGATTGCTCCGGCGACCACGGTGAGTTTGATTTGAATGGTCGTTAGTTACTAGTATTCACATTTCAGTTGCATCATGCTAACGAGACATTATTAGAAATGATCTTTGGTGCAGCATATGCCTCCCGACAAGCATCGACCAATCCTTCTGCGATTAGCAATGGCGGAACCATGTATGGAGTGAACGCAAGAAGATCACACCTGCAAAAGCCACATCGTCGGCACGCAAGGGAAAGTGGAAAACCAAACCATACAGGCAAATGAGACGCCTACCGTACATGGATTTCCAGCTGGTCCTCCCAAGGTTGACACACAATTTTATTTTCCCAGACAGATGTGCAGATTTCAGAAGTAAATAGTGTTGGAACTTGGAAGTAACCAATAATTCAGTACATATACTTACAAAAATCATAACTGCAATGCATACATAATGATTTAAGATCTGAATTATTTGGAACAGCTGGACGATATAGGTAAGATACTACAACACCGGAGAAAAAACAATTCATAGCATAACAAAGATAGACGACATAGCATCAGGAGCACCTCCATTGCTTAAGAGGAGAGGCAGCTAGCATCACGAGAGAGCCAAGCCTGATCCATTGAACTTCTCCTCGAATATGGCATCCAAACGTATAGCCATCTCAGGTGTCAAGTGGTTCACCCAATCTCCCACCACCCCCTTCCTGAAATACGAGTCATGCGGGAACTTCAGGAACACCCCCTGGGAGCCTTTCTTGTTGGCCTCTAGATTTTTCAGATTCTCGAAGCTACAGAGCTCGACGATCTCTGCGACGGCACCGGCCTCCTCCTCTTCGTTGGAGAATGGCCTCCCGAGGAACTGAGCTAGCTTCCTGACATTGTCAACCGGATCCTGAAGCATCTGCTCATAAGTCAAGAAGAGCACTCTACTTGGCTCTGCATTGCTTACCCTCCAGTATCCGAGGATGTGGTCCCAGACAGGCCCGGCAAAACATGTGCCCTCACAGACTGTCTCAAACACCTCTTCGAGTGACATGTCAGGTTGAGCACGTTTGACAAAGTGCCACATCGAGACAACCATGTCCTTCTGATCCCTGCCAAGCAGCGACTTGGTTAAAAATTCACATCCCAACCCAAACACATGAGATGTTTAAGAAATTAGAAATCTCTTCCAGCTATGTTAACTACTAGTATAAAACTCAACGGTATATTGTATATATTAACCAAATCTTCTAGGGAGAAAGTATGCATTTTTTTTTCTAGAAAAACTTCCCCTCTGTTCATCAACTGCCATTGGCAGTACAAAGAACACCAAAAGTAACAGAAATCGAACAGGAGGGACACCATAAAACTAATTGTAAAACATCACCAGATCATGTAAACATATGTACTATTGTAACATCAACAACATTACCTGCAGATGTAGACGATTTTGCAGTCGGGTCCTCCAGAGATAGACGGTGGCAGCACCGAGAGAGGCATGTGCGTGCACATGAGCCTCGGCGAGGGCAGCCTGTCAAGCACTGCCTCACGGCCGACGGCGAAGAGCCTGTCCAAGAGAATCACACAGTCGTGCGGGTTGAGGCGGCGGAGTGGGTGGGCGGGGCTGGCTGGCGGGTACGCAGCACGGGCCATCGTGGCGAATATCAAAGCCTTGAGCCAAGTGGTGCCGCACTTGGGAAAGCTCGCAAGGACCACGTCGCCGGGGCGCGCTGAGAAGCTGCGCTGCATGGATATGATGCCCGGTACCCAGTGCTCCAGCACCCACACGCCCTGATAGCAGCGCAACTTGAGCTTGCTGGCACGATTCGTGGGGAGGGACGCGACGGCGGCGGCATACTCGGTAGGAGGGCGCACTGGGATGGTGCCGTCGTCGGCGTCCTTGAACGCCACGGGGACCAGGAGAGCAGGCGTTTCGCTACCAGCCATTTTGCTGGATAGGGAGATAATACTAGCTACCGAGAGCAAGCCTTTTTTATAAGGGAAAACGTTTAAAGCCGGACGACCCGTCACGTCCACGCTAGCTGTTTAGTTGTCTCCCTTATCCCGCACGAAGTGCTCCACACCATTCGTTCCTTTTCCTTATCCCCTTACTCGTCTTCTTCCCATGTGGCTCTCCCAAATAAATTCTCGCCGGTGATGACCGCTGTCGATGTCGGGAGTAGCCGTCGTCCACCAGCCCCTGCTGCTCCGGTGAGTGGCCGCCATCCACCCCGCCCCGCGCTGCTCTGGCGGGCATCCGCCCACCCACCACCACAGCCGTGTGGCAACCCAACTTGCGGCGTGGAGTGGGGTGCTTCAACCGGCGGCGATCATGCTACAACGGCGGCGAGCGGGAGTGGCAGCCGGTGGCGACCGAGGATGACCGCAGGCTGCCACTGGGTGCTGCACCGACAAGCAATTTTGCTGGAACCACGGCAACAAGTGTGAGAGATCCGGTGAGGTTCTTTTTTGCTGGAAGCAGCCCCAAATTTTGCTACCATTGTCTTCTTTTTTTGCTGGAATCAGTCAATTTTTTGCTACCATGGTTGTGTTTTTGCTGAAACCAGCGTACCAATTTGCTACCATCATGTTTGATTTTTGCTGGAACCAACCTCAAATTTTGTTACCATGTTTTTGTTTGGTAGAAGTAGGACCAGAGTACCAATTTTGCTACAACCATCTTTTGTTTTTGCTGGAACCAATCAAAATTTTTGCTACCATGTCATTTTGTTTGATGGAACCAGTGTACCAGTTTTTGCTACCACCGTCTCGAGTTTTGCTACTATCAGCATGGTTAATTGGTACATCCTTTTTCACGACGCACTGAAACCCATGACTATGTGTTTTTGCTGCAACCATTCTTGTCTTTGCTACTATGGTGTTCAGGATTGATGCTTATGTTGACTGTTTTTGCTACTACCATGGATGAACAATGGAAGGCCATGGAGTTGATTTGCTGGGATGGTGGACGGCGATGGTGGCGGAGCTGCAACGGCGGTTGGTGGTGGGGATGCGATCGTGTGCCCCCGTGCTGCAACCACGGGGCGGTTGGGAGTTCCAACGACGACCTCGGGCATGACGGCGGTGACCTCGCGCGCGACGACGATGACTTGTTTGCGGCGCGCTGGCACGAGCCACCGACGGCAAGCGCAGATCACAGGGCGGCCGACGAGCGTATTGCTGTGCGGCCGTGCAGGAGGCTGGGAGTGCGGATGAAGACGACCAGATGCGCTCGGTCACGTTGGGCTCTATCCTCTTTTTTTTGGAGAGATAAACGCAAGATGGTACGGTCTGAAAGGGATGTATCGTGTGGTAGGGCAGCGACCGGCCCAAATTTGGGCCGGTGCGCCGGCGCCTATCACTCCCCTTTTTATAAACACTAGTAGAACGCCCGTGCGTTGCTACGGGCTACAACGCATATAAATGAATCAAACAAATGATTAAGGTCGTCTTCAAGGTCGATGCTCATTTCTTACTCATACATCTGAGTTTTTGGACATCAAACGGGCGCCCAATAAGCTTCCAACAATTCAACCGTCTCGACAGTCTGGGCTTCCCAAATCCAAACCGTATGCGGGGGAGAAATGTGATTGTCCAGACTATTCGCCATGTTATCTCCAAGACGCGGGCCCAACACGAAAACCCCACCCCACGATGCACCCGTCCCTTTTCCTGTCGGACCCTTCCCTTCCCGCCGATTTCCCGCCGTAGCGGGACATTTCTCGCTAGAGCCCTCTCCATTAAAACCTGATAACGCCCATATCACCTTCGCCATGGTGCCCTCTCTTCTTTACAACATACTTCCCCATGGACCGGCAAGGAGGAGTCCCCCGCCAAGCGCCTCGCTTTCCACCCTGATCCCCGACCCCCGTGTTCGTGCCGATCCGCCCGTGACGCCCCCCCCCCCCCCACCCCCCGTCAAAAGTGTAATCTCGACCAGTGAAAAACACATTTTCTAAAAGCCTAATCTCAACATTGAAAAACATCAGGAAAGGATTTAGGCGTGCACACAGCTTAATTAGTCCTAGCAAATCTATAACACCAGTAGTTCTTCAAATCACATTTTGTTTTAGATTGACACTAAACCTTCTACTAAAAATGTCAAACTAAATAGGAACTCAGACGTATGTCCATGCGTTGCTATGGAAAAAATGCAAGTAAATGAATCAACCAATTTATCTAAGCACATGCCTAATGTATGCCCTCTTTATCAATTTGTTTAGTAAATACTATGGGATTGTTCGCCAAAATAATTATTGTGCCAACCGAATTTCATGTATGTCTTCTTCCTCTCTCGTTCATCCTCCTCCTCCCGTTCTTGCGAGCCACACTCTTGAAGCCACGCTAACTGTTGTCTTCTTCCTCTCCTTCGGCCTCCTCCTCCCACTCCACCGGCCTAACAGTAGTCCCCTGCGTACTTTGAGCCGATATCGAGACTCATCAGCCAAGGCCGATCATCGTCGTGACTTCATATTATAGAGTTGTAGATGTCCTTAACATGACTGAAACTGATTGACCAATGGTAGAACTGCCCTTAATATTTTGGGAGGACTGATGGTTTTAGTTTGTTCCTTTAGCCACTAAGTTTTTGGGACTTGTACTACATAGTTAATGAGCAAGGCAAGACTGGTTTATATCTGGGATGCCAATGGATTAGGCCCGGTAGAAGGAGCGGCAACGATGAGTTGATGCAATGGTGACATGCATTGTAAAGTGTTGCTCAGATTTTTGTGAGCACCACATTGTTTGGCAATATATGAGGCTAAGTGTGGATCACTCTTCTGAACTTTGTGCGAGACCTGAACTGTGTAGTGTAGGTTGCAAGTACCACCTTATTTTCTTTTCCTGGGGTCTCTCCTCTCACCCCTCGACTCTCCTAGATTAGATGGTGAAGTTCTCATAGTTGCAATGATGGTTTCTGCTACTAATCAAGCTGAGGGGCCATCACACATGCTCTCCTCTCAAGTCTGTGTGTTGCCACAGGCAAAAAAAATTATATATAGAGATAGTTCCATTGAAATAAACTATAATGCATCACGTGGATGTTGCATGCGACGTATGATTGTATTGCTATAAATATCGGTTCTTCTAATACATATTTTCTCGTCCCATGTATAAATACATTGCATGAGTTCAACGTGTAAAAAAGACAGTGACATAAAATTCTGCAATGAATGAAAATGCACTTCGTTTAGAGTGTACGTAGCTCTATGAGTTTTCAAACTCTTTCAACAACAACATCTTAGGGAGATGAAGATGTTCTCCCCCACGCAGCCACCCCCCACACACACACACACACACACCCACTCACCGGTGGTGTCGGTGTAGATGCAGATGTCCTCCGTCGGCTTGGATTTTTTTCGACCAGGTTGCGTCCCTCCCACACTGGTGTATGGGGAGGCGCAGGAGCGATGCGTCATGTACTATTCGATGTCCGGAGTGGAGGGCCGGTAAGAGGATGAGTTGTTGTCCGTGACACCAGAGGAGGGCATCTCTAAGCCGACTGAGATGCAGTGCGTTGTCGATGTGCCTCACACGCTCGCCAGCACCAGTGGCGTGCGTGGCTCCCGCACTGGCTTCAGGAAGACCATTGTTCTATTGCCTTGCATAGGAGAGCGAGAGGAACATACTCTCCATGCCTTGCCAATCAATTATAAATGCAGCTCTCGTCCATCTGCATGTTCTCGATGCAGAGAGTCGTCTTGGCCTCGTTGGTTCTTGCGAGTACCTGTGTTGGGGAAGCAAGCCCGCCTACTACATGGCCTACCAAGGCGGTGACTCCTGCCCATAGGCCCCCAGATGAGGCGGGAAGGCTGGCCCGCTTAAGCATCGGGGCGATGGCGGCGAAGCAGGGGCTGGGAGCGCTCCGGAGCAAGAAATCCATTCTTTCAATTTAAAATCATTTTCACCTTATATTTTTTACAACATTCTCTTCGACAAGTTTCGACAACCTACATTTTTTTAATAAAGTTAAACAACATCATCAATGCTATGAAAAATATGAAGTCTTGGGAGCTTGGGTCGCCTCATCATAGTTTCATTTTGAGCTCTCATGTCCCATCATCTGACATATAGCTCCACTGGTATGCATCAGACTCAATTATGGTAACCCGGTCGCATAGTCTAACATGTGATCAAAACAAATCTTCATCCGGTTTGTAAGCATGGTCTAGATAATAAAAAAGGATTCTTACATTGCTCGGCCTGAGATTGTTTATCACCAGCTCATCTCCAGCTTGGCCCCCCTTTGCCGTGACAGGCAAGTTGATGTCGTCCCTATACGCCACCGACAAGCCTGCATTGACCACCAGTGGCCCATATCTTCTTTTTTTGGGGTTTCTAGATGAATCAAGAAAATAATCATATGATTATGACTTGGTTGAAATACCTTTACAAACAAATAGAGTGTTAAGTTTGAAACTCATCTCTTCTTGCAACAGAAAACAAAGAACGATTGTAGAGAAAAAAGAATCTCGTTTCTTTACCTCTTGTTGTTACTTCGCTCACTGGAAGCTACACACCTGTTGTTTTGGCTATGTCAGTATATCATGAGGAACATTAACTGCCTAGGAAACTTCATGTTTCTTTCTCATTCATCTGAGACAAAAAAAATCAATAGAATCAATCTATTTGTATACTACTTGTAGGTAGTTTCCTAATCCATGCTTTTGAAATCCTAAACACTTTCAAGGTAGTCTATTTGTTTTCATAAATGGGCAGCTAGGCAGGTGATCAATCTCTAATTGCTTATAACCCAACATGATTAAAAAACAAGTTCCTGATTTTTTTCTTTTCGAAAGTGCTAGATATAGTTGACATGGAATAAGAAACTTTAAATGAAAAAACATTGCAATTTAGGAGGATAAGCATGACCTGAGTTTCCTTGTTAGAACAAATGTTCACAACATCATTATTTCGAGCAGCACACTAATGTCTGCCCTTTATTTGAGTTTGATTTCACGTGAACGGTAGGTCCTCTCCTATTATAGTTCTTCAACAAAATTTACAAGTAATTAAACTGCATTGAAATTTCATTCCTACTGATCGAGGGTTATCAGATACTCCTCCTCTAGCTTTTCCTTAGCAGTAACACTGATGTTTTCCTTAGCAGCAACAACAAAAATTCACCCCTACTCATCCAGGAGTACATCAGCACTCAAAACAACACGGATCCACTTCCTCTTATCTTTTCCTTAGCAATAATAACACAAGCACTAAAAAAGCAAGCAATCACCTCATCCATATGGGAGAAAAGGAGAACGTCCTCTGAAGCTCCAGTATTTACGAAGTTCACTAAATTGCATCACATCCACATAAGGAGGAAGAAGGCACCGTGTTTCTCTGGATTCTCTGTACGGGAAAGATAGCAGTAGGACAAGGGTTCGCGACCAAAGGGCCCTGCTCGTCGGCGTCGACCACCGCTCGTTGGAGACGACCGCCGTGTTGGACCCTGCCGCTGGGATCCTCTAAATGGTGGACGTCGTCCTCCGACGTTGGGCACAGACAGGCAGCCCACGGAGGAGGGGAGGCGACAGTGACGGGTTGAGGAGCAGGACGGAGACGGCGTGAGGAGGAGGCCGTCGCAGCCTTGCCTGGGAGGCACTGCGTCGTCCTGAGGTGGAGAGCTGGATCAGGCGGCTCGCAAAGGAGGGCCGTCCGCATCCCACACGTGGCGGCCATCAGCGACCCATGCGATGACGACCTCGATCTGCATGAGTCCGGCTTCGGCGACCTTGATGTGACAGTCGTCGGGCAAGGGGGCAAGCCGGGGCGGTCCTCATCGCTTGGGCGCGGATGCATGCGGATGGGGATGGATTCATGGATACATCGTCGAAAAAATCTGCAGGGCTGGCGACTTCTTTCGTTCCGAAAATATCGGCGGGGCTAGAGATTTCCTTTGTTCCAAAAATCAGAATTTTTTTCTTAAACAAATTGCACTATTGAGAGGTATCGATTGATTTGTATAATTTAGGAAAGTTAGATCTGTAATTTCTTATACGTTTGGAAAATATTGGTTTGTAATAAAAGTGAGGGACCAATTGATCTGGATTAGTTAGGAAAGTTAATTAAAACCAGTTATTAGTTTTCTCAAAATCTGTTATTTGTTTCCTAAAACAAATTGCACTAATTAGAGGGATCGATTGATTTGGATAAGTTAGGAAAGTTAGATCTATTAATTTTTATACGCTAGGGAAGTGCTGGTATATAATAATAGAGTGTATATAAAATAAACCGATGGATAAGAAAACCAGTGTGGGAATGGGTGATGGGAGGTGGGACGAAAAAAAACCGAACGAAAAAAATCTGGAAGCGAGACTACTAACTGCTCCATTCGAAGTAGAGATTGAGCTACACCACACCTAGCTGTCTCCCGGCAAGCTCCTCGTGTACACAGGTTGTACATTGGGTGACCCCGCGTAGGGGCCCATGTGCGTCGCACATGGACGTTTCACACTTTTGTGCCAAGAAAGTATTGACACACACAAGTATTTGTCGGGATAATTTAAACCGTCCACATCTGTTTGGACCGCCAAAACCAATCAACGTGGACTTGTATCGATACACCGAACGGTCTGAATGCGTTTTCCCCCGCAAATCAGAGACAAACGTGGGAGGCTTTGCAGGAGTCCGGACGGTAGACACGTAGGACTCCGAAACCCCAGGCCAACCCAAAACCTTTTCTGCACTCCGCGCCTCCATCCTCCCCATTTTCTCTCCTTCCTTCTTCTATTTTACATTCGCCACCGTTCCACCATCCCATCCGCCACGCCACACCCGTGCAAGAACTCTACGTTTCCGTCACCTCTAGCGTTCGAACCGGGCTCCATCTCACTTCTCCTCCGAGGCCGTTCAACCTCTGGCCTCTGATTACCCCGCTAGGTACCATCCTCTACTGCTATACTCACCATGTCCGGCTACTGTTTGATGAATTGCCGGAGCTAAAGAAGTTTTCCCTTCTTCTTTCTAGCAATGGATTTTGATTTGGAGTACATATACGAGCACTATGTTGAGTCGTTCGACTGCACGTCCGACCAGGAGGAATACTCAGATGAAACGACAATGATGCAGGCGGTCCTTGAAGACGGGTACGTGCGGAGGAGCATGTTCTCAATTTGTAGGGCTCGGTCAAGGGTCATCGAGTGCTCAACCGCAACAGGGCGGGCGGCCATTTGACACTGATGGCCGACTACTTTTGCCCTGGATGCACTCTTTACGGATGCGTAAGACTGTCTTTGATCATTTGTACCATAGCATCCGGTCCTATGATGACTATTTCATCCTGACGAAGGACACGGTGGGAACGATTAGGTTGTCTGGTTACCAGAAGAGCACTGCTGCATACCGGATGCTTGCAAGGGTTCGACACTCTTACTTATCGAAATGACTATAATTGATCCACTATACTTGTGGGTCATCAGCCAACGGTAGTACCGCTTGCACGCAACAAAAACTAACAATATCATATTTTTGGAGTGGTGGCTTATGCAATTTAAAGAGGTTGTAGATGAGATGGGATTGGGTTGGAGACAAGAAATAGTGCAAATGGGAGGGAACACTGCAAGGTCAAAAGACAACCAAAACAAGTGCAAACCTGGAGTGAACCAAAACGCAACCAGGAACCTGGAACCAAACATCTTCCAAGAGAAGAGGGGCAGTGGCCAAAACCACCTATGTGTTTGTCAATTGGTATGGCACCGCAAAGATTTTAACCTTGGGTTCATGACCAAAACTCATCTTTGAAGCACAAGAACCATCATACAAGGCTAATGTGAAAGGTTGATTCTATTTATGCAGAATAAGGAGAGTGTGAGTTCAGAAGGGAATAACACTTCCCCTATGTCCACGCCTACCTCTAGGACAAGATAACATGATGAATGTGATGGGGTGTGTCTAGTCTCAAGCCACATTTCTCAAATGAACTAGTAAGATGCCCGTGCGTTGCACGGAACACCAGGATGCATTGATACAGGAGTAGTTTATTTGACAAAAAATATGGAGGGTCCTCTCAACTATTAAAAATATCCATATCTTATTCAGATATTCAGTTATGTTGCCGAGCTCATAAGTATCAGGGGTATAGTGAATACAAATGAAAATAGGCAAGCACGTTCAAGTGTTTTATCTGTATGCAAAATTCATGAAATGTAGCACACAGCTAGAACAGTCCAACATGTTTGTTTCCAAAACATTAAGACTTCATTGAATTTTATTGCAATTATTTGAGCTCAGGAGCCAAGTTCATATCTCATCTTTCTTCTTCTATTTCGGCAGTAATCGGGTAAATGATTAGGAGGTACATAGAATTAAAGTCTAATGGGTAAGGACACTATTGTTGCTCTAGCCCCTTCCCTTCCCTATCTGGATCCTACTCCACGGCTGTAAGAAAACACAACTTTTCCTTAAGAAACACTTTGCGCGACTTTCTCCAGTAAAAGCTTCACCTCTGTCATGTTTGCTCTGTAGTTGCACTCCAACGCCTCCTAACTCATACTCTTTGTATTGTAAAGAAAAAACTCAACGCTTCGTCAACTCCTCCAGATACTTATAATTGTGCATCAAGCCTGTAACCTTTGCATGAATAATTACAACATATACAAAAATATAACATTTGTAGCCATATGTTGCATCTCTTTCCACATGGGATTTTCTCTCGACCTTGTGTTGCCTCCCCTGTGCACATGGTGTCCCATCTCACAATCGTAGATACATGTTGTGAATTAGTAACAATTCTTGTTTCACATATCAGATGGATATTACAAAGTTGCAACTTATTTCTACATTTCACTGTCAATTAGCACATCCAGGCACAAACCTTCTGCAAGTGGATGCTCACCGTAAATTAACAACATACTTGAGTTGCGGTTTGAACTTCTAACTGCAATTGCAAGCTAAAAATTGAATTGTATAGCAAACAGACCTTTTCTCGGCATACATCACATTTTCATGTATCCGTACAAGTTCTGACTCAAGCTGTAGCTTGAACATTATCTTTGCAAGGCTCAGGCGGCTCCTGACCATCTACAGCTTGAAAGACTAATTCACAAGGAGGAAGACTGAAAGTACTTGTACTGATCTACACATATGTTTACAAGATTATATGGCGTATATTATCTCTGCTGCTGTCGATGTCGACATCAAGGTATGTATTAGTAAAAAAGATCCTTTAGATGAGATCATGGCACCCTAGAGATAGGTGAACATATAGTCCAAAATCAAGTACTGAACACCCAGTATTTTCTGCAATTTGAGCTCAGTATTTAGATGTTTGGCTGGAACTACAACTTCTGGAATTGCTAAGCCGAACGACTAACAACATATCTGAATTGTCATTGTGAAACGCAATTTATTGAGCTTAGATATACAAACAAATGCTCAACGTACAGAAGGCAATGCTTCTTGCAGGCAACCTTTGCTGTAGGATTTTCCCTATATATATATATATATATATATATATATATATATATATATATATATATATATATATATATATATATATATATATATATATATATATATATATATATAGATTGCTGCTTAATAGAACAAACTTTCAGCCTCTTCTTACATTACATAAAGCAAGATTTGGCTGTAACGCCATGAAAACCAGTCACCTACTGCCTGGTACTTAAGCCAAGAACTCTGTGCTTAGTAAGATCAGGATCTTCTGGCAATTTTTTGTGTGCATATTTCGGTTATCCTAAAAACAATCACATGCTGATTCTTATGCTTATTATAATTACCTTCCTTAGTGAGAAACACTAAAATGCAATATTGCTTGTAAGATCAAGCATAATCGCTTTTTTAAAATGCAATAGTATTTTCTTGCAAGTTAAACTATCCTGCAAAACAGACACCAAATCACTTCAGTATAAACACAAAAATGAACTGAAAGCAATGATCACCTCACATTCAGCGATTGTCGTGGTTATTCAGGTTGATGCCAGAGGAGAGGCACTGAAGGAATGTACGCCAGCGGGCGCATCAGACTCCTTACATTGGCTTTGCAATCGCAAGACATGTGAGCGTTGGAGCCGATAACTACAAAATTTGAAAGATAAGACGATTGTGCTAATGCCAGATCTCCGAAATTACCAGGACGACGAGCATTCTCCAATACATATTATCATAAACATCCTTAATAGAACTGCTCCTTTCCTTGGAACAGCTGTAGAAGACAAAATAATATATTATGCTACCTTTCTTCCAAGTATTCAACATCACGCCTCTACATCACGCCTCCCGTCCCGCCGCCGCCGGATGAATCCGCCGGGCAAAGCCCACGGCGGAGGACGGTGGCGGCGGGGATCTCCGCGCGCTCGGCGGCCTAGGTCGCCGGCTTGAGCCCGTGGTTGTGGGGGTCTCGCCCTCGGCGTCTCCGGCCGGCGTGGCGGCTGCTCGGCACGGCGTCCTCGTCCTCTCGCGGGTGATGGGCTGCCGGCTGCTCGTGGCTGCCTCGATGCGACGGCGTCCCGAGGATTCAGATCTGGCCGTGGCGGGCTCGGCCGATCTGGCCCATTGGCTTCGGCCGGCGGTGAGGTTGGTGGTCGTGCATGGTGATGGTGCCGCCGCCGCGGAAGAGGTGCTTGGGCCAGTGGGATCGTATGCTGGCGGCGCTGGGGTTCTCCCATCCTCGTCCGGCAGCGTGAGGGTGCGGAGGTAGGGTTGCTCCGGGCGAAAGCTGACGGCGCGGTGTCTGCGGATGTCGCTCTCCTCCTGGGGCCGTTGTGGAGTTCTCCGACCTCCTCCGCTCTCGGGTCACTTTCTTCGGGTGAAAGCCCAGGACCTGCGGTGCAGGACCGGACGATGGCATGACATCGCTTCCCCTCCTGAGGGCGTCGTCTTGAAGATTGTGATTCCCTGCGTGCTTTCCCAGAGCTGGACTTGCACAACATCGCGGCAGGTGGCCGGCGTCGCCCGAAGGTGGAGCGGTGTTTCCTCCTCCGCATCGAAGACGGCGGATCTCGGCCGCGTGGCGCAGCGGAGACTCGGCGCCCGATGCGTGTAGATGGACTCGCGCAGGAGGAGGTGGCTGTCTGGCGTCATGGTGGCGTCGATGGCAGAGTGGCCTAACAAGGTAGAAGCCTCAATATCTGCTCTGAAGACGGACCTGTGAAAGATGGCGGCGACGACACTTGTGAATGTGTCAGACCAGTTATGGCCCAGACCCGGTATGTGGCTCGGCTGAGGCTTTTGGCTTTTGATGATAGGCTTAGGTGAGTGGTCCGGGTATTTGGCCCAGGTAGCATCCCTTCATCATATGGATAGAAGTAGTTGCATATGTTGCCAAGATGGTGGATTCAGGCATATTGTTGTAATACTTTGTAAGGTCAACGAGAATAATCAATAAAGTGGCCGCATGCATCTCCCAGATGCAGAGGCCGGGGGTCATCCTCCTTTTCTAAAAAAAAAGGTTTATCACATGCACGCTCATGTACATCTGCTTGTGTCTTACCAAAAAATTGCTTGATCTGCGCTGCGAGTTCAGGCCAGACATCACACCGAGGATATTTTTGTTTTTTTAATTTCACTTTACTTAGTATATGAACTTCCTGAATGGAAAAAAAATTGTGCTGATATCATCTATAGATTATAAACATTGCTAGCTTCTTGTGTGTAAGACTACCAAAATATTTTCTTCTTCGATACTTTTTATTTATGTACTAACAATGTTCTGAGTCCATGTTCACATTGAAGCTCACAGAACACAATCCTAAATCCATCCTAGAAATATATGTTTTTTTTTTTTTTTTGTGGATCTAGACATATATGTTTTCAATCTAAGCCATTATATAGTTCTTCGTTGTGGAAATTGTCTAGCCTGACTCTTTTGAGAATTTGTACAAGTCTTTTAACAATTTTTGGTATCCTTTGGACATGAAGCTTTAGAATGCTGGTTCGTGATGGGGATTATAAGAACTTAAATGTCAGAGAAGTCATGCTCCCCTTTCGTACGACGACTCAGACTTGAATTCGCTTATGTGTTCGATACAAATCCCTCTTGTTATTCACTATTATAGACAAGAGGGTCGTTGTGCAACACTCCGCGACTGGCCAAACCTAATTCATGGTAATTATGTTTGCTCCGTTACAAAACGGGGAATAGGAAGTTATGGGTGATGTTCTGTGCCTGGACGATGCCCCGAGGACCTTCTGACGGAGATGAGGCGGATTCTTATGTTTGCTCCATTACAAAGCTTGGCATCGTGTCGGCCGCATGGTCCCCGAGGCTACCACACCTTGCTGACGTGCATTCCATCACGGTGGCAGTGGACGGGCGGTCATCATGGCAGAGATGAGGCGGATTCTTGGAAGGATCTTATGCAATGTCGTACATGTGTCATGGTGTTGTACATGATGCAGGGTAAGAATAGTGTCAACCAAAATGCGGTAAGAAGGTTAAAACACATATAATTCCTTTTTATTTTCTTTCTTGCATGTCGACACTCAAGATAGTGTTTGTGGATCCCGTTGCAACGCACGGGTAATTTTCCTAGTAATATATAATCTGTCAAAGGTAGGTACTGACTAGTTAAGTCTCAAGAACGGAGGACAGCCATCATAGAGCAAATCGCGCACATTTCGTCAGTGGGAGCAGCATCAAATCAGAACAAATCATTTTTCCTTGGCAATTGGAGCCAACGGCTGAGGATGGAAATTATTTTTCTTGGTGATGATGGCAATTGGAGCCAATGGCTGAGGATTGGCTCTTTCTTCAGCAAATGGAGCCACATCATTTGTCTTGGTGATGATGGCATCAAACTCTACCATCTCAAGATGGCAATGGGGCCCCGAAACCCGCGTCCCCGCGGGTTTTTACCCTATTAGGGGACGGGGATGGGTGTCTTTTTTAACCTCGCGGGGCTGCTTTTGGGTAAAGTATAAAACCCGACACGTTTCATGGGTTCAAACCCGTTTCAACAATACCCGAACCCGAAACCCCCGTCAAAATACTACAATAAGCATATTCGAGGAGTACAATCTTGAGAGTGATGATGATCATGGACAGCCATCTTGCTCATTCTCTTATTTGCAAGCTTCAGACATTATGTCACTCTTCAATGAACGTGTTGCTCAAAAATGGCCAACATCTTTTAGGATGAAATCTGAGCTAGATTGTTACTTGGAAGATGAGCTAGTTGCATTGTCCAAAGATAAATTCAGTGTGTTAGATTGGTGGAAAGTTGATGGAACACGCTATCCAACTTTGAGGCTGGTGATATTTTTGCAACTCCGGCCAGCGCGGTTGCCTCGGAATCAGCATTTAGCACAAGTGGTAGAGTTCTAGTTCTAAGCGACAGAGCTCCAGTCCTTATGTTTGCTTAAATAAGCCAATTTCCCATGGGTTTAGAAAACCCGATGGGTTTCTGGGACGGGCAAAAAGCTAGCCCCACACACGGTGATGGGGACGGGGACGGGCTTGCGATTTTCTCGTGGGGATGGGTTTGGAAAGGCAAAACCCGGTGGGTTTCGTCCCCATTGCCATCTTACCATCTGTGGAGGTGCAGGTTCAACATTAGGATTCCTATTACACAACCAATAATGAGAAACCATTTCCAGGCTATCGGTTATAATTAAGTCCACATGTGTTGACTGACCAAACCAAAAACTCAAAGGAAAAAAAAAGGTGCAACACTCTCCGGTTCATCAAAGAAAATAAAAGACAGGGATTCCAAATGTGTCAAAATACATCTGGAATCTGCCACAGGTAGGTACCTTCAGTAATACCAGTAACAAGATGCAGGGACCATTAATAATCTCTCAAACGTAGGTTCACAACAACGAAGGGCAACAATCATATAAGTCAGTCACGAGCCTCTGAGCAGCAATCACGCAAATCTCATTTTTTTAGTGGAAGCAACTGCCCATGTGCAACCAAGTACTCTTGCTCCAGTGTTCTGCTTTGGAGCACAGCCATATAACTGTTGAACGCTAAAGTGTCCCTACTTTTCTTTTGTTTTTACCAAAGCATTCTCTAGGAGAATATTTAGAAATTCGGAAGGTTTTGAAATGACATGGATGGCAGCATTTGCACATACAGTGCATGTATTTTGATAATGAGGAGCGGTAGCAATGGATTCTTACAAGCGTTTTTGAAACACCGACAGGAGTAATAAGGATATATTCAGATAAGCCTGGGTAGTACAGTAGCAAACGCACAGCAAAAAACTAAGCTACATACGTACAGAGATCTAAAAGAAATTACTTTGGCAAAGCATCCATCAATCTCAAAGGAACGGAAAAAGAGAGGGAGGCCCCCGCGTCGTCCTCCCCAGGGCTTCTCGGGTGGCGGCGCATCTCGTCACCGCCGCGCCCCCCCCCCCCCCCCCCACCACCACCACCGGCTTCCCTCCCCCTCGCCGCCGCCCAACAGCCTCCGCCGGGCAAAGCCCCGCGCGGATCCGGCAGCGGCGGGCTCGCGCACCAAGCGGCGATCTACGAGCAGGGGGCTCGTGTGGCGGCGGCGGTGCGTCGCTCCTCAGCGCGCCGTTCGTGCTCGGCGCGGTGGAGAGGCGGCGGTGCTTTCGCGGCGGCTGGCGCTGCGCCCCGTGCCCTGCTTACGTGGTGCGCGTCGGTAGCGTCTCCTCTCAGATCCGGCGGGGTGGCCCTGCCCGCGGTGCCTCCATCGGCGCGTGTGGCGTGGGGTGAGTCCCTCCGGCCGTGAGGGCGGCGTCTTGCTGCGGCGGGGTCATCTGCCTCGGCTGTGGACGGCGGTGGCGGGCCTGGGTGTGCGTTGCCATCGGCGGCGGATCTGGCGGTCCTTGCTCTCTCCCGCGAGCTGGGACTCGGAATGGGGGCGGGTGAGCGTGTCGGGGTTCTACGCACGTGGTGTGCGGAGGGCTAGGCGTGCAGCAGGTGCGGTTCTCGCTCGTCCCCGGTTCTCTCTCCCGATCTGGAGGCTTCGCATGGCGCGGCAGTCTCTGTTCGTGGGCTGGCAGCGAGTGCTTCATCTGCTTGTGTGGATTTGGCTTTGGGGGGACTAGCAGGCTACAGGTTTTGGGGTTGCGCACACTGCCGGCTAATGCCGGGCTCCGATTTCGGTCGAAGCCAACGACGGCGGTGCCTGTGGGCACCGTATCCTTGTTGAAGGCGTCGTGACGCGGTGCTCGTCTCCCCTCCTGTCTGCTCCAGAGGAAACTTTGGATCCCGGTCTCCCGGATCAGGCGATGGTGGCGCTCAAACGTCACATCCCCTCCATGGGCTTCGTCTTTGAGCTTGCCTTGCTAGGGTGACCAGTGGCTCGAGGTGGTTCCGTTGGTGGTTCGTGGGGGAGATGGTGGCGGAGAAGTGGTGCTCTGCCTTCGTGATCTTGGCTCGGCCATGCCCTGAAGTGGGGTTGATTCTTTCGTCGGAAGCCGGGTTAGCGAGGTGTGGTCCTATATTGGATTTCCTCGTTCCCACCTCTCCCCTTTCGGGGGGTTGTTGGGTGGCGACCAGACGGCCAATGTTCGAGGCGCTTCGCCTTGTTTGGTCAGATGAAGATGAAAGTTGGCGTCCTCCTTCAGGCTAGCTATGCTGATAAGTTTGAGGTGGTGGTGGTGCGGCCGGTTTGGGGTCGACGGTGGCTGGAGCCCCTCTTTGGCGGTGTTCTTCTTGTGTTCTTGCTCCTGCGCTCCTTGGTGAGTCTCTGCTTGGCGATGTCAAGCGACTTTGTTGGTGGCACACAGGTGTCGTGGCGTCGTCTCGGCCTCGCGTGACCGTTCGAATGCACCCCCGACGCAGGTGGTGTCGTGGCGCTGTGCAGTCTTGGTTGCGTGATGCCTTCGATTGCGTCGATGGTACAGTGTCATGGGTTTGTCTGCTTGGCGATGCCGACTTTGCCTGTGGTACACAGGCGCCGTGGCGTCGTCTGGGCCTCGCGTGACCGTTCGAATGCACCCCCGACGCAGGTGGTGTCCTGGCGTTGTGTAGTCTTGGTTGCGTGATGCCTCTGATTGCGTCGATGGTGCAGTGCCATGGCTTATTCTCGGCTGGCCAATGCCGTTCGATCTCGTTGGGGGTGCTTTGTGTTGTGTCGGGGCGTGTTTTCCCTCTTTGTTCTCCTTTGTTTATTTGTTGTGTTCTTTGCTTTACCTCTTCTCCTCCTGTGCCCCCCTGTAATTCTGGTTCACTTGAACCCATCTTGCAAAAGGCTGCGAAGTCTTATAGGCAATTTGAATAGAATTCAGGTGGGGGAGTTCTCTCCTTCCGCGGTGACCTTCAAAAAAAAATCTCAAAGGAACTGCTATATATTACCAGCATAAATCCATATCCATCTCTTTGTACTGGTGTACATAAACTCTTTAGTTTATTAATGGATCGGCAGTGCTCCATCTCTTTGTACAAGTGTACACATCTCAATCATTCCAGCTGCCAAGCACCTGCGATAACAAGTATGGTGGAAATCTCAGTTTATCATGTATTCACACTTTTCTGAGCCAAATTTAGTTAATTTCGAGACACTGAAATTCAGTTTTCATTTGTCACAACACAAACACAATGTTTATTTCCTTCAGAATTTTTACCGGGGACAGCTTGTTCGTGCTGACCCGAGATATGATTGCTCGCAACTTGAGAGAAAATAATAGGGGAGATTTTCCTCAAAAAAAAAAAAAAAACGGAATGACATGACCGCATCCCCAAATGAATTGATTGATTAATTAAGATGTGTACTATGTATAAATCAATCCTCGATCATACATTACTAATAAATAGAAGAAGAGGAAAATAACAAGCTCACCAGCAACTAGCTCTGATTTCTGATTTCTGTGGAAGATATCGTCGGTCAGGCATTGTGGCACTGTTCTGGTGCTGCGAAGATCGAGGGCGCCAATCTATTGAACATGCCCACCACAGTTGAGGGTGACGTCAACAGCCAGAATCCAAGCTCTTTCTTCAGCAAAAAGAGCCACACCATTTGTGTCGGTGATGATGGCGTCAAAACCTACCACATCTGTGCAGGTGCAGGCCCAACATTAGGATTCCGATAATGCAACCAATAAAGAGAAACCCTCTCCAGGCTATTGGTTATAATTAAGTCAAAGATCTATCTATGAGCCCAACATGAGTTGGCTAACCAAACCGAAAACTCGAAAACGAAAAATGATGAACACTTTCAGGTCCATCAAATAAAATAGAAGACAGGGCTACAGGGTCCTACTCGTGTTGAAATTATACTCTGTCAGAGGACAGTTATTAAGGAACGGCAGAAAAACATGTATTCAAGGATTCCAACTGTATCAAAAGGTCCAAATGTATCAAAAGGTGCGTCTGAGTTTCCAAATGTGAACTGAGCCCCCGCGTCGCTCCGCACGAGCGACGCGGGCGGCGACCCAGGCTCCCTCCGGCAGCGGGCCCCTCCGTCGTCTCCCTCCTCGCCGCCCGGGAGCGTCGCCGGGCCAAAGCCCGTGTGGCGAAGGCGGCGGTGGGGCTTCTTCTCCAGTGCGGACGGCCCGTGGCTGGCTCGTCTGGCGCCCGGCGCGTGGTCGCCGAGCTCTGCGCCCGGCGGGCTGGAGCTTCTCCCCTCGGGAGGCGGCGGATCCGGGGCCCTCACGCCCGGATCTAGTGGTGTGCAGGTGGAAGCGCAGGAGGCGCTGCGGGCGAAGGCGTTCGAGGAAACCCGCAGCGATGGCGCATGCGTGCAAGGGGCGAGCGGGGGTCTCGAGCGTGGTGAGCATGGAGCTCGGGCGTGGATGGAGCAACTCGGGCGTGAGGTGCCACAAGGGTCTCCGACGAGGCGTGCTGCCAGCAACGGGTCCGAGGCGACGTGCAGCGGGCGCGACAGATCTGGTCCCTGCGGGTGCTCGGGCGTGCGTGGTGCTCGCCGGTGCCCCTGATGTTTGGCTGTGGCTCGGAACCGTGGTGGTTTCTGGCCTTGGGCAGCGCTCATCTGTTCCTTCCTGGCATGGTGCTCGGCATGGAATGGTGGCTCACTGCGTCCAGCGGTCATGGGTCCGGTCGGCCGCTGTTAGTTCTGGTGCCTGCTGATGGAGATGCAGCGAGGGAAGGTGGGCTGCCGGATTGGCTGTCGACCGGAGGATTACGAGGGCTAGGTGAAAACCCGTCTCTGGCCATGGCCGGAGCCTGTGACGGTGGCGTCTGTGGACGCCGTAACCTTTTTGAAGGCGTCGACAGGATGCTCTCTCTTCCTCTGCGAGGGACAACTCCAGGGGAAACCCCAGACCAGGAGGGTCGGTCGTTGGCGGCGTGTTGGCGTCGTTTCCCTCTCGAGGGCATCGATTTTGGAGTTCAATCCGGTCAGAGGGACCAGCTGGTGTGTTGGGAGGTTGGTGGTATGCGTTGGTGTGGCGTCGAGGCTTCTGTGGCAACGACGATAGGGCGAGTGAAGTCGGAGACATTGCAGTGGTAGTCGGCTCTTCTTCGGCGTGTTCCTGGGATTACCTCGGTTTGGTTGTTGTGGTGAAGTCGGAGTTGCGGCGGCGGGGCCCTGTGTAACGATGACAGGCAACGTGGTCCGTTCGGTGGTCTTCCACGGCGCTTGATCTTGCATAGTTCTCCTTTGGATCTTTGCTTCAGAGTCGGAGCTGCGTAGCCCTCGATGCGGGTGGTTGAGTTCTGGCATGGATCTTCATGTTTTCCTACTCAGCCTCTGCGGTGAGTGTTGGTTCGACGTTCGTCCACGGAGAAGTCGGAGTCGCTTGCTCGGGGTTTAGGGATGGCGATGACGCCTGTTTGGGGAGAAGTGATGACGATGACGCTTGTGTGCTAGCTTGACAAAGCACTCCTTGTAAAGGTGTGCGTGGGATATCTTAGTGTGCCGCTCAGCGGTTTGTGACGGTTTTCGCCCGGTTTTTCGTTGATTAACCGGGCAATTCTCTTCTGCTTAATTAATGGATGAGGCAAATCTTTTGCCTCCGTTTTGAAAAAAAAAGGTGCGTGTGGAATCTGTCACAGGTAGCTACCATCACTAATACTAATAACAAGATGCAGTTAATCTGTGAAAGGTAGGCACACAACTAATGGAGGGCGGCAATCATATGTGCCACGAGCCTCTGAGCAGCAGCAATCCCGCAAATCTCGTTTTGTCATTGGAAGCAGCATAAAATCAAATCAAGTTGTTTCCCTTGGCCGACTCGGGATGGCAATCGAAGCCAACAGCTCAGGAATAGATCAAGCTTAAGAAATTCGGTTCAGACTTACTGAGTTCAAATTTCTCGATCGGATTTAGTAATCAAGTTGGAGCCCATGGATACGGCCGGAGAATAAATCATGCTTGGGTGGGTGGGTGGGTGGTTGGCTTACCTCATCGTCGCCGCCGGGTCGGGGGTTCCACTTCGCGGCGGGCGCAGGGAGCGAGGGGGGACTTGGCCGGCAGGGCAGTCCGGAGGCTGTACATCCGGTGGGAAGGGTGGGGGCCTTGGCCAGAGACGAAGCGTTCTCCTCCCCCTAACCCTCGCCGGCGGCGAGGTCGTGTGCTTGCCGCTCACTCCGTCTCACCCCTCTCTGGCCCAGTTGGAGTTTTCTTTTTTAATTCTTCCAGTCCAGTTACTAGTTTGACAGCGGCATCACTCACTAGAGTTAGAGTTAGATTGTTGACTCCAAGCTACACTAGCGTCAAAGAAACGTCTTTACATTATGGGACGAAAAAAGTAATACACGTTGGTTTTCATTAAAAACCATAGTATTAAATATTTTATTGTGTTTGATATAAATAAATATATTAGTTTTATATAGGGAATCGCTCCCCTCGTCTGACTGATTTATCGGTCGCTTTCCGCCGTGCGTCATGTCCATGTCCATGTGAGACCAGCCAATTCCTTTAGCCTTATCTTTAGCTAGCTATCTGTTCTCATCTACATAAGTCATCGTCTTCTTCCTCCCTCAATTCCCCATCACTTGAGGGTGTTCTCTTTCTCTTTTTAACCTTCGTCGCCCACAACTAGCATGTCGATGGATACTCCTTCCTCAAGTGTTGTTGCCCAGCTAGATGGCATGAGCCTCCTTCCCAAAGTTAATCGCGAGGAAGAGTGCCCCTCCCCCCAATGGTTGATGCCTTCTATCGCAAAGTGCAGGGGGGGTGCTATGAAGTCCTCGACAAGCCATTGTTGCGTTGCAGTTGCCGTGTTGCAAGCCTATTGTTGCTTGAGGGCGATGCAAGCCCGTTGGCTGCTACTTGTGTTGCAACCGGGATCACGTCGAAGCCGCGTGCGCCGACCAATGTTATGATGGCGCTCGCCGGTGTGCAATAGGTTGCAAAGGTCGTTTGAGCGTTGGCGAGTTTGGCTGGAGACTAGACGCAACATTTTCCTTTTATATCATAACCCTTGTCGCTGGTGTTACTGCCTCCGTGTCTGCCCTCCAGTCCGGAGTGCCTACTTTTTTTCTGATGGGCGAGGCGGGTGGGGAGTGCCTATCTATGGTGCCAGAGGGAAAGGAGACCTGAAGTGCTAATGGATCGGCCCAATTATGGCGTGTGTTTTCTGTGTGTTTCCTTTTTCTTTTTTTTCTTTTTTGCATAATGTATTCGATTTCAAAAAAATGTTCACAAATTTGAAAATATGATCACAACTTTGTAAAAATATCTTGATAAAAATGTTCTTGGATTTCATAAAAATTCCACGAATATGAAAATAGTTCCAAATTTTTAAAAATGTTCAAAATTTTGAAAATGTTTGGAATTTCAAAAGTGAATCGTAAATTTAAAAATGTTCCAAAGTTTAATTAAATATTAAAAAATTTGAGAACAATGTTCAGACCCTCAAAAATAAATCAAAAATTTGAAAACTATTATTGGATGTTTGGAATTTCAAAACATATTCATAAACTTGAAAAAGAGAACTATTAAGTTTTTGTTTGTGCTTCGTGCCTGCCCAAGAAAACACGACCCAGGTCTCAACATTAGTTGATTTGCTAAGGAAGAAGAGGGAGACCGAGGAAACATGAGTAGAAACGAGACGTGGTTACCTGTATAAGCTCCCTGAAAACAAATTTTCGGCGCTTGTTAACCTTTACGAGCTCTTCTACGTTATGGTGAGGTCGATCCATATGGTTTCGTGGCTACGCTGAAGTAAGAAGGAAAAATCCTATTCTACTCTTAATTGATGTTTATCGACCAAGCACATACCTTGTGGTTGTGGTTGCTAAACGCGGATATTGAGTAAGTAGACTTTTCAAGGAGACTCAGGGCCCGTTCGGAAGCTCTCCGTGAGCCAACTTCCTAAAATTGTTGCGAGAAGTTAGCCCGAACGCTCCCGCTCCGAGAAGACCGCTCCGCGGAGACGTGAATCCTCCAGTGCAAAATTTTTGGAGACGGGGAGCAGCTAGAATGCCACTCCTAAGTGATTTTGCATACTGTTTCGATCAGAGCAAACATGCCCGAGCGACTGCACGTCTCGCTAACCGAGCACTGGGCCAACAGAACCTGGCCTAAGTAGTGGCTGAACAGGCCTTAGTCTGGTTTCCTAGGTTACCAGGCCATGTTTGCGAGCAGGATCGGTTGCAGCTAGGGCTGCAAACGAGTCGAGTTCGAGCGAGTTGGCCTAGGCTTAGCTCAACACATACTAAAATTCGAACGAGCTTAAAATGTGCGAAGCTCAAGGTCGAGCTGCAGAAAGTGGCTCGTGCTCAGCTTGTAACGATCTCGAGTCGATCTCGAGCTAGTTTCGAGCTAAATAAGATGATTTTTAAAATTATTTTAAAGAAAATTTTAAAGCAAGATAGGCCACAACGCAACAAAAAAATCTCTATAAATTCGATTTATTCTTTCTCAAGTGAAGACTAGTATTTAATAACAAGAAATCATGGATAGAAGGCGATGAAGGTGTGCCAGCTCTCAAACATTGACCAAAATAACAAAATATTGAACATACGGTTGCCAACGTGATGAGAATAAATTTTCTCCATGCTTAGTTTCCATGTTTGCTAGTAGGTAAAGTGAAGATAAAAATCGTACAGAACATATACGGAAATGAATGATCCTAATTCTTGGCAATAGATATGAGGGTTATTTAATATACTATATGATATCGAGCTATCGAGCTAAAATCGAGCGAGCCAATGTTGGCTCAAGATCGGCTCGTTTCTTAATCGAGCTACATAAAGTGTTCATACTCAGCTCATTTCTTTTCGGCTCGATCTTGAGTCGAGCTAAAATACGAGTCGATCTCAAGCGGCTCACGAGCCTCGAGCTTTTCTTGCAGCCCTAGTTGCAGCCAGCCGAACGATTCGCTGCTCCTTGAAGAAGCTAGCTGCCTGAATACAGAGCAGGAGCCAACGATTTTGGGAAGCCAGACAGCTTTCGAATGGGGCTTCACTCTTCCTATTTTGGAAAGGTTTTAGAACACACCGGATATTTTGGTTGCTAAACGCGGATATTGTGATTGCTAAACGCGGATATTACGTAAAGACATTGGGCCGGCCCAAGTAGACTTTCCCAGGAGACTCCCTGTCCCGCTTTTTTTTTAGTTCGAAAAAGTTTATTTAGTTTGTGAACATGTTTTAGAATTCGTAAACATTTTAAAATTTTGGGAACAATTTTTTACATCCTGCAAAGTACTGAAATCACCACAATGGGTGCATGCCATGCAAATTCCCCTGGAAGTTGTCGATGTCCTGTTCCCGTACATGCAAGACACCTTCGAGGTTTGATTTCAGTTTTTGGATATCTGCCACGGTCTCTTGTTCCTGCTCGCACATGATTATCCAATTGTCGAAGTTGGTGCGACTACCAGTTTATTGTCGCCCGTGGCAGGGCCAGCCACCGCTACCGGCGCCGATCCGAAGCCAGATGACGCACCTCTGCAGCATAAGTCGCCGCCGCCTGTGACCGGGCTGCCTGACGCGCCGCAATCACCGTCGCCCGTGGCAGGGCCAGCCACCGCTGCCGCCGCCGATCTGAAGCCAGATGACGCATGCCGCAGCATAAGTCGCCGCCGCCTGTGACCGGGCTGCCTGACGCGCCGCAGTCGCCGCCGCCCGTGGCAGGGCCAGCCACCGCTGCCGCCACCGCAGCCATCGCTGGATCTGACGCGCCTCCACACGCGCAAGGGCTCCGCACCACCCGTGAGACGCGGGAGAGAGGAGGATCACCGCCATCGCCGTCGGCCCCCGGGCGCATCCGGCGACATCCTCCGGTGACGACGGGGTGAGGGAAGGTAGGTGGGTTCTGTCCCGACGGTGGCTAGGGCTGGGAAACCACCCGAGTCGCCTGAGCGGGGGCGACGCGGGGTGAGGGAAGGTAGGTGGGTTCCGTCCTGAAGGTGGCTAGGGCTGGGAAACCACCCGACTCGCCCGAGCGAGGGCGACACGCAGGGAAGGTAGGTGGGTTCTGTTACTTTTTGAGCTTGCGTTGATTTTTTTCCTTGAAGAGGAAAGGGTGATGCAGCAAAGTAGAGATAAATATTTTCCTCGGTTAAGAAGCAAGGTATCAATCCAGTAGGAGGTACAAGCAAGTCCCAATAGATGCACCTGCACAAACTAACAAACAGTTACACACAACGTGAAGAAAGGGTTGTCAATCTCTTCAAGGTCACTTGCAAGAGTGAGATCTAAAAACGATAGGTATAAAAGATAAATAAAAGGCAAAATAAAATAAATATAAATAAAATGTAGCAAGGTATTTTTGAATGTTAGGTTTTATAGATCTAAAAATATATGATGACAAATAGACCCGGGGGCCATAGGTTTCACTAGAGGCTTCTCTCTTGAAGATAGCATACGGTAGGTGAACAAATTACTATTGAGCAATTGATAGAAAAGCGAATAATTATGACGATATCTAAAGCAATGATTATGAATATAGGCATCACGTCCGTGACAAGTAGACCGAAACGATTTTGCATCTACTACTATTACTCCACACATCGACCGACTCCTGCCTGCATCTAGAGTATTAAGTTCATAAAAACAGAATAACGCCTTAAGTAAGATGACATGATACAGAGGGATGGATCTAATCAATATGGTAAAAACCACATCTTTTCATCCTTGATGGCAAAAATACAAATACGTGCCTCGCTATCCTTTTTGTCATTGGGTGAGGACATCGCAAGATTGAACCCAAAAGAAAGCACCTCTCCCATTGCAAGAAAAACCAATCTAATTGGTCAAACCAAATCGATAGTTCAAAGAGAAATACAAAGCTATCTTAATCATGCATAAAAGAGTTCAGAGAAGACTCAAATAATATTCATAGATAATCTGATCATAAACCCACAATTTATTGAATCTCAACAAACACACTGCAAAAGAAGATTACATTGCATAGATCTCAAGAACATCGAGGAGAATATTGTATTGAAGATCAAAGAGAGAGAAAAAGCCATCTAGCTACTAGCTATAGACCCGTAGATCTGTGGTAAACTACTCACACATCATCGGAAGGGCAGCAAACTTGGTGTAGAGGCCCTCCGTGATCGAATCCCCCTCCGGCGGAGTGCCGTAAAAGACCCCAAGATGGAATCTCACGAGAACAGAAGCTTGCAGCGGCTGGAAATCTTTTTTTGTGTGCCCTCTGATGTTCGGAAAATATTTGGGTATTTATGGAGCAAGAATTAGGATTAGGGGGGGGGGGGGGGGTCCAAGGGGCCCACAAGCCAGGGCCCCTCTGGGTTGAAACCCTTTTGAAATTACTTGGGTGAAACCCTTTTGAAATTACTTGGGTGAAACCCTTTTGAAATTACTTTTTATGTAGTTTTTTGCTTGTTTTTTCTACACCCTCCTTATAGACCTTATGTGACTTTATTTCAACAATTGTGGGTGATATGTATTTGGTATAAAATTTCAATCGGCTCAAATTTTCGGGAAAAATGATTTGGTTGCTTGTCAGATGGTTCAAGTAAACAAATTTTATCACAACATCAAGCTCAACTATTGAGGTGGTCGTAATCAACGAAAATGGAGGAAATGCACGTTTTCACTATTCTTGTTTGTGGAATGAGCCCATGGGCAGTCACAACTCTTAAAGATAAATTTCACGCATTTGCTATCTGTAAGCCGCTTGAAAAACAAAACCGACGTCGATCGATTGTCATCTATAATATCTAAATAGTTTATCTCAACTATCTTATTTCTCTCAACATGCAGCCTATCCACCTTAGCAGGTTGCCACATCAGCTTTCCCTTTTTCTTTTCAATTAAATCGTGTGACTCAGTTTCTGTTCAGTGCGCACCATTTCCTGAAGCAAACAGTCATCTGCTCTTTGGCCTTCGTAACTGATGAGCCAATTAAGAACCGAGAAAGAGGACATCTCCAGGTCTCCTGTATCCCAGCAGGACACGCCAGGTAAGGCAGCATCAGCCAGGTTTCGCCAATGAGAGAAGCAACACATGGATCGGAACCATGCCGCTACTCTGCAGATTACCAGCCCAACCTCGGCCACGCACGAGGAGTCCCGGTCCCCATCGACAGCCATCGACAGCACCGCCTCGGGCGCCAGCAGATAAGATTTTTTTCTTTTAGTTATATTATTTTTCATTCATTTTGCTGATTTAAGTAAGGCTCTGATGTGATTCACAGGTGATGATGCCTTACTGATGAGAGGGTGGGATTTGGACTTTTTGTTCATCAACTCCGCATCAAGAAGATTTCCATAATTACATGTTGATTGTAACATGCTGGTTTCAAAGTACGATCTGGGAATTTTTGTTGTTGCTCTTCGAGGATGTGTGACCTTCTCGGCTAGCTCATCAGATGAGCATCGTTGCGCTTAAATGTTACAATCCCCTGCGACATGATGAATGCCATTGTTGGCATGTTTCTTTGTGGTCGATTTTTTGGATTTAATGGGAAGGCGAGGCGGCGGACGACGCTTGGTCTCAAGAGGCTGATACACCTTCGCCTCTTCTTCAGGCTGTAGACTGAAATCTTTGTCTCGCCTCCAGTCGTTCAGCAGCAACTTTCTACTACAGCTATGGTCAGCCTGCAGAACTATCTCTTTTTTGAGCTATCAGATGATCTCTCTCACCGTCCATTGGTTTCTCATCATATATCCAGTACTTTATTTATTGCTATTTTTTATGATATGCTGTTTGTTTATCCATGTTCTATATATGTAAAACATATAAGAGTGTGGATGCCTATATCACTCTTTCCATCCATACATGGTGGTTCCTTTCAGTATAATTGAGTGTTTCCTGTCAATTTTATAATATTCTTTGGATTTACACAATATGTGTGGCATGTACCTAGGACCATTCACTCGATGTGGTACAAGGATGTTTATTTGCCAATTGTTTCTTGGGTTTCAATATCAAGGCATAGTGGTTGAGTTATATATGTTGTACTCATTCTTAAAATCTATGTGGCTTTTTTCAGGAATAATATGTTCCGTAAACATTATTCAAGAGAATTCCGAATATATTCATCTCACCCTTCATACTGGATTGACTATGGGAAGGCATATATTATAGCACCTTTATCATTATCTCATAAGAAAAGTGTCATAATGGTCTGTTTTCATCATTTATATGAGCATGCTGCACCAGACTACAATATAGATGAGGTTCATCACTGAGACATCGACACATTGCTTCAATCTATAATCGGCTGCATTTCATGAGACTTTCAGTGGCACATGATGTTTTTGTTTTGGAGAAGTGGCATGATGGTACTTTTAGAGAAGTGACATGATGACACAGGTAAATGCCTCTGTTGCCCTGCATAGATCTCAGTTGCTACACAATTACTTATTATGTTACCCTACTCAAATACAAGATAACCTTCCTCTGGTATACATGTGAAATAAGGATTACAAGGACAGTGATAAGCATAGATTAGAAATTAAACACCGCGAAGCAAATTGTATAAATTTTCAGTAATATCTAGATGGATGACTATCATACTAGCTGTGTTCAGTTTTCATTCGTTAAAATGAAAAATCATACTATACTTATTTGTATACTTTTCTCATGTGTAAACAAAGGAGCTTCTTGAGATCCAAATGTCAATATTGAGATCTGTGAGGCTGCCCTATCTATGTTCGTTGCCCTTTGGTACGAAAGATCAATGACGGCTCACGTTCTATACATGTTCTTTGAGACGTCCACATGCCATTACCAAATTTTGTTTAACATGGCAAACATTTTTATTTGTACATAAGCACATCAGAGTTCAATTTCTTGGCGCAAGTTGCTACTTAATAAAGAACTACTAGGTAAGAATGATGTGAACGTTTGCCGTTAATTAAGCTTAATATCATCAACATTTTTCATCTTGCAATATATCAGCACACCAACACTTACCGATCACAATATCATGGTTCACTATTTACTCACTCAATAAATACTTCTCCTATATGATGCTACAAATTCCCGCAGCAATGCGCGGGGTATCATCTAGTTGAAGAAGAAACAGAGCCATGAGCAAAAATGTGTGCCACAGCATCCCGAGTGAGACCTTGCCATGAACGAGTGTAGAGACGGGTATGCCGCGGAAGACGGTGCAGGACCAAGTCCAAGCTTGAGGTGTGCTGTGTCGGCTGCTTGATTTGCTGCTCTGTCCGTTGGGTTGTGCCAATTTGATTAGAGTTTCCGGTTGAGCTAATTGATAGCAAAGCCGCAAGACCAGAGATGATGATAAGCAGCAAAGCAGTTGGGTCACTCACAGACTCACTGCACAAGTGCGCTATATATACTGCCCCCTTAATTAGGACACTGAGAGCAGAAAACCAGTTTCTTAAAGTGCGTTTTTTTGTCAAATCAATGTCCCCATGATCCCTGCCCACTGAAACTGATCTCACACTCACACAGACCACAGCCAGACACAAACACAACCGAATGTGTTGCTCACAAGAAACGTGATCCAGAAAAGAAACAACACATGTAGAACGGAACAATGCGCTCATCATATCGAAAAAGGCTTTCGCATCGCTTTATATACTATAAAGCAACAACCACTTACACCGAGCGATACAACACCACCACACGACACGCACGCACCCAAGGTAAGATACAAAGATGCTAAGAAGCAGCCAACCCCACCCCCAAAAAATTCCAAGACAACACCAGATACACGCTCGGCTCACTGGGAAGTCGAGGGGGCACTCTACCGGGAACAAGCCACCGAGAGGAGACCAAGCCGCAAGTCGTCGATCAATGAACCCCAAGTTGGTGCCTTCAAGAAGGATACGCCACCACCCAATCTGGAGGATCAAGATTTTCATCCGGGGTACCTTGGAGGACATGGACGAACCACAACAGAGTCTTCAAGAAGATGATGACGTCCTCGGGCGCCGCCTCCGTCGGCCTGAAAATGTTGGACTTTTGCTAGTAGGCCTTTGGCCCAAAGCCTAACTAAAATTCTGAAATTCTCTTGGCCCATTCATGCACACATGTGAGTGGAGTGAGTGAGACTAAAGTTTAGTCTCACCCAAAAGTTGAGAGAGAGTTGCACCTCTTTATAAGGTGAGCTCTTCTACCACTTGTATGAGCATGAGAAGAGGAGACCTACACGCGCGCTCCTCCTCCTCGCTCGCCTTGCCACGCCACGCCACGCCTCGTCACGACGCGCCGTAGGTTGCGGGATTTAGCCGAGCCGAGGACAGAGCTTTGCACGTCGTCTATACCCGGCCCGCACTATATATTTCATAATGGATCTAATTAAGCTAATTTGATAGCATAAGTGTTTTTGCTGTTTTCTGTAGACTTGGCCAAACTCAGGCTGTTCTGACTTCGAAAGAACAATATATGTCTATATTTCGGACTAACAGAGCAGGAAGAGCACACTGCAATTGTGACTTCGATTTTGAACATGAATGCCATACGCGGAGGCAGCTTTCCAATAACTACATGCAGACAGCTCCATAATAACGCGCACAACAAAACTACAAACAGGTAGAAACCCTCTACTCCAGAACAGGGGAAACAGAGCAAAGCGAGACCTTCGTTTCACCTTTGTTGGAACTAACGCAACTACTCCCTCCGTTTCTAAATATTTGTCTTTCTAGAGACTTCAACAAGTAACTACATACGAAATAAAATGAGTAAATCTATACTTTAAAATGTGTCTATATACATCTGTATGTGGTAGTTTATTTGAAATCCTAAAAAGACAAATATTTAGGAACGGAGGGAGTAGACTTTAACTTGCATGTTACACCCTCCGTCCCATAATATAAGAGCTAATACCCTCTATACATCTACGACATCAACACAGGAATTTATCTCTCACATCAACACAGGAATTTATCTCCGACATCAACACAAGAATTTACTCTAGAACAGCGTCTTCACACCAACGGTTGGTTAACGCCACAATATTATCCGTTCCTAAATATTTGTTTTTCTAGCGATTTCAACAAGTGACTACATACGGAGCAAAATGAGTTAATCTACACCCTAAAATATGTCTATATACATCCGCATGTAGTAGTCCATTTAAAATCTCTAAAAAACAAATATTTAGGAACGGAGGTAGTAGTGGCTAAGGTAGCCTCAACGACATGCATTTCAAGTGTTGAGCCTGAGTGCTCTCTTTGATGGATACGTGTCTTTTCTTTTTCTATGATTCATTCCTGATTTTGTGACTTTTTTCTTACCTGTGTGAACGGTTCATCGTCTTTCTGTTAGGGCCGGTCCATCGTTTTCGTGTATGCCACGTATTTTTTTAACTACACATACACTCATCTTTATAAATGCACGCACACGAACCATATTTCTATGAGCACCTTCGAGAGACTAGGGTTGCAAATCATTTGGAGATTGAGTCGCCACAGACGTCTTCGTAGTCGACGGAAACGTCTCCAAATTAACCCACATCACAAAAGGTCCGAAATGAAATCTCTACTATTAAAGCAGAATCGAATGTCGTGATGGTTCGATTAGCACCTCCCCACCTCTTCGTACGTCCACCCCGCCTCGTAAGCTCCACGCAAAGAAAAAAATGCCATGCCGCACGATAAAAAAAATTACACGACGGTTCGACCTCGCTCCCATGCCCCCCGGCGATAAAGAAGAAAAAAACATCCACAAGTGCACACGTCCCACGCCCCATCTCCCACAAACCCCATCTCTCTCCTGAGAAATTTTCCGCCGCCGTCCAACCCGAAGTCAGCCGCTCTTCCTCGTGCTTCTGGCCATCGACGCCCTCAAGAGGTGGCACTAGGCGGTGCTGCCTCCGACAGCTCCTGGTCGGCAGGGACGGAATCAAGGGGGGACGAGACCCCCCTCACCCCTCCCCCCCAACGATCGTGTCGCCCCCTTAATAGGGGTTGTTGTTCGCTAATTTTTCCTCTTAGACAACTGACCGTGGGCTGTTTGGCCTCTGCATCAGAACGATGCATACAACCACTTTAATTAAACGCAAAAAGGTTCAATAAGGTCTGATAGTCTCGAAAAAGAAAAGAAAAACTCACAAAGAGCCAAATAAAACATAGCCAACAAAAGCCACAACCTGCTGGCATAAGAAAGATAGGAAAACAAAATGCCTCGAAAGTGCTATTATGAGCTCGAGCTCATATGCACTCTATATCCTACTCGTTCACTGCCATCAAGATTCCCACTGTCCCGTGTACGGTCATCTATATTCTGAATAGTATATCTATCCTATCTCCAGGCCTAGGCCCACCTACTTCCACAATAAATGGCACGGTCGCCGTCCTGCCCCAACCGGCTCAGCCATGCTGGCACTAACGGCATCCGTCAACACCACCTACTCCTACTTTATTTACTGCAGGTCACCGGCCAACACCTCCATCCTCCAAATCCTTCTTCTCTCAAACCGCAGCGCACAGAAACCATATCGGCGGCCATGACTTCCTCAGCTTCTTCCTCGCAGCACTGGAGATTCTCCCGCTCACCCCTTGTCCGGAGTGTGGCGGCAAGGTCGTCACCTTCGTGTCTCCAGGGCCTGAGTCAGGTTCTACAAGTGTGTCAACAAAGATGTAAGATTTCAGATCCACGCATGAGAATGAAGTTTTGGCTCCCCGAAGTGCTCAAGGTACTGCCATTAGGAACATGAAGTTGAAGCTAGCTGAAGAGAAGAAGAATTTGCAGATCCACATTGATGAGCTCAAGAAGACAGTTGAAGAGAGCAATATGAAGCTGGAGGGGATCAAGGCCATCATAAATGGATAAGCAGTGCAAGAGAAGAATGGGCAATATCATTTGGCATTTGCTGACCTTTTGCAGGGTGTGGTTTGGCATTTGTTGTAATGATAGTAGTTTAAATTCTATTAACTATGAGTACTCCTGAACTATGGATATGTAAGCTTAAGTAAGATGTTTGCATTTGAACTAGTGCTGAATGTAGTGGTATTTGAACTAGTGCTGAATGTCAAACTATGATTATGTATGGATTTGAACTAGTGCTGAATTTGGTGGTATTTAGAGCTGGTTAATGTTATCTTAAGTAATCTGTTTGCAAATGATGATTTTTTGCTTTAAATGCGTTCTGTTCAACTGATGATTCTGAGTTAGTTAAGTAGGGCCAAGTTAGGGGTTTTGGCTTTTTATCGATGCCGAGGCATCAAGTAGGCCAAGTTAGGGTTTTTGGCTTTTTATCGATGCCGAGGCATCAAGTAGGCCAAGTTAGGGTTTTTGGCTTTTTACCGACGCCGAGGCATCAAGTAGGGTGAAGTGATGGGTTTTTGGCTTTTTGATGACGTCGAGGCATCAAATAGGCCAAGTGATGGGTTTTTGGCTTTTTGTCGACGTCGAGGGATCAAGTAGGCCAAGTTAGGGTTTTTGGCTTTTTATCGATGCCGAGGCATCAAGTAGGCCAAGTTAGGGTTTTTGGCTTTTTATCGACGCCGAGGCATCAAGTAGGCCAAGTTAGGGTTTTTGGCTTTTTATCGACGCCGGGGCATCAAGTAGGGTGAAGTGATGGGTTTTTGGCTTTTTGTCGACGTCGAGGCATCAAATAGGCCAAGTGATGGGTTTTTGGCTTTTTGTTGACGTCGAGGCATCAAATAGGCCAAGTGATCGGTTTTTGGCTTTTTGTCAACATCGAGGCATCAAGTAGGCCAAGTGACGGGTTTTTGGCTTTTTGTCGACGTCGAGGCATCAAGTAGGCCAAGTGATGGATTTTGGGCTTTTTGTCGACGTCGAGGCATCAAGTAGGCCAAGTGATGGGTTTTTGGCTTTTTGTCGACGTCGAGGCATCAAGTAGGCCAAGTGATGGCTTTTTGGCTTTTTGTCGACATCGAGGCTATCACAACATCAAGACTATCATAGCATCAAGAGTATCACAACATCAAGACTATCACAGCATCAAGAGTATCACAACATCAAGACTATCACAGCATCAAGAGTATCACACCATCAACAGTACTACTAGAATGCCATAGTTTGACACAAATGGATCATAATAGTTGAGCATCACAGGACTACTAGAATTCCAAAGTTTGATACAACATCAACACAAACCAAATCACCATCAACACTGGAGTAGCATAACTGGAGTAGCAGAACAACACAACATAGTTTTACAACACAACCAAAATGCCATAGTTTGATAAAACATCAACACAACCAAATCATCACCATTTTGCACCAGAGGCAGTCAAGTAATCCTTCATTACATTCTTTGGGCTTCACGACTCTCTGGGAACCATCACTTGGTCTTGGAGGCATGAAAGCTGATGAAGATCTGTTCTTGGTGCATTACCCTTGGGAGCAGATGGTGCCTTACTCTTGGGAGCAGATGATGAAGATTTACTGGCTGCTGCCTTACCCTTGGGAGCAGCTGGAGCAGCAGCAGATGTTGCCCTCCTTGCTGGAGCTAGACTGGCAGCAGATGTTGCCCTCCTTGATGATCCACCAGCAGTGGCAGCAGTCCTTGCTGGAGCTGGACTGGCAGCAGTAGAGGCTGCAGTCCTTGCTGGTGCTGGTGTGCTTCTACTATCAGGTGGGTAAAGCTGGTGCTTGGCTGCAATGAAACAAGTAGTTTAATATTAGTAAGCAATAAAGCAACAACAAATTTAGTCTTTCTCATAGCAGAGTGGTTACCTGATGTTTGTTCTTTCTCATAGCAAGTGCAGGCTTTAGAGCATCATGGCAATTGGTGTACCTATGGCCCACCTTTTTACAGTTGGAGCAGGTAATTGAGGCCATTCTTGAAGTGTCTTTGGGAGCTGGCTTCTCAAATTGGCCCTTTCTCCTCTTAGTCTGTGCTCTGCCCTTGTGTTCTTTGAAAACAGGAGCCTCAATGTCCAAACTATCTGTCCTTGGCCACATGTCAGGGCCAGGTACAGGATATATTATAGAACTGTAAGCTGCCAGGTACATAGGTTTTTTGAAGAAATCATGAACAAAGTCCTTTGGCTGAAGCTTAGCCTTGTGTATAGCAGAAACAACATGGTTGCAAGGAATTGCTGTCATATCCCACTTCTTACAACCACAAGTCCTATGTGCTAGGTTGACAGCATATGTTCTCTCCTCACTAGTAACTTGGAAAAGGTTGGGGCCAGCCATCAATGATTGGCAGTTTCTAGACCACTTCTTTGCTTCCTCCAATTTCTCTGCATAAGTTGGACAAATCTCCCATCTGACAGTCTGAGTCTTGGTTCTATTTGTATTAAACTTGACCATTAATTTTGTTTTAATTCCATCAACCATGGTCCTTATTGGCTTAGCCCTGACATCTAGAACCCACTTGTTGAAAACCTCACTTAAGTTGTTAACTACTAAGTCTGTTTTGCAATTTGTGTCCATGGCATGTCTGGCCCAAGTGTGCTTTGGGATTTTACTAAGCCAAGCCCATGCTGCCTCACACTCTCTCTTCAACTCATCCATTGCAACATTATAACCATGTTCAGTGTATGAGTAACTTGCTTCATCCATGTATTTCTTCAATTCTGGCCCTCTAAGCCCAGCATTTTGAAAGTTCTGGTAAATGTGTCTGAGGCAAAACCTTTGTGGACAATTGGGAAAGACTCTGTTTACGGCTTTAAGCAGGCCCTGTGTGAATTTAAGTAAAGCTAACTTAGTGACTACACCTAAATGATTGTGTAACTACTAAAAAGAACTAAATGATTGTATACATGTAAAGTAGCTACACCTAAATGCAAGTAACTACTAGAAATGATTGGGAAAGAACTAAATGAAAGCTAGCACAAGTGGATTTCATTACCTTACGCCTATCAGAAATTATTGTGTAGTTGCCAAACTTCCCAGATTGGCCACCTAGTGCTACCTTCAAATCTGAGAAACCAAGTCCAGGAATCATGTCCTCCTTATCAACAATTCCAAAAGCAATGGGAAATAATATTATTGTTCCCATCTCTTCCAAAGCAGCAAGGATCTGTTGACGGTAGTGAGCTTTATGAAGCATCCATCAGGACCTATAACAAGTTAACACATTAGGCAAACTATTTGAAAACACACATTATTCAAACACACATTAGATACCAAGGAATTACCTACGAATGGTCTGCAGCCACTCAGAAACCCTTTTTTGCATCCATTTAGGCAATAGAATAATCCATGAAACCTAGGGTTTGTGCTTGGATGCTCCCTCAAATGTCTTGTTGTCACTATACACCTTGAACCTGGATTAGTATCTAGCACAGCCTGCAAATAATCCCTAATCCTGGTGTACCGAGCCTTCTGATATCCTAACACAACATTCTTTGCTGCATTCTTAGCCCTGTATGCCATGTGGGTTGATATTTTCACTCCATACGTGCTCTTTGCAGTGTTAATTATAGTAGTAATTGTTGTGCATGGGTCATTTCTGATTGCTTCCTCACAAAACTTTGCAACCCACTTAGCAGTAACTTTTGTGTTCTCTACGACGAGAAGGACAAGTGTGCACCACATACTGCTTCCTTATGGTAAAAGTCTTCTCATTTGCAATCTGAGAAGCTGATATATAAAAAGGGCATGTCTCATCTATGCATTGTGCTATAACCCTGTCACTACAATTTCTATGGTACTCATAGTTCCTGTTCTGTGCAATGTGCATTGTTTGAAGTGCATTCCTGAACTGGTACACATCAATGAAGCAAAGATGCCTCACAAATTGCGCAGCTGGGTGAGCTCTATTCTCATCATACCATAACCTTTTCTTCATCTTCTTAGCTCTGCTTTTCCTGCCATTGGGCAAAACATATGCCAATGCCTCTGCACCATCATCATCTTCCACACCCAAGTCCATTGGTTTCTTGTCTTCATCAGAAGATGGTATCCAGTCCTCCTCAAACAACTCCTCTACACTTGCATGTGATCTGCTTGTTGGGCCTTTTCTGTGTTTCTTCTCCTTTTTCTTCTTCTGTCCATCTTGCCCTACCTGCTCCAGATTACTCTCTTCCTCCAGAGTACTCTCTTCATCCTCTTCCTCCTCTTCCTCCTCTTCTTCCCTTTCAGGCTCATATAGTGCATCCTCCTCCTCTGTCTCATACATTTCCTCAACATCTGTGTCCCCTTCAAAATTTAGGAGTGGATCTTCCCTCTGTCTTTTCATCTCCTCAAGCCTAGCAAGGATATCACCATATTCTTCCAAATCATCATCATCACTGTCCTCCTCATTATCCATCACTGCAGCTTTTCTCTTCAAAGAAGTGTCCTTCTCTTTATTTTTCTTATTCTTCCTAAACATTTGAATTTCCTTCCTCCTTGTCTCCTCCATAACCTTTTCAATTTCCATTTGCTCCTCTGAATTGTTTACAGGATTTTCTTCCACTTGTACATAACCTAAAGCAAGTTGCTCCTCCAAATTGTTTGTGCTATGCTGTGTTTGAAATGTATGGGCATTGGCTCCAGTTCTGCTGCTTCTGAACTTGCTGCTGCTACATGCACATTTCCTGCACTGAACATCACTCCTCCTTCATCTATCTGATATAGTTTGGGCTCTCCAATTTCTTCTAGAGGGATTTGCTGCTCAATAACATTGAAGCTGGTGTTTATAGTTGCATCATTGGGAGAACTGGCCCTAACAACTGTCACATTTCAATATCTTTTGATTTTGCAATGCTATGTTGTCTAGAATTTCCTCAAGCTTGGCATCATCATCTATTTCTTCCATTCCTTCTATACCTAGCCCAGGATCCCTGACATAGTACATGTAATCTTTAAATCCATAACCTTCTGTTTCTATCAGTGCTACTAGGTTGTAAAATGTTATGTCTGACATCATCATAGATCTCTCAATATTGTCTCTGTCATGGAAATGCATCCTCAATTCCCATACCTCATCATCCAGACTGCAAATAATATAAAATACATAGCAGTATAAGTGCTTAATTATAACTGAATAACACTAATGAAACAACTCATGTCAATGCACTAATACAATCCTTTGTCACTTATAAAGCAGATAACAGGATAACTCATTTAACAGTGAACCTAACCAAATGTCTAACTTCACTCCAATTAACAGTGTACCTAAAATAAACTGAATAACAAAGCACAAACATGCATTTTTCTAAGTTAATAATATCATAATCATATACTATACCAGGATAACTTTGCTGCTCGTTTATAAAATCAACTAAATCAGCTTATTTGTCAACTAATCTAAAAATGTCAACCCTAGGGCACAGGACAAACAAATCACAGAATCTGAACTAATCTAAATTATGTCAACCCTAGAGCACATGACAACAAATCCACAGCATCTACTCCATCTGATAGGATAGAGCAATATGAACCCTAACCCTAGAGTACACTAGCAATGCAATTGAATAAGAGTACTCATTGAATGGAGAACGGGAAGGGGAAGAGCAAAGAAAAGTGGATCTCACTATACGCCGCCGTAGGATGACCCGATGTGTTGGCTTCCCGTCGGACTGGCCTTCACCGCCGCGGCGAATGCTCTCGCCGCCCGGTATTCCATCGAATACTGCGGGTCCTCTTCCTCTGATTCCTCCGTCGGCTTGCTAGGGTTCGATCTCCATAAGCTACTTTGGATCCACTGCGGGTCCTCCTCTGCTGCAGGCGGGCGCCGCCACCAGCAACTCCACCTTTCACCGGCTACGCATCTTTGCAGTCACGAGGGCAAGGCGGCAATGCGGGAGGCGAGGGGAGGGAGGCGGCGGGAGGCGATGGGGAGGCGGCAGCGGGAGGCGGGGGAAGAAGACTGGGGAAACAGAGACGGACGCGGGATGACTAAAGACGAGACCTAACGGCGCCGTCTAACGCCGTCCGCCGGCTGTCGGGACGGCCTGGAGTGCCACGTACATGAAAAATGGGCCCCACCTGTCATAAACTCACTTAACTCAGCCCATCCGCCGATCAGTGGTTTTTGCAAAACAATTACACTAGACGTGGTGCTTTCTGCAATGATTTTGTATCCTAGTGTTTTTCACAAAGCTAGCCCTCAATGTGGTGGTTTTATGCAATTTACTCCTTTCCCAGGAGACTCCCTATTGCCTTTTTTTCTTTTTTTTCCTTTCCCATTTTTAAATTCAATTTTTTTGTTACCTTGTTTTAAATCTTCAGGAACAGTGATTTTTCTTAATCAGTACACAAAACAATGCCAATTGCTGGTTCTTCAGGAGGAGGTGCTTCAGGGATATGCAAAGAAGGCCAAGACGTGCGTTGCCTTACACAACAACTAGGAACAAGAGCAAAGCTGAACAGCGTCGTCCCAGCAACCACCGGCATAATATCTACACACCTACTGTTTGTTGCAAACTAAATATGTTTTCTGGTGGAATTATTAGCCATCGCTTGAGTTTTGATGAACACACGCATCTCCTTCAAGCTCAAAGGAACAAAGTGCAACTCTTACCCAATGTAAGGAGACCAATCTTGCATACATGCTGCTCTTGTACTTCCTTATCTGAGATGCATTGCATTGCTGAATCTCTCTTTCTTCCGCACTCCGCTCTCATCTCTCAGACTGCATTTGAGCTGGGCAAGCCGCCTCCAATCTGAACAACTTTGTTTTCATGATCTGCGGCAGAGTGATGCAGCCTAGCTATGTGGGTTGTCCCCAGCATGTTCTCTCATCTGTGCCAGTGATGGCCGTGCATTATTTTGTGCACGGCTACTATTATTTGCTAGCTGGAGCGACTTGTTCTATAAGAGTGTGTGAGAATGTTTCGAAATCTCTATGGGAAATTATGTAATCATCAGCAGGGACTTGTTTGTGAGCCTGAATGTGTGATTGGGGTATGTCTTAGTCAGTTTCAGATTTTATGGCAGTGATGCGTTCGACTATGGATCGGCTGCTTGTTCCTCTGTCTGTGTCTCAAACCTGAACCGATTACTGGACCTGTTTATGAGAGTGTGCTTGTCCTGTTGGATTTTGGCCTTTCAATCGTGTCATTTTCTTCCGGGCATTCCAATCAGGATTTATTTTGAAATTTGCCACTCTGAAAATTTGTCTCCAAAGAATCCCGTCTAATTATGAGTTGCCGTTTAGTGTAATTTTGTAAACCCTCCGTCTTCTAATTATGAGATGCATTTGTCTCCAAAGAGGCATGCTCTACGTTTTTATGAGAGAACCAGTGGCGACGTGCTTCGAACATGGGAAGATACATACTGCTACAAAATTAGCTAGCAACATTTCCGCTCAGCTGAGTACCCAGATCAAAAGCATCTGCATCTGAAACGGGCACCTTCAACACTTGCAGAGCTATAGCAAATATTTACAGGATGGTATGGGACATACTGCATCCAGAATTTCCTATCGCTGCTACGTGCCAAACCCTATGCCAAAATGAACTCACTTGACGGGCCAGCACGGAAATGATGACCGGTTATGCGGAGCAGTTCCTCTCTTGATGCAGAACTAGTTGTAAAGAGGGAAATCAGGAAACAACACGCACGGATGTCCAAGCATGCAGTAGCCACTAACCGAGCACTGATGCATCACAAGCCAATTCTGTGAAGACGAAGATGAATAGCTGAGCATTATGAAGCACAACACAAGCCGCCCTTTATTTAACAGCCACAGCTGAAATACGCCGGCGATATCATACACGGTTCACAACTAGCGCACAGAGACGCGAACAGAACAAACACGAGTTGGTTCCGGTCTTATTACAACAGTATAAGTGCAGTCTAGCTTACTACTCCCTCCGTTCGGAATTACTTGTCTCGGAAATCTAGATACATACATTTCCGAGACAAGTAATTCCGCACGGAGGGAGTACAAGCAAAAGCACACAAATATATAGTAGCAGGAGCAGTGGTAAACAAAGTAGAGGCAGTATGCCTTGAAATAAAGCAGAGGAAGCCCACGAACAGAGTTTTATGGTGCTTCCTCAAAAAAGCAGAGGAAACCTTGGAATGGTGTTCAGTACTACATCAGCTGCACCACAGCACTGACGTATACCAACACTGTATAAGTGGATATGATGCATCTTGAGATGGATGCGTTGACGCCCTGACTCCTTTGCGACCAATCTGCATCTTCTTTCCAGCCGGTGACCTACACAACCAAGGTCGCATCACATCAACATGGTAAAGTAGTAAGATTAGAGACGAGGAACGAAGCAAGTAGTTAGTTGGCAGGTGTGTGGATATATATAGCTTACCTGCAGGCACTTTCCTAAACGGTGTGGCAGCTCAACGCCGGAGACTATGCTGCCACTGCGTCCCTTCAATTGCAGAACATTGACGCAGCAACGTCAAGAAGTCACCGGTGATTTGCCAGAAGGCTAGATGCTGGAGGGGCATGAGGAACTCAATGCCAGCTGGGACCTCCGTCATGCTTCTGAGGTTGCTTAAGACTAATCTTTCCAGGCTCGCCATGGCGCCTTCCTGTATCTCCAGCCGATTCAGATTAGGCAGGTCCCTTAGCCAGAGAATCTTTAGCTTGGGAAACCACCCCGTGAGAAATGACATCTGCTCTCCGTTGTATGCTCTGGTGAAATGCAGACATGTCAAGTTTGACAGACGAGAAAGGGATGGCTGGGACCAGTATAGAGACAATTCATACAAGTTCTGCCCCCCAACAACTTGGAAGAGAGGAGACTCTTCCAGCGCCCTTTCTGTTAGTCGTCCTGTCAAACTTAGCTTTTGCAGGTTTGGCAGGCGGGCATTCAGCAAAAGAACCTCGTCCTCGTCACTTGCATTCACATATAAGTTGGACAAATACGGCATCCGAACTAGAGACTCACTGATGCGTCCACAGTACATTCCCTTCACATTCCATAACCTCAAGCTTCTCATTTGCCTCAGCTCCCCTAAATGCCTAAGAGACTCATCTTATGCTTCCAATGCTTGCAATATCTGCAGCTTTGTTAGATTTCCAAGACCAATGGGGACACACACACCACTCCGACATTCAAAATCTCTCCCATATGGATCAATTACTCTCTCAGCAAATAAGTGCCTGAGCTTCTTCAGTTTCACAATCCCATCAGGCAGCTCATGTATGTCAGTGTCAACAAATTAGAAAGCTTCTCAATAGTCTTTGGGAGCTTCTTCACCTTGGAACCACGCAAACCCAAGTGGCGGAGATTAAAAAGATCTCCAATAGCATCTGGAATCTTCTCGACAGGTACACCACTTAATTCTAGCACTGTCAAATATCTTGACTCCTTACATAGCAAAGATATGGTGGTTGATGGCATACTATTGCCCAGTGTAATGACTGTACGAAGTTGGTGTATACCAGAAATTTGCTGATGTTTGTGGAGTACCAATCGTCGCCCATCCATCTCAAGAGACCCCCCACACTCATCGTCAAAAATAACACCAAAACAGTTCGTCTTGCACAAATCAACTGCCAGTTCACGTAAGAGATCATGCATTCTGAATTTCTTCATCCTACCAAAGTAGTTCCTCTCAACAAGTTGTAGCATGTTTCTGTCAGTCAGCTCCTTCAGATAGCCTTCTGCCACTTCTTCTAATGTGCTTCCACCCCTCTCCTCGATAAACCCCTCTGCCATCCATAATCGTGCAAGTTGTTTCCTATGTAAAAGATAGTCTTCTGGAAATAGACTGCAGTACAAGAAGCAACTTTTCAAATGTGTTGGAAGGTATATGAAGCTCAGGTACAAAATATTCCTGATGTGGTCAAGCTTCGAATTATTAATCATCTCCCAACTCAGTTGGTCATTTATTCTTTTCCATTCTTCCATGGTTTTCTCACGCACACGCAAGAGGCTGCCAATTGACACAATAGCAAGAGGCAAGCCTTTGCACTTGCCAACTATTTTCTCCGACAATGGCTTCAACTCTGTAGGACATTTATGATTTGTATCTCTTGGAAAGGCTTTCTTACAAAAGAGATCCCATGCCTTGTCTTCGGGTAAAGCTTCTTGTGTTAAGATATGTCCTGGAGAGGCAAGTGTGGCAACGCGGACTTCCCTTGTTGTAAGCATCACTCTACTGCCCCTACCATTATGAGTAAACATCCTTGACAAATCATGAAATGCTTCTGGATCCCAAACATCATCCAATACGATCAACTACTTCCTTTTCTCTAGATATTTCTTTAGTGTCTCTTCAAGGCTCATGATATCCATATCCAGGGTGCTAGGTAGAACACTGAGATTATCTTTAAAAAGTTCCTTGGTTATATTTCTCAATATAACTTCTCTAGAATAAGTTTGAGAGATGGAGACCCAGGCATAGCACTGGAATTTCTCCCTCTCCTTCCTGTAGACATTTGCAGCTAAAGCAGTTTTACCAAGACCTCCCATTCCGAGCAGAGCTATCACAGAGCATTCCTGATCATCACTCGCCAACCACAGCTCGAGTTGCTCTCTGTTTTTATCCACCCCCACTAGACCTTCTTCATCAAGGGAGCGTGAAATGTTTGCCAGATCTTGGGATCTCTTGACAATGTAATTTGAGTTGTCTGCTTCCCTGATATTTATTATGGGAACCCAACGGTTTTTTGCATCTGACAGGTGTGAAAGGTCTTTCTCTATTTCCTTCACCTTGAAAGCTATCTCGTTCAAAGAAAGCAAAGATCTTGGCTTCTTGAAACCCTTCTTCAGAAAAAAACAACAACCAATATCATGTTCCCGACCAACAAGATACAAGTACTCATCCACCATGTCCTCCATCACATATGCTACTTTCTGTACCTCCTCCAACCAGCCCTCATATACTTGATTGTTGCTACTATGAATGTCGATCTGACATAGAACATCATGCATTGTGCGAAGCTCCCTACCAACACGGCCCATACTGCCATGTAATTCTAGTAGTTGTGTGCCATACTTTCCAAACTGCGCGCTGGCCTGGTCTGCTGCTCCCTTTGCCAAGGCAGTTCCGATCTTTCTAAGGGCTAGAAGAATCACAATCTCCGCCATTGCTTTGAGAATTGCTAATGTCTCAGGTGTTAGGTGGTGGCCTAGTTGTATATTCTCCTCAGTACTATCCGAATGACCACTGCAAAATGAAGTAATGCATTAATTAAAAAATTAGCGAATTCTACTACTTAAAAACTACCAAGCACTTGTCAAAACTTGGAAAGTCACCAAACACTTAAAAACTCTCCAACCAAAATGAAAAAATAAAATAAGAAGAACTTTCCCACGAAATACTCCTAAAGTCTTAATTCATATGCTTAACTGATCTAATTCTAACCCAGGTAGCCAAACAAAAATAGCTATTTCGACAGGCATGTCCATGAGAATTTTAAAACACTAGGGACGGTGCTATAGTCTATCGCAAACATAGTGTTATTAACTAGCAACAACAAGTGACACTTGACCAAATAACCGATGCATGTTCCTGTTCCTTATAGGGACATATTAGGTTAAAAATCCCCAAATGTTGAAATTTGAACTAAGTCAAATGGGAAACCAATCTGGCACACCTAGCAGTTTGCCAATATGCATATTCTACTTACAAGTAAGTTAGTTCAATATTTCCTTGGAATCTATGTAATTAACATCCCCAGATGTATGGAGAAACAGATAGCTAAAGTTGTTGATCAAGATACAAGAAAGAAAGTTGTAACGCAATCAAGAAATGAATAAGAAAGCAAAACTATAGTGTCATAGATGTCATTAGGTAAATCAATATATACTCCCGTGATTATAATGCTCCAATTAAAAGGAGCCATCATGTTCAGTTCAGGAGATCTTCACACAACAAGAATGTCGGTTTTATTAGGCTAGAATTTCCCACACTAGCGTATCTTCAAATGCAAGAGCATATGCCTGGCCCAATAGCCCATTACAATAGCGATGTTAGGGATTACTTCCAGAAATTTTGTCTATCCAGGAAAACAATGGATGGCAAATACAACCTGAAGCTTTCCATGCTTCAAAGAGGGTGTTTGGTTGGGCTTCAAATTAACCTCATCCTTTTTGAGAAGAAATCTTATTTTGTTTGTGTCGAAAGAAATCGAAATGCGTCACCCACAAAGTATACTAGGCTTGCCTAGTTCAAAAGGTGCAACAGAAGTGAGGTTTATTTGCACCGAGGAAGATTGTTTTGAGTACAACCTAAGATAGGAAGAAAAGTAGTGAAGGATGATGCACCTACCTTGTTATGGCTTAGATCTAATCGATCTTGGTAACCTCCTTGTGCACTTTTGAATCTGAAACCACCAGAAAATCTTCTCGAAAGAAGAGACCTCATGGCTCAGCTGGTCTTGTTGTCATTGTAGATTGATTGTGGAGATTCTGAACTGTCATGGAGCCATTGGCATGATTGATAGTGTGCAATCTTGTTGCTAATGACAAGTAGCTAGATCTGATCTTCCTCCTTGTTCCTTTTATGCAGCAAAACTAGAGAAAAACCTGGCCAGGAAAACTGCTCAATTTTTTCACCAACCTAGTTAGTATATTAACAAAAGAGCTAGTAATAACCAAATTAATGACAACGCACCTGGATTGTGATCGGTGTAGATCCGGCTAGATTTGGACCTATAGGAACCTTCTTGTGTCATCAGTCGTAGCTTGGTGAGTGGGTAATGCTAGTCTTGTTGTTGAAGCCAGATAACCTGCAAGTAAAGTGAAGTTGATGGTAGTCAATGCTTAAATCTTTTAAGTAATAAATGGCCCTTTTCAAAAAAAAAGTTGATGCTAGTCTTCTTGTGATTGCATCTCAACCTTTTATTTTCCATATAATCTAAAAAATATGTTCCCTATGGTATGCATTAGGATAGCACAGAGCAATAGCTTTAACAGCCTAGCTGATGTGCAACCAAGGATTCCTACTTCACTATTCTGCTGTTAAACCTTCCCTATGCGCTTTTTTTTTATGTTTTTACCAAGGTGGTAACCTCTGGGAGAAGATTTAGAAATTCTGAAACCTCAAAATGATGTGATGGATGGCAACATTTTAATAATTTAAGCATATGAACATACATTGCATGTGTTGCCAACCTCGAAAAATACAACTGGAATGTATAGGCAATACCACACTTCACATCTTGTCTCATCGGTGGAAGTAACATCAGATCAAAATAAATAAATTTACTTGCACTGGTGGAAAAACAGGCTTCCGTCCAGCCCCATAAGTCGCGAAGCTGTAGGAACCGCGACTAATGGGACCTTTAGTCATGGGTTCGAGGTGAACCGCGACCAAAACTGGCCAGGCGCTCGGTGGCCAGGTGGCAAGACGTGAGGTCTTTAGTCGCGGTTTGCAGGACAACCGCGACTAAAGGCCTTTCAGGCACCTTTTAGTCACGCAGTTTGCAAGGCCAACCGCAACTAAAGCCCCTCCCTTATATATACCCATCCAGCAGCCAACACTTAGCCATTTGGAGCCATTCTCTTCACAAGTGGGTGTAGGTTTGCTTTTGTTTCCTCTTATGCACATAAGGTGTTTGATGAAATGCCCCAAGAGCATGAAACAAATATGACATGAAGTGTTGGAGCCACACTCCTCGATCGCGGTTAGCAACTTGATGAACCTTTGATGTGTCATTGATAAAATATGCATGTGTGTAGTTCATTGTTTAATTTATATTGTTTGTAGCTAGTTAGTTTAACAAATGCATGATGGTTAATTATATATTTTATATTATAATAATGCAGATGAATCGGCAATGGATGTACGGTAACCGACTCTCCGGCGAGTTCACTACGGGTTTGAAAGATTTCCTCGTAGTGGCTAATGCGAACAAGCGGGGGTTTTGTTATCTGTCCATGTGTTATCTGTAAGAATCGGAAGGGTTACTCTTCCTCAAGAGATGTTCACATGCATCCGCTTCGCACGGTTTCATGCCAAGCTATAATTGTTGGACCAAGCATGGAGAAAGAGGGGTTATAATGGAAGAAGATGAAGAAGGGGATGATTTCATCGATGAAAGCTATCTTGCTCATTTCGGTGATACTTTCATGGAGGATCTTTGAAGGTGAAGGGAAGGTGAAGAAGAGGCATGTGATGATCCCGTTGATGATCTTGGTCGGACCATTCTGATGCGGAGACGCTGAAACTGAAAAGGAGAGGGAGAATTTGGATCGCATGTTAGAGGATCACGAAAGGCGCTGTACCCGGATGCGATGATGGTGCGAAAAAAGCTGGGCTGCTGCTGGATTTGCTGAAATGGAAGGCGAGAGGCAGGTGTAGCTGACTCGGCATTTGAAAACTTGCTGAAAATGTTGAAGAATATGTTTCAAAGGATAACGAGTTGCCCTTGAGACGTCTGAAGCAAAGAAGGTTGTCTGCCCTCTAGGTTTAGAGGTTACGAAGATACATGCATGCATCAACGATTGCATCCTCTACGCGGTGAATACGAGAATTTGAATGAATGCCGGTATGCACTTTGCATTGCGTTATAAGATCGAGGCGATGACCCTGGTGGCGATGTTGAGGGCGAAACCGGAAGAGGGTTCCGCCAAGGTGATGTGGTATGCTCCTCGAATACCACGGATGAAACGTCTGTTCACGAACAAAGCGCAGCCCAAGTTGTTGCGATGGCACAAAGAGGACCGTAAGTCGGACGGGGCGTTGAGACACACCGCAGATGGAGCATAATGGAGAAAGATCGACAGATGGTTCAAAGATTTTGCAGCCGACGCAAGGAACATAAGATTTGCTCTAAAATACGGATGGCATGAATCCTTTTGGCGAAAGCGAGCTCCAGCCATAGCACTGGCCCGTGACTCTATGCATCTACAACCTTCCTCCTTGGTTGTGCATGAAGCGGAAGTTCATTATGATGCAGTGCTCATCCAAGGTCGAAGCAACCCGGCAACGACATCGATGTGTACCTAAGGCCATTAGTTGATGAACTTTTACAGCTGTGGGGTGGTGTCCGTGTGGGATGAGCACAAACAAGAGGAATTTGACCTACGAGCGTTGCTTTTCGTAACCATCAACGATTGGCCTGCTCTTAGTAACCTTCCGGGACTGTCAAATAAGGGATACAATGCATGCACGCACTGCTTACATGAGACTAAAAGTGTACATTTGCCAAATTGTAAGAAGAGCGTGTACCTTGGGCATCATCGATTTCTTAGAAAATTCATCCAAGAAGAAAGAAAGGCAAGCATTACAACGGCAAGGCAGATCACCGGCGAAGCCTGCAGAACGACCGGTGCTTTGAGGTATTTGATATGGTCAAGGATTTGAAAGTCATCTTTGGAAAGGGTCTGGCGGACAATCAGTTCGAAGGGAGCCGACGGGCACGCAGCCATGTGGAAGAAGAAATCTATATTCGGGAGCTAGAATATTGGAAAGTCCTAGATGTCCGCTCTGCAATCGACGTGATGCACGTTACGAAGAATATTTGCGTGAACCTCCTAAGCTTCTTGGGCGTGTATGGGAAGACAAATGATACAAAGGAAGCACGGCAGGACCGGCAACGTTTGAAAGACCACGATGACCGGCATCCGGAATGGTTTCAAGGTCGTGCCAGCTACGCTCGACCAAAGAAGAGAAGGTCATCTTTTTGAATGCCCGAGCAGTATGAAGGTCCCGTCTGGATTCTCGTCCAATATAAAGGGAATAATAAACATGGCGGAGAAAAAGTTCCAAAACCTGAAGTCTCACGACTGCCACGTGATTATGACGCAATTGCTTCCGATTGCTTTGAGGGGCTCCTGCCGGAAAATGTTCGAGTAGTCATTGTGAAGCTATGTGCATTCCTCAATGCAATCTCTCAGAAGGTAATCAATCCAGAAGTTCTACCACGGTTACTGAGCGATGTGATCCAATGTCTTGTCAGTTTCGAGTTGGTGTTCCCGCCATCCTTCTTCAATATTATGGCGCACCTCCTGGTTCACCTAGTCGAAGAGATTTTCGTTCTCGGTCCTGTATTTCTACACAATATGTTCCCCTTCGAGAGGTTCATGGGAGTATTAAAGAAATATGTTAAGAACCGTGCTAGGCCAGAAGGAAGCATCGCCAAGGGCTATGGAAATGAGGAGGTAATTGAGTTTTGTGTTGACTTTGTTCCTGACCTTAAGCCGATTGGTCTTCCTCGATCGCGGCACACGGCGGAGACTAAGTGGAAAAGGCACGATCGGAATGAAATCAACGATATGTATGGACGGCCATTCTACATTGAAGCACACCACCTTTGTCTTGACCAATTCCAGCTTGGTGGCTCCGTGCTTTGAGAAACACAAGAATATTTTACGTTCGACAACCCGGGAAGCCTGAATCCTGGATTAGGAAGGCCCACATGGAGACTTTCGGCAGTTGGTTGAGAAAACATTTAATGAATGACAATGATGTTGTAGATCAGCTGTACATGTTGGCCAAGACACCATCTTCGACTATAACGACTTTCCAAAGGTGCGAGATAAATGGGAATACATTTTACACGATCGCCCAAGATAAAAAGAGCACCAACCAAAACAGTGGTGTCCGCTTTGATGCAGCAACCGAGAATGGGCAAGAGGTCACATATTATGGTTACATAGAGGAGATATGGGAACTTGACTATGGACCCTCCTTTAAGGTCCCTTTGTTCCGGTGCAAATGGTTCAAGCTAACAGGAGGTGGGGTAAAGGTGGACCAGCAATACGGAATGACAATGGTGGATTTCAACAATCTTGGTTACCTTGACGAACCATTCGTCCTAGCGAAAGATGTCGCTCAGGTTTTCTATGTGAAGGACATGAGTAGCAAACCGAGGAAGCGGAAAGATAAGAAAGCGATCAGTACATCATGCGATGATCCAAAAGCGCCACATTGTTCTTCGGGGAAAAGAAACATCGTGGGAGTGGAGGACAAGACAGACATGTCGGAAGATTATAATATGTTTGCTGAAATTCCGCCCTTCAAAGTGAACACCGACCCAAGCATTAAGTTAAATGATGAGGATGCTCCATGGATACGGCACAATCGTAAGCAAGCGAGGGACACAAGGGAAGAAAAATGATGTGTAATAATTTATTGTACCAAACTTTGTTGAATGGATCATGTGAATTATATTACCCGTGATGTGTTTGGTGTCCATTTTGAATGATTCGAGATACCACTGATGATACATGAAATTTGGAGTGATTTAGTCATACTCCTGCCTAGGCGTATAATATGCATACTCGTAGTCTTCATAGCCGCCGTCGTCGTTGTCTTGGTAGTCGCCTTCTAAGTTGCCGTAAATGCGTCGTCGCTGCTGTCGTCCTTCTTGTCGTCATTTGTCGTCGGGCGGCGCTCGTGGCTCGAACTGAGGGTAGCGCAGGCGGGGGATATCGCCGGTCGTGATGTAGTCCATGACGCTCTGCAGAGTCCGGCCATACCACCATAGCCGACGGCCGGCCTCGTGGAAGTTCCCAGGAGGCAGACCGTCCTCCTCATACCTGGCGAGCGCCCTCTCACGCCGATTGATGAAGAAGGCGTCCCAAGTATGCTGGTTATCGGGATGCCAGCGGGGATTCATCCGCTGCTCCGGCGTGAGGTCGAGGTAGTAGTGGTTCGGCATCATAAATGGCGATATTCTATATGTGCCGACCGGAGAAGAAGAAGATGATATCTCTTCTTATCTGAACCTTGACGGTGAAGATGAAGGGCGCCGTCAGCAAGATGATGCCGAACAAACGTCGATAAGCAGCGATCTTCAAATGGAAGTAGCAACCACCTCCGGCCGAGGTATATATATACATTGAGCCTCACGGTGATACAAACTAACTGATTTGAATAAATATGTGTGTACTAACGCAGCGCGACTCTCTTTCTTATTTTAGCCCTCGGCGGATCGTCGAAACAATCGATGCGTCGTCAAAGCGTGGCGCAACCAAGACGATGAAACAAGGAGAAACATGCACCATCGAGGTTGTCGACGGTGCAACGGCAGGTCAGCTGGAGCCCGCAAGAACGCCACCAAGTTTGTCAGCCAATGCTGAGCCATTGTTAGAGACTACGTATCGATCACCGTCCATGAGTGGAATGAGCCAACGAAGGCACGAATTTTTGGTTTCACTTTTGTCGATAAGAGAACAAAAAATGATTGATTCAAGAAGCTTATGGAACATTTCGTTCTACCTCCGGAATACAACAAATTCGATGAGGAGGGTAACAAGATTGAGGAAAACAAGGAGAGGAGGAGGCTAGTCAAACAGTTCGCTCTTCATAAGATGGCCGACGCATTCCGGAAATTCAAGCAAAATCTAGCCCATGACTTTGTCAAGCAGAACAAGACTCCGGATTTCAAAGGACAATATGAGAAACTGAAACATGATTGGCCAGAATTTGTGAAGCAAAAGAAATCGGAGCAATTCATTCAAATATCGAAAAAAAAAAGGAAAATGCGGCTAAGAAGGAGTACAATCATGTTATGGGGCCAGGAGGGTATCGCATTTGGGTGCCTAGGTTGGAGAAGATGGAGAAACGAGCTGAGGCGCGAGGAATCCGTCCAGTGCACGGAGGGATGGGACCCAAGGGCCAAAAGCTGGTGGTACGGGCATGGGGAACGCTGAACCCGGAGACAGGGGAGTGTGTTTACCGGGCAAATTAATTAAACCCACCCAAGCCCTTATTGGCGCAATGAAGGATGCTCAACAGGGAAGATCAAGTTCAACAGAGAGAACGGCGCTGACAAAAGCCCTCGGGAATCCTGAACACGGAGGGCGTGTCGAGGCATGGGGCACATTCCGTGGAAAATAGGGTTCCCCAGAATGATGACCCGTCTGATTCTGAAGCCGTAAGAGAAAGATGGATCGGGAATCAGATGTTGTGGGCGCGGTTGGCATCGGAAATGGATGTGATGAAGAAAACCATGAGTGTACTAGTAGCGAAAGAGATGCAGCTCGGTGCAGCATGAAGATCATCCGGCGGATCTCGGAAGCCAGCAGCGGAGAAGCAGCGTGGCTTCCACGGAGGCCCCACCGGCTGGTGCAGATGCACCGACGATCGAAATTACTGCACCGGAGCCTCCGGTGGTCGAAATTACTGCACCGAGCCTCCTCGCTACCCGTGGGCGATATAAAGGAGATGAAAGAATGTCATCTGTATTATCCTATCGGGAACATGTCCATGAAGGTAGCCATCGGCGGTGCTTTACCATGTTTACCGAGCACTCCACCACAACAACCCCATTCAAGATGGCTATGCTCGTGTCACGGTGGAGGACATAGTCCAAGGGTTTGAGGACACGGAGATTGACATTGCTACACACTGAAGGGGAGAAAAGACTTGGAGATGTCAAGCGCCATTTCATTCTATGGCAAAAGAAGTTTATCAAGTTTCGAGGCGAGGCGCCAAGGACAACAAGTCCAGCCCCTCACGGTGGTGGTGGTGGCGGTGGCGGTGGTGGTGGTGGTGGTGGTGGTGGCGGTTCACCTACACCTCCGTCACGTCGACCGACGCCGCCGCCCCGATCCACAACGTCCGGCGGGTGATCAGCCGCCGCCCCGATCCTCGTCCGGCGGGTGATCGACGCCGCCCCAATCCACCTCCGGCAAAGAAGCGAAGCAGTCTGGATTATTAACCCGGACCCTTATGTACCTAAGACATCAAGGTACCGGAGCCATCATCAAGCCTCTCCCCACAAGGCCTTGGGAGCGTAGTGCCGAGGAAGTCGGCCACGCGGCTGCTGATTTGGAGAAATGGAAGGCGGACTGCAAGAAGAAAAGAGAGCCCGAGCCCAAGCCAAGATTTTTCGATGAGCAAAAGAAGTGGGCTAAGTCATTTTGAGCACACCGTCCCAAGCCGCGAAGAATCTGCCTAACGACTATGCACGTGAACTTCGCAGGCAGGCACTCATGTTCAAGGAGAACAAAGAGCGGGAGAAGGCCGAAAGTAAAATAAGCGGGAAACAAGTTGCCCAGCTCGGGGAACAAAGTAAACAATCGATTGCCCCGCTTATAGTGGAAGCCTTGTCCGGATGCCCCGAGATCATACAAGCTGCGGCAGACAGGATTGACTGTAACGAGTGCGAGAGAACAAGCGGCCAACTTAGGTATTACTCTTCGTGAACTGTTAGGCCTTGATGAGGCGCCCGATGAAGGAGGTAGTAATTACATATGTCAAGAATGGGCCTCTCGTCGAGCCTGCGCAGAAAAGGATCTACCTCCACAAATGAAAGGTCTGCTGAAATGGTACAAGGGTTACATAAAAAATAAAACGCCAAAGAATATATTTATGCGGAAGTTAGACATGAGCATCACTTCAAACATTACTATGTACAAATTGAACTGAGTGAATTGTTCCAGCTTTTCAATCTGCGAGCTCGACAAATCTATCATCGGTTGCTACGTTACGTAAGTGATTTATTAATTTCTACCCCATCTCGTTCATATTGCCTGCACTATATATATGTCCTAACTATATTGTTGTGTCCGCTATTATACATGCAGAATGAAGATTAAGGAATGCAGAGTAAGGAACATCCATGATGTTGGGTTCATTGACCCACACATCGTTAATGGACATGTGTTGGAGCGTCACCCCGCCGACGGCGTGGAGGCAGACCTGTGGCAGTTTCTTACAAAGCAGGAACTCAAAAGTGATATTCTATTTTCTTACCATTTTGGGTGAGTGTTTCTGTCTTGAGCACATTCTCTTTTGTTTACTCCATGCATGGTATGTGGCGGCTAATCGATGAGTTATGCATGACGTCTGTGCATGTATCGTGTCATGAGGTTCCTTTGGATTCTGCTAGTAATTAAAGTTAACACCTCAGAATGTCTCGTCCACGACTCTCTGAATATGGATCCAAAGCTTTGGGGCGGCATGAAAAGAATGCTGCAGAAGTAATTATTTTCATTCATTTGCGCTCTATATCGATCGGCCTATTTCGTTCATTTCCTAATATCAAGTAACTAATAACTCTCTTGTTCATTTAATTTTCTTTGCCTCGTAGGGTTTGGAGACGGTTCGTAGATAGAAAGGTCGGTGAATTCAAAAAAGAGCTAGAATTCAAAAGGTCAAAGCCTAAGAATCTTTGGGGATATTCAGCCACCGGAGACCAATCTATGTGGATACTATATACGTGAGATGATCCGGAGATACACCTCTGAGCGGGTTCCGAGTGATACCTATGCTCAGAGGAATAACCTCCGGTTGATGCTTAGTCCAGTAGCTCGCTTCCGACCACTTCAAGAGGAACTAGCTGGATGGTTCAGCAGGGAAGTCCTCCATCCTAAAGGAGAACACTATTACGAGGACGTAGAACTTTATATGCATTAAATCATGTATGGAAACTTGTTCAAAATTGTATATGGTCATCCGATGATATTAAATATATATTGTATATTCCTCTTGAATTCTTTTTGGTTCTAATTTCAAATTTATTTGAAATTGTACATTCATATGCATGTATGTAGTACCGTAGAATATATGAAACTCCTTCAAAATTAAAATAAAGCACAAAAGAAATAAAACAATACAAATTAAACAAAAAACAGGTGTAGGGGGGCTAAAACCCTAAACCTGTGGCGGCTTTAGTCACGGTTGGCGGAAGAACCGCGACTAAAGGTCCTCCGCCCGACGGCCGCTTTGGCGCCCACGTGGACGGGCCGTTAGTCGCGGTTCTTAAGCAGCCGCGACTAAAGGTGGGGGGCATTAGTCGCGCTTATTTGGTCGCGGTTGCCCAACCGCGACTAATGGCAGTTGCGAACCGCGACCAAAGGCCTTTTTTCCACCAGTGTTGCCTAATGCTGGATGACGCTTAATTAAGATCAAGGACATGGATACTGAAGATAATTCAGTTCAAATTTAGTGACATTAAAAGTTCAAATTCTCACACATGTCCTACGAACAGCACAAAATGGGCGCGGTTATCTGCACTGACAAGAGAACTAGGAAGGATAACAAAATAAGGGCAATGCACCTGACTTGTAGATATAGAGCCGGACAGATTTGGACTTGTGGTGCGCTTCAAGATTAAGACATCAAAGCAGTGTCTTGGTGTGGAGAATAGGGTATGCTAGTCTTGTTGAAGCCATCAACAACAAGAAAGAGAACCTGCAAGTCAAGCATATGCTTCGCTTGGTGAGTAAGGAGTGCTAACTTGTTTGTAAACCAATCAAGAACCACACGAATCTTCTTGTGGTTGAAGTTCAATTGTTTTCCATTTTTGAAAGAAGAGCACTGCACCTGTGTGCACATCACTTCTAGCACTGTGATGAATTAAAGGTGTTTTATGGATGGCTAGAATTTAAGAATTTAAGCATATATGCATACAGTGCATGTGTTGTATTTTGATCACGGGGATCACTATCATGAATAATTACAAGGGTTTCTCAAGCACCCACTATTAAGCCTTAAGGCTATATTCAGATACAACACATCCTGACCACGAACTCGCTGTTGATTTTCCATAACACAAATACCATGTTCATGCTGACTTCGAAATATGATTGCTGGTAACTTGAGGTGAATTATGTGGAAGGGTGTCAAGATTTTCCTCCATGTTTCTCTGATGAATGAAATGAATGCATCTCTAAATCAATTAATTTAGAAGATGTGCCATTGATGAGGAGCCGCAGAAAACATGTGTTCATGGATGACCCGTAAGATTCCAGGTGTGTAGTGCATGGACAGGGATAAATAATATCCCTCTGTAACTTTTTATAAGACGTTTTTGGAGTCCATGGCAGTGTCAAAAATTCATATTATGTTACGGAGAGAGTATCACCGTAACTAATACTACTAATAAGATGCAAGGACCACAAATCTGTCAAAGCTGGATAGCTAACTAGCTAATGTCGGAGTAATCCAAACGTGTTTGAGTAATATTATGTTTGATTGTTTGGTTAACCGTAAACATGATTAAGCTGGCCGGGTAATCAACTAGGTAAGTTTAAGTAATATAATCTACGTGGAGTAATTACTATTGGAATCGGCTTGCATGTCGTTAGTTAGTAGTAGGAGTCCTGTTTGGGACTTGTACGCGTTCGTGTGTGTTTAGAGGTAGATTCCGTGTAGGTCTAAGAAGCGTTAGGTCGGCTGGTATGTGTATATATACACACAGCGTGTCGCAGTTTTGTAACACCGTGAGAGAAAACAGAAAATCGATAAAGAGGAGAAGTACAAGGCATGCCTTTGGCCATCAGTTTTTTCGTGTGCGCCTGTTTGTCTAATTTGATGTGATCGATCTTGATGGCGAATCCCAATAATTGGTATCAAAACAAGGTTGATTTGAAACTGCGCTTGCCACGGGGTGGCGACTTACTAGTGCCTCGGGGCAGGTCGTGAAGTCGCTGGATGGAGTAGCGATAAGGAGGATCAAATCGTTGTTCGACGGAGCGACATGGAGTGAGACGGTGGGCTGTCGTCGGCAAGACGGTGGAAAGAGATTGTTGATGAGAGAGGTGGTGCTGAGGTGCGGCACTGGAGCTCATCAAGAACGTCGTCCGGGGGAGTCGGATGAGTCAAGGAGTCGTGCGAGTTTGCATGGTAAGTCGTCGTTGCGTCTATGAGTCATCGTCGTGTCCAAGTGCTCGTCTTGGTGATGATTCGTTGGAGTTGAAGCGATGTGCACGATGTTCTGTGAGTCATGTCCATGTGCTCATGGAGCGTCCTGGTTGCCGCCCATGTGGATTCGGTGCGACGCCGAAAGCGGACAATGTGTAGGCGAAGCCATCATAAAGCGAGGAGGTGTGCGAGCAGTGGAGAATGGATCTATTGCAAGCAGGTACAAGGAGTATGGTGCGAACCGAGTGCAGGCAGCGACCAAGCAATGGCGGTGGCACAACATGGTGGAGCAAGAGAGGTGCGCTGCATGTTTCTAGACGGGTCATACTTTGTGTATGGGTATGACACTTGAAGATCAAGCTCAGACGTATGGTGGGGCAGTGACCAATTAAGTTGTACGACGTGAAGATTGATGGGGCGTCTAGTCTTGCACGTTGCACGCGTAGATGCGGTCGTGTGAGCTGGCAGTCCAGATCATGCGTCAAAATTTAGATCGTCAAGTCGTGGATCTTCAATGAATCAAGACCAGAAGGACCATGAGGAAGTCGACAGTTTGGAGGAGGGGCCAATGTTGGAGTAATCCAAACGTGTTTGAGTAATATTAGGTTTGCTAGTTTGGTTAACCGTAAACTAGGTAATCAACTAGGTAAGTTTAGGTAATAATCTACGTGATGGAGTACTACCTATTGGAATCGGCTTGCATGTCGGCAGGTAGTAGTAGGAGTTGCGAACCAACCTGTGATTGGATGGTTAGAGAGACTGTGGTATCCACAACCAACCAGGGTTTAAATCCTGATGCTCGTATTTATTCCTGGATTATTTCAGGATTTCCGGCGATGCGCATTCAGTGGAAGGAGACGTTTCCTTCGACGACGAGGCGGCTAAGGTGACTTCATAAATTTTAAGATGATATGCCGGCTTAGTCTTTCCGAAGTCCTCATAAGGGTAGGGTGTGCATATGTGCGTTCATAGGGGTGAGTATATGCGCGTGTATATAAGCACTTGCGTTTGTATTGTGTTAAAAAAAATAGAAGTCATGCTTGGGACTTTTACGTGTCCGTGTGTGTACAGAGGTAGATTCCGTGTAGGTTTAGAAAGCGTTAGGTCCGCTGGTATGTGTATATATACACATAGTGTGCCGCCGTTTTGTAACACCGTGAGAGAAAAACAGAAAACCAATGAAAAGGAGAAGTACAAGGTACGACATGTGTCTTTGGCCATCAGTTTTTTCGTGTGTGCGTGTTTGTCTAATTTGATGTGATCGATCCCGAGGACGAATCCCAACGGCTAAGTCATACTGATAATGAAGGGCAGCAATCATGAGTGTCTCTTACTCCCTCCGATCCAAAATAAGTGTCGTGTTTTTAGTTCAAATTGTCGAAACCATATTACTTGGCTAACGTGGGCAATCAGAAACCAGACAGCTCAAGACGAGAACGCTTTGGATGACGCTTAATTAAGATCGAGGCCATGTATACAGAGAGATAATATGGTTTAGATTAGGTGACATTAAAAGTTCAAATTCTCATCCATGTTTTACGGAGAACACAAAATGGGCGCATATATCTGCATTGTCCTAGCTAAGATATTGACAAGAGAACTAGGAATAAAACCAAATTAAGGACAACGCACCTGTGACTTGTCGATGTAGAGCCGGCCTGATTTGGACTTGTGGTGTCCTCCTTGTGAGCTTCGAAATCTGAAACATCAACGCCGTGTCATGGCGTGGTCCGTGGTGAATGGGGTATGCTAGTCTTGCTGAAGCCATCAACAACAAGACACAGAACCTGAAAGTCAAGGATATGCTTGGGTTGCTGAGTGGGGGATGCTAACTTGTTTGTAAAGCAATCAAGAACCAGACAGAGAACCTGCGCTGCAAGTAAAGTACATGCTAATCTTCTTGTGGTTGAGGCTCAATTATTTTCCTTATTTGAAAGCAGAGCACTGAGCCTGTGTGCATATCACTTCTAGCACTGCGATGAACTAAAGCTGCTTTATGGAAGTGTGATGACATGTCCCTATGCTCGCTAGTCCATATTCCATATACTATACTAAAAGCAATATTCCTAATTCAGTATTCTGCATGTAACACAACACAGCCACATGATGCTGGATGTTCCTTATGGGGCCCTTTTTTTTTCCCTTTTACAAAGGTATCTTCTAGGGAAGATTTAGACATTTTGAAACTTCTAAAATGATATGAATGGTTAAATTTTTTGAATTTAAGCATATGCGCTGATGCAGATACAGTGCATGTCTTGTATTTTGATCATGAGAAGCAGTAGCACAGAAGCTTATAATGTTTTTTGAACACCCACTATTAAGTAATGATAAGTCTATATTCAGATAAGCCTGAGCAGTACAGTAGGTAAGCCCACTAGCAGTACTGCAGCCGCAAACTAAGCTATCTGCATACAGAGAAGAAAATTACTTTGACAGAACACCCACAGACAAAAACGGAACAAATATACAACAAGTTAGGTGGAATTCTGTTTCAAGAGACTGAAACTCAGTGTTGATTTGCCATGACACAAACAAAATGTTTGCTTGCATCAGAATTTTGACTCGGCAGCTAGTTCATGCTGGCCCGAGATATGGTTGGTTGCTGTCAACTTTAGAGGAATAACAGGGGTAAATATTTTTACTCACTTTAACATGAAAATGCATCTCTAAATTATTTATCTAAGAGTACAAATCAATCATCAATCATATAGACTAATAAAAAGAAGAGGAAAACTAAGTGCATCAGTAACTACCTCTGATTTCCATCGACGGCACCAGTCTATATATGTATCACGGGCGGCCACGGTCGAGGGCGACAGCCAACGATATTAACTCCAACTGCTCGGCAGCAGCATGGTGCCTGTCGCCTGCAGCAGCCCGAGGCAAGCAACAGCAGTAATACGAGCTCTTCCTTGAGCAGATGGTGCCACATCATCTTGCCCCGGCCCAGGGTGGCATCAAACACTACCATCTGTATTGGTGCAGGCTCATTATCAGGCCATGAGCCATTTGGGATTCTTATTATGCAAACCAATAACGAGCGACTCTTTAGAGACTATCAGCAATAGTTAAGTCAAAGATTTATGCATAAGCCCGCATCTGTTGACTTGAGCTTGTTCATATAATTGCCAGAAAAACATGTAATCTTGGGAGGGAAACGTGTGGCAGCGGAAAACAATGCCACAAGATGCGGGCAGGCAGGAACCATACATGAATAGTAATAAATCTGTAAAGGTAACAAAGGGAGACAACAACAATGATGCAAATGCATTCCTAGCTAACTGCTAGGCATAACCTGAATATATGGGCAATGCCACACTTGACGTCTCGATTTGCCAGTGGAAATATTTGTGAGCACGACTCAAGTCTCAGCATCAAATTGATTAGCGAAGGATTTTCAAAAAAAAAGTTGATTTGCGAAGGAAGAGGGAGCCTGGGGGAAAATGGAGCGGAAATGAGACGTGGTTACCTGTATGAACTCTTCTAAGTTATGTTGCGGTCAACCCATATGGTTTCATGGCCACGCTGATGTAAGATGGAAAATCATATTCAACGCATACCTGGCCAAACGGGCCGGCCCGCCACGGCACGGCCTGGCCCATCGTAATCGTGCCTGCCCCGGCACGGCCCGCCAGGGCACGATTACTATATGGGCCGTGCCGTGCCGGCCCGCGTGCTGCGCCCCAGGCCCAGGCACGACCCAGTTAGTAAACGGGCCGGCATGTTGGCCCGTTTAGCACGGTGGGCCGCATATTTTCAGCCTGTTATTTGCCGCAGTGAGCGTTTTTTAGCCTATTTTTATATATTGGGCCATATATAGATGTATAAAAAAAATTAAAAAACGTAATCGGGCCGTGCCGTGCCGGCCCGTGTGCCCAACCTCCAGGCCCAGGCATGGCCCAGGGCGTGCCGCGTGCCGGGCCTGACCCGTTTAGACCGTGCCGTGCCTGGCCCAAGGCGGGCCGTGCCGCGCGTGCTCACGGGCCGGCCCGAAAAAAACGGCCCATTTGGCCAGCTATAATTCAACGCATAGGTCGATGTTTTATTTATCGACCAAGCACGGACCTTGTGGTCGCCAAACACAGATATTGGGTTGACAGAAGTAGACATTTCCAGCAGACTCACTCTTCCAGTTTTGGGAAGGTTCTAGAACATGCATCATGTGGTCGCTATGCAGAGATATTGGGCCGGTCTAAGTAGGCTTTCCCAGGAGACTCCCTATCATGTTTCCTCTTTTAGTTTCTTTCCTGGTTTATTTCATTTTCCCATTTTCTAATTTTAAAATTCTAAAAAAAATTAGTTTGTGAACATGTTTTAGAAACATAAACATTTTTTAATTCGGGAACAAATTTTGACATGTTCCACTTTTTAAAATCTTATGAAGTACATTATTTGAAATTTGAAAGCTATTTTCAATCTGTGAACATATTTTAAAATTCTTGGGCATCTCTGTAACTCCAAACATATTTTGAATTTACAATCACTTTTAAATTTGTGAAAAAAAAATCAAATTCACAGATTTTTAAAATTCAGGAGCATTTCTCAATCCACAAACGTTTCGAATTCATTAATATTTTATGAATACAATCTTTTTTTTTAAATTCACAAAAAAATTAACACTCGCTACCATTTTTCAGATTCAAAAAATATTTTTTGGATTCACGAACATTTTTGGAATTGCTGAACATGTTTTACATTTTTCCAGAATCTCAAACATTTTTCGATTTCATGTTTTTTCAGATTACGTCAACATTGTTTTATCAAATTCTTGAACGTTTTTAAAAATTTCGTGACATTGTTTGGATTTTGTAAAAAGGAAAAGGCAAAAAAATTGTACCATGCGAACTGTTTTTCCGGCCCGCTAGGGTTAGCAGGTCCTCCCAGTCTGCTGATTGCTCTCTCCTCTCCAGAAAGATCCCAACGCCGCCACACTCAACCCACCTTCCTCCCGTCTCCGGCGGCCGGCGAGCAACAGCTCCGGATGCGCGCCTTATGCTCCTCCTCCTACTCCCTGGTTGCCACCCCGTTCGCTACCGCCCCAGCTCGCCTTCGTCACCGGACCGTTCGCTGCAAGGTACAGGCTCCCTCCTTCTTCCTCCCTCGTCCTTCTGCACTCAGTCCTCTGTCGTCCCCCTTCCTCCTCTCTCTTCCTCCCTTGCCTCCTAGTTGCTCCTCCCTCCCTCTAGATGCCACCCCTACCATGCCATGCCCCTGTTTTCTTCCACAGATTTTGTGTATGGACTGTGATCTGTTGTGTGCTGCCATGTGATGATGAAAATTAGTATTGGATGTTGTGTGTGCTCATTTTGTAGAATGAACAGATGCTTATGCTCATTTTGTGCAACGAATGTTCATGCTTGTGATGCTAAAAAATTAGTAGTGGGACACTTCAATCATGATCTAAGTTCAGATTTTAAGTAATTTAGTGAGGGGAGTTACTTTGTTGTTGCCATGGTTCGCAAGAGGGATGTAGTGAGCTTTCATAGCTATAGCAAATCAGTAGCAGTTCCAGTTTCTTCTTCGAATCTATCCAGCCGCTTCAACCACACAGAGGGACCTGCATGGGCCACAATTGACGGAGCTAAATTCGGCAGATCTCGGGTAGGGGTCCCGAATGGGTAATAGGACGAAGAAGGGACATAGTGTTTACTCATGTTCAGGCCCTCTCAAAGAGATAAAACCCTACGTCCTGCTTTGTTGTATTGACTAGAGGATACCCCGTGCGTTGCTGCCTGAATCGATTGCAATATTTTCTGTGATTTTATTGCATGAAGCTTCCATTGTTGAATTAATAATATATAAACTAAAGCTAAAAATAAATATTATATATTGTAATTGATTATTGTGTAATTATAAAATATTTTGAATATGTGGCATAACGTAATGGAAAAAAATCATGCTTGTTGAGTGGACCTTTGATGAGGTGGCATGTGTGGTGAGGTGAAAAGTGTGCATGAGATCAACTAATAATGAAAAACCTTTTCTCATGCATGTAGTGGTGCGGCTTTGATGACGTGACACGTGTGCATGTTGAGATAAATACCATAGTGGGGATCAACTTCTTATGTATATAGGATTGAGGATGGGATACAAAGTACATGTTGATCTACCTCGAGTTCGTATGTGTGAATGAATCTACCTCTACGATCTAACCCCCTCGGCTTATATAGACACCGGGGCTACCTAGGGTTGCACCTAGGTCGGTTACATCGGGATATAAACATGCTGAGGATTACACTGTGCCTTGGACTGTGCGTCAGGTCTTCTGAAGATTCCGTCTTGAGTATATCATGGGGCCTCACGAATATGGCCCACTAACTGGCCATTTGCGAGTTCTCGGCCCAGCCCACCTCTGGGAGCCGATGTGGTTAGCACCCCCCCCTATGCAGGACACCATCACCAAGCCCACGCCAAGTAGCGAGTGGAGCTCGCTCTGTGCACGCCACATGGGCCGACCCGACCACGAAGGCCCAGCCGCCCATAGCGCCCAATTTTGTCCCACCTAGTTGAGCTATGAAAATGGAGGCACAGAGCTCTGCTATATAATGCGAAGGAGTGCCATAATACAAAGCAATACATTTGACGAGTTTGCTCGGTGTAAATTTAACACCAAACCGAATAAGCCAGTTAACTGAATTATCGGTTAGCTGCTTTTGCCGGTTCATGTCGTTTTATAGATTTGCTAACCGAAATTTAAGATAAACTGAATGGTAAAAACCAAATTTTTGGTTTTCTACCGCCCACCCTGAGACTAAAGAAAGTTTCACAAGTTTAAAAAAGTTCATCGGTTTGAAAAAAGTACACGAATGTGACAAAAAATCGTGCAATTGAGAAAGTTCATCGACTTGAAAAAAATCATGAATTTAACAAAGAAGTTAAGAAATTCGACAAAAAAGTTCATGAATTTTGAGAAAGTTTGTGAAATTGTCAAAGTTCATCGATTTAAAAAATCATATATTTGACAAAAAAGTTCATGAATTTGAAAAAGTTATCAAAATTGAAAAACATTCATTCACTTGAAAAAAATCACGGGTTAAAAAATAAGTTCACGGGTTAAAAAATAAATTCAATAAAATGTTCACCAATTTAGGTAAATGAACAAGAAAAGATAGAAAGAAGAAGAAATGAAGAAAAATAAAAAATAAATAAAACAAAAGAAAAAAAGGCCAGACAAAAGAAAAAATAGACTGTGAAGATACACAACAAGAAGAATAAAAGAAGTAATTAGGCACAACAAGTGAGCTATCCTAGTTGGTTATAGCGGGTGGAAGTAATCCAAGAGGTCTGGAGTTTGAATCCTACTTCAAGCAAGGTTTTGTCCACTAGTGGAAAAACAGGCTTCAAATCGACCCCATAAGTCGCGAAGGCTGTAGGAATCGCGACTAATGGGACCTTTAATCATGATTCGAGGTGAACCGCGACCAAAGGCTGGGCTGTGGCGCTCGGTGGCCAGTGGTGCACGTGAGGGCTTTAGTCGCGGTTGGCCAGACAACCGCGACTAAAGGCCTTCGGCACCTTTAGTCACGGTTTGCTGTGCCAACCGCAACTAAAGCCCCTCCCCTATATATACCCATCCAGCAGCCAACACTTAGCCATTAGGAGCCATTCTCTTCACAAGTGGGTGTAGGTTTGCTTTTGGTTCCTCTTATGCACATAAGGTGTTTGATGAAATGCCCCAAGAGCATGAAAGAAACATGACATGAAGTGTGGGAGCCACACTCTTGATCATGTTAGCAACTTGATGAACCTTTGATGTTTCAATATGCATGTTTGTAGTTCATTGTTTAATTTATATTGTTTGTAGCTAGTTAGTTTAACAAATGCATGATGGTTAATTATATATTTTATATTATAATAATGCAGATGAATCGGCAATGGATGTACGGTAACCGACTCTCCGTGAGTTCACTCTGGGTTTGAAAGATTTCCTCGTAGTGGCTAATGCGAACAAGCGGGGGTTTTGTTATCTGTCCATGTGTTATCTGTAAGAATGAGAAGGGTTACTCTTCCTCAAGAGTTGTTCACATGCATCTGCTTGAAGGGTTTCATGCCAAGCTATAATTGTTGGACCAAGCATGGAGAAAGAGGGGTTATAATGGAAGAAGATGAAGAAGGGGATGATTTCATCGATGAAAGCTATCTTGCTCATTTCGGTGATACTTTCATGGAGGATCTTTGAAGGTGAAGGGAAGGTGAAGAAGAGGCACGTGATGATCCCGTTGATGATCTTGGTCGGACCATTCTTGATGCACGGAGACGCTGCGAAACCGAAAAGGAGAGGGAGAATTTGGATCGCATGTTAGAGGATCACAGAAAGGCGCTGTACCGGATGCGATGATGGTCTGAAAAATTTGGGCTACTGCTGGATTTGCTGAAATGGAAGGCAGAGGCAGGTGTAGCTGACTCGGCATTTGAAAACTTGCCGAAAATGTTGAAGAATATGTTTCCAAAGGATAACGAGTTGCCCTTGATGCACGTCTGAAGCAAAGAAGGTTATACGCCCTCTAGGTTTAGAGGTTACGAAGATACATGCATGCATCAACGTTGCATCCTCTACATGTGAATACGAGAATTTGAATGAATGCCGGTATGCCTTTGCATTGCGTTATAAGATCGAGGCGATGACCACGGTGGCGATGTTGAGGGCCGAAACCCGGAAGAGGGTTCCGCCAAGGTGATGTGGTATGCTCCTATAATACCACGGTTGAAACGTCTGCTCAGGAACAAAGAGCATGCCAAGTTGTTGCGATGGCATAAAGAGGACCGTAAGTCGGACGGGAGTTGAGACACACCGCAGATGGAACGCAATGGAGAAAGATCGACGAGATGGTTCAAAGATTTTGCGGTGACGCAAGGAACATAAGATTTGCTCTAAGTACGAGATGGCATGAATCCTTTTGGCGAAAGCGAGCTCCAGCCATAGCACTGGCCCGTGACTCTATGCATCTACAACCTTCCTCCTTGGTTGTGCATGAAGCGAAGTTCATTATGATGCGGTGCTCATCCAAGGTCGAAGCAACCCGGCAACGACATCGATGTGTACCTAAGGCCATTAGTTGATGAACTTTTACAGCTGTGGGGTGGTGTCCGTGTGTGGGATGAGCACAAACAAGAGGAATTTGACCCACGGCGTTGCTTTTCGTAACCATCAACGATTGGCCTGCTCTTAGTAACCTTTCGGGACTGTCAAATAAGGGATACAATGCATGCACGCACTGCTTACATGAGGCCGAAAGTGTACATTTGCCAAATTGTAAGAAGAACGTGTACCTTGGGCATCGTCGATTTCTTAGAAAATTCATCCAAAGAAGAAAGAAAGGCAAGCATTACAACGGCAAGGCAGATCACCGGCGAAGCTCGCGGAACGACCGGTGCCGAGGTATTTGATATGGTCAAGGATTTGAAAGTCATCTTTGGAAAGGGTCTGGCGGACAATCAGTTCGAAGGGAGGCGACGGGCACGCAGCCATGTGGAAGAAGAAATCTATATTACGGGAGCTAGAATATTGGAAAGTCCTAGATGTCCGCTCTGCAATCGACGTGATGCACGTTACGAAGAATATTTGCGTGAACCTCCTAAGCTTCTTGGGCGTGTATGGGAAGACAAATGATACAAAGGAAGCACGGCGGGACCCGCAACGTTTGAAAGACCACGATGACCGGCATCCGGAATGGTTTCAAGGTCGTGCCAGCTACGCTCGACCAAAGAAGAGAAGGTCATCTTTTGAATGCCCGAGCAGTATGAAGGTTCCGTCTGGATTCTCGTCCAATATAAAGGGAATAATAAACATGGCGGAGAAAAAGTTCCAAAACCTGAAGTCTCACGACTGCCACGTGATTATGACGCAATTGCTTCCGATTGCTTTGAGGGGCTCCTGCCGGAAAATGTTCGAGTAGCCATTGTGAAGCTATGTGCATTCCTCAATGCAATCTCTCGAAGGTAATCAATCCAGAAGTTCTACCACGGTTCTGAGCGATGTGATCCAATGTCTTGTCAGTTCGAGTTGGTGTTCCCGCCATCCTTCTTCAATATTATGACGCACCTCCTGGTTCACCTAGTCGAAGAGATTTTCGTTCTCGGTCCTGTATTTCTACACAATATGTTCCCCTTGAGAGGTTCATGGGAGTATTAAAGAAATATGTTAAGAACCGTGCTAGGCCAAAGGAAGCATCGCCAAGGGCTATGGAAATGAGGAGGTAATTGAGTTTTGTGTTGACTTTGTTCGACCTTAAGCCGATTGGTCTTCCTCAATCGCGCACGAGGGAAGACTAAGTGGAAAAGGCACGATCGGAATGAAATCAACGATATGTATGGACGGCCATTCTACGATTGAAGCACACCACACTTTATCTTGACCAATTCCAGCTTGGTGGCTCCGTACTTTGAGAAACACAAGAATATTTTACGTTCGACAACCCGGGAAGCCTGAATCCTGGATTAGGAAGGCCCACATGGAGACTTTCGGCAGTTGGTTGAGAAAACATTTAATGAATGACAATGATGTTGTAGATCAGCTGTACATGTTGGCCAAGACACCATCTTCGACTATAACGACTTTCCAAGGGTACGAGATAAATGGGAATACATTTTACACGATCGCCCAAGATAAAAAGAGCACCAACCAAAACAGTGGTGTCCGCTTTGATGCAGCAACCGAGAATGGGCAAGAGGTCACATATTATGGTTACATAGAGGAGATATGGGAACTTGACTATGGACCCTCCTTTAAGGTCCCTTTGTTCCGTGCAAATGGTTCAAGCTAACAGGAGGTGGGGTAAAGGTGGACCAGCAATACGGAATGACAATGGTGGATTTCAACAATCTTGGTTACCTTGACGAACCATTCGTCCTAGCGAAAGATGTCGCTCAGGTTTTCTATGTGAAGGACATGAGTAGCAAACCGAGGAAGCGGAAAGATAAGAAAAGCGATCGAGTACATCATGCGATGATCCAAAAGCGCCACATTGTTCTTCGGGGAAAAAGAAACATCGTGGGAGTGGAGGACAAGACGGACATGTCGGAAGATTATAATATGTTTGCTGAAATTCCGCCCTTCAAAGTGAACACCGACCCAAGCATTAAGTTAAATGATGAGGATGCTCCATGGATACGGCACAATCGTAAGCAAGCAGGGACACAAGGGAAGAAAAATGATGTGTAATAATTTATTGTACCAAACTTTGTTGAATGGATCATGTGAATTATATTACCCGTGATGTGTTTGGTGTCCATTTTGAATGATTCGAGATACCACTGATGATACATGAAATTTGGAGTGATTTAGTCATACTCCTGCCTAGGCGTATAATATGCATACTCGTAGTCTTCATAGCCGCCGTCGTCGTTGTCTTGGTAGTAAATCGCCTTCTAAGTTGCCGATAAATGCGTCATTGCTTTGTAAATCCTTCTTGTCGTCGTTGTCGTCGGCGGCGCTAAATGCTCGAAGCGAGGTAAGCGCAGGCGGGGATATCGCCGGTCGTGATGTAGTCCATGACGCTCTGCGAGTCCGCCATACCACCATAGCCGACGGCCGGCCTCGTGGAAGTTCGGAGGCAGACCGTCCCTCCTCATACTGGCGGCGCCCTCTCACGCCGATTGATGAAGAAGGCGTCCCAAGTATGCTGGTTATCGGGATGCGGTGAGGATTCATCCGCTGCTCGGCGTGAGGTCGAGGTAGTTGTGGTTCGTGATGGCCGCCCGGTATGATACCACGAGGGGCCAGGAGGGACCGGCCGCCCAGCTAACAAACTCCAGCCAGTGGGGGCCTTGGTAGCCCGGTGGACAAGGGTAGTTCGAGGCGCAAAGCTCCTCCACCTGCTGGTAGGTTAGAGTGGAGTGCGGTGGAAGCCATGAGAGAGTGATGAGAGATTGTAGAGATGTGATAATCTTGGCCAAGCCGGGCTACATATATGTAGTGAGAAATGGCGGGAAAAATGGGAGCGGGAAGACAGGAGGCGGGAAGAAAGTGGCGGGAAGAAAGAGGCGGGAAGGCAGGGGAAGAAATGGCGGGAAAACCCTAAACCTGCGGCGGCCTTGATCGCGGTTGGGCGGCGACCAGCGACTAAAATAGCAACAATAAGTATTTTGTTGTAAGTAGAAACAAAATAAAATAAATAAAGCAACAAATAAAACAAAAAATGTGTTTTCAAATTTGAAAACTAATGGCACTAACAGAAAGTTTATAATTTCTCTAAAACTAAAAGCAAAAAGAATTAAAAAATAAAGCAAAAAACAACAAAAAATAAATAATAATGCAGAAAACAAAACAAAAAACTGGAAAAAGAGTGCCGCCTCTTGGACCCCCACGGCCTGAATACGACTAGAAACCCTACATGGGCCAGGATTCAGGCCCTTGAGGCCAAGTAGGCCCACAGGCACATAGCTAGTGATGATTAGGCTGAAAGCCTGCGGTTGAGAGGAGCTCGAGAGGGTGGGCGCAGCAGCGCTTATACACCACTCTCGAGCTCTCTCAGCTAGCGAGGTGGGACTAAACTTTTGGCCGCGACGCGGGCAGCACAAGGCCTTTAGTCATGGTTGGGCGAGGCGACCAGCGACTAAAGGGTACCTTTAATCGCGGCTCTCGCCGCCAACCGCGACTAAAGGGAAGCGAGCATAAAAACCCGCCAAAAACACTTTAGTCGCGGTTGGGCAGGCGACCAGCGACTAAAGGGTACCTTTAATCATGGTCTCGCCGCCAACCGCGACTAAAGGGGGCTATAAATCTGAGGCTCGATTCGATTCTCGTCTTCTCCGATTCTACTTTGTTAAATCGCCCCTCGCCCTCGGCGCGCCCGCCCGTCGCCCTCGCCCTCGGCGCCGCCCGTCGCCCTCGCCCCGTCGCGCGGACTGCCCGTCCCGCCTCTCCTTCGTCGGTCCTCCCGGGCATCGCCACCCTCTCCTTGGTGAGCTCCCCATCGGCCCCGTCCGCCGTCTCCCGGCCCCCTCCGAGCCGCGCCCGCCCGTCCCGTCGCCGCGCCCGCCTGCATGGCGGCGTGGCGTCGCTGACTCCCTGCGTCCCGATTGCGCTCGCCGGACCGGCCACTTCCCCTCGCCGCCTGTTAAATTCCGGCGCCATCATGACCCTTGGCCGCCGAACTCGTCTTGGCTCCCCCTCGCCCGGGCAGGCTACGGCCTCGGGCATGGGGACCACACCCGCTGCCCGCTAAGCGCGGCGCCGTTAAGGCCCCAGCCCAATGACAATTGGGGCCACGCCCAAACGATTTAAAAAAGGAGAAGAGAATTTAGAAAATAAATAAATAAATATATTAATTAATTAATCAGTTAATTAAATTAATTAACTTAATTAATTGTGTTTAGTAAACCTAATTAAATAACTAATATAACTAATCTGTTAATTAATCTAATTAACTTGGTTAATTAGTTAACAGACAATTTAATTAATTCTGTTAATTCTAAAAATGATATAAAACTTTAAAAATTAATATAAAATAATCCGTAACTCGGATGAAAATACTTTGTACATGAAAGTTGCTCGAGCGATGAGGCGGATCCGGATACGCAGCCCGTTCGTCCGCCACACATCCCTAGCATAGCAAACACGTAACTTTCCCTCCGGTTCATCTGTAAAAAGCGAATCACCGGGATACTTTCCGGATGTTTCCCCCTTTGATGCGACCCTCTTGCCGCGTTAGGGCACACCTAGCACCAGCGTATTGCCAGGTTACGCTTTGTGATGCTTTGATTGCTCTGTTATTTATTGTGTTCCCCATCCGTTACTTCTTTCCGGTAGACCCCGAGACTGCCGGCGACCCCAAGTTCGACTACGGAGCACCCGTCTCGCGCTCTACCGCGACACCCTCTCCCACCCTTCCTCGCCCCCTCCTTTTGCCACCGCCCTTTCGCCACCGCCACCGCCACCGCCCCCCTTCTTCACTTAATTAATTTGTTTTTACTACATGTTTTCAGGACTGACATAATGGCGGACGATAGAGCTGACCCGATTATGGACAACTATGATCCGGACGGTGAAGCACATATGTTCGGCATCATAATCGGGGATGTTCAATATGTGCGGACCGGAGTAGAAGTAGATGAGTTCTCTTGTTGTCTGTAGCTTGTGGGTGAAGATGAAGGGCGCCGTCGACAAGATGATGTCAAGAAAGCGTCGATAAACGACGATCTTGAAATGGAAGTAGCAACCACCTCCGGTGGCGAGGTATATATATACATTGAGCCTCACGGTGATACAAACTAACTGATTTGAATAAATATGTGTGTACTAACGCAGCGACTCTCTTTCTTATTTTAGCCCTCGGCGGATCGTCGAAACAATCGATGCGTCGTCAAAGCGTGGCGCAACCAAGACGATGAAACAAGGAGAAACATGCACCATCGAGGTTGTCGACGGTGCAACGGCAGGCTGGAGCCCCGCAAGAACGCCACCAAGTTTGTCAGCCAATGCGGAGCCATTGTTAGAGACAACGTCTCGATCACCGTCGAAGTGGAATGAGCCAAAGAAGGCACGAATTGATGGTTTCACTTTTGTCGATAAGAGAACAAAAAGATTGCTTCAAGAAGCTTATGGAACATTTCGTTCTACCTCCGGAATACAACAAATTCGATGAGGAGGGTAACAAGATTGAGGAAAAGAAGGAGAGGAGGAGGCTAGTCAAACAGTTCGCTTCTTCATAAGATGGCCGACGCATTAGGAAATTCAAGCAAAATCTAGCCCGTGACTTTGTCAAGCAGAACAAGACTCCGGATTTCAAAGGACAATATGAGAAACTGAAACATGATTGGCCAGAATTTGTGAAGCAAAAGAAATCGGAGCAGTTCATTGAAATATCGAAAAAAATAAGGAAAATGCGGCTAAGAAGGAGTACAATCATGTTATGGGGCCAGGAGGGTATCGCATTTTGGTGCCTAGGTTGGAGAAGATGGAGAGCGAGATGAGGGCGCGAGGAATCCGTCCGAATGCGGAGGATGGGACCCAAGGGCCAAAAGCTGGTGAAATGCGGGCATGGGGGAACGCTGAACCCGGAGGCAGGGGAGTGTGTTTACGGGGCAAATTAATTAAACCCACCCAAGCCCTTATTGGCGCAATGAAGGATGCTCAACAGGGGAAGATCAAGTTCAACAGAGAGAACGACGCTGACAAAAGCCCTCGGGAATCCTGAACACGGAGGGCGTGTACGAGGCATGGGGCACATTCCGTGGAAAATAGGGTTCCCCGAGCGATGACCCGTCTGATTCTGAAGCCGTAAGAGAAAGATGGATCGGGAAGCAGATGTTGTGGCGCGGTTGGCATCGGAAATGGATGTGATGAAGAAAACCATGAGTGTACTAGTAGCGAAAGAGATGCAGCTCGGGTGCGGCATGAAGATCATCCGGCGGATCTCGGAAGCCAGCAGCGGAGAAGCAGCGTGGCTTCCACGGAGGCCCCACCGGCTGGTGCAGATGCACCGACGATCGAAATTACTGCACCGGAGCCTCGGTGGTCGAAATTACTGCACAGAGCCTCACGGTGGTCGAAATTACTGCACCGGAGCCTCCTCGCTACCCGTGGGCGATATAAAGGAAATGAAAGAATGTCATCTGTATTATCCTATCGGGAACATGTCCATGAAGGTAGCCATCGGCGATGCTTTACCATGTTTACAGGAGCACTCCACCACAACAACCCCATTCAAGATGGCTATGCTCGTGTCACGGTGGAGGACATAGTCCAAGGGTTTGAGGACACGGAGATTGACATTGCTACACGGAAGGGGAGAAAAGACTTGGAGATGTCAAGCGCCATTTCATTCTATGGCAAAAGAAGTTTATCAAGTTTCGAGGCGAGGCGCCAAGGACAACAAGTCCACCCCTCACGGTGGTGGTGGTGGCGGTGGCGGTGGTGGTGGTGGTGGTGGTGGTGGCGGTTCACCTACACCTCCGTCACGTCGACCGACGCCGCCCCGATCCTAACGTCCGGCGGGTGATCAGCCGCCGCCCCGATCCTCGTCCGGCGGGTGATCGACGCCGCCCCCAATCCACCTCCGACAAAGAAGCGAAGCAGTCCTGGATTATTAACCCGGACCCTTATGTACCTAAGACAACAAAGGTACGGAGCCATCATCAAGCCTCTCCCCACAAGGCCTTGGGAATGTAGTGCCGAGGAAGTCGACGCGGCCGCGGCTGCTCATTTGGAGAAATGGAAGGCGGACTGCAAGAAGAAAAGAGAGCCCAAGCCCAAGCCAGTATATTCTGATGAGCAAAAGAAGTGGGCTAAGTCATTTTTGAGCACATCGTCCCAAGCCGCGAAGAATCTGCCTGACGACTATGCACGTGAACTTGAGGCAGGCACTCATGTTCAAGGAGAACAAAGAGCGGGAGAAGGCCGAAAGTAAAAAAGCGGAAACAAGTTGCCCAGCTCGGGGAACAAAGTAAACAATCGATTGCCCGCTTATAGTGCAAGCCTTACATCCGGATGACCCGAGATCATACAAGCTGCGGCAACACAGGGATTGGTATGTAACGAGTGCGAGAGAACAAGCGGCCAACTTAGGTATTACTCTTCGTGAACTGTTAGGCCTTGATGAGGCGCCCGATGAAGGAGGTAGTAATTACATATGTCAAGAATGGGCCTCTCGTCGAGCCTCTTGCAGGAAAATGATCTACCGACCAAATGAAAGGTCTGCTGAATTGGTACAAGGGTTACATAAAAATAAAAGCCAAAGAATATATTTATGCGGAAGTTAGACATGAGCATCACTTCAAACATTACTATGTACAAATTGCACCTTTGAGTGAATTGTTCCAGCTTTTCAATCTGCTTGAGCTCGACAAATCTATCATCGGTTGCTACGTTACGTAAGTGATTTATTAATTTCTACCCCATCTCGTTCATATTGCCTGCACTATATATATGTCCTAACTATATTGTTGTGTCCGCTATTATACATGCAGAATGAAGATTAAGGAATGCAGAGTAAGGAACATCCATGATGTTGGGTTCATTGACCCACACATCGTTAATGGACATGTGTTGGAGCGTCACCCCGCCGACGTGGAGGCAGACTGTGGCAGTTTCTTACAAAGCAGGAACTCAAAAGTGATATTCTATTTCCTTACCATTTTGGGTGAGTGTTTCTGTCTTGAGCACATTCTCTTTTGTTTACTCCATGCATGGTATGTGGCGGCTAATCGATGAGTTATGCATGACGTCTTGTGCATGTATCGTGTCCATGAGTTCCTTTGGATTCTGCTAGTAATTAAAGTTAACACCTCAGAATGTCTCGTCCAGGACTCTCTGAATATGGATCCAAAGCTTTGGGCCGACATGAGAAGAATGCTGCAGAAGTAATTATTTTCATTCATTTGCGCTCTATATCGATCGGCCTATTTCGTTCATTTCCTAATATCAAGTAACTAATAACTCTCTTGTTCATTTAATTTTCTTTGCCTCGTAGGGTTTGGAGACGGTTCGTAGATACAAAGGTCGGTGAATTCAAAAAGAGCTAGAATTCAAAATGTTAAAGCCTAAGAATCTTTGGGGATATTCAGCCACCGGAGACCAATCTATGTGGATACTATATGCGTGAGAGGATCCGGAGATACACCTCTGGCCGGGTTCCGAGTGATACCAATGCTCGGAGGAATAACCTCCGGATGATGCTTAGTCGAGAAGCACGCTACCGACCACTTCAAGAGGAACTAGCTGGATGGTTCAGCAGGGAAGTCCTCCATCCTAAAGGAGAACACTATTACGAGGACGTAGAACTTTATATGGATTAAATCATGTATGGAAACTTGTTCAAAATTGTATATGGTCATCCGATGATATTGAATATATATTGTATATTCCTCTTAAATTCTTTTTGGTTCTAATTTCAAATTTATTTGAAATTGTACATTCATATGCATGTATGTAGTACCGTAGAATATATGAAACTCCTTCAAAATTAAAATAAAGCACAAAAGAAATAAAACAATACAAATTAAACAGAAAACAGGTTTAGGGGGTGGCTAAAACCCTAAACCTGTGGCGGCCTTTAGTCATGGTTGGCGAAGAACCGCGACTAAAGGTCCTCCGCCCGACGGCCGCTTTGGCGCCCACGTGGACGGGCCGTTAGTCGCGGTTCTTAAGCAGCCGCGACTAAAGGTGGGGGGCATTAGTCGCGCTTATTTGGTCGCGGTTGCCCAACCGCGACTAATGGCAGTTGCGAACCGCGACCAAAGGCCTTTTTTCCACCAGTGGTCAAGGCATACATGCATGGTTATCGATGGTTTTTACGTCTCCAACTTTGTTTTGATGAGGTGTTCGTTGCAATCCCGGGTAGTGTCGGTACGAAAAAAAGAAGTATTAGTGTTACTAAATAATTATTCAAGAATATTAGTGTTACTAAATAATTATTTCAGTTTTTTTGAATTTTGGTCAAATCTGGTCAAACTATGGTCAAACTGTGGTCAAACAATGGTCAAACTAATTATTCAAGAAATATTACTGTTACTAAATATTAGTATTATTTTTTAGAACAATAGTTTCAAACTAAAACAGTTAAATGTGTGACTTCATGCTCAATCTAAATTCCCGAGGTTAATAGGATTGACATCTTACTATTGTCAGGAAAACAACAAGTACAGACTTGGAAACGAGGGAGAATAGAACCCGGAAATTAAGCGTGCTCAGGCTGGAGTAGTGAGAGGATGTGTGACCGTCCGGGAAGTTAGATGATGAGCCACGTGGAGAACCTTTAGTCCCGGTTCGTGTAAAAACCGGGACTAAAGGGGGAGGCTTTAGTAACGACCCTTTAGTCCCCCTTATGAACCGGGACTAAAAGCCCTTTTTCTACTAGTGGTCCCCAACCCCCCCCCCCCCTCCCCCGCACATCGCCACCCTCTATTTACTCAATAGATATTTACAGTTGAGTACACATATCTTTAATCATCATTTCTATCATACACCGTGTATTAAGACCTTCCTCGGGTGTTAGGAAGAATAATTTTGCTGAAGCGCGACACCCGTCATTTGTGAAATACTATTCCATATTTTACACCATTTAACTAATATTTTACACCATTTAGCTATAAGCCCATGTGGTGGCTTATGCTGGCTCCGCTTGACCAGGGAATTTTATATCAGAAATAAAATATCTTAGCCATTTTTAACTCCCAATGTAATTATACTTGTATTAGTGATCAAATAAGTACAATGCAAATCACAAAACAATCTTTTCATCAATGAAACCGGCATTGAAATTTTATTCAAGGTAAACCGGCATTGAAACAAGCTCATTTGATTTTAAAATTCTCAAAACTACAATCTCTCCAGCACGATTAAAATTTAGATTCATCAAGGATTCAGATCGAATTCAGTGTTCAAAAATGCTAAAAAAAATACACAGCTTAAATTATACTACTCCGCCCCTTAATATAAGATGTTATTACATCCAATATATGAGTATATTAGATGTAATAATGTCTTATATTATGGAACGGAGGGAGTAGTTGTATAGGAAAAAACTAATCATCAAATCAAGGTAAATTGATTCTTTTTTGGATTATGGTGAATCCAGATGCTTGTATAGCCAAGCATAGTTGAGAAGATTGTGAGCGGCAAAGCTAGGACGAACCCCAAAAGATGTGCCCTTTTTTCCACCACCGTTGGTAATCTTGGGAGCAGCACATAAAAGAAGAGCTCCATGTCTGTGCCGTCGCGAGTGTTACCCATGCCAACCCTAGCATATTTTTTTCGCTGTCAAGAGGTACTTTGTCCATCGTGAGTCCTGTTTGGTCAATGTTTTTGCGATGGTAATCATTATGAGAATCGGTTGTACCATATAGTAAGCGGATAGCTAATTGTAGCAACTGACGCATTCAGACAGTAAGTGGCATAATAAACCGCAACTAATTAAGAGGATTGACCTCCCCGGAAACTGCATGCTAATTGATCCCTGGAAATTAAGGACATAATATACAGGCTTTAAACTAGCAGATATTGGCATGATGATCCATAAGAAAACAAGGAATGTAATCCAGAAAGGACCCAGTGTCCAAAATAAAACAGAACAGAGCAAAGGCTAGCTACAAAGCAGCTAAGTATATGTACACTGATAGAACATTTCAAGGATTCCCCAGCTAGCAGCTAAGTTACAGCAGCATCAACTTAAGGCAGCAACCACGGGACGATGGAAATGAATACCCCAAGCATCTTGAATCACAAAGAAAGTGCTTTTATTTAACATCCATAGCTGAAATAGCAGTAGATTACATAGTTGAAATAAATAACGTGGAAATCAGTCCGAACAATACGGAAACACAGGTCGCTCGTAGTAAGTGTCGTCTTATTTAAAAGCCACCATCGGAAATAGTTACTAGGAAATATGATCATACTTGATATGCAAAAGCACACGAACAGCGGTAGTAGCAGCAGTGGATGCAGGCAAAAGCAGCAGCAGTGGAACTAGCAGTAGTACCACGTCTTGCAAGAAAGAAGCAGAGGAAACCCTGAAGATATCGACAATTGGCCTTGCAATTGGCCTTGCAACTAGCAGTAGTACACCAACAATTGGCCTTGCAACTCTGAGGCCTTCGTTTTCCTTCATCGACCGGCAAACCAAAATAACGGTTCCAGCTGGTGACCTACAAAAGCAACATTGCATCGCATCACATCAACATGTGAAAGCAGTAAGATTAGAGATACGAGGGAGAAAGGAAAGTAGTACCCGGTGACCTAAATAACCAACATTGGCAGGCGAATAGTTATAGCATACATACCTAGGTGCATATTTCCGGACCCGTTGGCAGGTCAATCTTGGAGAGTATACAACCAGTTCCCTCGGATAGCAGAACACTGCTCCAGCACAGTTAAGAAGTCACTGCTGATTTGGTCGAATGCCAGGTACTGCAGGGGCATGAGGAACTCAATGCCAGGTGGGACCTCTGTCAAGCTGTTCAGGTTGACTATGAAAATTCTTCCAGGCTCACCATGGCACCTTGCTGTATCACTAGCCGATTTAGATTAGGCAGGTCTTTCAGAACGAGAATCTTTAGCTTGGGAAACCATCCTGTAAGAAACCCCAGCTGCTCTCCGTCGTATGCTCCGGTCAAACGTAGACGTGTCAAACTTGACAGCCGAGAAAGGGATGGCAGGGGGTCTTGTCTCAGTTGTGAACCATATAGAGACAATACATAAAAGTTCTGTCCCCAAACAGTTTGGAAGAGAGGAGACTCGTCCAACGCCCCATTCGCTAGTCGTCCTCTCAAAATTAATTTTTGCAGGTTTGGAAGGCAAACATTCAACTGGAGAACCTCCTTCTCATTACTTGCATTCACCTCTAGGAACGACAAATACTGCATCTGAACCAGAGACGCACTGACGCGTTCACAGTAGGCTCCTTTCACATTCCATAACCTCAAGCTTCTCAGTTGCCTCAGCTCCCTTAAATCTCCAAGAGAATCACTATGTGCTTCCAATGCGTGTAGCGTCTGCAAGTTTGTTAGATTTCCAAGCCCAGTGGGGATACACACACCCCTAGACCATCCCAATCCTCTCTCATTTGGATCAATTACTCTCTCAGCAAATAAGTGCCTAAGCTTCTTTAGTTTCCCAATCCCACTGGGCAACATATCTATGTCACATCCATAAAGGTCCAATGTAAGCAGGTTTGAAAGCTTCTCAATAGACTTTGGGAGCATCATTATTTTTGAATCACAAAAACTCAAATGGCGAAGATAAAAAAGATCTCCAATAGCAGCTGGAATCTCCTCAACGGACAAACCACGTAACTCTAGCACTGTCATATATCTTGATTCAGTGCATATCAAAGATATAATGGATGATGGCAATGCTATTGTCTAGTGTAATGATTGTACGAAGCTGGTGTATACCAGAAATTGGATGATAATTATCCTTCTTTAGCTTGCAGAGTACCAATCGTCGTTCATCCACCCCAAGAGACCCCCCACATTTATTGTCATAAGTAGCACCAAAACAATTCTTACGACATAGGTCCACTGCCAATTCACGTAAAATATCATGCATTCTGAATTTCTTCATCCTGCCAAATGTGTTCATCTCAACAACTTGTAGCATATTTCTATCAACCAACTCCTTTAGATAGCCTTCCGCCACTTCTTCTAATGTGCTTTCACCCCTCTCATCAATGAACCCCTCTGCTGACCATAACCGTGCAAGTTGTTTCCTACGTAAAAGATAGTCTTCTGGAAATAAGCTGCAGTACAGGAAACAATTTTTCAAGTGTGTTGGAAGGTATATGAAGCTCAGATGCAAAACATTCCTCTTTCTATTTCCTTCACCTTGAAATCTATCTGGTTCAAAGAAAGTAGAGTTCTTGGCTTTTTGAACCCTTTCTTTAGGAAAAAGGAAAAACAAAATCATGTTCCTGACCGACTAGATACAGGTACTCATCCACCATGTCCTCCATCACATGTGCTACTTTCTGTACCTCCTCCAACCAACCCTCATATACTTGATTGTTGCGGTTTCGAATATCCATTTGACAGAGAACATCATGCATTCCGCGAAGCTCCCTAGCAACACGGGCCATGTTGGCTTGTAGCTCTAGTAGTTGTGTGCCGTATTTCGCAAAGTGCACATTGGCCTGGTCTACCACTCCTTTTGCCAAGGCAAATGCGATCTTTTTAGTGGTTAGAAGAATCACAATCTCCGATTTTACTTCGAGAATTGATAATGTCTTGCTGTTGGATAGTGGGCTAGTTGTATATTCTCGTAAATATTATCGTCACGACCACTGCAAAATGATGTAAGTGATGAATCAATTAAACATTTAGTTAATATTCTCTTACCTATTCCTAACCCTTGCCGGTGGCCAAGCCGGCTGCTTTCCCTGCCGCCGTCTCATCTCCGCAGTTTTTTTTTTTCCTGCAGCCGCTCTCCTATTGGGTTGGTTCCAGAGGGAGTAAATTGCAAAAGAAAAACATCAAATTTGTGGACCGTAAATAAAAAAAAATGCCATGTTTCGTTTTTCTTGGAAAAATCAGTCACCATTGTGCTGATAGTTTTGTGAAAGGGGAGCGATCTGCGCCGACGCGCCGGCCCAACAGTTGGGCCGGTCGAGCCCCAGCCGTTCGATGGAGCGCGCCCTAGCCGTTCGATCTGCATCTTCTTCTTCCCCTACGCGTGTTGCCCTCCGCCGCCCCCTCACCTAAATCTTCTCACTCCGTCGCCCCGCGCTGCTAGATGTCGCCCTCACCGTCGGTTGCCACCCTCGTCACCGGTCGCCGCCCTCGCCGCCGGTCGCCGTCCTCATCTCCTATGTTTCTCGCTGGCTCCGTGCGTGCAACAGCCTGTGCCCGTGGTTGCAGCTCCCCGTGACAGCGGTCGCACCTCCTGTGGCGCCGGGTGCAACTCGGGCATGCGCCGGTTGCAGGTCGCAGCACCTCTGGCGACGAGCTTGCAAAAAAATATTGTGCTCTCCCTCGGTTGCCAGTAGCACCAAAACAAATGACCGATGGTAGCAAAAAAGGGGATCGGTTCCAGCAAATTGAAAGCTCGCTGGTGCCGCCTATCATCGCCATTGTAGCAAAAAATGTTAGCCGACTGTAGCTTCTGTGCAGCAAAAAACGACGTGGTTGTAGCAAAAATAATATGAACGTCGGCCGGCCGCTGCGTATGGTGGTAGCACACCATGTCGCTGGTGGTAGCAAAAAACTGCGTGGTTTGCAGCAAAATAGACATTTGTCCCCTATCGTCGAGGTTGCATCATCTTCGCGAATGATGTAGAAAAAAATGGTCGAAGCTTTTTGTGAAGCCGGTTGAAGCTTTGCCGACACCCTGTTGAAGCTTTTTTTTAGAGAGGTTTTTTGTAGCCCGAGCTACACGGTACCCACTATCCTGAGCGTTCAATGTAGGCTTCGGTGTATGTGGATGTGTGCAAAAATAACAGCTGTGCCAGCCGCTCAGCGCTTAATAGTCTGACACGAGGCCTATGAAGTTTAGAATATTTGTTAGCCTACTAGTAGGGATACTCTACATGACATGATGTGCCGGCAGACAGCCCCATGCTTTTGTCCACCATCGACCTTGGATTCCATCACGCAACACTCTTCCTCCTCCCTCTTACCATCCATCATGTGCAAGACACATCCGCCAAGGATCTTGAACTCGAGACCTCTTGGCTCGGATACCATGTAGAAGCGCATGCTCTAGCCAATGCAACCAAAAGGCCGATCCGATGCAAGAGACTAGGCAGCAAATTATACGTCAACAGACAGTCACACCACGAATTCAAGTGCATAGTTCAAACAAGCAATGCAAAGAAATTAGTCTGAAAATGAAAAACACAACAAAGTATAGTTTCACTCTTACAATAAGTGCAGTCTTATTTAATAGCCACAACCGGAAATAAGCAGCAATCGGCTAATATTGTCGCACACTTGACGGGTAAAAGCACATGGCCGGACAACAATAGTAGCTGCAGTCTTAAACGTGACAATAGTGCATCTTGAGAAAACAGAGGAAGCCCGGATGAGCTGTGGCACGACTCGTATTGCAACACTGGATATGCAGCCTGAGTTGCATTGACGCTTTAATTCATAATTCATTGAGTCGAACCTGCACCCGGCCCAAATAATGAAGCATCTTCCTTCCGGCCGGCGACCTGCATAATTACCAACATCATATCAGATCAAGACTACTACAGAAGAGAGAGGACGCAAGTAGTGGTATTGGTTGGCAGGGTGAGCGGATGTAGCTTCTCCCACATACCTCCACATTTCCCTACGGATGTGGCAGATCAGTCTCGGAGAGAATAGTGATACCGCTGGCTTGGTGTTGTGGACCATTCGTGCAGGAGTGTCAAGAAGTCATTGGTGATGTCACGGAAGGCTAGATACTGGAGGGGCAGGAGAACCTCAATGCCAGGTGGGACCTCCTTCATGCTGCTGAGGTTGACCAAGTATAATTTTTCCAGGCTCGTCATGGCAGCTTGCTGTATATCTAGCCGATTCAGATTAGGCAGGTCGGCGAGATAGAGAAGCTTTAGCTTTGGAAACCACCCCGCAAGAAATGTCAGCTGCTCTCCATTGTATGCTTTGATGAAGAGTAGATTCGCCAAGTTTGACAACCGAGAAAGGGATGGCAGGGGGTCTTCTCTCAGCTGTGACCAATATAGAGACAATCTATACAAGTTCTGACCCCCAACATCTTGGAAGAGAGGAGACTCATCCAATGCCCCTTCCGCTAGTCGTCCTCTCAAACTTAGCTTTTGTAGCCTTGGCAGGTGGAGATTCAACTGTAGAAACTCGTTCTCATCACTTGCATTTACATCTAGGAAGGACAAATACTGCATCCGAGCTAGAGACTCACTGACACATCCATAGTAGATTCCCTTTACATTCAATAACCTCAAGCTTCTTAGTTGCCTCAGCTCCCCTAAAAGTCTAAGAGAATCATCATGTGCTTCCAATGCTTGTAGTGTCTGCAGGTTTATTAGATTTCCAAGACCTTTGGTGATATGCACCCCACTGCAATATGCAAGTTGTCTACAATCTGGATCAATTAGTCTCTCAGCAAATAAGTGCCTAAGCTTCTTCAGTTTCACAATCCCACTAGGCAACCCATGTATGTCAGATCTAGAAAGGTCCAATGTCAGCAAATTTGAAAGCTTCTCGACAGACTTTAGGAGCATCTTCACTTTTGAACCACGCAAACCCAAATGGCGGAGATTAAAAAGATCTCCAATAGCATCTGGAATCTCCTCGATAGGTAGACCACTTAATTCTAGCACTGTCATATATCTTGACTCGTTACACATCAGAGGTAGTAGAGTGAATGATGATTTGCTATCACCCAGTTTAATGATAGTTCAAAGTTGGTGCATATTGGAAAATGGTTGCTGAATATCATTTTTTAGTTTCTGCAGTACCAATCGACGCCCATCCTTCTGAAGAGACCCCCCATATTTATTCTCATATGTAACACCAAAACAATTCTTCTGGCACAAATCAACTGCCAATTCACGCAAGATGTCGTGCATTCTGAATCCTTTCATCCTACCAAAAGTGTTCCTCTCAACAAGTTGTAGCATATTTCTATCAATCAACTCCTCGATGAACCCCTCAACTATCCATAACCATACAAGTTTTTTCCTTTGGAAAAGATAGTCTTCTGGAAATAAGCTGCAGTACAAGAAACAACTTTTCAAGTTTGTTGGAAGGTATATGAAGCTCAGATGCAAAGCATTCCTTATGTCGTTGAGGCTTGAGTTATTAATTAGCTCCCAACTCAATTGGACATTTATTCTTCTCCATTCTTCAATAGTTTTCTCACGCACATGCAAGATGCTCCCAACTAAGACAATGACAAGAGGCAAGCCTTTGCACTTGCTAACTATTTCCTCAGACCAAGGCTTCAGCTCCATAGGACATTCATGATTTGTATCTCTTGGAAAGGCTTTCTTACAAAAGAGATCCCATGCCTTGTCTTCAGGTAAAGCTTGCAGTGTTAAGATATGTCCATGAGAGGCAAGTCGAGCAACACGGCTTTCCCTTGTTGTGATTACCAGTCGACTACCCTTATCATTATGAATAAGTACCCTAGACAAATCATTAAATGCTTCTGCAGTCCAAACATCATCCAATATGATCAAATACTTTTGTTGCTCCAGAAATGCCTTAAGTGTCTCTTGAAGGCATGTGATGTCCATGTCCGTGGTGTTAGATAGAACACTGACTTTATCTCTGGAAAGTTCCTTGATTATATTCCTCAAGACATCCTCTCTAGAATAAGTTTGAGAGATGGAGATCCATGCATGGCACTGAAATTTCTCCCTCTCATGCTTGTAGACATTTGCAGCTAAAGCTGTTTTACCGAGCCCTCCCATTCCAAGCAGTGCTATCACAGAGCGATCCAAATGATCACCTGCCAACCACTGCTGAAGTGTTTCTCTGTTCTCTTCGACCCCCACCAGATCTTCTTCCTCAAGGCAACGCGAAATGTTTGCTAGCTCTTGGGACCTCTTAACAATGTAGTCCGAGCTGCTAGTATCCTGATTGTTCACGGGAACCCAACAGGTTTTTGTCTCTGATAGGTGTGTAAGGTCTTTCTCTATTTCCTTCACCTCCAAAGCTATCCGGTTCAAAGAAATAAAAGATCTTGGTTTGCTGAACCCTTTCTTTAGGTAAAAGCAACACCCCGTATCATGCTCACGACCAACTAGATACAAATACTCATCCACCATGTCCTCCATTAGATTTGCTACTTTCTGTACCTCCTCCATCCAGCACTCATATGCTTGGTTGTTGCGGTTTCGAACATCCATTTGACAGAGAAAATTATGCATTACACGAAGCTCCCTCACAACACGAGCCATGCTGCGCTGTAATTCTCATAGTTGGGTCCTGTACTTCCCAAACAGCATGCTGGCCTGGTGTGCCGCTCCATTTGCTAAGGCGATTCCAATCTTTTCAATGGTTAGAAGAATCACAATCTCTGCCATTAATTTATGATATATGGTAACGTCTCAGTGTTGGGTGGTGGCCTAGTTGTACATTCTTCCCAATATAATTAGGATGGCCACTGAAAATGAAGTAAATGATGTATTAATTAAACTCTAGTGTATCCTGCTAGCATTTGCCAAAAAACTTTAAAAATCCGCAACCACGGTAGAAAAGTGAAACAAGAAAAACCTTTCAAAGTAATCGCCCTCAACTCTTATTTCATGATGTTAGCCTATCTAACTCTAACCCACGAAATCAAACAAAACAGTACATACAACAGGCAGGTCCATGAGAATTTTTTAAAACGCTCAAGACTATGCTATAATCAACTACAACAAACTTAATTTCATTAACTGACAAGACCGAGTGGAGCTCGACCAATAACCGACCAAACAAGCTCTGCTTTTGTATAGGGACATCTCAAGTTAAAATTCCCCAAATGATGAAGTTTTAACCAAGGCAAATAGGGACCAAGGACATACCTGCCAGCTTACTTCCAGGTAGTATCTCCAGTTGTATGGAGAAACAAAGACTCTCCAAATAGCTAGAGTTTCTTATTAAGCTGCAAGAAAAAAGATGTATCGAATCAAGAAAATGAATAAGCAAGCAAAGCTATACTATGAAGGACAGCAAACCTTTCTTGTAATTGATGTGGATCCAGCCAGATTTGGACAGGTGGTGACCTCCTTGTTCGCTTCAGGGTCTGAAATCACCAAAATGAGAGTCATAGCTTGTTGAGAGTAAGGAATGCTAGTCATGTTACCGAAGTCGTCTCAAGAGAGGCAGCTACTGAACCTGCAAGTCTTGTGTGGCTGAAACTGTTTCGAAATGGCTGTTTCCCTGGTGACCATGAAGTTCAGGTCGAGACAAATGGATGAGAGTGGATTTTCTACTCTCGGGTGTACTACACGGAGTATGCAAAAAATTGGAGAAAACCTCATCAAACAAAGTCAGAGAAATCTGAAACTTGGATACACCAAACTTTTTCAAATATTCGAACTTCTTGCAACATTTCAGCCAAAAATAACATCAGAGGAACTCTTGCCAAAAAAAAAATCAATGTTCAAAGTTTTATGCACTGTTTGAGCAGTGATTTGTAGGAACGCACGTGGTTTGGAATCGATGCAGATCTGGACCTCTTCCTTGTGCCCTTCAGGACATCAAATTCTCAAACCGTGTCATGTCTTGGTGATAGTATGGAATACTAGTCATGTTGCCGAAGCCGTCTCAAGAGAGGCAGCTACTGAACCTGCCTTATTGTGGGGCTGAAACTACTTCGAAATTGCTGTTTTCTCTGGTGACCGCGTAGTTCCGTTCCAGTTGAGCCAAAGAGAGAGCTGATCCAATTTCCATCCACATCTCTCCATTGGGTATTAAATAATTAATAGTCATGTTGTTGAAACCGTTTCAATGCTGATCAAGTCAATGCTGCTCTTCTTGTGGTTGAAGCTGTCTACGCTGAAGCTCAATTATTTTGCGGCCCCATGCATGCCTTAATGGTGGTAGGTTTGAGGACATCTCAAGAGGCTGTGATCATGAACCTGCAAGGCCAATTCAATGCTAGCTAGTGGCCTTCTTGTGTGGCTGAAACCCGTTTTGATCAGAAAGAGGCTGTCCCTTGGGTGACCGTGCAGTTCCAATCAAGCCAAAGAGATCCGTCATAAATATTATCAGAAAGTATTTTGAGTCAGCTTCTATTGCAACTCCAATATATATCCTTCTGTGTGGCCATAGTGAAGAGATAGCTGGTCTATTTGTATTTTGCAGGTCAGTGTCCTTAATTAAATACATTAAAGTTGTAGGTAAATCTACAGAAACAACTATTTTATTGTTTGTTCAGTCTGAAACCGATCTGAATTTTGTAACGGGGTTCAGTATTGCTCTCTGAATCTAGATATTCTGCAGACCAGTGTCATTATTAAGTATCTTAAAGCTGTAGATAAATCTTCAGAAACGACGATGTAGATCTACACACCTACTTTTTATTGCAAACTAAATATGTTTTCTGGTGGAATCATTAGCCATCGCTTGAGTTTTGATGACACATGCGTCTTGCCCAATGTAAGGAGACCCCTCTTGCATACATGCTGCTCTTGTTCTTCTTTCTCTGAGATGCATTGCACTGCTGAATCTCGCTTTCTTCCCCACTCTGCTCTCATCTCCCAGTCTGCATTTGAACCCGCCTCCAACCCAAACAACTTTGTGTTCATGAGTCGTGGCAGAGTGATGCAGCCTCTTACGGATTTCTGGAACTGTTAATTCCAGTGCCGTCTGAATTTTGGTCTTGGCGTTTTGGGAGTTGAACCGGATCTGAGGTCTGCTTATTCCTATCCCGACGCCATCGCCTAACCTGCTAAACCTATACACCGGACCATATCCCCAGGTTCCCCTCTCCTCCTGCCGCCATCAGAGCAGCCAGCGGAGGAGAAGGGTACCCCCAGGTTCGCCGGGAAACGGACAAGGGGAAGGAGGCTTCTCTGTCGCCTCTCTCTACAAGAAACAGACAAGAGAAAACCCTGAAGTGCCCGATTACATCCAGAGTAATTACAAGTGGATAGGAGCACATCCACCAGAGGTCACTTGGGATTACACATTTCTGTCGGAAAGCCTACTCAGCCCTGCAAAGAAGGTACCCTAGTCCCAAGTCTCCTCTAAGCAAGGCTGCAGACAGCCAAGCCCGGCTCTCTTGCTCAGTTCTCCTGATCACCGACTACCAGGCAGAAGTCATGGCGGCGTGCCGCGCCCATTGTGAGGCTGCTGCCAATGCATGGGTGCTTAGATGAGGTGATAAGCATATTAAATAGCTTAGCAACTATACTTCCCAATGCATAGGTGCTTAGCATATGGTTACTAGGCTTGCTTCATTTAATGATTTAGCAACTAAAGCTCTTCATGTATTGGTGGACTTCCTTTCTTTAGATGTTTTGCCTAGGTTCACACACTTAGCATTGTTTCTTCCTGGGGTCACCACATTCATCTCTCTCCACTTAAATAACCTGTCACATCAGATTTTTGCCTACGTAGAAGGCTTAGCGATAACATAAGAGCAAGTACAATAAGGTGATGTAGGCGGGCTGTAAGACATTAAATATTATATTCTTGCTTACTTGGAAGAGAGAGAAGAGGAGAGAGAAGAGAAGCGGGCTACTAGTTAACAGCCGGCTGCAGCACGTGCTCCTAGGTACTTTGTGAGAGAGTGGGGTGGGCCATGTATCAACAAAGTAGTACATATTTATATCTAGCTATTATACTTGTTGGCTATAAGTTTGGCTATATGCACTAGTAGAAAAAGGGCCTGTTGACCCGGTTGGTGAGGGCCTTTAGTCCCGGTTCATGAACCGGGACTAAAGGGTCGGTACTAATGCCCTGACCCCTTTAGTCCCGGTTCAATCCAGAACCGGGACAGAAGGGCCTCCACGTGGCCTGTTCGCTGAGCCCAGGCAGGAGGGCCTTTGGTCCCGGTTGGTGGCACCAACCGGGACCAATAGGCATCCATGCGTCGACATTTATGTGGCTGTGGTTTTTGTTTTTTTGAAAGGGGGGGTTTGGGGGTTTTGGGGGTTAATTTAGGTGTTTCATATATTGTGCTATAGCTAGCTAATTAATAGAGAGAAGTGTCCTCTCTTTTGTCCGTGTTTGGTCGACGCTACGTACCATACATACGTATAGAGAGGACTAGCTAGACACGCTAGCTAGCTAGTAAGCAAACAGAAGATCGTCATGAACATATATGCATACGAGAGAAGTGATATCGACCACCTCTCCTTCTCCGAGATTGGTCGAACAACAAGTTCTCGTATATCTATCCGACACTACCGGCTACATATATACAATAATTATCTTTTACAAATATATAATCTCCTAACATACGGACGCGTGGTCCACATAGTATTCTCCGTCTTCAGCGATCACGTGGTCAAGAAAGAATGCCGCCAATTCCTCTTGAATTGCTCGCATGCGATCTGGTGCTAGGAGTTCATCCCGCATCCGAAACATCTAATTTTAAGAAGGGGGTCAATACATATATATATATATATATGAATGAATGAAAGTCAACACAAATGATGGTAATAAAATAAAATTGTGAATATTGTTATTTACGCACTTCATATTGTTTGTCGGAGTAGCCCCGCTCATAGGTCGTGTGGCGGATGGACTCGCAAATGTAGTATCCACAGAAATCATTCTCTTGTTCCTGCCACAACCACTTTACAAGAAATAGAGGTCAATCAAACTGATAATTAGCAAGCATGCTAAATGGTATTGATGAAACTAGCGCTTGAATCACTAGGAGATGCGTGGAATATGCTACTATATAGTACTTACTTTCGGGTGCCTAAATTGCAGGTTCTTCGGTAGTCCTGGAGCTTTTTTGGTGAATTTTCTCCAAGCCCTGCCATACAAAGAAAACAATTACTTGATATCAGAAATGAACAAAGTTGCTGATATGGTGGATAATGATCGATTTAACTTACTTCTCGAGCAGTTCAGTCATGTCCGCATACTCCTTGGGATCTTTTCGCTTCGAGTCTAAGACAGTTACTAGTCCCTTCTCAAGCTTAATCTCTAGGAGAATATAGTGGTAGCTGCGCACACATGCATAACTCATCAATATTTACATTACTATAACCTGGACTAATAAGGAAACCGAATATGCCACAAGACAGTAACACTTACTCGAAGTTGTAAGGAAAGAGTATTATATCTTTGTGTTCATTTATTTCCAACGATCGTAGCAAGTCGGCCTCGGTTTCTTGGGCACGATATTTAACCTCAGTTGCATCTATGAGATACGTGTTAATGAACCCAATATCTCCCCTTTGTCTTTTCTTCAATTCGGCGATCTTCAATCTGCATAATATAGTGAGGATAATTATAAATACATGCAATGAAAGGGCTGAGTTATATAGAGAGACTTAATGATGAAGTAGTACTACTTACAGAGAGAGTAGCAGGTGACCGTTGATTTATCGAGGGCCAATTGATTGAAAAACTGATAGAAATCCTCAAATGGAATAGGCAACAGTTCAATTCCATGGAGGTCATGCTCCTTTAACTCTCACATACAAAGTACTCCTCCGATCGGACTCTTTGCAGGTTTTCATGTACCAATCATGCAATCTTAGCATCATCGGTGCTCGAGAACTTTAATCTTTGACGAGAGGCTTCCCGTACTCGTATCTTTGTATCTGCACCTCCAAGAAATCATAATGTACATCGTCGGACAGGTAATCTCCAGGATTGCCATAACCGGGCACCATCCTCGGATCGACGATGTCGCTAGCAGGCACCTTGAGCGGGGGGCACGATTGCTTCGCTTGTTCGCCGAGCTGGGCAATTTGTTTCCCAGCTCGTCGTTCTTTCATCCTTTGATCACTTTTAGTACTTCCCGACCTCTCCGCATCGGCAAATGCCATTCCAATAATGAGCTCATAGTTGCCTTTCGGCGGAGACTTGGGTGGTTTTGTCGGGGCAGCGAGTGCGCTTCGCTTTCACGGATCTACCTTCTCCTCCGGAGGTGGATGTCTCTTTGCTTGCAACCCTTGAAACCAGTCATCCACTTGGTCTGCGCGATCTTCGCGTTTTCCTCCTCGCTCCTCTCAGACGGTAACTTCTCCGAGTCTTGAGAGAAGGACGAATCTGTATCTCCTCCCGCCTTTGGCTGTACTGCTAGACGCCGGCAGAGCGAGCGGAGCGGATGTCTTCTTTCCTTGCTTACGAGGCGGAGGAGAAGGACTACGACGCCGGAGCAGCCGAGCGGCGGCGTGGGTCTCTTCCGCCTTTGCCGACGAGGCGAAGAAGGAGGAGGCTGGCTGCTCGGCGCGCCGGCGCGGAGAAGGAGGCGGAGTGCCGCCACGCCGGAGAAGGAGCGGCCGAGTGCCCTGATCGTCACTCGCCGGAGGAGGAGGCGGAGTGCCTGACTCGCCGGAGGAGGAGGAGGAGGCGGAGGCGTCCGATTCGTAAGGTTGATGAGATCCTTCCACCATAGGCATGGAGTCTTGAGCGTAACCCAGCCGATACTCCCCTTCACCGGTAGGGTGGTCAAGCCGGAGGTCCCCAAATCCCTCCGTTATTTCATCGACCATGACCTTAGCATATCCTTCGGGAATCGGCCGGCAGTGAAAAGTTGAGTCGGATTTAGTAGGATAAACTGACCCAACAGCCGCCTTGACCTTCAAATTGCTCCATTGCGCCATAAGGTGGCAATTTTCAGCATTCGTGATAGCATCCACGGGATAGCTGGAGGCATGCTGCTCTGGCTGAAGCAGCTCGGTGGAAGCCACGCTGCTTCTCCGCTGAGATGGCGGGGTAACCGGGGAAGCTTGGCAGGTCGTTTGTTGTGATCTGCTGCTTCTCGTTCCTCTTCTCGTTCCTCTAGCCCCATTACCCTTTTCGTGCAGCGCCTGCATTAGGCTCTGCTCCAGTTTCTTCCTCCTCTCATGGGTTTTGTAACCCCTGCGTCAAAATCCAGCCTTCCACGAAACGGAGCTGGCGTGCCTCGTGTCCGTCCGGGGTGCTCGGGATTGCCGAGGGCCATTGTGAGCTCGTCCTTCTCCACATGGAACGAACTTCCCTTCTTGCTGCTTCGATATATTCTGAAGCCTCTTGACTGGTATGTCCAATTGTTCGCCCGTCCAAATGCACTTCCCTGTTATAGGGTCCAAGGATCCACCGCCCCAAAGAACCAAGTCCGCAGCAGTCTGGCCAGTTCATTGTCTGGTTCGATCCCTTTATCATGCAGATCATTCTCAGCCTTGGCCCACTTAGCCCGGGCTAAGAGGTAGCCACCTGACCCCGTGCGATGGTGAAGCTTCTTCTTCGCAGCATTTCTCTTGTTTGTCGCCGACATCTTTTTACTCTTTTCCGATGTCTTGTGGGCCACAAATACGGGCCAGTCATCTTTGATCTTCTCATATTTGCCCTTGAATTCTGGTGTCTCATTATTTTCGACATACCTATTGAGGTCTTTCTTCCAATTCCTGAATAGGTCTGCCATCTTCTTGAGCAAACGACTTGATTAATGGCTCTATAACTGGCTTCTCCGGATCATTCTCCGGTAGGGTGAAATTTGACTTCAGCTCAGTCCAAAGATCATATTTCTGCATATCATAGACATAAGACACCTCAGGGTCTTCGTTCTTAGGCTTAAACCATTGGTGGATGCTGATCGGGATCTTGTCCCTAACCGTAACCCAGACCGAGAAACAAATGCCTTCTTTGTCCGGTGAGGGTTCAATCGGTTGGCCGTCCATGCGATTTGTATGATCTCAAACTTTTCATCCGAGCTCAACTTTTTCTTTGGGCCTCGTCTCTTTACCGAAGTTGTGCTCGATCCGGAGGGCTAGAAAAAAGAACAAAGACGAGAGTTAATTAATATGTGTACATATATACCAAAACAATGAATGCATCAATTAGCTAGTCAGCACAGGCTTAACTAATATATATATACCTGGCCGGACTCGGTTTGGTGATCACCGGAGCCGTCCTCACGGTCTACTTCTTCACCCTCTCCTTCTTGCACCGGCATTGGGTCATCAGAGCCATGTAAATAGCCAGCTGCTTCTTCACCCTCTCCTTCCAGACCATCGTTGTCGTTGAGAAACATCAACGAGCAGACGGCATCACTTCCTTGTGCGATTATGTCCCTCAACAACGCTTCTTGTGCTTCGTCTCGGGGGTGTCCATAGTTTCTACAAATATTTACAACATGGCAATTATTACTCAAACATGACAGATATGGATATATTAGTGGCAAACGTAGAACTAGCTAGCTAATCACAATAAGGAATCATATTAGTGGCCTCGACGCTGCTTCTCTTGGGTTTGGGGTGGCCTCGACAACACTTCAAGGATTAAGGGGTGGCCTCGAGAACGCTTCAAGCTAGGAGGGGGTAATATCGACCCCCCCCCCCACGTGTTGAAGCTATCGGGAGGGGGTCGGCGTTGAACACTACATCTATGTCCCACAAGTGACGTGGGCATCGACGCCTTGTGATGGGGTAGAGGGTCGTGGATCGCCGAGTGTCGAGGCTCAAGGGTCGAAGATCGCCGAGGGTCGGGAGGTTGCCTAGTGTCAAAGGATTCAACAAAACCATGTCTTCATCATTAGGCGAAAGTAACGGGTGCATGATGGTGCGAAGCTCTCCAAAGTTATTTTGGAGCGGAGTCCCGAGATAGGATAATTCGCTTTTTGGTACAAAGTTCAGCAAGAACCTTCCGAATATCGTTATTTGAAAGGCCTTTGCTGAGATTCGTACAAAAGGCAAATTATCCTATCCGGACTCCATTCCGAATAACTTTGGAGGACTTCACCATCATGCCATGGTTACTCCGGCTAATGATGAAGCCATGGATTTCTTCAATACTTTGACACTATAGGAACCTCGACCACGAAACCTTCGACCCTTGACCCCTTAACGACCCTCGACCCTCTACCCTAGTTCCCGACCCTCGACCCTCGGCGATCCTCGACACCCTCGTTATATCGACAACGACGCAACATACATATACATGGGAAAATAATGTTATCGGGGAGGGTATCGGTACCCCCTCGTGTCAAAGTTTCTTCTTTCTCCTCTATTCCGTTCTTGCTTCTTCTCCTCTTCTTTCTCTTCTTATCCCTCGAGAAAGGAAAATAAGGAAAAAGAAGAAAAGAGGAAGAAGGAAGAAGGAAGAAGAAGAAGAAAAAAAAGAAGAAAAAAAAGAGGAGAAGAAGAAAAGAATAGAGGAGAAGAAGAAAAATAGATTTTTTCTATTTTTCTTCTTCTCCTCTATTCCTTTCTTCTTCTCCTCTTCTTTTTCTTCTTTTTCTTCTTCTTATTTATTTCTCCACTTCTTCCTCTCCTCTTCTTCTCCTTTCTTCCTCTTCTTTTTCCTTTTTCCTCTCATTCTTTTCTTCTTCTTCCTTCTTAAAAATACATGAAGTAGTATTGCTTGTTTTTTAAATAATGTTCAAATAAAAATCTATGAACAGAAAACATATATATACACAGAGAACATATACACATTTTTATAAAATGCAAAAACAAAAAATCTAAAAAAGACATATAAACAGATATACACATATACATATATATACTCATACATATACACATAATCAGGAAAAACATAGCTATATTTGCAAAAAAAGTGGGAAGAGGGGCGGTGCCGGGCCTTGACCAAAGCGGGCGCTGGGCGCAGGCAGAGGCGACGGCGCAGGCAGAGGCGGGCGGCGACGGCGGCTGGGCGCGCTGGGTGGCGACAGCGTCTGGGCTCGAGGGCGCGCCGGGCGACGGCGTGGGCTCGGGGCACGGGCGACGGAGACGGCGGGCGGGCAACTGGCGGCGTCGAGGAGGTCCATGGCGTCGTCGAGGGGGCAAAGGCGCGATGAAACTGAAAATTTTCACAAGTGTTGCTTATATACACTAAGCATTGGTCGGTTCGTGGCACCAACGGGACTAATGCACTGCTAGTCCCGGTTGGTGCCACGAACCGGGACCAAAGGCCTCTTTTCAAAGCCCAAAGGGCGGAAGCGATTTGGTCGGTTGGCAGGCACCAACCGACTAAAGGGGGCATTAGTCCCGTTGGTGCCACGAACCGACCAATGCCCCTTTAGTCCCGGGTTGGTGCCACCAACCGGGACCAAACCGCCTGCTGCCCAGCCAAATGTTTAGTCCCACCTCGCTAGTTGAGAGAGCTCGAGTGTGGTTTATAAGCGCTGCTGCGCCTCACCCACTCGAGCTCCTCTCAACTGCAGGCTTCGGGCCTAACCTCGCTATCTCTGCACCAGGGCCTACTGGGCCTCCAGCTGGCCTGAATCCTGGCCCATGGTAGGGTTTCTAGTCGTATTCAGGCCGTGTGGGCCCAGTAGGTGGCAATTTGTTTTGTTTTTTTGTTTTCTTTGTTGCTTTATTTATTTTATTTTGTTTCTACTTACAACAAAATACTTATTGTTGCTATTTTTATTTTTTTCCAGTTTTTTGGTTTTGCTTTCTGCATTATTTATTTTTTGTTGTTTTTTGCTTTATTTTTTAATTCTTTTTGCTTTTAGTTTTAGAAAAATTATAAACTTTCTGTTAGTGCCATTAGTTTTCAAATTTGAAAACCCTTTTTTTGTTTTCTTTGTTGCTTTATATATTTTATTTTGTTTGTACTTACAACAAAATACTTATTGTTGCTATTTTTATTTTTTTCAAGTTTTTTGTTTTGTTTTCTGCATTATTTATTTTCTTTTGGTTTTTGCTTTATTTTTTAATTCTTGTTGCTTTTAGGTCAGCAAAATTATAAACTCTGAAAAAGTTGGCATAGCATGTGCATGTACAAAGCGGACAATGGTATCATACTAAATGCCTGTTACAAAGTTGGCATGGTATGATCATAATAGTTGCGGGAGAAAGTCTTCACTTTTTCTTCGCTTGTGTCGTTGCTTATTGCGCCGTAACCATGGATAATCTTCATCGTTTATCAGGATGCTTGGGTCAGCCTTGACTTTGAAGGGGAATTTCATGAAACTTTTCATACTCTTGAGACATGTCATCTTGCCCTCCACTCCGGGATGTCCCTTTTCACAGAAAGAACTATGTGGCGCTTTGGCTCATTGTATGATGTATTCGCTTCCTTATCTTTTCTTTTCCTCGGTCTGGTAGACATGTCCTTCACATAGATAACCTGTGCCACATCATTGGCTAGGACGAACGGTTCGTCGGTGTACCCAAGATTTTTCAGATCCACTGTTGTCATTCCGTACTGTGGGTCTACCTGTACCCCGCCTCCTGACAGATTGACCCACTTGCACTTAAACAAAGGGACCTTAAAATCTACTCCATAGTGAAGTTCCCATATGTCTACTATGTAACCATAATATGTGTCATTTTCCTTGTCGGTTGCTGCATCAAAGCGGACACCGCTGTTTTGGTTGGTGCTCTTTTCATCTTGGTCAATCGGGTAAAATGTATTCCCATTTATCTCGTATCCTTTCCAAATCATTACAGTCGAAGATGGTCCCCTGGCCAACAAGTAAAGCTCATCACAAACAGTGTTGTCACCTCTGAGACGTGTTTCCAACCAACTGCTGAAAGTCTGATGTGTTCACATGTAATCCGGTCGTCGCCTTTGCTCCGGGTGTTTGGAGCGCAGATTGTTCTTGTGTTCATCGGCATCTGGGGTCACCAAGGTAGAGTTACGTAGAACTGTGTAGTGTGCTTGAGACCAAGAATATCCGTCCCTGCATATTATTGAGTCCCTTCCAAGCGTGCCTTTTCGGTCAGTCTCCCCTCATACCGCGATTTAGGGAGACCTATCTTCTTAAGGCCAGGAATGAAGTCAACACAAAACCCGATGACATCCTCTGTTTGATGGCCCATGGAGATGCTTCCTTCTGGCCTAGCGATTCTGAACATATTTCTTTAGGACTCCCATGAGCCTCTCAAAGGGGAACATATTGTGTAGAAATACGGGCCCAGAATGACAATCTCGTCGACTAGATGAACTAGGACGTGCGTCATGATATTGAAGAAGGATGGTGGGAACACCAGCTCGAAACTAACAAGACATTGCGCCACATCACTCCTTAGCGTTGATGCGATTTCTGGATCGATCACCTTCGAGATATTGCATTGAGGAATGCAGATAGCTTCACAATGGCTAATCGGACGTTTTCCGGTGAAAGCCCCCTCAATGCAACCGGAAGCAGTTGCGTCATAATCACGTGGCAGTCATGAGACTTTAGGTTCGGAACTTTTCTCCGGCATATTTATTATTCCCTTTATATTCGATGAGAAGCGGTCGGGACCTTCATCTTGAGCAGGCATTGAAAGAATATTTCTTTCTCTTCTTTCGTAAGAGCGTGGTAGCAAGACCTTCATACCGCCCGGAGGCATGCCCTCTTTTTCGTGCAAGCGTTGCAGGTCCTCTCGTGCCTCGGTGTATCTTTTGTCTTCCCATACACGCCCAAGAAGCCTAGCAGGTTCACGCAAAGGTTCTTAAATCACGTGCATCACGTCGTCGATCAAGAGCGGTCCTCTAGGTCTTTCGAGGGTAGGTCCCAAAATATAGATTTCTTCTTCCACATGGGTGCGTGATTCTCAGCGTCATTCGGAACAGCTAGTCCGCGGGACCCTTTCCAGAGATTACGTGTAAATCATTGACCATAGCAAATGCGTGATCACCGGTGCGCATCATGGGCTTCTTCCGGTGATCTGCCTCGCCTTTGAAATGCTTGCCTTTCTTTCGACATTGATGGTTGGTCGGAAGAAATCGACGACGGCCCAGGTACACATTCTTCCTGCAGCTTCCCAGGTATATACTATCGGTGTCAAGTAAACAGTGCGTGCATGCGTGGTATCCCTTGTTTATGCATCACGAAAGGTTCTTGAGAGTGGGCCAATCGTTGATGGTCACGAACAACAACGCCTTTAGGTCAAATTCCTCCTTTTGTGCTCATCCCACGTCGTACACGTTTCCATTCCACAACTGTAAAAGTTCTTCAACTAATGGCCTTAGGTACACATCAATGTCGTTGCCGGGTTGCTTAGGGCCTTGGATGAGAAGCGGCATCATAATGAACTTCCGCTTCATGCACATTCAAGGGCGAAGGTTATACATACATAGAGTCACGGGCAGGTGCTGTGATTGCTGCTCTGCTCCCGAAAGGATTAATGCCATCCGCGCTTAAAGCAAACCATACGTTCCTTGGGTCCTTTGCAAACTCATCCCAGTATTTTCTCTCAATTTTTCTCCACTGCAACCCGTCGGTGGTGCTCTCAACTTCCCGTCTTTCTTCACGGTCCTCACTTTGTGCCATCGCATCAACTTGGCATGCTCTCCGTTTCTGAACAGACGTTTCAAACGTGGTATTATAGGATCATACCACATCACCTTCGCAGGGACCCCTCTTCCTGGGAGGCTCGCCGTCAACATCACCAGGGTCATCTCGCCTGATCTTATACCGCAATGCGCCGCATACCGGGCATGCGTTCAGATCCTTGTAGGCACCGCGGTAGAGGATGCAGTCATTAGGGCATGCATGTATCTTCTCCACCTCCAATCCTAGAGGGCACACGACCTTCTTTGCTGCGTATGTCTTGTCGGGCAATTCGTTATCCTTTGGAAGCTTCTTCTTCATTATTTTGGTAGCTTCTCAAATCCTTTGTCGAGCACATCATTCTCTGCCTTCCACTGCAACAATTCGAGTGCAGTACCGAGCTTTGTGTTGCCATCTTCGCAATTGGGGTACAACCCTTTTTGATCCTCTAACATGCGATCGAACTTCAGCTTCTCCTTTTGACTTTTCGCATTGTGTCCTTGCATCGACAATGACCCGGCGGAGATCATCATCATCGGGCACATCGTCTGGTTCCTCTTGATCTTCAGCAGCTTAGCGTTGCAGCACCATCGTGCACATCGTGCAGTGCATCTTGATGTTCGATAGCATCACCGTATTCAGGGGCACATAGTTGTCATCGTACTCTTCTTCCTTGCTGTCTTCCATCATAACCCCTATTTCTCCGTGCCTCGTCCAAACATTATAGTGTGGCATGAAACCCTTGTAAAGCAGGTGGGTGTGAAGGATTTTCCGGTCAGAGTAAGACTTCGTATTCCCACATATAGGGCATGGACAACACATAAAACCATTCTGCTTGTTTGCCTCAGCCACTTGAGAAAACCATGCACCCCTTAATGTACTCGGAGGTGTATACGTCACCGTACATCCATTGCAGTTCATCTGCGTGCATTATATATAATTAAATGTGTCAAAAATCATTACGAGAACATCATGAATAGATAATTATAAGTGATCAAATTAATAGAAGTTCATCATCACATAAAAACCAAAGTACATACATAGTTCTCATCTCACAACATAAAGCTCGCAGAGCATCTAAATTAATTAAACCATACATTGAAACTATGTAAAACATTTCAATGAGAAAACAAATGCGATCATAATCGCAACCAAGGTAACAACTGATCCAACGGCATAATGATACCAAGCCTCGGTATGAATGGCATATTTTCTAATCTTTCTCATCTTCAAGCGCATTGCATCCATCTTGATCTGGTGATCATCGACGACATCCATAACATGCAACTCCAATATCATCTTCTCCTCCTCAAGTTTTTTTATTTTTTTCTTCAAGAAATTGTTTTCTTCTTCAACTAAATTTAACCTCTCGACAATAGGGTCGGTTGGAATTTCCGTTTCAAGAACCTCCTAGATAAATAAAATCTATGTCACGTTGGTCGGCATAATTTTCATAAACAATAAATGAACCAATAGTTATGAAAAGATAATATATACCACATCCGAATCATAGACAGGACGAGGGCCGACGGGGGCGGATACCAAAACCATCGCACTATATAAGATGAAATAATAAAAGTAAGAAAATAATACAAGTATCTATCTAAACATACAAGTAAGAATGTTTTTCCTTTCAGAAAGAAGATAAGAACAAGAGGCTCAACACGGTGGTGCCGGCGATGAGATCGGCGCGGGTGATCAACGGCGGTGAAGACGGGGACGGGGCGTGACGGACCGCTAAACCTAGATCAATCTTGAGGAAAACGGAGCTTGGCGGTCGAGCTTGGAGAGGAGAAACCTTAATCTTGTGGCTCGGGCATTCCATCGAACACCTTGTGTGCATAGAAGGTGAGCTAGAGCACCACCAAGCCCTCTCCCCTCGGCGGAAAAAAGCAGAGCGGTGTGCTCTGCTCTTGCTGAGGGGCTATATATAGGCAGCACCATTAGACCCGGTTGGTGGCATGAACCGGGACTAAAGGGCAGCCTTTGGTCCCGGTTCATGCCATCAACCGGGACCAATAGTGGTGGGCCAGGAGCCAGGACCATTGGTCCCGGTTCGTCCCACCAACCGGGACCAATAGGTCCGAACGAACCGGGACCAATGGCCCACGTGGCCCGGCCGACCCCCTGGGCTCACGAACCGGGGCAAATAGCTCCATTGGTCCCGGTTCTGGATTGAACCGGGACTAATGGGCTAAACTGGCCTGGACGAAAGCCCCCTTTTCTACTAGTGATGTGACATGGCAACATCATATAACCAGCAGCTGGCTATATTATTAACCATGCTCTAAGGTGGAGCATTGGGAGGGGCCTGAAATAGGTGTGCATAGTTGTGTTCGTTTTTAATGCAAAAAGTAACACTGGGCAAGCGTCTAAGCGAGCTGGCAGATGGTAATGTGCAAGCCAACGTAACATAGATAATTACCGAAAGATACCAAAACACAGTTCACATGGTTACAAACACTTAACTATATATCTTAAATGTCCCTGTCAAAACTGTTCGTCACGAAATAGTCATAGTTTGAAAATCGTCTGGTACAACCAAAAGTTGTACAAAATAAGGCTTCCTTCGAACCAAAGAAAAATTGCTCCAGTACACATTCTAAAGATCACATTTTACGGATAGTACCCCATCCTGCAAAACATTAAAAATTGTGTTAGTGAATGAAGCAAGATGCGCCCATGGTAATCTCAACCAAATAAAATGGCATTCAAAGTCAAATGTGGCAAACAATCTGAATTGCTTTTTTTTCATGATAATACGTGTCTTATTAATAAAATAAAGATTTAGTTACAAGTCACGTAAACATCGATATTACACACTGGTGGAAAAACAGGCTTCCGTCCAGCCCCATAAGTCGCGAAGCTGTAGGAACCGCGACTAATGGGACCTTTAGTCGCGGTTCTAGAGGTGAACCGCGACCAAAGGCCTGGGCCCAGGCTTTCGGTGGCCAGCTGGTGCCGCGTGAGGGGCTTTAGTCGCGGTTGGCCAGGACAACTGCGACTAAAGGCCTTCGAACTTTAATCCTGATTTGCCGTGCCAACCGCAACTAAAGCCCTCCCTATATATACCCATCCAGCAGCCAACACTTAGCCATTTGGAGCCATTCTCTTCACAAGTGGGTGTAGGTTTGCTTTTGGTTCCTCTTATGCACATAAGGTGTTTGATGAAATGCCCCAAGAGCATGAAAGAAACATGACATGAAGTGTTGGAGCCACACTCTTGATCGCGGTTAGCAACTTGATGAACCTTTGATGTGTCAATATGCATGTGTGTAGTTCATTGTTTAATTTATATTGTTTGTAGCTAGTTAGTTTAACAAATGCATGATGGTTAATTATATATTTTATATTATAATAATGCAGATGAATCGGCAATGGATGTACGGTAACCGACTCTCCGTGAGTTCACTACGGGTTTGAAAGATTTCCTCGTAGTGGCTAATGCGAACAAGCGGGGGGTTTTGTTATCTGTCCATGTGTTATCTGTAAGAATGAGAAGGGTTACTCTTCCTCAAGAGTTGTTCACATGCATCTGCTTGAAGGGTTTCATGCCAAGCTATAATTGTTGGACCAAGCATGGAGAAAGAGGGGTTATAATGGAAGAAGATGAAGAAGGGGATGATTTCATCGATGAAAGCTATCTTGCTCATTTCGGTGATACTTTCATGGAGGATCTTTGAAGGTGAAGGGAAGGTGAAGAAGAGGCACGTGATGATCCGTTGATGATCTTGGTCGGACCATTCTTGATGCACGGAGACGCTGCGAAACTGAAAAGGAGAGGGAGAATTTGGATCGCATGTTAGAGGATCACAGAAAGGCGCTGTACCGGATGCGATGATGGTCTGAAAAAGCTGGGCTGCACTGCTGGATTTGCTGAAATGGAAGGCGAGGCAGGTGTAGCTGACTCGGCATTTGAAAACTTGCTGAAAATGTTGAAGAATATGTTTCCAAAGGATAACGAGTTGCCCGCTTGACGTCTGAAGCAAAGAAGGTTGTACGCCCTCTAGGTTTAGAGTGCGAAGATACATGCATGCATCAACGATTGCATCCTCTACCGCAGTGAATACGAGAATTTGAATGAATGCCCGGTATACCTTTGCATTGCGTTATAAGATCGAGGCGATGACCCCGGTGGCGATGTTGAGGGCAGTAAACCAGTGAAGAGGGTTCCGCCAAGGTGATGTGGTATGCTCCTATAATACCACGGTTGAAACGTCTGTTCAGGAACAAAGAGCATGCCAAGTTGTTGCGATGGCACAAAGAGGACCGTAAGTCGGACGGGAGTTGAGACACACCGCAGATGGAACGCAATGGAGAAAGATCGACGAGATGGTTCAAAGATTTTGCAGCTGACGCAAGGAACATAAGATTTGCTCTAAGTCACGGATGGCATGAATCCTTTTGGCGAGCAGAGCTCCAGCCATAGCACGGCCCGTGACTCTATGCATCTACAACCTTCCTCCTTGATTGTGCATGAAGCGGAAGTTCATTATGATGCGGTGCTCATCCAAGGTCCGAAGCAACCCGACAACGACATCGATGTGTACCTAAGGCCATTAGTTGATGAACTTTTACAGCTGTGGGGTGGTGTCCATGTGTGGGATGAGCACAAACAAGAGGAATTTGACCTCTGACGTTGCTTTTCGTAACCATCAACGATTGGCCTGCTCTTAGTAACCTTCGGGACTGTCAAATAAGGGATACAATGCATGCACGCACTGCTTACATGAGACTGAAAGTGTACATTTGCCAAATTGTAAGAAGAACGTGTACCTTGGGCATCGTCGATTTCTTCCGAAAATTCATCGAAGAAAGAAAGGCAAGCATTACAACGGCAAGGCAGATCACCGGCGAAGCCTGCGGAACGACCGGTGCCGAGGTATTTGATATGGTCAAGGATTTGAAAGTCATCTTTGGAAAGGGTCTGGCGGACAATCAGTTCGAAGGAGGCGGCAGACGCAGCCATGTGGAAGAAGAAATCTATATTCGGGAGCTAGAATATTGGAAAGTCCTAGATGTCCGCTCTGCAATCGACGTGATGCACGTTACGAAGAATATTTGCGTGAACCTCCTAAGCTTCTTGGGCGTGTATGGGAAGACAAATGATACAAAGGAAGCACGGCAGGACCAGCAACGTTTGAAAGACCACGATGACCGGCATCCGGAATGGTTTCAAGGTCGTGCCGACTACGCTCGACCAAAGAAGAGAAGGTCATCTTTTTTGAATGCCCGAGCAGTATGAAGGTTCCGTCTGGATTCTCGCCCAATATAAAGGAATAATAAACATGGCGGAGAAAAAGTTCCAAAACCTGAAGTCTCACGACTGCCACGTGATTATGACGCAATTGCTTCCGATTGCTTTGAGGGGCTCCTGCGGAAAATGTTCGAGTAGCCATTGTGAAGCTATGTGCATTCCTCAATGCAATCTCTCGGAAGGTAATCAATCCGGAAGTTCTACCACGGTTCTGAGCGATGTGATCCAATGTCTTGTCGGTTTCGAGTTGGTGTTCCGCCATCCTTCTTCAATATTATGGCGCACCTCCTGGTTCACCTAGTCGAAGAGATTTTCGTTCTCGGTCCTGTATTTCTACACAATATGTTCCCCTTGAGAGGTTCATGGGAGTATTAAAGAAATATGTTCGTAACCGTGCTAGGCGAGAAGGAAGCATCGCCAAGGGCTATGGAAATGAGGAGGTAATTGAGTTTTGTGTTGACTTTGTTCCTGACCTTAAGCCGATTGGTCTTCCTCGATCGCGACACGAGGGGAGACTAAGTGGAAAAGGCACGATCGGAATGAAATCAACGATATGTATGGATGACCATTCTCCTGAAGCACACCACACTTTATCTTGACCAATTCCAGCTTGGTGGCTCCGTACTTTGAGAAACACAAGAATATTTTACGTTCGACAACCCGGGGAAGCCTGAATCCTGGATTAGGAAGGCCCACATGGAGACTTTCAGCAGTTGGTTGAGAAAACATTTAATGAATGACAATGATGTTGTAGATCAGCTGTACATGTTGGCCAAGACACCATCTTCTACTATAACGACTTTCCAAGGGTACGAGATAAATGGGAATACATTTTACACGATCGCCCAAGATAAAAGAGCACCAACCAAAACAGTGGTGTCCGCTTTGATGCAGCAACCGAGAATGGGCAAGAGGTCACATATTATGGTTACATAGAGGAGATATGGGAACTTGACTATGGACCCTCCTTTAAGGTCCCTTTGTTCCGGTGCAAATGGTTCAAGCTAACAGGAGGTGGGGTAAAGGTGGACCAGCAATACGGAATGACAATGGTGGATTTTCAACAATCTTGGTTACCTTGACGAACCATTCGTCCTAGCGAAAGATGTCGCTCAGGTTTTCTATGTGAAGGACATGAGTAGCAAACCGAGGAAACGGAAAGATAAGGAAACGATCAGTACATCATGCGATGATCAAAAGCGCCACATTGTTCTTTCAGGGAAAAGAAACATCGTGGGAGTGGAGGACAAGACAGACATGTCAGAAGATTATAATATGTTTGCTGAAATTCCGCCCTTCAAAGTGAACACCGACCCAAGCATTAAGTTAAATGATGAGGATGCTCCATGGATACGGCACAATCGTAAGCAAGCAGGGACACAAGGGAAGAAATGATGTGTAATAATTTACTGTACCAAACTTTGTTGAATGGATCATGTGAATTATATTACCCGTGATGTGTTTGGTGTCCATTTTCGAATTTGAAAACTAATGGCACTAACAGAAAGTTTATAATTTTTCTAAAACTAAAAGCAAAAGGAATTAAAAAATAAAGCAAAAAACAACAAAAAATAAATAATAATGCAGAAAACTAAAATAGCAACAATAAGTATTTTGTTGTAAGTAGAAACAAAATAAAATAAATAAAGCAACAAAGAAAACAAAAAAGTGTTTTCAAATTTGAAAACCAATGGCACTAACAGAAAGTTTATAATTTTTCTAAAACTAAAAGCAAAAAAGAATTAAAAAATAAAGCAAAAAACAACAAAAAATAAATAATAATGCAGAAAACTAAAATAGCAACAATAAGTATTTTGTTGTAAGTAGAAACAAAATAAAATAAATAAAGCAACAAAGAAAACAAAAAAGTGTTTTCAAATTTGAAAACTAATGGCACTAACAGAAAGTTTATAATTTTTCTAAAACTAAAAGCAAAAAGAATTAAAAAATAAAGCAAAAAACAACAAAAATAAATAATAATGCAGAAAACTAAAATAGCAACAATAAGTATTTTGTTGTAAGTAGAAACAAAATAAAATAAATAAAGCAACAAAGAAAACAAAAAGTTTTTTCAAATTTGAAAACCAATGGCACTAACAGAAAGTTTATAATTTTTCTAAAACTAAAAGCAAAAAGAATTAAAAAATAAAGCAAAAAACAACAAAAAATAAATAATAATGCAGAAAACTAAAATAGCAACAATAAGTATTTTGTTGTAAGTAGAAACAAAATAAAATAAATAAAGCAACAAAGAAAACAAAAAAGTGTTTTCAAATTTGAAAACTAATGGCACTAACAGAAAGTTTATAATTTTTCTAAAACTAAAAGCAAAAAGAATTAAAAAATAAAGCAAAAAACAACAAAAATAAATAATAATGCAGAAAACAAAACAAAAAGCTGGAAAAAATAGTGCCCCCTCTGGACCCCCACGGCTGAATACGACTAGAAACCCTACATGGGCAGATTCAGGGCCCTTGAGGAGGCCAAGTAGGCCTCTGAGCCCATAGCTAGTGACAGATTAGGCCCGAAGCCTGCAGTTGAGAGGAGCTCGAGAGGGTGGGCGCGGCGGCGCTTATAAACCACTCTCGAGCTCTCTCAACTAGCGAGGTGGGACTAAACTTTTAGGCGTGAGGCGGCAGCACAAGGCCTTTAGTCGCGGTTGGGCGGGCGACCAGCGACTAAAGGTACCTTTAATCATGGTCGCCTTCCCAACCGCGACTAAAGAGGGGGCGGATCGCATAAAAAACTGCCAAACCCCTTTAGTCGCGGTTGGGCAGGCGACCCGCGACTAAAGGGTACCTTTAGTCATGGTCCTCGCCGCCAACCGCGACTAAAGAGAACTATAAATACACATTCCCGTTTCTCGTCTTCTCCGATTCCACTTTGTTAAATGGCGCCCTCGGCGCCGCCCGCCCGTCGCCCTCGCCCTCGCGCGCCGCCCGCCGTCGCCCGTCGCCCTCGGCGCCGCCCGCCCGTCGCCCGTCGCCCTCGGCGCCGCCCGCGTCGCCCTTGCCCTGTAACCCCCGGCGCCCTAGGGTTTCCGCCCTCGCCCCAGCCCTAGCCCGCCTCCGACCTCCCTCCCTCCCGTCCCCTCTCCACCCCCCGCCGTCGGCCCTCGTCCATGTGACCACCCTCTCCGATCCCACGGCATGCCGTCGACCTCCGCCTCGTTCCTGACCCTCCACGCGGAGAAACCCCTTGGCCCCGGTCTTCCCGCCCTTGGCGATTAAGCCCTTGACCTGCACCCTACCTGCTCCCCTCGCCGTGAACAACTCCGCATCGGCCTCCCGAAGCTCCTGCCCCCCTCCTCCTTGATTTTTTGATCATGTATTAAAAATGTTAAACTCATATATGAAAATGTATAACGTGTATTTAAAAAATATTCTTGATACAAAAAAATGTAGAATGAAAACCAAAATAAAGAAAGAGGGAAAATGAAAAACAATGAAATCTAAAAAGGAAACTAAAGGAAAAATGAAAATGAAAAATAAAAGCAAAAGAAACAAGCATAAAAAATAGAAAACTATGAATACCGACAAAGAAACAAAGAAAAACAAAAACTCGCTGAAAACTAAGAACTAGACAAAAAACCAAAGTATAAAAGAATTAAAAATTTATAAAAGGGAAAATGTATAAAAACCATGAAAGAAACAAAGAGAAACCAAAAGAAAAACGAAAAAAACAAGATATATCAACAAAAAAAAGAATACCAAAAAACCGAAGAAGAAAGAAAAAACCAAACAAATCACAAAAAGAAACAAAAAAGCGAAGAAATAAAAACAACTCCGGCTTTCATCCTAAATTAGGAAGCGCCTCATTTAGTTCCACGACCCCAACAGTTGCGCAATGGCTAACAACACCCTCAACTACGGAGGCGACCTAGGATCATATCCTCGCATGCCCTATTTTTTTTCTTCCTTTTTCTCCCGTTTTAGTACTGCTACTGGGTCGACCCATTACTGTATTGTCTTCATGTGAGTGATCCTTCCATCTCGCGTGAAGACGTGGTTGACTGTTGTCCTGGCCTCCCTCTCCGTGTGTGTTGTCCTCGCCTCCCTCTCCGTGACGCCGTCGTCTGCCGCCCCGTCTCGCGCTCTACCGCGACACCCTCTCCCACCCCTTCCTCATGGCCCCTCCTTTTGCCACCGCCTTTCGCCACCGCCACCGCCACCGCCCCTTCTTCACTTAATTAATTTGTTTTACTACATGTTTTCAGGACTGACATAATGGCGGACGATAGAGCTGACCCGATTATGGACAACTATGATCCGGACGGTGAAGCACATATGTTCGGCATCATAAACGGCGATATTCAATATGTGCCGACCGGAGAAGAAGATGATGATATCTCTTCTTATCTGAACCTTGACGGTGAAGATGAAGGCGCCGTCGACAAGAAGATGTCAAGAAAGCGTCGATAAACAGCGATCTTCAAATGGAAGTAGCAACCACCTCCGGCGCCGAGGTATATATATACATTGAGCCTCTGGTGATACAAACTAACTGATTTGAATAAATATGTGTATTACTAGCAGCGCGACTCTCTTTCTTATTTTAGCCCTCGGACGGATCGTCGAAACAATCGAAATGCGTCGTCAAAGCGTGGCGCAACCAAGGCGATGAAACAAGGAGAAACATGCACCATCGAGGTTGTCGGCGATTGCAACCGGCAGGCTGGAGCCCCGCAAGAACGCCACCAAGTTTGTCGACCAATGCGGAGCCTTTGTTTGAGTCAACGTATCGATCACCGTACAGGAGTGGAATGTGCCAAAGTAGGCACGAATTGATGGTTTCACTTTTGTCGATAAGAGAACAAAAATAGATTGCTTCAAGAAGCTTATGGTACATTTCGTTCTACCTCCGGAATACAACAAATTCGATGAGGAGGGTAACAAGATTGAGGAAAACAAGGAGAGGAGGAGGCTAGTCAAACAGTTCGCTCTTCATAAGATGGCGGCGCATTCCGGAAATTCAAGCAAAATCTAGCCCGTGACTTTGTCAAGCAGAACTAGAATCCTGATTTCATAGGACTATATGAGAAACTGAAACATGATTGGCCAGAATTTGTGAAGCAAAAGAAATCGGAGCAGTTCATTGAAATATCGAAAAAAAATAAGGAAAATACGGCTAAGAAGGAGTACAATCATGTTATGGGGCCAGGAGGGTATCGCATTTTGATGCCTAGGTTGGAGAAGATGGAGAAGCGAGATGAGGCGCGAGGAATCCGTCCAGTGCGGAGGGATGGGACCCAAGGGCCAAAAAGCTGGTGAAATGCGGGCATGGGGAAACGCTGAACCCGGAGACAGGGAGTGTGTTTGCAGGGCAAATTAATTAAACCCACCCAAGCCCTTATTGACGCAATGAAGGATGCTCAACAGGGAAGATCAAGTTCAACAGAGAAAAGCAGCGGCTGACAAAAGCCCTCGGGAATCCTGAACACGGAGGGCGTGTACGAGGCATGGGGCACATTCCGTGGAAAATAGGGTTCCCCGGAGACGATGACCCGTCTGATTCTGAAGCCGTAAGAGAAAGATGGATCGGGAATCAGATGTTGTGGCGCGGTTGGCATCGGAAATGGATGTGATGAAGAAAACCATGAGTGTACTAGTAGCGAAAGAGATGCAGCTCGGGTGCAGCATGAAGATCATCCAGCGGATCTCGGAAGCCGGCAGCGGAGAAGCGGCGTGGCTTCCACGGAGGCCCACCGGCTGGTGCGAGATGCACCGACGATCGAAATTACTGCACGGAGGCTCCGGTGGTCGAAATTACTGCACCGGAGCCTCACGGTGGTCGAAATTACTGCACGGAGCCTCCTCGCTACCCGTGGGCGATATAAAGGACATGAAAGAATGTCATCTGTATTATCCTATCGGAACATGTCCATGAAGGTAGCCATCGGCGATGCTTTACCATGTTTACCTGGAGCACTCCACCACAACAACCCCATTCAAGATGGCTATGCTCGTGTCACGGTGGAGGACATAGTCCAAGGGTTTGAGGACACGGAGATTGACATTGCTACACTTGAAGGGAGAAAAGACTTGGAGATGTCAAGCGCCATTTCATTCTATGGCAAAAGAAGTTTATCAAGTTTCCAGGCGAGGCGCCAAGGACAACAAGTCCACCCCCCTACGGTGGTGGTGGTGGTGGCGGTGGCGGTGGTGGTGGTGGTGGTGGTGGTGGCGGTTCACCTACACCTCCGTCCACGTCGGCCGACGCCGCCCCGATCCACAACGGCGGCGGGTGATCAGCCGCCGCCCCAGTCCTCGTCCGGCGGGTGATCAGACGCCGCCCCCCAATCCACCTCCGACAAAGAAGCAGAAGCAGTCCTGGATTATTAACCCGGACCCTTATGTACCTAAGACCACAAAGGTACCGGAGCCATCACCGAAGCCTCTCCCCACAAGGCCTTGGGAACGTAGTGCCGAGGAAGTCGGCACGCGGCTGCTCATTATGAGAAATGGAAGGCGGACTGCAAGAAGAAAAGAGAGCCCGAGCCCAAGCCAGTATATTCGATGAGCAAAAGAAGTGGGCTAAGTCATTTTTAGCACACCGTCCCAAGTCATGAAGAATCTGCACAGCGACTATGCACGTGAACTTCGCAGGCAGGCACTCATGTTCAAGGAGAACAAAGAGCGGGAGAAGGCCGAAAGTAAAAGAGCGGGAAACAAGTTGCCCAGCTCGGGGAACAAAGTAAACAATCGATTGCCCCGCTTATAGTGGAAGCCCCGGATGCCCCCGAGATCATACAAGCTGCGACAGCACATGGATTGACTGTAACGAGTGCCAGAGAACAAGCGGCCAGCTTAGGTATTGTTGGGGAACGTAGTAATTTCAAAAAATTTCCTACGATCACGCAAAACCATGGTGATGGTATAGCAACGAGAGGGGAGAGTGTCCGTCCACGTACCCTCGTAGACCGAAAGCGGAAGCGTTATGACAACGCGGTTGATGTAGTCGTACGTCTTCACGATCCGACCGATCCAAGCACCGAACGTACGGCACCTCCGAGTTACGCACCGCGTTCAGCTCGATGACAATCCCGGACTCGATCCAGCAAAGTGTCGGGGATGAGTTCCGTCAAGACGACGGCGTGGTAGCGATGATGATGCTCCACCGACGCGGGGCTTCGCCTAAGCTCATGACGATATGACTTCTCCGGCGCAGGCTTCGCCTAAGCTCATGACGATATGACCGAAGTGGAATATGGTGGAAGGGGCACCGCACGGCTAAGGAAAGATCCGTAGATCAACTTGTGTGTATTGGGGTGCCCCCTGCCCCCGTATATAAAGGAGACAAGGGGGAGGTGGCCGGCCCTAGAGGAGGCGCACCAAGGAGGAGTCCTACTCCCACCGGGAGTAGGACTCCCCCCCCTTCTCCTAGTTGGAGTAGGATTGGGGAGGGGGAAAGGGGAAGGGGCGCCGCCCCCCCTCTCCTTGTCCTATTCGGACTGGAAGGGGGAGGGGGGCGCGCAGCCCACCTGGCCGGCCCTTCTCCTTCTCCCTCAAGGCCCATGAGGGCCCATATACCCCGGGGTTCCGTAACCCCACAGTGTTCCGGTAACATCCTGTTTTCACTCGGAACCATTCGAAGTCCAAACATAGGCTTCCAATATATCAATCTTTATGTCTCGACCATTTCGAGACTCCTCGTCATGTCCGTGATCACATCCGGGACTCGAACAACCTTCGGTGCATCAATACTTATAAACTCATTATGAACTGTCATTGAAGCGTTAAGCGTCACGGACCCTACGGGTTCGAGAACTATGTAGACATGACCTAGAACCATTCTCGGTCAATAACCAATAGCGGAACCTGGATGCCCATATTGGTTCCTACATATTCTCTGAAGATCTTTATCGGTCAAACAGAATAACGATATACGTTGTTCCCTTTGTCATCGGTATGTTACTTACCCGAGATTCGATCGTCGGTATCCAATACCTAGTTCAATCTAGTTACTGGTAAGTCTCTTTACTCGTTCCGTAATACATCATCTCACAACTAACTCATTAGTTGTAATGCTTGCAAGGCTTAAGTGATGTGCATTACCGAGAAGGCCTGGAGATACCTCTCCGACAATTGGAGTGACAAAACCTAATCTCGAAATACGCCAACCCAACAAGTACCTTTGGAGACACCTGTAGTACTCCTTTATAATCACCCAGTTACGTTGTGACGTTTGGTAGCACCCAAAGTGTTCCTCTGGTAAGCAGGAGTTGCATAATCTCATAGTTACAGGAACATGTATGGGTCATGAAGAAAGCATTAACATACTAAGCGATCAAGTGTTAAGCTAACGGAATGGGTCATGTCAATCAGATCATTCAACTAATGATGTGACCTTGTTAATCAAATAACAACTCCTTGTTCATGGTTAGGAAACATAACCATCTTTGATTAACAAGCTAGTCAAGTAGAGGCATACTAGTGACATACTGTTTGTCTATATATTCACACATGTATTATGTTTCCGGTTAATACAATTCTAGCATGAATAATAAACATTTATCATGATATAAGGAAATAAATAATAACTTTTATTATTGCCTCTAGGGCATATTTCCTTCAGTCTCCCACTTGCACTAGAGTCAATAATCTAGATTACAAAGTAATGATCCTAACACCCATGGAGTCTTGGTGCTGATCATGTTTTGCTTTCGTGGAAGAGGCTTAGTCAACGGTGCGCAACATTCAGATCCGTATGTATTTTGCAAATCTCTATGTCTCCCACTTGGACTTGGTCCCGAATGGAATTGAAGCGTCTCTTGATGTGCTTGGTCCTCTTGTGAAACCTGGATTCCTTTGCCAAGGCAATTGCACCAGTATTGTCACAGAAGATCTTCATCGGTCCCGATGCACTAGGTATGACACCTAGATCGGAAATGAACTCTTTCATCCAGACTCCTTCATTCGCTGCTTCTGAAGCAGCTATGTACTCCGCTTCACATGTAGATCCCGCCACGACGCTTTGTTTAGAACTGCACCAACTGACAGCTCCACCGTTTAATAAAAACACGTATCCGGTTTGCGATTTAGAATCGTCCGGATCAGTGTCAAAGCTTGCATCGACGTAACCATTTACGACTAGCTCTTTGTCACCTCCATATACGAGAAACATATCCTTAGTCCTTTTCGGTATTTCGGGATGTTCTTGACCGCTGTCGATGATCCACTCTGGATTACTTTGGTACCTTCCTGCCAAGCTTATAGCTAAGCATATGTCGGTCTGGCACACAGCATTGCATACATGATAGAGCCTATGGCTGAAGCATAGGGAACATCTTTCATTTTCTCTCTATCTTCTCATTGTGGTCGGGCATTGAGTCTGACTCAATTTTACACCTTGCAATACAGGTAAAAAACCTTTCTTTGCCTGATCCATTTTGAACTTTTCAAAACTTTATCAAGGTATGTGCTTTGTGAAAGTCCAATTAAGCGTCTTGATCTATCTCTATAGATCTTGATGCCCAATATGTAAGCAGCTTCACCGAGGTCTTTCATTGAAAAACTTTTATTCAAGTATCCTTTTATGCTATCCAGAAATTCTATATCATTTCCAATCAATAATATGTCGTCCACATATAATATCAGAAATGCTCTGAGCTCCCACTCACTTTCTTGTAAATACAGGCTTCTCCAAAAGTCTGTACAAACCCATATGCTTTGATCACACTATCAAAGCGTTTATTCTAACTCCGAGAGGCTTGCACCAGACCATAAATTGATCGCTGGAGCTTGCACACTTTGTTAGCACCTTTTGGATCGACAAAACCTTCTGGTTGCATCATATACAACTCTTCTTCCAGAAATCCATTCAAGAATGCAGTTTTACATCCATTTGCCAAATTTCATAATCATAAAATGCGGCAATTGCTAACATGATTCGGACAGACTTAAGCATCGCTACGGGTGAGAAAGTCTCATCGTAGTCAACCCCTTGAACTTGTCGAAAACCTTTCGCAACAAGTCGAGCTTTGTAGACAGTTACATTACCATCGGCGTCTGTCTTCTTCTTAAAGATCCATTTATTTTTCAATGGCTTGCCGACCATCGGGCAAGTCAACCAAAGTCCATACTTTGTTCTCATACATGGATCCCATCTCAGATTTCATGGCTTCCAGCCATTTTGCGGAATCTGGGCTCACCATCGCTTCTTCATAGTTCGTAGGTTCGCCATGGTCAAGTAACATGACTTCCAGAATAGGATTACCGTACCACTCTGGTGCGTATTTTACTCTGGTTGACCTACGAGGTTCAGTAGTAACTTGATCTGAAACTACATGATCATCATCATTAGTTTCTTCACTAATTGGTGTAGTTGTCACAGGAACCATTTCCTGTGATGAACTACTTTCCAATAAGGGAGCAGATACAGTTATCTCATCAAGTTCTACTTTCCTCCCACTCACTTCTTTCGAGAGAAACTCCTTCTCTAGAAAGGACCCGAATTTAGCAACGAAAATCTTGCCTTCAGATCTGTGATAGAAGGTGTACCCAACAGTCTCCTTTGGGTATCCTATGAAGACACATTTTCCGATTTGGGTTCGAGCTTATCTGGTTGAAGTTTCTTTACGTAAGCATCGCAGCCCCAAACTTTAAGAAAGCGACAACTTTGGTTTCTTGCCAAACCACAGTTCATAAGGCGTCGTCTCAACGGATTTTGACGGTGTCCTATTCAACGTGAATGCGGCCGTCTCTAAAGCATAACCCCAAAGCGATAGCGGTAAATCGGAAATAGACATCATAGATCGCACCATATCTAGTAAAGTACGATTCGACGTTCGGACACACCATTTCTCCGTGGTGTTCCGGTGGCGTGAGTTGCGAAACTATTCCACATAGTTTCAAATGTAAACCAAACTCGTAACTCAAATATTCTCCTCCACTATCAGATCGTAGAAACTTTATTTTCTTGTTACGATGATTTTCCACTTCAATCTGAAATTCTTTGAACTTTTCAATTGTTTCAGATTTGTGTTTCATTAAGTAGATATACCCATATCTGCTCAAATCATCAGTGAAGGTGAGTACATAACGAAACACGAAGCGAGCTTCAACATTCATAGGACAACAAACATCAGTATGTATGATTTCCAACAAATCAGTTGCACGCTCCATAGTTCCGGAGAACGGCGTTTTGTCATCTTGCCCATGAGGCACGGTTACGCAAGTACCAAGTGATTCATAATCAAGTGATTCCGAAGCCCATCAAGATGGAGTTTCTTCATGCGTTTTACACCGATATGACCTAAGCGGCAGTGCCACAAATAAGTTGCACTATCATTATCAACTCTGCATCTTTTGGCTTCAACATTATGAATATGTGTATCACTCTTGTCGAGATTCAACAAGAATAGACCATTCTTCAAGGGTGCATGACCATAAAAGATATTACTCATATAAATAGAACAACCATTATTCTCTGATTTAAATGAATAACCGTCTCGCATTAAACAAGATCCAGATATAATGTTCATGCTCAACGGCGGCACCAAATAACAATTATTTAGGTCTAAAACTAATCCCGAAGGTAGATGTAGAGGTAGCGTGCCGACTGCGATCACATCGACTTTGGAACCATTTCCAACGCGCAAATCGTCACCTCGTCCTTAGCCAATCTTCACTTAATCCGTAGTTCCTGTTTCGAGTTGCAAATATTAGCAACAGAACCGTATCAAATACCAGTACTCTGCGAGTATTAGTAAGGTACACATCAATAACATGTATATCATATATACCTTTGTTCACCTTGCCATCCTTTTTATCCGCCAAATACTTGGGGCAGTTCCGATTCCGAGTGTCGATGCGCTTGCAATAAAAACACTCAGTTTAGGCTTAGGTCCAGACTTGGGTTTCTTCTCTTGATCAGCAACTTTCTTGCTGTTCTTTTGAAGTTTCCTTCTTCTTCCCTTTGCCCTTTTCTTGAAACTAGTGGTCTTGCTGACCATCAACACTTGATGCTCTTTCTTGATTTCTACCTCCATGACTTTCGGCATCGCGAAGAGCTCAGGAATTGTCTTAGTCATCCCTTGCATATTATAGTTCATCACGAAGCTCTTGTAGCTTGGTGGCGATGATTGGAGAATTACATCAATGACACTATTATCCGGAAGATTAACTCGGCTGAATTAAGTGATTGTTATACCCGGACATTTTGAGTATGTGCTCACCTTGTAACTATTCTCCTCCATCTTGCAGCTATAGAACTTATTGGAGACTTCATATCTCTCAATCCGGGCATTTGCTTGAAATATTAACTTCAACTCCTGGAACATCTCATATGCTCCATGACGCGTTCAAAGCGTCGTTGAAGACCCGGTTCTAAGCCGTAAAGCATGGCACCTTGAACTATAGAGTAGTCATCAGCTCTGCTTTGCGGACGTTCACAACTTCGGCTCGGCATCTGCAGCAGGCCTGTCACCCAGCGGTGCTTCCAGGGGCGTAATTTTTACGTGCAGCAATGAGGATAATCCTCAAGTTACGGACCCAGTCCGTGTAATTGCTACCATCATATTTCAACTTTGCTTTCTCAAGGAACGCATTAAAATTCAACGGAACAACAGCACGAGCCATCTATCTACAACAAACATAGATAAACAAAATACTATCGGTACTAAGTTCATGATAATTTTAAGTTCAATTAATCATATTAAAAACTCCCACTTAGGCGGACATCTCTCTAGTCATCTAAGTGATCACGTGATCCATATCATCTAAACCGTGTCCGATCATCACGTGAGTCGGAGTAGTTTCAACTGTGAACATCACTATGTTGATCATATCTACTATATGATTCACGTTCGACCTTTCGGTCTCCGTGTTCCGAGGCCATATCATTATATGCTAGGCTCGTCAAGTTTAACCTGAGTATTCCGCGTGCGCAACTGTTTTGCACCCGTTGTATTTGAGCGTAGAGCCTATCACACCCGATCATCACGTGGTGTCTCAAAGACGAAGAACTTTCATAGCGGTGCATACTCAGGGAGAACACTTCTTGATAATTTTAGTGAGAGATCATCTTATAATGCTACCGTCAATCAAAGCAAGATAAGATGCATAAAGGATAAACATCACATGCAATCAATATAAGTGATATGATATGGTCATCATCATCTTGTGCTTGTGATCTCCATCGCCAAGCACCGTCATGATCACCATCGCCACCGCGCGACACCTTGATCTCCATCGTAGCATCGTTGTCGTCTCGCCAATCTTATGCTTCCACGACTATCACTACCGCTTAGTAATAAAGTAAAGCATTACATCGCGATTGCATTGCATACAATAAGCGACAACCATATGGCTCCTGCCGATTGCCGATAACTTCGGTTACAAAACATGATCATCTCATACAATAAAATTTAGCATCATGTCTTGACCATATCACATCACAACATGCCCTGCAAAAACAAGTTAGACGTCCTCTACTTTGTTGTTGCAAGTTTTACGTGGCTGCTACGGGCTTAAGCAAGAACTCATCTTACCTACGCATCAAAACCACAACGATAGTTTGTCAAATAGACTCCGTTTTAACCTTCTCAAGGACGGGCGTAGCCACACTCGGTTCAACTAAAGTTGGAGAGACAGTCTTCCGCAAGCCATCTATGTGCAAAGCACGTCGAGGAACGGTCTCGCGTAAAATGCACGCGTAAGGTTGGTCCGGATCGTCTCGTCCAACAATACCGCTGAACCAAAGTATGACATGCTGGTAGGCAGTATGACTTGTATCGTCCACAACTCACTTGTGTTCTACTCGTGCAAATAACATCAAACCATAAAAACCTAGGCTCGGAAGCCACTGTTGGGGAACGTAGTAATTTCAAAAAATTTCCTACGATCACGCAAAACCATGGTGATGGTATAGCAACGAGAGGGGAGAGTGTCCGTCCACGTACCCTCGTAGACCGAAAGCGGAAGCGTTATGACAACGCGGTTGATGTAGTAAATGCGTCTTCACGATCCGACCGATCCAAGCACCGAGCGTCACGGCACCTCCGAGTTACGCACGTTCAGCTCGATGACAATCCCGGACTCCGATCCAGCAAAGTGTCGGGGATGAGTTCCGTCAACCTGACGGCGTGGTGGCGATGATGATGCTCCACCGGCGCAGGGCTTCGCCTAAGCTCATGACGATATGACTTCTCCGGTAGCGAGGGCTTCGCCTAAGCTCATGACGATATGACGAAGTGGAATATGGTGGAAGGGGCACCGACACGGCTAAGGAAAGATCCGTAGATCAACTTGTGTGTATTGGGGTGCCCCCTGCCTCGTATATAAAGGAGACAAGGGGAGGTGGCGGCCCTAGAGGAGGCGCACCAGGAGGAGTCCTACTCCCACCGAGTAGGACTCCCCCCCTTCTCCTAGTTGGAGTAGGATTGGGGAGGGGAAAGGGGAAGGCGCCGCCCCTCTCCTTGTCCTATTCGGACTGGAAGGGGAGGCGCGCAGCCCACCTGGCCGGCCCTTCTCCTTCTCCCTCAAGGCCCATGAGGGCCCATATACCCCCGGGGGGTTCCGGTAACCCCCCAGTGTTCCGGTAACATCCTGTTTTCACTCGGAACCATTCCAAGTCCAAACATAGGCTTCCAATATATCAATCTTTATGTCTCGACCATTTCGAGACTCCTTGTCATGTCCGTGATCACATCCGGGACTCCGAACAACCTTGGTGCATCAATACTTATAAACTCATTATGAGCATCGCCATCGAAGCGTTAAGCGTGCGGACCCTACGGGTTCGAGAACTATGTAGACATGACCTAGAACCATTCTCGGTCAATAACCAACAGCGGAACCTGGATGCCCATATTGGTTCCTACATATTCTCTGAAGATCTTTATCGGTCAAACCGCATAACGACATACGTTGTTCCTTTGTCATCGGTATGTTACTTACCCGAGATTCGATCGTCGGTATCCAATACCTAGTTCAATCTCGTTCTTGGTAAGTCTCTTTACTCGTTCCGTAATACATCATCTCACAACTAACTCATTAGTTGTAATGCTTGCAAGGCTTAAGTGATGTGCATTACCGAGAAGGCACGGAGATACCTCTCCGAGCAATTGGAGTGACAAAACCTAATCTCGAAATACGCCAACCCAACAAGTACCTTTGGAGACACTGTAGTACTCCTTTATAATCACCCGATTACGTTGTGACGTTTGGTAGCACCAAAGTGTTCCTCACGGTAAACGGGAGTTGCATAATCTCATAGTTACGAGGAACATGTATGGGTCATGAAGAAAGCATTAACATACTAAGCGATCAAGTGTTAAGCTAACGGAATGGGTCATGTCAATCAGATCATTCAACTAATGATGTGACCTTGTTAATCAAATAACAACTCCTTGTTCATGGTTAGGAAACATAACCATCTTTGATTAACAAGCTAGTCAAGTAGAGGCATACTAGTGACATCTTGTTTGTCTATATATTCACACATGTATTATGTTTCCGGTTAATACAATTCTAGCATGAATAATAAACATTTATCATGATATAAGGAAATAAATAATAACTTTTATTATTGCCTCTAGGGCATATTTCCTTCAGGTATTACTCTTCGTGAACTGTTAGGCCTTGATGAGGCGCCAGTGAAGGATGTAGTAATTACATATGTCAAGAATGGGCCTCTCGTCGAGCTGCTTGAGAAAATGATCTACCGACCAAATGAAAGGTCTGCTGAATTGGTACAAGGGTTACATAAAAAATAAAACGCCAAAGAATATATTTATGCGGAAGTTAGACATGAGCATCACTTCAAACATTACTATGTAACAATTGCACCTGAGTGAATTGTTCCAGCTTTTCAATCTGCCTGTGAGCTCGACAAATCTATCATCGGTTGCTACGTTACGTAAGTGATTTATTAATTTCTACCCCATCTCGTTCATATTGCACGCACTATATATATGTCCTAACTATATTGTTGTGTCCGCTATTATACATGCAGAATGAAGATTAAGGAATGCAGAGTAAGGAACATCCATGATGTTGGGTTCATTGACCCACACATCGTTAATGGATATGTGTTGGGCGTCACCCACCGGCGTGGAGGCAGACACTGTGGCGATTTCTTACAAAGCAGGAACTCAAAAGTGATATTCTATTTCCTTACCATTTTGGGTGAGTGTTTCTGTCTTGAGCACATTAATTCTCTTTTGTTTACTCCATGCATGGTATGTGGCCGGCTAATCGATGAGTTATGCATGACGTACTGTGCATGTATCGTGTCCGCAGGTTCCACTGGATTCTGCTAGTAATTAAATGTTGGGGAACGTAGTAATTTCAAAAAATTTCCTACGATCACGCAAGACCATTGTGATGGCATAGCAACGAGAGGGGAGAGTGTCCGTCCACGTACCCTCGTAGACCGAAAGCGGAAGCGTTATAACAACGCGGTTGATGTAGTCGTACGTCTTCACGATCCGACCGATCCAAGCACCGAGCGTCACGGCACCTCCGAGTTACGCACACGTTCAGCTCGATGGCGATCCCGGACTCCGATCCAGCAAAGTGTCGGGGATGAGTTCCGTCAAGACGACGGCGTGATGACGATGTTGATGCTCCACCGACGCAGGGCTTCGCCTAAGCTCATGACGATATGACTTCTCCGGCGCAGGGCTTCGCTAAGCTCATGACGATATGACCGAAGTGGAATATGGTGGAAGGGGCACCGCTGCAGCTAAGGAAAGATCCGTAGATCAACTTGTGTGTATTGGGGTGCCCCTGCCCCCGTATATAAAGGAGACAAGGGGAGGTGGCGGCCCTAGAGGAGGCGCCAAGGAGGAGTCCTACTCCCACCGGGAGTAGGACTCCCCCTTCTCCTAGTTGGAGTAGGATTGGGGAGGGAAAGGGGAAGGCGCCGCCCCTCTCCTTGTCCTATTCGGATTTGGAAGGGGAGGGGGCGCGCAGCCCACCTGGCCGGCCCTTCTCCTTCTCCCTCAAGGCCCATGAGGGCTCATATACCCCGGGGTTCCGGTAACCCCGGTGTTAAATAACATCCTGTTTTCACTCGGAACCTTTCCGAAGTCCAAACATAGGCTTCCAATATATCAATCTTTATGTCTCGACCATTTCGAGACTCCTTGTCATGTCTGTGATCACATCCGGGACTCGAACAACCTTCGGTGCATCAATACTTATAAACTCATTATGAACTGTCATCGAAGCGTTAAGCGTGCGGACCCTACGGGTTCGAGAACTATGTAGACATGACCTAGAACCATTCTCGGTCAATAACCAACAGCGGAACCTGGATGCCCATATTGGTTCCTACATATTCTACGAAGATCTTTATCGGTCAAACCGCATAACGACATACGTTGTTCCCTTTGTCATCGGTATGTTACTTACCCGAGATTCGATCGTCGGTATCCAATACCTAGTTTAATCTAGATTCTTGGTAAGTCTCTTTTACTCGTTCCGTAATACATCATCTCACAACTAACTCATTAGTTGTAATGCTTGCAAGGCTTAAGTGATGTGCATTACCGAGAAGGCACGGAGATACCTCTCCGACAATTGGAGTGACAAAACCTAATCTCGAAATCGCCAACCCAACAAGTACCTTTGGAGACACCTGTAGTACTCCTTTATAATCACCCGATTCACGTTGTGACGTTTGGTAGTACCCAAAGTGTTCCTCCGTAAACGGGAGTTGCATAATCTCATAGTTACAGGAACATGTATGGGTCATGAAGAAAGCATTAACATACTAAGCGATCAAGTGTTAAGCTAACGGAATGGGTCATGTCAATCAGATCATTCTACTAATGATGTGACCTTGTTAATCAAATAACAACTCCTTGTTCATGGTTAGGAAACATAACCATCTTTGATTAACAAGCTAGTCAAGTAGAGACATACTAGTGACATACTGTTTGTCTATACATTCACACATGTATTATGTTTCCGGTTAATACAATTCTAGCATGAATAATAAACATTTATCATGATATAAGGAAATAAATAATAACTTTATTATTGCCTCTAGGGCATATTTCCTTGATCTCCCACTTGCACTAGAGTCAATAATCTAGATTACAAAGTAATGATCCTAACACCCATGGAGTCTTGGTGCTGATCATGTTTTGCTCGTGGAAGAGGCTTAGTCAACGGGTCCGCAACATTCAGATCCGTATGTATTTTGCAAATCTCTATGTCTCCCACTTGGACTTGGTCCCGAATGGAATTGAAGCGTCTCTTGATGTGCTTGGTCCTCTTGTGAAACCTGGATTCCTTTGCCAAGGCAATTGCACCAGTTTTGTCACGAGAAGATCTTCATCGGTCCCGATGCACTAGGTATGACACCTAGATCGGAAATGAACTCTTTCATCCAGACTCCTTCATTCGCTGCTTCCGAAGCAGCTATGTACTCCGCTTCACATGTAGATCCCGCCACGACGCTTTGTTTAGAACTGCACCAACTGACAGCTCCACCGTTTAATAAAAACACGTATCCGGTTTGCGATTTAGAATCGTCCGGATCTGTGTCAAAGCTTTCATCGACGTAACCATTTACGACTAGCTCTTTGTCACCTCCATATACGAGAAACATATCCTTAGTCCTTTTCAGGTATTTCAGGATGTTCTTGACCGCTGTCCAGTGATCCACTCCTGGATTACTTTGGTACCTTCCTGCCAAGCTTATAGCTAAGCATATGTCAGGTCTGGTACACAGCATTGCATACATGATAGAGCCTATGGCTGAAGCATAGGGAACATCTTTCATTTTCTCTCTATCTTCTGCTGTGGTCGGGCATTGAGTCTGACTCAATTTTACACCTTGCAACACAGGTAAAAACCTTTCTTTGCACGATCCATTTTGAACTTTTTCAAAACTTTATCAAGGTATGTGCTTTGTGAAAGTCCAATTAAGCGTCTTGATCTATCTCTATAGATCTTGATGCCCAATATGTAAGCAGCTTCACCGAGGTCTTTCATTGAAAAACTTTTATTCAAGTATCCTTTTATGCTATCCAGAAATTCTATATCATTTCCAATCAATAATATGTCGTCCACATATAATATCAGAAATGCTACTGAGCTCCCACTCACTTTCTTGTAAATACAGGCTTCTCCAAAAGTCTGTACAAACCCATATGCTTTGATCACACTATCAAAGCGTTTATTCCAACTCCGAGAGGCTTGCACGGACCATAAATTGATCGCTGGAGCTTGCACACTTTGTTAGCACCTTTTGGATCGACAAAACCTTCTGGTTGCATCATATACAACTCTTCTTCTAGAAATCCATTCAAGAATGCAGTTTTTACATCCATTTGCCAAATTTCATAATCATAAAATGCGGCAATTGCTAACATGATTCGGACAGACTTAAGCATCGCTACGGGTGAGAAAGTCTCATCGTAGTCAACCCCTTGAACTTGTCGAAAACCTTTCGCAACAAGTCGAGCTTTGTAGACAGTTACATTACCATCGGCGTCTGTCTTCTTCTTAAAGATCCATTTATTTTCAATGGCTTGCCGACCATCGGGCAAGTCAACCAAAGTCCATACTTTGTTCTCATACATGGATCCCATCTCAGATTTCATGGCTTCCAGCCATTTTGCGAATCTGGGCTCACCATCGCTTCTTCATAGTTCGTAGGTTCGCCATGGTCAAGTAACATGACTTCGAATAGGATTACCGTACCACTGCAGTGCGTATTTTACTCTGGTTGACCTCACGAGGTTCAGTAGTAACTTGATCTGAAACTACATGATCATCATCATTAGTTTCTTCACTAATTGGTGTAGTTGTCACAGGAACCATTTCTTGTGATGAACTACTTTCCAATAAGGAGCAGATATGATTATCTCATCAAGTTCTACTTTCCTCCCACTCACTTCTTTCGAGAGAAACTCCTTCTCTAGAAAGGACCCGAATTTAGCAACGAAAATCTTGCCTTCAGATCTGTGATAGAAGGTGTACCCAACAGTCTCATTTGGGTATCCTATGAAGACATATTTTTCCGATTTGGGTTCGAGCTTATCTGGTTGAAGTTTCTTTACATAAGCATCGCAGCCCCAAACTTTAAGAAACGACAACTTTGGTTTCTTGCCAAACCACAGTTCATAAGGCGTCGTCTCAACGGATTTTGATGGTGTCCTATTCAATGTGAATGCGGCCGTCTCTAAAGCATAACCCCAAAACGATAGCGGTAAATCGGAAATAGACATCATAGATCGCACCATATCTAGTAAAGTACGATTACGACGTTCGGACACACCATTTCTCCGTGGTGTTCCGGTGGCGTGAGTTGCGAAACTATTCCACATTGTTTCAAATGTAAACCAAACTCGTAACTCAAAAATTCTCCTCCACGATCAGATCGTAGAAACTTTATTTTCTTGTTACGATGATTTTCCACTTCACTCTGAAATTCTTTGAACTTTTCAAATGTTTCAGATTTGTGTTTCATTAAGTAGATATACCCATATCTGCTCAAATCATCTGTGAAGGTGAGAAAATAACGATATCCGCCGCGTGCTTCAACATTCATTGGACCACAAACATCAGTATGTATGATTTCCAACAAATCAGTTGCACGCTCCATAGTTCCGGGGAATGGCGTTTTTGTCATCTTGCCCATGAGGCACGGTTCGCAAGTACCAAGTTATTCAAAAACAAGTTATTCCAGAAGACCATCAGTATGGAGTTTCTTCATGCGTTTTACACCGATATGACCTAAACGGCAGTGCCACAAATAAGTTGCACTATCATTATCAACTCTGCATCTTTTGGCTTCAACATTATGAATATGTGTATCACTACTGTCGAGATTCAACAAGAATAGACCATTCTTCAAGGGTGCATGACCATAAAAGATATTACTCATATAAATAGAACAACCATTATTCTCTGATTTAAATGAATAACCGTCTCGCATTAAACAAGATCCAGATATAATGTTCATGCTTAACGCTGGCACCAAATAACAATTATTTAGGTCTAAAACTAATCCCGAAGGTAGATGTAGAGGTAGCGTGCCGACTGCGATCACATCGACTTTGGAACCATTTCCAACGCCAAGCATCGTCACCTCGCCCTTAGCCAATCTTCGCAATCCGTAGTCCCTGTTTCGAGTTGCAAATATTAGCAACAGAACCAGTATCAAATACCCATGTACTACTGCGAGTATTAGTAAGGTACACATCAATAACATGTATATCATATATACCTTTGTTCACCTTGCCATCCTTTTTATCCGCCAAATACTTGGGGCAGTTCCGCTTCCGATTGTCGGTCTGCTTGCAATAAAAACACTCAGTTTCAGGCTTAGGTCCAGACTTGGGTTTCTTCTCTTGATCAGCAACTTTCTTGCTGTTCCTTTTGAAGTTTCCCTTCTTCTTCCCTTTGCCCTTTTTCTTGAAACTAGTGGTCTTGCTGACCATCAACACTTGATGCTCTTTCTTGATTTCTACCTCCGCGGCTTTCAGCATTGCGAAGAGCTCAGGAATTGTCTTAGTCATCCCTTGCATATTATAGTTCATCACGAAGCTCTTGTAGCTTGGTGGCAGTGATTGGAGAATTCTGTCAATGACACTATCATCCGGAAGATTAACTCCCAGCTGAATTAAGTGATTGTTATACCCAGACATTTTGAGTATGTGCTCACTGACATAACTATTCTCCTCCATCTTGCAGCTATAGAACTTATTGGAGACTTCATATCTCTCAATCCGGGCATTTGCTTGAAATATTAACTTCAACTCCTGGAACATCTCATATGCTCCATGACGGTCAAAACGTCGTTGAAGACCCGGTTCTAAGCCGTAAAGCATGGCACACTGAACTATAGAGTAGTCATCAGCTCTGCTTTGCCAGACGTTCACAACTTCTGGCTCAGCATCTGCAGCAGGCCTGTCACCCAGCGGTGCTTCCAGGACATAATTTTTCTGTGCAGCAATGAGGATAATCCTCAAGTTACGGACCCAGTCCGTGTAATTGCTACCATCATCTTTCAACTTTGCTTTCTCAAGGAACGCATTAAAATTCAACGGAACAACAGCACGAGCCATCTATCTACAGTAAACATAGACAAGCAAAATACTATCAGGTACTAAGTTCATGATAATTTTAAGTTCAATTAATCATATTAAAAAAAACTCCAGAACTCCTGGACACGCCATCGAACTCCAGAACTGACACCCCCGCACGACTATGACGCCGAAGGAGAAAACCAGAACTGTTAGCCTGCAACCACAAACCCAGCACAAGATGCACCATCTTCCAGCTATCACTTGCGTAGACAACCGTCTGCGCGTACTCCTGAACGATAAAACCTCCCTGCTCCACCATGACGTCGGAGATAACGCCGTAGCAATGGAAACAGGGCAGAAGGAGAGACACACCTGATGGAGCCACCGCCGCCGCCTCGTCGACACCATCCATGAACTCTAATGCCACCGATTTAACGAATCGACAAACACACGATACCATCAACTCCGAGACGCCGCCATGATGAGCATCGGCAGTGTGGGAGTGGAGTTAAGGCAGATTTATTCGTCCGGGCAGGACAAGGAACACGTCCACCCAGCCTGCATCGTCCTTGAGCTCAATGTCCTCACACCTTGCGGTGCGGAGGCCAACCTACCAAACAACGTACGCGCTCGTCGCCTTCCGTGCTATCATGAGGCAGCACAATAGACGGAGCGTCGATTATTGCGTGGGCACATGCGAAGCGGTGTTGCAATTTGCTTGGCGGCGCATGGCCCGCCTCAACGGCCGACGTCGCCCTGGATATCAAGATAGCGTGGGTTGGGGAGGGAGGTGCTTTCGAGGGCCGCACCGGAGACAAAGGTGGCCTACCCCGTCGGAGCCAAGGACGGAAGGTAGAGGAGGAGAGGCGGCATGGTGGGGATGAAGTGGAGAGGAGGAGGTGTGGCAGGGTTGGAATATTTTTTATGAAAATCGGAACGGGGTAGGGAGAGGAAGGTGCGGAAGAAAAGAAAAAAAGAGGCGAGATAACCAGTGAGTGTGGGACCCATGGCGAGATATTTTTTGGAAGTGAAACTGACCAACGTAGTTGTAAGACATCACCACGTAATTTCTCAACGGTGGCAGTAAAAAAAGAAAAAAAACAACCCAAAGCTGATGTGCTTACACGTGTCAGTTAGAGATGAAGCACCGGCATATGGTGTGGTACCGAGCAAGAGTCCCCTTTGAAAACAACTTGAATTCTTAATAGTGCAGCTGCGCTAATTGGCCTTTGCGAGCGACGCGGTGTATGACAAAAACTCACACTACAAAAAGGATAATTAACACTGTGTGTCATCATTACACTGCAAAAAAGGAAAGTATATGTTCCTCGCTCATCGAACAACCTACTTTACACAAATCAATCATGAAAGGACAAGTACGTGCTTTTATTTGGGCTTAATAAAAATTTAAAAAAAGTCATAACTTTTGCCTCAAGTATCGGAATTCGGATCCGTTTTCACTTTGGGTTTCTTGCGACGAGTTCTTCAAAACTAGACCCTCTATGGATATGTTGCAACAAACTTTCTGTTTGAACAACTTTGGGTGCTAAAGAGACAACTTTAGTGCTATAAGAAAGCAACTTCTTCTTAGTTTGCCTACTATAATTGCCAATCAACGAGAAGTCATTATAAGCTGTCTCCCATGACTATCTTGTTCACTAAATTCATATTTAAGTTGTCCCCAAATACTTATTAGTGCAGCTGCACTATTTGGAGACGTCGAGCGTACCCTCCCAAGCCATTTGATTTGGCACAAACCGCACGCAGGTGCTTTTCTGTCTGGTGTGGCGACTGAAGGTATGGTGAGTCCCCTTTCAAACAAACAAAAAACAAATAACCACTGCAGTTCGTGGAAGCGTTGCCCCCACCCCTACCCGCACTCCCACCCCATTTTTCTGTCGTTTACCGTCGAAGAGACGGAGAGAGAGAGGGGAGTGGATTCGCTCGTGCCCTGCAGTGATTCACCGTCAGAGGGAGGCAGCAGGCGACCTTGGCGACCACACAAATCACGGCTGGATTTCGGAAAAATATCACACAACAAAAGCAACAAAAAAAGATACTTGGATCCCTTTTTATACACAATACATGAAAGATAAGATAGTTGCCCACAATTAACCATACAGTTGCCTAAAACCATGTATCTCATTGCCCAATCCTCATGAATAGAAACATTACCAAAACCACGATTTGGCCAATATCTAAAGGTTTTAGATATCTTTCAATTAAGTTTGTGTCACAAGGGTGTGTCAATAATTTCTTGTCTTCGGGTGGGATCCAATGATATGATTGTAAACACTTGACGAATGATTGAAGAGAGTGGCAGGATGGAGCTGGTCATGGGAACATAACTAAAACCATGATTTTTTTACGGTATTAAGTTATCTGTGCATTCCTGAGAAAACGAACATGTGTATATATGTTCGTTACCCCTTTTCGAGGTATGATAGTTGCCCTCAATAAGCTATACAGTTGCCTAGAATCATGTATCCAGTTGCCCGATCCTCATGAATAAAACATTGCCAAATACATAATTTGGCTAATATGTAAAGGTTATAGATACCTTTCAATTAAGATTTTTTTTCATAGAGATGCATCAAGAATTTCATCTCCTCGGGGTGGGAACCCTTGATATGATCGTAAATACTTTGCGAATGATCATAGAGGGAGAGTGGCGTGGAGCTGGTCATGGGGACATTACTAAAATCACGAAGTGTTTTTAGGCCATTAATTTATCTTTAACCCCCCCCCCCCCCCCAAAAAAATGAACATGTGTATGTTCTTTATCCCTTTTTTAGGTGTCATAGTTGCCTACAATCAGCAATACTGTTGTCTAAAACCGTGTATCCAGTTGCCCATAATCAACCATACAGTTGTTTAAAATCATGTATCCAGTTGCCCACAATCAGCCGTACAGTTGTCTAAAATCATGTATCCAGTTGCCCATAATCAAGCATACAGTTGTCTAAAACCATGTGTCATGTTGCCCTATCCTCATGAACAGAAACATTACCAAGACTATAATTTGACTAATATGTAAAGGTTTTAGATACCTTTTAGGTTTGTGTCACAGAGATGCATCAATAATTTATTTCCTCGGAGTGGGATCCCTGGGTACGATCGAAAATACTTGGTGGATTATGCTCCTCTTGTTGTCTGAGGAGATGGGATCCGGCTTGATGCGAAGGGAGCAATGGAAGCTGAGGGCTCGAGAACGCCCGGTTGTTCGGGTTGGAAGATTTCAGACGTACAGACTTATTCAAACAAATTAGGTGAACGTCATCGGATGGTTAAAGGTGTCTAAAAAAGTCGATCCCGGCATTTGGGGTGATTAGGTATCCTTATTGTAGGCAACTTAGAGGTGAAGTTAGTCAATTGGTAGTCATGGTAACTAACTTAAAGCATCTCCAGCCGCGCCCCCAGGATGGCCTCCCCAGGCGATTTATTTGCGCCGGCGCCGAAAAAACGGCCCAGTCGCGCCCCCAGGACGCTGAATTCCACCGGCTCGGCCCGTTTTTGCGCCTGGCGCTCGCAGGACGAACCCGGCGCACTGGGGGGCGCTCGGGGGATCCAGCGCAAGGTAAAAGCGTTCCTGGGGCCACATTGATAGGCGGAAAGTCAATCCACCCGCCCAGATTCGCCTCGTGCCCCCCACCACGCTCGGCCGCCACCCTGCGCCACCCTGCCAATCCCGGCGCCGACCACCGACCCCGCAGCTAGGTAGACCATCTCCCGCCGGGAAAAAGAAGGGGTTTCGCCAAGGCAGCCTCTTCGCCGCCGCCCCGGGCCCCTTTTCCGGTGCTCCGGCCGCGCAGGGCCTGTACGCCGGCGGGCTTGCGCCCACCTCGCCCACAAGGTGTTCGGTGAATTGCCCGACCCGAGGATGGACTCCGAAGATGAGGAGGTGCTCGCGACGTTGCTGGATGAGGAAGCCGAAGTCGACGTCCAGGAGCAGGAGCACCTCATGGTGCTCGCCGCCCTCGTCGGCCTGCTCGCGAGCAGTGAGAAGCCGCGATGAGGTGGCTTGGCGTTTGGGCGGGTGAAAGCAAAGAACTGGCATCGTCTGGAAGGCTATTGCTTGCTCTACTCGGACTACTTCGCCGACGCTCCATTGCACGGTGAGAAAACATTTCGGCGCCGTTATCGACTGAGCCGAAAGCTTTTCCTCCGAATTGTGAATTCCATCCGGGAGTTCGACAACTACTTCAAGTGCAAGAAGGATTGCACCGGTACACTTGGATTACCTCGATCCAGCAGTGCATGGCAGCTATGAGGATGCTTGCATACGGAGCTCCCGGTGATTCACTCGACGACTATGAGCGCATGGCCGGGTTCACCACCATTGAGTGATTCTACAAGTTCTGCAGGGCAGTGGTGGCAGTGTTTGGACTGCAGTACTTGCGAACACCCAATGCGGAAGACACCGCTCAGATCCTAGCACAGAATGAAGCAAGAGGATTTCCTGGGATGCTTGGAAGCGTCCACTGCATGCATTGGAAATGGAAGAATTGTCCATTTGCTTCGCAGGAGTTGTACAAAGGCGCCAAAGGCGGTTGCAATGTGGTGCTTGAGGCAGTGGCCACACAGGACTTCTGGATTTGGCACTCTTTCTTTGGGATGCCAGGAACTCACAATGACATCAACGTCCTGCAGTGCTCCCCAGTCTTTACCAAGCTTGTTGAAGGTTGTAAGTGCATCTAGTGCCACCCCTAGTTGGTTTTGGAGTATTGACGACAAAGTTGGTTGAGGGACTAATGCGTTTGTGAGAATTACAGGATAACGCAGGTAGTGTCCCTCATTGATTCGGTTTACCTACCAGAGATGACCCCTAAAAATGTATGAAGACATTGACGACAATGGTGGTATGTGAAGATATTCATATTGAAGACTATGACATGAGAAGACATTGAGTGAAGACTATGGAGCCTTGAAGACTGTGTTGTTTCGTTGTTTCCTTTTCTTCTTTGTTGAGTCATAGGAACCACCGTCTTTGTTAAGTGGGGTCCAAGTGAACAAAGTCGAGAATGACTGAAGTGATGCTCAACCCAAATCCTATGTCTTCGAGCGAAGACAATGAGAGCAAATCTTATCCAAAGCTGGATGAGTCAGCTTTGCTTGTAGCCCAAGTAAAGTTGCCATGTGTGTTTGAAATCTGACCATTGGAACACGTGTCAGTTCCTTAGTGACCAAGGGTCATTTGGGACATATCAGGTCGGGTTGCCTTGTGGCTATAAATAGCCCACCCCCTACACCATAAATTGGTGGCTGCTCAGAGTTAGTTCACGACTTCTGTCGTTTGAGAGCAACCCACCTCGAAGCCTTTGAGAGAGACAAATCCTTGTGAGGACAAAGCCCAAACACCCAGAGCCAAAGAGTGTTAGGCATCACTGAGTCTTTTTGTCTGAGTGACCTGAAGACTTATTACACTTGAGGACTGTGAATCCTCCAGCCGGTTAGGCGTCGCATTCTGAGCATCCAAGAGTCATTGTGGATCGCCGGTGAACGAAGTCTGTGAAGGTTCGGAAGTCTACCTTGAAGACTTACCAGAGTGATTGGGCGAGGACTGTGTGTCCTTAGCTCAAGGGGAATAAGGTGAAGACGCGGTCTTCTGAGTTGAATCTCAGTCTCCCTAACTGACGCACAGATTGTCACAAAGAATCGAACTGGTCCAACAAATCCTATGTCTTCAAGAAGTGACTGGTTCTATCCTCTCCCTCCCTTTACTTTGAGTTTGTCTTCGTGGAGTCATTGCCTATTTGTCGTACCTATTTGACTTCATTGCTTGACTACTATCGTTGGTTGGCTTCATACTATCTTCCATCCTGATCCTTACTACCAAGCTGCTATTACTCTTTGTACTTTCACATTATTGCATACTTGACTATGGTTTGCTTGTTGTAGTTTATCTTCCGCTGCATATCAATTAGGTCATTTCTATTGTTTGTCCTTGAAACTTCCATGTTTTGAAGACTTTGATAAAAATCGCCTATTCACCCCCCCCCCCCTCTAGTCGATAACTAGCACTTTCAATTGGTATCAGAGCAAGGTACTCCCTTGTTCTGTGTGATTCGGTTTAACCACCTAGAGTTTAGCTATGTCGACTGAATATCCCTACTGGAAGAATAAGATGCGCATGCATCTTGAAGCCATTGATGTCGACCTCTGGTATGTCGTCAAGAACGGCGTTCCCAAAACTGGTGAAGGTGTCACTCCTACTGATGTCAAGAATTTCATTCAACTGGACTCTACTGCAAAGAATATCACATGTGGTCATCTGACCAAAGGACAGTATGGCCTGTGAGTGCTCTGGAAACGTCAAAGCTAGTCTGGGACTGGCTATCCAAGGTCAACGAAGGCGTCTCAACCCAGAGAGACCAAAGGATCAGTGTTCTTCGCAACCTCTTCAACCGCATCAAGAGAAACGACAATGAAAATGTCCAGCTCACGTTTGATCGCCTCACCGACGTCACAAATGACCTTCAGGCTCTCGACGCCACTGAGATTACCAAGCATGAAATCGTCAAGACACTACTGAGATCACTTGATAGCTCCCTTGACACCCTTGCCCTCATGATACAAGAACGCCCTGACTTCAAGACACTCGATCCGTCTGATATACTTGAGAGGCTCAACACACATGAGTTCCACCTTTCTGAGAAAAGAGATATCTATGGTCCCAACTATGGTCGAACTCGTGCTTTGAAGGCAAAAGTTGTTTCCTCATCTGAAGAAGAATCCGGCTGCGGTTCTGATGATCCTGAAGACATTGGAAAGGAACTTGCTATGCTTGTGAAGAAGTTCCAGAAGTTCACCAAGAAGAAGGGCTTCAGAAAGTCTTCACGATCTAGCTCAAGAAATGATGAAGCTTCCACTCATGACAACAAGAAGAGAACATGTCACAAGTGCAAGAAACCTGGACACTATATCTCTGAGTGTCCACAGTGGGACAATGAGAAGAAGAAGAAGAAGAAGAGCAAGGAATATGATTCTGATGACAAGAAGAAGAAGAAATCTTCAAAGTCTTCTTCCAAGTCCTCATCAAGGTCTTCAACTCATAAGAAGAGCTCATCTGGCAAGGCTCGTGCTTTTGTTGGCAAGGAAATGGATTCAGAGGAGGAATCTGCTTCTGAGGAGGCGGAGGTGGAGTCTGAAGAGGAGTCCGACCCTGGCGTTGCAAGTCTGGCTCTAGCCACAGCCTATGTTGCCAAGTCCATCTTCAACATCAAGACAATGACTTCCACACCAATTGAAGCTGATGACAAGGACGATCCTGCTCCCACCTATCGCTTCATGGCACGTGGTGCCAAGGTAAAAATCACGTGATGCTTACTTTCAAACATCAAGTGAAGATGACTCGATTGTGAATCCAAACCCAGCTACAAAACACTTGCGAAAAATTGCAACCGAACAACAAAGAGCTATGGAACATACTCAAAAACTGTTAGACAAAAGCGATGACCTGTTGGACGCGGAAATGACACGTTCACAGTCCTTAGTTGAAGACATAAAAAATCTTCATGCTAAGTACCAAGAACTTGAAAGTCTTCATGAGACGCTCTCAACCACTTATGAAAAGCTCTCCTATGATTATCTTCAAAGGAAGCAAGAGCTTGAGAAATTGAGAGCGGCTCATGAAGATCTTCAAAAAGAGAATGAGTCACTTCGCGCTCAACAGATCAGTCCCGCTCTAGATAGATTTGAACCACCATGTCTAAAATGCATTGAGCGTGATAACGCTACCTCTGCTTTGAATGTTCCACTGCTACTGCTGCATTGTCTTCAACTACCGATGTGGTAACTAACCCTCTCACGAGGATACCACTACTATTGTCGATGAAAATGCTAGGTTGAAGACATTGCTTGAAACAGGGATGTATAAAAGTCTGAAAGGACATCGACACTTTGCAATGTCCTCAAAGCAGATTCTCGAACCAAAACCCTAGGAAAGAGGGTGTTGGGTTCGAGAGGAAAATGAATGTTGATGGTTCCTCGGAAGCTTTGAGCGGTATCCCAAAACCACATGGGTTGCTGCAAAGGGACCTTCAGTGGATCCATCCACCTTATCTGGCTTTACCTGTGCTAATCCTATTATCATTGATGAATCCCTTGATGCAAACTATAAGCTGTTCAAGAATCAGAATTGTGAAGTGTTTTCCAGGTATATTGGTACTAACTGCAGGAATGGACCACCTATGAAGAAGATCTGGGTTCCCAAAAGCTGTCTTGAGAATCTTCCAGTGAATGTGATCATGACACCACCAGGGAAGAAGACAAACCCTGCATCAAGGCGTCATATGGTCCAAAGGCTTCATACAGATACATGACTCACCTGAGTCACCCTAACGCCAATGTTTTGCAGGGAAATCATACTCAAACTTATGAATATGAGTGTGTGTATTCAAACCGGTATTTTCATAGAACTAAGAACTTTTTTTCTTATTCATATAAGTATCATTCATCTCCTGCAAGGCTATTTGCTAGGGATCCAAAGCCGAAGTTCTCAGATGCTGTACTTAGACTCATTGCTTCTAAGCCACCGCTGAAGATGTGGGTGGTGAAGAAGAATTAACTTTCTTTTGCAGAATAAGGTCTCCAGCCTGCAATCAAAGGCGCCTGATACTATTGATGGGGACCTAAAACACATTAAGGGACGCATGATAAAATGGTCTTACTATGTATTTCACATCTGAATCGCTTAACAGTCATACTATGAGTCCTAACCTTGATCTAAGCTGTGATAATCCTTGTGTGCGTCAAATGCTTATGCTTCACAACACTCTTTGTGAAGCCTATCCTCCTAACTGCACTGTAGGGTATGGCACCTCATGCTTTAGAATGGATTATGGACAGTGGATGCACTAATCATATGACTGGTGATCGAAGTCTTCTCATGGACTCAACCTTACGTCCATCAGACAAGAGTCACATCACATTTCTTGACCTTTGGTAAAAGCAAGGTATTGGGTCTAGGTAGAGTTGCAATCTCAAAGGATCAACACTTGGATAAAGTGATGCTTGTTGAATCCCTTGGTTTGAACTTAATGTCTGTCTCAATGCTTTGTGACTTGAACATGATTGTGCTATTCGGAAAATATCATTGCCTTGTACTAATGGAATCTGACAAGTCTCTAGTCTTTGAAGGGTATCAGAAGGATGATCTATACATGGTAGATTTCTCAAGAGGTCCACAGCTTGTCGTATGTCTTCTTGCAAAAGCTTGAATCGGCTCTGGCATCGGAGGCTGGGGCATGCTGGCATGAGGAACTTACACACACTCGTCAAGAAGAAGCATGTCATAGGCATCGAGGGTGTCAAGTTCAAGAAGGATCATTTGTGTGGTGCCTGCGAAGCTGGAAAGATGACTAGGGCAAATCACCCTCGAAGACAATCATGACGACATCTCAACCCTTCGAGCTGTTACACATGGACTTATTTGGCCCTACTCACTACTCTACCCTCACAACAACTGCTTGTCTCTATGGCTTCTCATTGTTGATGACTACTCAAGATATACATGGGTGTAGATAATTCTCTACAAGACTGAAGTGCAAGATGTCTTCAAACGCTTCGCCAATCGAGCCATGAACAATTATGGTGTCAAGATCAAGCATATCAGAAGTGACAACGGCACTGAGTTCAAGAACACCGGGCTTGATCTTTATCTGGATACAATGGGAATCACTCATGAGTTTTCTGCTCCATACACACCTCAGCAAAATGGCATCGTAGAGCACAAGAACAGAACCCTCATTGAGATGGCTCGAACAATGCTCGACGAGTACAAGACACCAAGAAAGTTCTGGCCTGAAGCTATTGATACAACATGTCACATCATCAACCGTGTTTACATCCATAAGCTTCTGAACAAAACATCCTATGAGCTCCTGACTGGCAACAAGCCAAATGTCACTACTTGAGTATTTGGTGCTAGGTCTTTGGATCAAGGATCCCCATCACAAGTCAAAATTTGCACCTAAAGCTCACGAAGGCTTCATGCTCGGTTATAGAAAGGACTCGCACTCTTACAGAGTCTTCAACCTCTATCTCTACAAAATTGTTGAAACTGTGGACGTGCGATTTGATGAAACCAATGGTTCACAAAGAGAGCTCCTGCCAAGTACACTAGATGAAGCTCCGCCCAGCGAATTTATCAAGCTGATGGGAACCGTGAAATCATGCCTTCAAGCACATCACGAAGAGGAACTTATCATTTCTGCACCAAACCAACACGAAGACAATGCTCGGATCAAGACAATCCTCCCAATGATGACAATGATCAGCAAGAGCAAGGTCTTCGTCCAGTTCATCCTCCTGTTGCAAATGAAGTACAAATTGAGAAGATAATTGATAGCATCAATGCACCTGGTCCACTTACTCGCTCAAGAGCAACACAGTTAGCAAATTTCTGTGGGCACTTTTCGTTTGTGTCAATATCAGAACCCAAGAAAGTTGCTGAAGCCTTTATGGAACCTGAATGGATTCAAGCTATGCAAGAAGAACTTCAACAGTTCAAGCTGAACAATGTTTGGGAACTAGTCAAGCGTCCTGATCCTCGCAAGCATAACATTATTGGCACAAAATGGATATATCGAAACAAGCAAGATGAGCATGGTCAAGTCGTCAGAAACAAAGCACGTCTTGTGGCTCAAGGATATACTCAAGTTGAAGGAATTGACTTTGATGAAACATTTGCTCCTGTGGCTAGGCTTGAAGCTATTCGCATACTGCTAGCCTATGCTAACCACCACAATATCTTACTATATCAAATGGATGTGAAGAGTGCATTCCTCAACGACAAGATTGAAGAAGAAGTGTACGTTGCTCAACCATCTGGCTTTGAAGATCCAAAACATCCTGATATGGTGTACAAACTAAACAAAGCACTGTATGGCCTCAAACAAGCTCCTCGCGCTTGGTATGATACGATCAAAGACTTCCTGAAGAGCAAAGGCTTCAAACCTGGATCCCTCGATCCCACACTCTTCACGAAGACATATGATGGTGAACTGTTTGTGTGCCAAATATATGTGGATGACATTATCTTCGGCTGCACCAACCAAAAGTATAGTGATGAGTTTGGATACATGATGCAAGAGCAATATCAGATGTCCATGATGGGTGAGTTGAAGTTCTTCCTTGGTCTTGAAATTCGTCAGCAAAGGAATGGCATCTTCATATCTCAAAGACTGTCTGAAGAAGTTTGGAATGCAAGATTGCAAAGGTTACACAACGCCAATGCCAGTCAAACACCATCTAGGTCCCAACGACAATGGTAAAGAGTTTGATCAAAAGGTATACCGCTCCATGATTGGTTCTTTACTTTACCTATGTGCATCTAGGCCAGATATTATGCTTAGTGTTTGCATGTGTGCTCGATTCCAAGCGGCACCAAAGGAATCGCATCACTTAGCTGTGAAGCGAATTCTTCGATATTTGGCTTACACCCCAACGCTCGGATTATGGTATCCAAAGGGCTCAAAATTTGATCTGGTTGGATTCTCGGATGCTAATTATGCTGGTGACAAGGTGGATCGCAAGTCTACATCAGGCACATGTCACTTTCTGGGACGATCACTTGTATGTTGGTTTTCAAAGAAGCAAAACTATGTATCACTCTCAACTGCTGAATCTGAATACATTGCTGCTGGATCTTGCTGCGCTCAGCTTCTATGGATGAAGCAAACTCTCAAGGACTATGGCATCAATCTGAAACAAGTACCTCTCTTCTGCGACAACGAAAGAGCCATCAAGATTGCCAACAATCCAGTCCAGCACTCAAAGACAAAGCACATTGAAATTCGTCATCACTTTCTCAGAGATCATGTCATGAAGAAAGATATTGACATCATTCACGTAAACACTGAAGAGCAACTGGAAGATATCTTCACAAAGCCCTTGGATAAGAAAAGGTTTTGCAAGTTACGGTGTGAGCTAAATATCTTGGAATCCTCAAATGTCCTGTGATCAGGCACACATCCTAACACTTATGCATTGTTGATGACTTAGATGTGCAACACACGAAGTAAAGTATATCTTCAATCAACGAAGACTTACATTCTGAGTGTGAATACATTAACGTGGAATTTGACTTCGGAGCACCACGATAATTGTGCGCCGTGTCTGGGTCTAATACTTCCTATACGGTGGGTAACGCCACCACCAAATTTCTCGGTTTGAAGTGTTTCACTCATGGCGTTATTTTTGCAATGTCTTCGCATTTGGTTTGTCTTAAAATTTCAACTTATCTTCATGATCTACTTCACTATGTTGATTTGATTGCTTTCTGATATATATACTAGTGTTCTGTCCTCTACAGCATTCACTTATAGCTATGTCTTCCTTGTTGAATCTTTTGAACTAAGTGAATGTGATCGGACCCTAATCTCTCTATGCTTTCTATCTCAAACTCTACCTGTTCAAATCATATGCATTCTATTGAAACTGTCGAATGTCTTCTCTGCATCCTTGTCAGCAGAAGACACAGAGACAAACATTAAGTCTGTTTTAAATGATTCATCCTTATTGTTTGAAATCCGAGAAGCCGTAACAACCATCCGAGCAAACACGGGAGGCATGGGAACGTGGGACAACTCTGAGTATGTTGCATGCTTGCCACGTGCCCCTCAGATGTGAACCGCCAGGGGCACCTGCGTAATTGCGCTATGCCGCACACTTCCTTATAAATACATGTCCCCTGTGGTAAAGAAAACCTTCTTCCACCTCTCCACCTCGTCAAAACCCTAGCGCCACCGCTAGCTCTCGACGACGCCGCCGACAAAGCGCTTAGCTGCCGCGACTTCTCCGACGCCGTCCTCACGCCGGCTGCGGACATCGTCGTCTCCGCCGCCGCCGTAGGTGTCCTCCGTCGCCAAGTTAGGGCACGGTGGATTGAACTGCTCGGTCTCCTATTCATCCCATCTAGCAGTTTCTTCGTGTAGTAAATACAACTCTATTTTTACCATCTTTTTGATCCTCAATGATTCATCCTATTTACCAAAATTGGTTTCTGCCTATACAATGTTAGATCTATTCTGTCTGCATCTCATACTGCCTAGTATATTCACTTAAGCTTCATATCTAGTTAGATTCCTCACTTGTACTTATTTTGTCTGCATCTCATACTGTCTTCAAACTGATTTATCTTCAAAATCTTCTGAGAATGCATATGACCTCTTCCCCTTCCCTCGCATCTCTAATGCTGTCACAGGTACATGTCCGTGGGAGAATCCCTTGGTTCTCATAGTCTGCATTCTTTTGCAGAATTCTTACAGCAACACATTAACTCTCCCGAAGCCAATTCCTGTTTGTCCAGCAAGCGAAAGCCTTTGAAGCCTTTGAACGTGTTGAAGCCGTTCAGTTTAAAGTTCATGGCTGCAGAGAAATCAGTAAGGAAGGGCGGCAGACAGCGTCGAGGGGGAACATCAAAAGATTTGCCTGATGACCTCGCAGAGCTTTACAAGACAGATCTTGAAGAGGATTATAATCAGCGCAAGACACGAATCCAATGAATTCGACGATATTGGGCTGAACAATAGTTGAAATACAAGTTTGTGACCCAGGAATACGCTGAGAAGAATGCCATCAAAAGTCCTTGGCGTGATATTCTCAATCGAGGCCTTCCACCCAAGAACAGAGCTGAAGCTATTGCACAGGGTTTCTATCCTTGTATGGTCCGTGGACCTCAGCCTGAAAATGCCGACCCATCATCATTGCTCTGGTGTCATGACGATAATCTCTTTAAGCGCAACTTCCAGCACGCAAAGGCATCAGCCAAGGAAAACAAGAAGTCATTGGGATTAGACTTCAACCCTGGTCCCTCTGCTCCCCGTGCTGACGGCTCATGTGATGCAGAACCCAATGTCATCGGCCCCTTTTCAAACCTTGATGGCCTCATCACTTACATCTTGGTCCAAGGTGCCAAAGTGGATCATTCTGATAATGATGCTGACACTGATGAAGCCCCAGCTCCTCCTCCAAAGACGCATAAGCTAAAGAAGACTAAGGCTTCACGATCAGCTGCTCCTCCAAAAGCTTCACGTGCGAAGCCACTCGTCACTGCACCTCCTGAAGACAGTGTGTATTCTGAAGATCTATCACGCATCTCCAAGAAGACGAAGAAGAAAAAGAAAATCGTCAAGAATACTGATCAGACATTGACTCCTGCTGCCATTCTGCGTGAAGAGCACATTGATCTGTCCAGCGATGAAGATCTTGCAGATGATGCTCTTGAGCAACTGATCAAGAGCAAGGAAGAAGCAGAGATCTTCAATGATTTGGCTCTCTTTGATGTGGCAATCATCCATACCTTCATTGATGAGTGGTTCGACACCCCAAATCTCAGGTTTGATGATCTGCGACTTCCCATTAGCCTCTGCGTCACTTTCAATGGCGCCATTGCTTCTGAGCTAGCTCTTGCTCAGCGCATCGTTGAACTGAAGCACAAGATCGACTATGAGAAAGCTCAGTTCAAGAAGCATGTGGCCAAGCTCAGCATGCAAGATGTCAAAAACTTCAAGATCATGCTGCACGAGCTCAAAGAAGCCTTTCACAAGAAGCGCGAAGAAGCTAGAGGCTCTCGTGAGCGCATGAAGATTCTTGCTGACAAGTGTGTGCTAGCCTACAGTGAGGCTGAGAAGCGCAAGGGTCTTGGTCGTCCTGGCATTGACCCCAGAATGGCTGCAAAGAAGAAGCTATCAACTGACCAATCTGCACCTTTAAGGCAGGATGAACCTCGCATAGTCTTCCCAAGCAGCATGACCGCTTCAGAACTGAAGAAGACGAGGGCTGCCGAGGCTGAAGCCAGAAAAAGGAAAAATACAGAAGCCTCTGATGTTGCTCCCTCCAAGAAGAAGCGCCAAACCAAGAAGAATCGCGCTGCTCCCACAGAGCCCTTAGTTGTTGAACCTATCTCAATGGTTCGCCCTGCATCTGAACACCAAGAACGACGGATGATTGTTCATGAGCCTGCTTCCACAGAGGCTTATGAAGCTGAAGACATTCCAGCAGTTGATCCCACCACTGCTGAAGACATTGGTCACCATGACAATGTTGAAGATGATGTAGTTCTTCCTCAGATCGAACACAACTTGGTATCATCGCCTGTTCTCACGAACAGCGAACTCATCAGCATTAGTCGTCCTCTGACGCCAATTGCTCAGGATGCATCATGGGCTGATCACCCACAATAACAAGACTCCCCGAGTACTCCCCAACAACAACAAGTCACACCACCTGTGCAAGAAAAAGAGGATGAGGCCCAGCCAACTCCATCTCCAAAGGCGTCGCCCGTATTACACAGGCTTCGCAAAGGACCAAGGCCTCAAATCCCTCTTTCGAGCGTTCCAGAAGGAGAAGTGCACCACCAATCTGTTGCACGTCAAGTGTTTCGAAGCCACTCCGATTGTGGAATGTCTACGTATGCGAAGCCAAAGCTGCTGAAGACAATCCGGCTGCATCAGCCGATGACGAACAAGAAGAAGAACGTGTCCCTACTCCCCCCATTACTGAAGAAGTTGTTCCTGAAGTAAACATGCCAGTGCCAGACCCTCCAGCTCATCAAGTGGAGGTTGAAAATCTTGAGGCTTCCACCACCAACACAAATAAAGCCAATGACGTAGTCATGGTTGAAGCAAGTGTGGAGCCTGCACCAACCAATACGCCCGAAGCCAATGCTGCAACTGCTCCTGAAGCTTCTGTTGTGCAGCCTGAAGCCACTGTTGTTGCCACTGCTCTTGTTCCGCCACCAAGGCCCCATACAATTGAGCAAGCATACAACCATGGCTAATCACTGTCAAATGGCCCGTTCTGGTCCCTCCGCCTAATGCCTCTGGTCCTCAATTTGATTATCATATTGAGCATAGGCCTCAGGTCCAGAAACCAAAGACAAGACTGCCAAGGTTCCCAGGTACTGCCACCTCTATAGGGTCCTTCAATGAAATGGCTTCAAAAGCCACAACACCTTCTTTGATAGCGCAAAGAACCCCTACTCAAGGCCAAGAATATCATCAGATCGTTTCTGGAGCTATCAGCAGCGAAGCTATTACTCCTGCGTTCTGTATGATCAAGGGCACATTTTCCCTCATATGCGCCTCGACACTGAAGCCATTGCTGGACTGCCATGCTTAGAAGAAGCACTTGACTGCTTTCGTGATGCAGGTCTGCTCAGCTTTGTGACAGACAAAGAACATTGGAATGAGGAACTTTTGTTTCAATTCTATGCTACCCTCCACATTCGCGGCTACAACAGGGATACAAAGACATGGGTTCTCGAGTGGATGACAGGAAATGTTCATCATGAAGCCAAAGCTCTTGACATCATTGAGCTTGCAGGCCTATCCACTCCCGGAGAGCTATTCGAACCTGATTGTCAACTCCACCGGAATGCACTGGAGAGCATCTTCCATAAGCCAGAGCCCAGCATGAGCCAGATGTTGAGCATGATGAAGCCTCTGCCACCTGACGCTGAATACCCAAAGGAGTTCTTTGTTGATGACCTTGAGTATCTGCCTCGCACAATATATCACATCATCAGGCGGACTCTATGGCCTATCAAAGGGCATTCATCAGCTGCAAAACTTGAAGGAGCCATGAAGACATTGGTCTTTTACATCCTCAATGGCATCAGCTTCAATACACAAGAATTCTTCCTCCGGCAACTGGCTGCGTCTGGATCTGACCTTTTTGGCCTGAAATTCTATGCTCCATGGGTCATGCGCCTCATCAAGCTACACTCTGCTATCAACTATCAGCCCTCTGCTCGCAATCATCTGATCATTCTACCAGAGGTTGATATGTCAGTTGAAGCCATATACCCTGAGCCTGCCAAGAAGCCTCTTTGTCTTCAAAATGCTGAACACCAAAGCTTCACTCAGCCCATGGAAGGAGTCCAAGCAGTAAGTCGTGTCTATCCAATGGCTGGGAACACTCGTCTGCCTCATCATGCGCAAACTGAAGCTACTGAGAGCACAATTTCCCAAAGGCCTAAGAAGCGCTCTCGCGTCCTAAATGACCGAGAACTTCTTGTGGTACTGCATCAGAAACAAGACAAGCATCACTTCTGGCTCAAGCGACAGATGCAAAGCCTCTTGGTGGACGTCAATCGCATTCGAAATCTTTCCACCAAGAATTCCTTAGTCACTCACGAGACCTGTCGGCGATCATGGAAGAGTTTGACACTGCTAAGTGCTGAAGCAGATCTTCAAGACGATGGCTTCACTGAAAGATTCAAGTTTCACTCCACTCCTCCACGGAATGCTGTCCTACGTCGAACTCCATCCCTTGAAGACTCTGACTATTCCTCCTCTGCGGCAACTGTGAATGCCAAAGTGATCGATGATGAAGAAGATGCTACTTCACCGCCCCCTACTTCTGCATGCATCGACACTGCACCAAGTTCGTCTGCGCCGCCAAACAACAACGACAACCCAGCTGCTTCACCTACTCCTTATGAGGACGAGTAGATGCTCTATGTCTTCAAACCTTTTTGGTCATTCCTGACAAAAGGGGGAGAAGCATATGAGTTTGATAGTCTTCAAGCGGGTTCATATGGGCGGTTGCTTTATATTTTGCCTAGTGATTACAATTCTTGCTTTTGATACATTTCATTCTTTGAGTTGTAACACTTAAACTCGATGGTCGTCTACTACTTATTTGCTTTTCCATGTGCGATGATAACTTCCGCACTTAGATCATTCTGCAGACGTCCATTTTTCATTATGCATGTCACTCTCTTAGTTATATCATTTCATGCATGATGAATTATCTTCATAAGTTGAAGAGGATCTCCACAAGTACAACCTGCCATGTGCATTTGCATTCCAAAAGCAAATTACTTATATGCACATCTTCAGGGGGAGCCTTTGCCACTTATGAAGACAATACCCTATCCTTTACAATTTCACATACTTTATCCCCGTTGAAAACTTCAACCAGTTTGTCATCAATCACCAAAAAGGGGGAGATTGTAAGTGCATCTAGTGCCACCCTAGTTGGGTTTGGAGTATTGACGACAAAGTTGGTTGAGGGACTAATGCGTTTGTGAGAATTACAGGATAACACAGGTAGTGTCCCTCATTGATTCGGTTTACCTACCAGAGACGACCCCTAAAAATGTATGAAGACATTGACGACAATGGTGGTATGTGAAGATATTCACATTGAAGACTATGACATGAGAAGACATTGAGTGAAGACTATGGAGCGCGAAGACTGTGTTGTTTCGTCGTTTCCTTTTCTTCTTTGTTGAGTCATAGGAACCACCGTACTGTTAAGTGGGGTCCAAGTGAACAAAGTCAGAATGACTGAAGTGATGATCAACCCAAATCCTATGTCTTCGAAATAAGACAATGAGAGCAAATCTTATCCAGAGCTGGATGAGTCAGCTTTGCTTGTAGCCCAAGTAAAGTTGTCGTGTGTGTTTGAAATCTGACCGTTGGAACACGTGTCAGTTCCTTAGTGACCCAGGGTCATTTGGGACATATCAGGCCGGGTTGCCTTGTGGCTATAAATAGCCCACCCCCTACACCATAAATTGGTGGCTGCTCAAAGTTAGTTCACGGATTTTGTGGTTTGAGAGCAACCCACCTCGAAGCCTTTGAGAGAGAGAAATCCTTGCGAGAACAAAGCCCAAACACCCAGAGCCAAAGAGTGTTAGGCATCCTTTGAAGTCTTTACATGTCGAGTGACACGAAGACTTATTACACTTGAGGACTGTGTATCCTCCGGCCCGATTCTGGCGTCGCATTCTGAGTATCCAAGAGTCATTGTGGATCGCCAGTGAACAAAGTCTGTGAAGGTTCGGAAGTCTACCTTGAAGACTTAACAGAGTGATTGGGCGAGGACTGTGTGTCCTTAGCTCAAGGGGAATAAGGTGAAGACGCGGTCTTCTGAGTTGAATCTCAGCCTTCCTAACCAGACGCATAGTTGTCACAAAGAATCGAACTGGTCCAACAAATCTGTGTCTTCAACAAGTGACTGGTTCTATCCTCTCCCTCCCTTTACTTTGAGTTTGTCTTCATTGAAATCATTGCCTATTTGTCGTACCTGTTTGACTTCATTGCTTGACTACTATCGTTGGTTGGCTTCATACTATCTTCCATCCTGATCCTTACTACCAAGCTGCTATTAGTCTTTGTACTTTCACATTATTGCATACTTGACTATGGTTTGCTTGTTGTAGTTTATCTTCCGCTGCATATTAATTAGGTCATTTCTATTGTTTGTCTTCGAAACTTCCACGTTTTGAAGACTTTGATAAAAATTGCCTATTCACCCCCCCTCTAGTCGATAACTAGCACTTTCAAAGGTCATTCTCCTCCGGTGAACTTCGAGGTCAATGGACAGCAGTACAACAAGGGGTACTATCTAGCTGATGGCATCTATCCGAGATGGTCGACATTTGTGAAGACCATCTCAAACCCTATGCCAGGAGGCAAGAACGCCTGGTTTGCGAAGATTCAGGAGGCTTGCAGGAAGAATGTCGAGCGGGCATTTGGTGTGCTCCAATCTCGATTTGCTGTTATCCGGTACCCCGCTCAGACCTGGTCGAAAGATCAAATGTGGGAGATCATGACTTGCTGTGTCATCTTGCACAACATGATCATTGAGAGCGAGCAGGAAGAGCCAGTGTTTGACATTGAACCATACCACAAGCAGGGTCCTCTTTCCCAAGTTGATCACCAGCTACCGGCAAACTGGACTGACTACCTCAATATGCGTCAGGAGATCCGAGATCCACAGGTGCATCAAGAACTGCAACATGTCTGGTGGAGCACCTATGGAGGCTCAAGGGCGAGGCCGGGAATGACATGTGATGAAAGTTGAGTTTTTATTTGTTAAACTATATAATTTGTAGTGAACTATTGGATTTATGTGATGAAACACGCCGAAACACGCCGAACTATGTGACGAACTAATTGATTTCTATTTGTATGCGAAAATTCACGCCGAAACCCGCCGAATCGCGCCGAATATGGGCCGATTCACGCAGTTATCTGGCCGTTTTCGGACATATTTGGGCCGAAAGCTGGGCTGAGTTCGGCGCCTGAGGGTGACCTGGGGGCGACGGCTGGGTGCCGAACCACCCCCAGCACCGAGTTTATCGCTGGCACACCCCCAGGCCGCTCTTTTTCGGCACCCTGGGGGGCCGAACGACTGGAGATGCTCTTAGAAGTATCTGATACGTCTCCGTCGTATCTATAATTTTTGATTGTTTCATTCCAATATTCTACAACTTTCATATACTTTTGGCAACTTTTTATATTATTTTGGGACTAACATATTGATCCAGTGCCCAGTGCCAGTTCCTGTTTGTTGCATGTTTTATGCTTCGCAGAAACCCAATATCAAACGTAGTCCAAACGGGATAAAAACGAAAGGAGATCATTTTTGGAATATTTATGATTTTTTGGAAGAAAAACCAATGTGAGACGGTGCCTGAGGGGGCCACGAGGCAGGGGGACGCGCCCCTGACCCTCGTGGGCACCCATCAGGAGGAGGTTACTACTCTTCTTTTGCCGCAAGAAAGCTATTTTTCGGAGAAAAATCTGGGCGAAAGTTTCAACCCAATCGGAGTTACAGATCTCTGAATATAAAAGAAACGGTGAAAGGGCAGAATCGGAGAACACAGAAGCAGAGAGAGACAGAGAGACAAATCCAATCTCGGAGGGGCTATCGCCCCTCCCATGCCTTGGGAGCCAAGGACCAGAGGGGAAACCCTTCTCCCATCTAGGGAGGAGGTCAAGGAAGAAGAAGAAGAAGGGGGGCTCTCTCCTCCTTGCTTCTGGTGGCGCCGGAACGCCGCCGGGGGGGCATCATCATCACCGCGATCTACACCAACAACTTCACCGCCCTCATCACCAACACTTCCCCCCTCTATGCAGCGGTGTAACCTCTCTTTATTCCGCTGTAATCTCTACTTAAACATGGTGCTCAACGCTATATATTATTTCCCAATGATGTGTGGCTATCCTATGATGTTTGAGTAGATCCGTTTTGTCCTATGGGTTAATTGATGATTGTGATTGGTTTGAGTTGCATGTTTTATTATTGGTGTTGTCCTATTGTGCCCTCCGTGTCGTGCAAGCGTGAGGGATTCCCGCTGTAGGGTGTTGCAATATGTTCATGATTTGCTAATAGTGAGTTGCTTGAGTGACAGAAGTATAAACCCGAGTAAGGGGGTTATGGCGTATGGGATAAAGGGGACTTGATGCTTTAACGCTATGGTTGGGTTTTACCTTAATGATCTTTAGTAGTTGCGGATGCTTGCTAGAGTTCCAATCATAAGTGCATATGATCCAACAAGAGAAAGTATGTTAGCTTATGCCTCTCCCTCAAATAAAATTGTAATAGTGATTGCCGATCTAGTTATCGATTGCCTAGGGACAAATAATTTTCTCGTGACAAAAAGCTCTCTACTAATACTTACTTTATTGCTTCTTTATCTAAACAACCCCTAGTTTATATTTACGTGCTTTTTATTATCTTGCAACTGATCCAACAACACCTACTAAGTTCTTCTAGTTTCATCCTTGTTTTAGGTAAAGCGAACGTTAAGCGTGCGTAGAGTTGTATCGGTGGTCGATAGAACTTAAGGGAATATTTGTTCTGCCTTTAGCTCCTCGTTGGTTTCGACACTCTTACTTGTCGAAAGAGGCTACAATTGATCCCCTAAACTTGTGGGTTATCAGTATCCTCCACTGATAGGTAGTCATACTAGGGGAAAAAGGAGTTGCTTTCCTATAGCACTGAAGTTGCCTCTGTAGCACACAAAGTTGCTCGGAAAAAAAAGTTTGTCAAAACCTATTCATATGGGATCTAGTTTTAAAGAACTCGTCGCAAGAAACCCAATAGTGAAAACGGATCTAAATTCTGATATCCGAATCAAAAGTTATGACTTTTAAAATTTATTGAAACCGCACATAAATGCACGTGGTCTCTTAGCTGAGGTAACCCGAGGATGGATGACTATGTACTTTTTTTTGATAGGCTCGGATTTTTTTTCTTTTTTTTTCGAAAAGGGGGGACTCCCCGGCCTCTGCATCAGAAAGATGCATACGGCCATCTTATTAACCGAATAAAATAGTGCCAACATGGTTCGAAAGGTCTCCAAAAGTAATAAAAAAGCACAAAAAGCTCACACAGAGCCAAAGAGGGCTAGAAACATCAACTAGCCAAGAAACGACGCCACAACCGGCTGGCTAAAACTAGATAGGGATACTAAATGCCTATCCTATTACATGACCTCCATCCAAACCGGTTGAAGATATCCCGAGCTACCATCTCCCAAATGGAAAGATCCGGTAACCATATGCTCCCTGGCCTCCGTCTGGGTGAGTAGCGACCACGTACGGATCAGTGCCGTAGTTCGGAATAAGACCTGCAAAAAATGTATACATGATATTATGTTAAAAACCAGATCATTTCTGCAATTCCAGATAGTCCACAGCAAAGCACAAACTCCAACCCGAATATGTTTCGCTAAGTCAGGCTCAATCCCATTAAGCCATGTCCCAAATAACACATTAACAGAATTCAGTGGATTGATGTTAAAAGCAATATGGACCGTCTGCCAAAGAACCTTGGCCAACGGGCAATCAAAAAAGAGGTGTTTGATAGTCTCATCCCGATCGCAGAAACTACACCTAGTAGGTCTATCCAATTACGCTTAATCAAGTTTTCCTTAGTTAAAATAACTTGTTTATGAACAAACCACATAAACACTTTTATTTTCAAAGGAACTTTGACATCCCAAACATGCTTGGACGTAGGAATGGAGTTCGCATTAATAACATCAATATACATTGATTTAACCGTGAATGCTCCATACTTAGTCAACTTCCAACGTAATTCATCGGGTTGTTGTGAAAGCTGGATTTCAATCAGTCTCCTAACTAGACGGAGCCATTCTTCCCAACGATTGCCCGCTAGCGTTCGTCGGAACTGAATGTTAAGGGGGGTAGATTGAAGTACCGAAGCGACGAACACCTCACGTCGTTGAACAATGCGGTACAAAGATGGGTATTGGATGGCCAAGGGTGTCTCGCCGAGCCAAGTATCCTCCCAGAAACGTGTACTCGAGCCGTTTCCAATAACAAACTTCGTCCTATTAAACAAAGCCTGTTTAACTTTCATCAGGCCTTTCCAGAAGGGCGAGTCACTGGCCCGATCAAACCTGGGACAAAGTTTTTGTCCGGAGGTACTTGCTGCGAAGGATTTGAGCCCACATAGCATCATTCTCCGATGAGAGTTTCCACAGCCACTTGCTAAGAAGGCATTTATTCTTAACTTCTAGGTTCTCAATACCTAGACCCCCTTGGTCTTTCGGTCTATAGATGATATCCCATTTAGCAAGCCGATATTTTCTTTTAAGCTCATCACCCTGCCAAAAGAAACGTGATCGATAGAAGTCCAGTCTCTTCCTAACACCAACTGGGACCTCAAAGAACGAGAGGAGAAACATTGGCATACTCGTGAGCACCGAATTAATTAGGATTAAGCGTCCTCCGTATGACATGAGCTTACCCTTCCAGCAACTCATTTTCTTCTCAAATCGGTCCTCGATGCACTTCCATTCTCTGTTTGTCAGCCTACGATGGTGGATTGGAATCCCCAAATAAGAGAAGGGCAACTCTCCCAACTCACACCCAAACAATTGCCTGTAAGCATCCTATTCAATTTTGGCCCTACCAAAACAGAACAGCTCGCTCTTATGGAAGTTAATCTTTAACCCGGTCAATTGTTCAAATAGGCATAACACAAGCTTCATATTTCTCTCCTTGGCCAAGTCATGCTCCATAAAAATGATTGTATCATCATCGTATTGAAGGATGGAAACACCTCCATCAATAAGATGAGGTACCAATCCACCTACTTGACCATTTTCCTTAGCCCTTCCTATCAAAATTGCTAACATATCCACCACAATGTTAAACAAGATAGGGGACATCGGGTCTCCTTGTCTTAGGCCTTTATGTGTGCGGAAATAGTGACCGATGTCATCATTAACTCTAATTCCCACACTACCTTTTTAGTAAATGATTCAACCTGTCGGCGCCAGGCTGGATCAAAACCTTTCATACGCAATGACTGTTGGAGGAATGGCCATTTGACCTTATCATACGCCTTCTCGAAATCCACCTTAAAAATTACTCCATCTAATTTTTTAGAATGGATTTCATGGAGAGTTTCATGCAGGACTACCACCCCTTCAAGGATATTTCTGTCCGGCATGAAAGCGGTTTGGGACTGTTGCACCACAACATGCGCAATCTGTGTGAGTCTGTTCGTCCCGACCTTTGTCAAAATTTTGAAACTAACATTGAGGAGACAGATCGGCCTGAATTGCTCAATTCTCACCGCATCCGTCTTCTTAGGAAGCAGTGTGATAGTCCCAAAATTCAAGTGAAATAATTGAAGTTGTCCAGAGAACAGATCATGGAACATAGGTAATAAATCCCCCTTAATAATGTGCCAGCACTTTTTATAGAACTCTGCCGGAAATCCATCATGTCCGGGAGCCTTATTGTTTTTCATCTGCGCAATAGCATCAAACACCTCCTTCTCCGAAAACGGGGCAACCAGAATATCATTATCGGCAGCCGATAGCTGAGGTACATCCTCCGTCCTGGACTCATCGAGGGACACACAATTATCCTCCGGAGGTCCAAATAACTACTTATAATATTCGGTAATATATGTCTTTAGGTTATCCTGCCCTACAATAGTGCCCTCGTCTTGCTCAAGCTGAAAGATACGCTTCTTTCTGTGCTTGCCATTAGCTATCAAATGGAAGAACTGAGTATTTGCGTCCCCTCGACCACTTTGCGGACTTTAGCACGCAAAGCCCACTTCAATTCTTATTCATGAGCGATTCTTTTAACCTCTTCTCCGCCTCATTTTTAACCTCAAGCTCACCGGCAATAAAATATTGGATTCGCCTGTATGTCCAGGGCCTGTATAAGATTAAGGAGTCTATCCTTTTCAATCTTATACGCTTAATCGAGGTGCTTAGCCCAACCCCGTAAGAAGCTTCTCAGATGCCTAATCTTATTCTACCAACGCTCAATCGCAGTATTGCCACCAACACCTTTAACCCATTCCCTGGCAATCAAGTCCAAGAACCCCTCACGCTCAAACCATGACATCTCGAAGGAGAAGGTGTTCTTGTTACCCACGTGGTTCGGCTCCCCTGAGTCCACGAACAATGGGGTGTGATCAGAAATTCCTCTCGAAATAGCTTGCACCGTAACCAGAGGGAACTTTTGTTCCCACTCCACGCTCACAAGAACTCGATCAAGTTTTTCATAGGTTGGGTTTGGCAGCGCATTAGCCCAGGTGAACTTTCTACCAGAAAGCTCAATCTCTCTCAGATCCAAGCTCTCAATAATGGTGTTGAACATGAGCGACCATCGCCGTCAAAGTTATCATTGTTCTTCTCCTCTCTCCTCCTGATGATATTGAAATCACCTCCAACTAAAATTGGCAGTTGTTCTGACCCACAGATTTGAACAAGGTCCGCCAGAAACTCCGGTTTAAGCTCGGGCTGTGCGGCACCATAAACCGCTACCAAAGCCCAGTTAAAACCATCTATCCTAGACCTAACTCGAAAACTTCACATGAAGTCGCCCATCACTACACTTCTGACTTCAAGCGAATCGCATCTCACACCTAGTAAGATACCACCCGATCTTCCTCGCGGAGGGAGGCAATGCCAATCGAAATCAATACCACCTACAAGAGAAGAGAGAAACTGGGGCGCAAAGTTATCTCTCCCCGTCTCCGATAGAGCAACAAAATCTAACTGCTGTTCTAAAGCTGCCTCAGCTAGGAATCTTCTTTTAGCCAAGTCCTTCAGACCTTTGCTGTTCCAAAAAATTCCTCTCATAATTCATCATGGAATTTTTTAGTGGTTCGAATCCTAGCACTCCTACGTACAACGGAATCGGGATAGATCTTCCGCTTCCACTTACGCTTAGGTTTACTAAGATCTGTCGCCCGGTCCTCATGACCGGGTTCACAAAAATTACTAGCATCATTCTCTAGGGGTACATCATCTTCCTCAGAGTCATTATTGGGGGGTGCTAGATCCGCACACAGATTATCAAGCACTCTAACCCCTAACACATCAATGTCATCATCATTCATTGGTTTAACTGCTGCAAGATTACGAATAGTCTCTAAAGCACGTTCCACCTCCAAATCTAATAGATCATTCACCGAATTGGATATCTCACTATCCGTAGCACCTAGTGAAACTCCTAATTGGTTTGCATTATTTATAATGTCCTCATTAGAAAAATGCAATAAGGAATTAGATAAGTTGACGGACATACCAGAAGATAAAGCAGCCTCCTGAAGCTTGGCCGCCCTCATAGCGCACCGCTGCTGCATATCATCCACCTTAGGGATGTCGAGGATGCGAGCACTCATCCGTCTCCCCTCGGAGATAGGGTCCGGGATCCCACCAAACGCGATAACCTCCTCCCTAGTAACACCTGGCACTGAAACCCTCAAAGGTGGTGCCGAGGTTACCAGAGAGGGCGTCTGCGGGCTCCCGATCCCCAAAGACGGGTGCCCCACACCAGGGACCCCGGCCATAGGTAGGGGCGAAGAGAGGAGAGCGGGGGCCGCCTGCCCGCACCCTCCTCCCACCCCAGCCGCGGGCTCAGGCGAAAGAGCCATCGGCGAGGGAGAAGCGGTCCTCCTGACCATCGGCGAAGAGGGAGGAGACAGGGCCGCCTGCCCCGGCGTCCCCCCGAACGCAACTGCTGCCGCGGTGGTTACCGCCACCATCGGAGTAGCAGGAGCCGAGGCCGCCTGCCTCGGGCTCCCTCTCCCAGCACTGGCCGACCCCCTCGGGGCCGACGACACCGACGCCACCTGGATCGGTGTGGGGATGGGAGAAGACGAGGCCACCTGCCCCGAACCTCCTCCTCCACAACACATCACACCCGCAGTCGCCGTCACCGGAGTCACATCCACGTGAGGCGCCAGGAGAAGAGAAGCACCCTCCGGCCTCCTCTCCGTAGCACCAACCAAAGGCCTTACTGGCCGTCCAGCAAACAAACTAGCAGCCCCCTCGAACTCCAACGGAGGGAGCGTGTGCTCAAGATCATCACCAGACTCTACCCGGTCACTCCATAGCCTGGGAGGTGCCGAAGCTGGCTCAAAAGACCCAAAATGCAGCGTAGTCATGGGCACCGTTGGTGAAACTGCGGGCTCAACCCCGGTCCCATCCCCGGGCGACTGAGAGCCTGACGGTGCCCCCCTTGGCCCCCGCATTACCATCCCTGTCGTGCATGTCTACATCGTTGCCATTAATCGCCTCAGCAAATAACTCGGTGTCCTCAAACTCGATCTCTAGCGGGAACACCTCTCCCCTATAGGTCCAGTTGACCCCATCAGGCACGAACTCAATATCCAGAACACTTACTAAAAGCCGGGACACCCCATGGGCACGTGTGAACGCCATATCCACTTTTTCAGTCTTTCCAACCATGATGCCCATACTGGCCACCACACGAGCATCCTGCAGAGGCTTAGATGGAGCCCCTAAAAACCGCAACCAGACCTGCGTAAGCGGCTTTCCCTTAGGCTCAACCTGCTTCCACTCGTTAAACTCCAGGATACACTTAGTACCGGGGACTTTACACAAGCCAAAGCTCAACAATCTCTGCAAATCATCCACAGATGGGAAATCAACCTTAAAAACCCTGTCCTCGGTAGGCACCAACACCCATCTAAAATCCCCAGGTGCCAGCTCCTGAAGCTTCCTCACAATCTGTGCCTCAGTCACCTCTCCCTGGGTCGCTCTCACAATCCCGGTAGTCAAGCTCAGGGTCTCCTCCGGGACCTCTCTCGCCGCCGGGGACTCAAAAAACATGAGCTCAGCACAGTAGAGCACCATAAATATTCAGCGTCGGAGGCAGGTCACGCAACAACGGGTAGTCCCCGAGTCATGTGCAGGCTTGCCACCACGACTCACACAATTTGGGCCACACACTCAGCAATGAAATGGCCCTTCTCACCACAACGGTAGCAAATCATCCTCTCCTTCTTACGAGCATATTTGGACGCCCTCTCGGCATCAGACCTGTCGGTAGCCTCATCCACCGTCCCAGCCTCAGGAACCTCAACACTGGCCAAGGCGCTCACCACTTCCATCGCCTGTGGAGGGAGCTCAGTGGAAGTAGGGTCAGACTCCACTGTAGCAGCCGTAGGAACAACAGCCCTGGGCGGGGGCGGTCGGCGAAATCTCCCACGGCCCCTACCCCGGCCACCACCGTGGCCACGAAAGCCTCCTCTCTGACGGTGATCCGGGCCGGAGGCCCCCTCGACAAAACCACCTGGCGGGCCGAGATACGGTCTCTCAGCAGACCCGTCGCTTTGCCAGGCATATCCACGACCTCCTCCTGTGGAAGAGGATCCTCGGTGCGGTCCGCCACCATACGCATCATACCCATCATCCCCCCACTGGCCTCGGGGCGGATCCTTGGGGTCTCTGTTGCTTGAATTCGGCCTCGTCTGTGTTGGACCAGCGCGGTTTTGAGTCGGCCTTGCGACGTAGTAGGGCGGAGGTGCGGCGCGAGGCGGACCACCAGAGGGAGTCTGCACCATCCCAAGGCCAGTAGCACCACGACCAGCCGGAGCCATTCCGGCAACGCCCGGCGCCTGCGGCCGCATGCCTTCTGCCGGAATAGCTCCAGGCGCCGCACCCGGCGCAGGCGGCCTCGGCCCGCCCCGCCCTGCAGCAGGGGGCTGCTGCCCTGGTGGTCGGGCACCCTGGAGATTCGCGCCCCGGCCCTGGAGACCTAGCGGGCCTCCACCGCCCGCCGGCGGTCTCTGTCCGGGCGGCGCCATGGCCCCACGCCCAGTCGCCGGCAACGGAGCAGCCCCGCCCCTTCCCACCGCACCGGTGGTCTTCCCAGCAGGCGGCGGAGCAGTGCCACGGCCGGCCATCGAACGGAGCGGAGGAATCCTCCTTGCCCGCCTAGCCCCGCAAGCCGGAAAACCTCTCGACCCAACCTTGCGAACCCTAGATGGAAGGGGCTACAGCGCACGACAGAGATCTCTCTCGCCCTCGTACGTGCATCAGGCATCGATTACGATACGGGCAGAAGCGCCTGGAGCAACATGGGCTTCATACCCATCTGACTCCGGCCCAACTACACACGGGCCCAAATCCGTCCGAACCGGCCCAGCCGCACCCAGCAGCTGTTTCAAACGAATCGACCTCGCGGTCGAGATCTCGGTCGCTGCCACAGCCAAGACCGGCGCCGCCGACGACTGCCGACCGGCGTGCCGCCTCGCCATCTTCCGCTTCTTCACCGTGATCCAAGATTCCGGTCTAATCATATCAAACAATGTAAGATTTGGAAGACTCGCCTTTGGAATGGGTCCTTTCCAGGGCCGGATCGCCGACGCCGCCGTCTTCCGATGAACAACGCGCCGGATCATCTCGATCTTCTCGCCCACGTGAAGACCTATACGTGCCGGATCATCCGGTGGTAGAACCTGATCGATCGTAGTAGCCACCTCCTCTTCGCTGTATCCCGAATGGAAAAATTCACAGATGAGATCCGAAGGAGAGGGAGACGGCGGCGACTCCACCAGCGCGGCCTCCCCATCCACATCCGCTTCTTCGTCGTCGGCCTCGGCGAGCGCCCAGAAACGACCACCGACCCGCCGTTGATCGCCGGCGCCGGACGACCCAGCCGCGGTCGGGCGCATGGTCGCCCGCCTAGTCGCCTAGTCGCCTCACCTAGTCGTCGACTAATTAAGTACTTAGTCTCATGATCTGGTGAGAGAACTTCAGGTCGGATGACATGTCACATCAATTTCCTAATATAATGGGTGCACTCGACCAGTCCATCAAGCGCAAATGCGCTGCCTAGCCACGTCCTGAAAACAATACCGTTTTTGTGTTTCATACATATCCCAAAGACGAGGAGCAGGGTTGCCCAAGTGTTCTTTCGTTGTTTAGGCCGCTGATAGCAAAGATAATGATTTTAACTCTCATACTCCCTCCGTTCGAAAGGAGTACTTGTCATTAAAATGAATTAGAAAAATGTATCTAGAACTAAAATACGTCTAAATACATCTCTTTTGTTTATTTTGATGACAAGTATTTCCGGACGAGGGAGTACATTTTTAAGTTTTAACACATAATAAGATGATGCCCTTGCAATATATATACTTCGTTTACAACAAGCAGACGTAATAGTGTGAAAATTAGTCTTGAGTACGAAAATACACAGCTCGCTCGCGATCTTACAGTAAATGCCATACTAATTTAAAGCCACATGCTGAATACACACTCGACAAGCAAAAGCGCACTAACAGTAGTAGCAGTAGTGAACCGAGGTAGTAACAACAGGACAAACGAAGAGCACCATAGGTGCAGACGTGCAGTACTACATCTTGAAGAAGCAGAGGGTCTTACAGTAAATGTCTTGTTATTCATAAGCAGGAGAAAGTGAAGCATCGAAGAAGATGTGGAACTAGCAGCAAACGTCTTGGAAAAGCAGAGGGAACCCGAAAGTTATTCATCTTGAGATGCACTGACGCCTTCAGCTCATTCAGTCGGCTCTGCATGCGGTCCAAATAATGAAGCGTCGTCCTCCCGCCGGTGACCTGCATAACCAACATCATATCAACATGTTAAAGTGGTCAGATTAGGGACGACGAAAAGATGGTACTAGTTGGGAGGTGAGTTGCTATACCTTACGTATGTACATATTGCCCACCAGAGTGTGGTAGGTCAACGTCGGAGACTATACCCCCATTGCGTCCCTCGAATCGCAGAACATTGCTGGAGCAACATCAAGAAGTAACCGGTGATTTCGTGGAAGCCTACATATTGGAGGGGCATGAGGAACTTGATGCCAAGTGGAACCTCCATCATGCTCTCGAGGTTGACTAGTGCTAATCTTTCCAGGCTCACCATGGTACCTTGTTGTATCTCTAGCCTATTCAAATTAGGCATGTCTCTTAGATGGAGAAACTTTAGCTTGGGAAACCATCCAGTGAGAAATGTCAACTTCTCTCCAGTGTATGCTCTGGTGAACTGTAGATACGTCAAATTGGACAATGGAGATAAGTATGGAAGGGGGTCTTCTGTCAGTTGTGACCAAGATAGAGCCAATGAATACAAGTTTTGCCCTTCGACAGCTTGGAAGAGAGGAGACTTGTCCAATGTTCTTCTCACTAGCCGTCCTATCAAAGATAACTTTTGCAGGCTTGGCAGGCATAAATTCAGCAACAGAATCTCGTTGTCATCACTTGCACTCACATATAGGTTGGACAAATGTCGCATCTGAACTAGAGAATCACTAATGCAGCTACAGTAGATTTCCTTGACATTCCATAACCTCAAGCTTTTCAGTTGTGTTAGCTCCCCTAACTGTCTAACAGATGCAGCTTGCGCTTCCAATGCTTGTAATGTCTGTAAGTTTGTTAGATTGCCAAGACCATTGGGGATACGCACACCATTGTTACTTTGAATCTCTCTATATGGCTTAAATTATTTCTCAACAAATAAGTGTCGGAGTTTCTTCAGTTTGGTAATCCAACTAGGCAACTCACGTATGTCTGATCCATGAAGGTCTAGTGTCAACAAATTTGAGAGCTTCTCGATGGATTTCGGAAGCATCTTCACTTTTGTATTACGGAAACCTAAATGGCGTAGATTAAAAGATGTCCAATATCATCTGGAATCTTCTCGATCGGTAGACCACTTAATTCCAGCACCGTCATATATCTCGACTTCTTACATAGCATAGGTAGTAGAGTGAATGATACCATGCATGCATTCAAAGTAATGATCGTACGAAGTCGGTGTATACTGGAAAACGGCAGCTGAATATCCTTCTTTGGTCTATGCAGTACCAATCGACGTCCATCCGTCTCAAGAGACACCCCACAATCATCCTTGTATGTGACACCAAAACAGTTCTTATGGCACAATTCAACCGCCAATTCACGTAAGATGTCGTGCATTCTGAATGCCTTCATCCTACCACATAAGTTCCTTTTAACAAGTTGTAGCAGGTTTCTGTCAATCAAGTCCTTCAGACAGCCTTCTGCTACTTCTTCTAATGTGCTTGCACCCCTCTCCTCGATGAACATCTCTGCTGTCCATAACCGTACAATTTGTTTCCTCTTAAAAAGATAGTCTTCTGGAAATAAGCTGCAGTACAAGAAGCAACTTTTCAAGTGTGTTGGAAGGTAGATGAAGCTCAGGTGTAAAATATTCCTTATGTGATCAAGCCTCGAATTATTAATTAGCTCCCAACTCAATTGGTCATTTATTCTTCTCCATTCTTCGATAGTTTTATCACGCACACGCAAGAGGCTGCCGACTAAAACAATAACAAGAGGTAAGCCTTTGCACTTGGAAACTATTTCTGCTGACAAAGACTTCAACTCGGCAGGACATTCATAATTTGTATCTCTTGGAAAGGCTTTCCTACAAAAGAGATCACGTGCCTTCTCTTCTGGTAAAGCTTCTAGTGTTAAGATATGTCCTCGAGAGGCAAGTGCAGCAACATCCCCTTGCCTTGTTGTGATTATTACTCTACTGCCTTTATCATTGTGAATAAGGGCTCTAGACAAGTCATCAAATGCCTGTGGATTCCAAACATCATCCAATATGATCAAATACTTTTGTTGCTCTAGAAATATCTTCAATGTCTCTTCAAGGCATGTGATGTCCATTGTCGCAATGTTAGATGGAACAGCAACTTCATGTTTGAAAAGTTCTTTGATTATGTTCCTTAAGATATCTTCTGTAGAATAAGTTTGGGATATGGAGACCCAGGCGTGACATTGGAACTTTTGTCTCTCCTTCCTATATACATTTGCAGCCAAAGTTGTTTTGCCAAGTCCTCCCATTCCAAGCAGGGCTATCACAACGTGCTCCAAATCATCACCTGCCAACAATTGCTCAAGTTTTTGTCGGCTTTTATCCATCCCGACTAGATCTTCTTCATCAAGGGATCGTGAAGTGTTTGCTAGATCTTGGGACCTCTTGACAATGTAATTCGAGCTGCTAGGATCCCCGGTGTTTATCATGGGAACCCAACGGTTTTTAGTCTCTGACTGGTGTGTGAGGTCTTTCTCTATTTGTTTCACCTTGAAAGCTATCCGGTTCAGAGAAAGCAGAGATCTTGGTTTTCTTAACCCTTTCTTCACGTAAAAGCAACACCCTATATCACGGTCCTGACCAAGTAGATATAGGTACTCATCTACCATGTCCTCCATTACATGTGCAACCTTCCGAACCTCCTCCAACCAGCCCTTATATACTTGATCATTGCGGTTTCGAATGCCCATTTCACAAAGAACGTCATGCATTACACGAAGCTCCCTCTCAATGCGACCCATGCTGCTCTGTAACTCTATTAGTTGTGTCTTGTACTTCACTAACTGGGTACTGGCTGGATCTGCTACTCCATTTGCCAAGGCCTTTCCTATCTTTTTAATGGCCAGAATAATCACAATCTCTGCCATTACTCTCTGATAATTGCTAATTAAAATATAAATGTTTGGCAGTGGCCTGGCTGTATATTTTCCTCAGTATGATTACCACTGCAAAATGAAGTAATAGATGTATTAAATAGACTGTCAGCACATTCTGATAAATAGCACACACTTGCAGAAACAATTTAAAATCTCCAGCCACGATGTAAAATTGAAACCTTTCAAATTAATCCTTTTAAAATCTTATTTTATACAGGTAAACCTATCTTGCTCCAACCCACATAATCCAAAAAAACAGCAGCTACGGCAGGCAAGTCCATATGAATTTTAGACACCTGGAGTGGATATAGTCAACTGTATAACTTGAGATGCTCCCGTAGAACAAAAAAAAAGTGACACTTGACCTAACAATTGCCAATGCATGCTTCACTTCCACAGGGGAATCTCAAGTTAAAATGCCCAAAATGTTGAGATTGTATATCAACCACAACGCTGTAGATTGATTCCGGATATTGTATTTAATCCCAGAAAATAAATGGCAACTAAAACCTAAACATGCTTGCCAGCTCAGCAGACCATTTTCCAGAAGAACCTTTACAATGCTTCAGATGCTCTAAGAAATCGCAAGGCATTTCTCAGAAACTATGCTTGCCAACATCAGAAGATACAAAAAGGGTGAAAGTATACTAAGCTCCACAATATATTTTCGATGTTTGCACCGAGGAAGATTGTTCAGGAAAAGGAGGAAAACCCGGCCTCTGCATCATATGATCCACACAACCATTTATTAAATGAAAAATATCATCTGTCCGTTAAATAAAAGAAAAAAATGGCCCAATGATAACTGGCCACTACATGAGTACAACCTAAGATAGGCAGAAACCAAGGGGTGGACGACACACCTGCCTTGTAATGGCTTAGATTCGATTGAGCTCAATGGTGGAGATTATGAACTCTCATGGAGTCATGGGTATGACTGACAGTATGCTAGCACGTTGTTGATGACTAGTAGTTGGCTTTGGTCTTCAACGCAAGTTGCCCTCCTTGTTCCTTTTAACCAAACAATAATCACGTACCTGGCTTAATTGCAACGAAAACTGCTTAATTATGCATCCACCAAGCTAGGGTGATTAGTAACCCCTAGTAGGATAATAACAAGAGAATCAGGAACAAAAACTAAGGGAAACACACCTGGCTTGTAATCAATATATGAATATCGATCCGGACAGATTTGGATCCCTGGCCGTGGTGACCTCCTTGTTGCGGTGGAGAATCTGAACTCAACAAAACAGTACCATTTGCTTGGCTTGGTTGAGTGGGGAACGCTAATTATTGAAGCCAACAAGGCCCTTGCCATCCTCGTGTGTTACTGAGAAAACGAGGAGTCCCCATACACACTTTATGGCTGGTTAACAACCTATCGTTGTCCTTAGTTCTTTTACCGACCCTGACGATTTGTTTAAGTTAATCTAAGGTATTAAAATTATGGTGTAGCCTTTGATGTGCGGATAAAGCAAGGCAGGGTGAAGCATCTTTCGTATGTCAGATGCCGCCGTCCTGTATATTTTCAAATATTAATCAAGATAGCTGGTGCTGGCGCACTCTTAGACGGCATGGTTGATATGGACAACCTAATGGCGATACAAAATGAGCAACTCGAGATGCTCAATCTGGTTCATTGTTCAGGGTCGGCAATCGCTAGTAAATACTACGTACTGGACTAGGAAATAGGAACTACTCCCTCAGTCCCACGATACAAGACGTTTTTGCAAGGTAAACAAGTTTGCAAAAACGTCTAACATTGTGGGACGAAGTAGTAATAATCAATATCACAAGTTGCCAACCCCAACAGGAATCATGCAAATTTCTTCTTATTTATACTGCCTAACAAGGTGACAAAACTGAGAAAGATGCCAAGAACAATGGCCAACTTGAAAGAGGAGCAAAGTGCAAACCAGTGTAGAAAAGAGGTTAACTAAACAGAGCCAAATCGAACCTGGCCCCTTGGAAGACATACATGTAGTAGCCTACCTCTGCATTCCCAAACATTATCAGTGCATAAATGCGCTGATCAAGGAAACAAGTTACGCAAGTATGTATGCCTTAGCATAAGTATACTGGCTTTTGCCTTAGCATGTACTGTACAGTATTGGCATGATGATCCATAAGTAAACAAGAAAATAGCGGGACGTAATCCAGAAAGGAAGTATCACATGCCCAAGTGTCCAAAATAAGAACCAAAGAACAGAGCAAGGCTAGCTGCAGAGCAGCCAGGCATATGTACACTGGTACCACATTTCAAGGATTCCCCCAGCCAGCAAGTGAGTTACAGCAGCATCAGCTTTTTTTTCGAAAAGGGACAGCAGCATCAGCTAAAGGCAGTAACCGCGAGACGACGCGCCAGAATTATGAATCACAAACCAAGTGTTTTTATTCAACAGCCACAGCATGCATGCTCACAAATATCAGTACATATATAGCTGAAACAAATTATGCGTTGATCAGTTTCTGAAATAAAATCTGGAGCGGAGAGCTCCTTAATTCGGAAAACAAACAACACGGAAAGAAACAAGTCTGAATATGGAAATACAGCTTGCTCGCAGCCTTACAACAAGCATCGTTTTTATTTAATAAAAGCACGTCTCATAAAAGCAGAGGAGATGTAGGTGGACGGAGGTATAGTGGTATATCAGCAGCAGCAACACGAATATAATGCACCTTCAGATGCATTCACCCCCATCATACACTGAATCTAATACGCATGCGGCCCAAACAATGAAGCATCCCCCTTCCGGCCGGCAACCTGCATAACCAACACCATATCACCGTCAACATCTTAAATCTAGAAAGATTAGAGATGAGGGAGGAAGTACTGGTACTGGCTAGTTGTCAGATTAGTGTGTAGCTTACGTACCTACACATTTCCTGGCCAGTGTGGCAGGTCAATCTCGGAGAGAATAGTGCGACCGCTGCCCTTCAAGTCCAGAACATTGGCACAGCACCGTCAAGAAGCCATTGGTGATTTCCAGGAAGCCTAGATATTGGAGTGGCAGGAGGAACTCAATTCCAGCTGGGACCTCCGTCATGCTTTCAAGGTTCGTTAAGACTAATCTTTCCAGGCTCGCCATGGCACCTTGTTGTATCTCTAGCCTGTTCAGATTAGGCAGGTCTCTTAGAGAGAGAACTTTCAGCTTGGGAAACCACCCCGTGAGAAATGACAGCTGCTCTCCGTCACTGGGGCTGGCCCCCTAGCATCGCCTTGGGGAGCGGCGCGAGGGGTAGGCGCGGGTGGAGGAGGAGCATGTCCGGAGGAGTAGGAGATCCGGAGGAAGGTGATTTATGAATGTGAGTAGTACTGATAATTCCTAGATCTAATTTTTTGACATAATCATTTCTAGTTATTTACTAGATTGAAAATGACGAACTGACAGCAACAGAAGCATGCGTTTCCATATGAAAAAATAGCACGGTTCCTGCAAAAGAAAAAGATTTAAAAGACGAGGGACCCTGACTGAACCTTGACAAATTAAAACAACTAACTATCCCGTACCATCAGCAACACTTGAAGTCATGCGTTTGTGACCATTTAGGCCAAAATGTACACATACCAATCAAAAGAATGACAATGGCTAGTAGTAGTGACTCTGAAAAGGAATGCCCAGGGCTAGTAGTAGTGCAATGGCGGGGGAGAACACAGCGAAATATGAAGATTCAATGCATCACATGTTCTATGCAGAACTGAACAAGCTCATGTTCATTTGGTAAAAAGATAATAATTCAAGATTTCGCTGACCCCACTAAGCGGCAAGATGCCAAAAGTTGTTCTACAACGCACAGCAAAGCGTGCGAGACTAAAGAAATTACAGTAACAAGGAGAGTATGCCTGCCATCACAAGTTATTTTCGAAACTGAACAAAAGTAGAATAAATAATGTTCTACTCCTGGAATAATAGGCTATCATCACTTGTGTTTAAAGCTGAACAAAAGGGAATAGGACTACTTTCCTATAGCTTTTAGAAGAAAACTAATATGATGTTCAATACATATAGCTGCAAATTGCATTGCTCTCCACATGTCAATCATCCAGACTGAATAACATAATGGTTGACAAAGAGACTCAACTAATCAGGTTTGTCGACTGATGATTTAGAGGTAATCATCAATCAACTTGTCTCGAACTAAGTGAAGCATATGTGTATTCAATTGCATGTTAAATGTTTTAGTGATTTGAACCTGAAGAAGTCCTGGCGAATAACATCAGAGCCACACAGGCTAGCTAGAAAACAATAGCAAGCACATATGTGCTTATACCATTTGAAGGATCCCCTAAACTAGTAAGTTACAACACCTGAAAGCAGTTACCATAAACCAATAAAAATAAATACCTGATCATTATGAATCACAAATCCTCAGGCACACAAATAACAGTACATAGTTCAAAGAATCAGAAAATAGTCTGAATGGGAAGCACAACAGTCAGGCACATATGCACTGGTAGTCTGGTACCATTTGAACAAGGATCCCTGAAACTAGAAAGTTACAACACCTAAAGGCAGTAACCACATCACAATGAAAATGAACACCTGAGAATTAAGAATCACAAACCAAGGACACAAATAGTAGTACATAATTGGAAATTAGTCTGAACAGGAAGCACAACTCGCACTTCTACAAAAAGCCCACATCCACAATTAACCAATAGGCAACATTACCAGACTTGACAATCAACTAGACAAGCAATAGTGTCAGTGGTAAATGCGGGCAGTAACGGCGGAGGTGGAACTCAGAGCAGACATGCAATAGTACAGCTTGAAGAAGCAGAGGAAACCCGGACGTGTGTAGTAGATACTCTGCATCCGGAACATATACTACCACTGGGATCAAATCCTTCATTTTCCTTGAACTGCCGTAGTGAACAGCATTACGATGCATCTTCCTTCTGGACAGTGACACCTACACAAACCAACACCATATCACATCAAACATCTTAAAACTAGTTGAAGGAAAAACAAGTAGGGGTACTAGTTGGCTGTTTAGTGGCAAGTTACGTACCCAGGAGGAGGCAGCCTGACTGGCTGTTGGTCCTGTCTAGGTAGGAGGTACACGCATGCAACAGCTCACCCTGAAAACCGTCGTTGACACGCCGTATACCTACACGATGCGACCCGCCCGAGTAGTTTCCGGCGAGGTGCGCACCAAGCTACCAGAGACTGGATCAACGACGGAACAAACACACACACATGCAGGGGAATCGATCTAACGTGCAGCCATATGGTAGCTAGTACAGGTACAGCACGGTACTGGATCAAAGTCAAGGCTCTGCATGGTGGTTAATGCTCACACCGGAGACTTTGATTTGTAGATCCACAAGCTTTTTCATCACCCCCACCTCTCTATTCCTTGCCTATATATATACCAGCGCGCAGACACCAAACCAAGCAAGCAAATCAGTGAGGTAGCTCGCAAGGATTAAGATACAAGTTAGAGTAATACACAAACAAGTAATTAGGCGATGGTTTCCTCTCGTAGCACCAGCTGCCTCATCCTCCTTGTGTTGGTCGTTTTCATGGCTTCCTTCGTTGATCCGCTGCAGGCAGCCAGAACTACGGCCCACTGGGTTAACCCTGTTGCCAAGATGGCTTACACCGTCGTTGCTCGCGCTTCTTCTACCTCTGCCGGGGGCGGCGGCGGGCGGCGGCTCCTAATTTCTCCGTGATTGGAAGCCAAGCGTTAGCATAGCTAAGCCCAGCACTAATCCTACTTCTCTTCAGCTCGATCGTAACCAGCCTGCCTGCGTGTGCCCTTTCGTCCTTTGTAATTTATCTATGTCCACTTTACTATTTTTCTTGTAATTTTTATTCGCATTTCACAAACCCTGTTCACAATTTGTGCTTGTAATTCTCATTTGGGTTTCACAAACCCCTCCATTATTCGTGTGATTTGAATTGCCGTGTTTAATAAATTATTATTGTACTTCCTCCATTTTTATATACAAGGCCATAAACTCATATTACAGGTACCAAGGTAAAATTTAATGTCTTGCTTGGTAAACCAAATTTTCTTTTCATTTACTGGAATCATTAATACACCGCATGCATGCAAGCAAGGGATTGAAAGATGAGTGGAGTGTCATTATGACTACATGCATACAAGTATTAAACTGGTTGCTAGTACGAGAAAATATTATTAATTTTTGTTTCGATTAGTGTTGGTGGCCTTGTATAGATGCAAAGTGTATTTTTCATAGTGGCTTTGTATAAGTAAATAGAGGGAGTACCAGCATTACGCCATGTTCTATTGTTTTTCCTTTTCCTAAGAGAAAGGAGTAAAACCTACCAAAAAACTATACTTTTGAACTAATCCGTCTGAAATCGCTACCACTTTCTATTGACGGCCTGTTTTAGCGATTTAAATCTGATTATTATGACAGACCTGACCCACCGCAACGTCAACTCCGCTTCCCCCGTTGACTGTTACTGCTCTGGACATCTGTGCGTGTATTTTCCTCTCTGGATCGTCTCCCTTTGTTTTCTTGGGCGTGCTCGCACATACACTTGGATCATCATGATAATGTTGCATACATTAGCCACTACAGCGTACAAAATACACACATGTCCTTAATTTCGGGACAGGGTGGAAGAGGAATTCAACATATAAAACTCGTGCCGAAAAATCGGTGAACTTTCTCTAGTTCGTGAGATTTTTTCAAACATGCGAACAGGTTTTCTATTTCACAAATTTTTGAAATGCTAAAAGAGCCGTTCTGGTTTTTTCTCACTGTACCAACTCTGAGCTGGGGCTGGGCGAGCGACCGAGCTGGGGCTGGGCTGGGAAGCGAGTGAGCGAGCCGGGGATAGCTGGGCTGATTTTTTGTCCAAAAGGATCCTCTGCCGAGATGATTTGGCAAAAAGGACTACCTCTGGATGAATTTAACAAAAAGGACCCCTCAGCGGTGGCGGCAGGCGCGGCAGGCGACACGTGGCCCCTGCCGCCACGCCAGGAGGCGGCGGGCCCGGCCGCCACCGCAGAGGCGGCCACTCGGCCGAACGGGATCCCGGCTGCTTCCCACGTGACGGAACAGGGCGGGCCAGGTGGGCCCCGCCGCCACCGGGCAAGGCGGCAGACCTGGCTGATCATTGGCGGGGCCGACAACATCTGCTGCGCCCGGGCCCGCTTTGTGGGCCTGGCCGCCATCTGGTGAGGCGGCAGCCGGCGCGGTGGGTGGCCGACCGCTGCTGCTGCCGAGCGGGCGGCCAGGCCGCCACTGTTCTTGTGGCGCTGATTCGGTGGCGCAGATTTTCGCGGCACGGCTTTTCTCAGCTCCTTGTTTTGCCTGCCACAAGTTTCGATGATTAGATTCCGCCTAAACTTTGTAGTACTGATTGCTACGTAAACGACACTGATTAAAGCTGTGCATGATTCTCGCTTCCGTCTATTTCTCCGGCCGAAGCGACAGCACTCAGGCGTTGTTGTTGCTGCGTATGATGAGACACCGCGATGCTGGAATCCGATGCCGTGGTAGGTGAGTTCTGGCTTGCTCTGCTGACAATACAGTGGTCCTCTTCTTTTTAAACGCACATCCGTGACTCCGTGCGCATACACTCTCTCTCGCATATCTCTGGTTGCCTCCTCTACCTCTTAGCTCTCTCTGAGCGCATACATAGACAGAAAGGAAAACTAGCCACTTTTACTCGTGATTTTGGTCGATTTGGAGTTTGATTTGAAGATGATGAAGTTGAAGAAAAGTTAGATTAAGGTAAGATATATCCATTTTTGTTGGTTTCGTTCACATGCATGATGTTTTTGTTCTGTTTGATTAGTTCCTAAGTGTGTATTCTCTGTTGTTTTAGGCATAATTGTAGCACTTGAAGGAGTCATTTGGAGTCATTTAGAGCTTGAGGAGTAGGATTTGCGTTGCGAAAGTGTAGTCTGAAGTTGAAGATCAAGGTATGAGCTTTGCAAAACATTTATTTATTTGTGCATGCAGGGTGGTAATTAGTTAGTCTTTTAGCTCGTCATTAGCTATGCGATGTTAGTGCGTAGAGTTTAGAAATAATTTCAGGCGACAGATACAACATTTACAATAGTTTTTATTGCATGCGGTATGTTATTTCATGTGGTATGTTATTTTATGTGGTATGTTTATTAATAAGTCTATAGTTAGGAGACCGTAGGTCTACTTTGTTATGTCGCAATAATCTAAATTTTATATGTTCAGATTAGGTGCTAATGTACTTAATGATGTATGTAATTAGGTAAAATAATTCATCTTAGTAGCAAACAAGGAGGAGAAGACGTGATTGAAGAAATTGTGTTTCCATTTTCGCTGTCCCATTTTGAGGTGATGAACACATACATGGAAATGCTATTTTCATACTTTTGTTAGCAGGAAGAAAAATCCGTGTGTAATATTGTTGTTAATGTGATAATAGGTTGACGAGGTTCATATAGTACTGGCTGACGGATATTTATTGGAACTATTTTGACGCTTAAATTGCATTCGCAAGCACATCCATATTGGAGCTAAGGTGAAAAATGACACTGTAATTTTGTTAATATTTTTGTATTGATGTACTATTGTGAATAATGTGCATGCTGCTGCAAATATTATTATTTGTAGATAAATGATTGTTATCGTATGATGTGAAAAAAATTATATAAAGCCGAAAGAAATTAAATGTTTTACTCATATGATATTAAAATGTTATTATCGTACTATTATGTTTACTGGTTGTTTGGATAGCGAGTAATTACCATATTATATTAAAATGTAATTATCGTACTATTATGTTATTATCGTACTATTATGTTATTACCATATGTTACTAATAGTCGTTTTCCAGAAGCTAAGTTTTTGCATGTTACGAGAACTATTTTAGGATATTTTTGGGGTAGTTAGAGAAAAGCAAACAGAGTTTTAGTTTGTTACGCTCGTAGACAAGTTTGAGAAAAATAGATCTTTAAATACCCGTTAACCAAACAACCCATTAAAGTCTAAGCAAATGATTCTAAAAACAAACCGAATATTTATAACGAAAATACAGTTATTATTTTAGTCGTAAGATATGTAAATGTTGTCATCGTTACTAAATGTTCAGTTACTAATTATTTGAAATGTAAACATGTATGTTGGTTAGGTACTATGGACAATTTAGTAGTGTACTATGGGAACGTCATACGCGACGGTCCATGCGGGGTGGATGTGTCCTTCTGCGAGTCGACTACAGTAGTGATGAGAGACATGGTCAACGTGGGTTACGCAGCTGTTAGAAGGTGCATCTGAGCGGTGTTTGGCCCAGTGATGCAGGAAAAAAAATGACAATGGAGGCCTTCGTCGTTGATGGAGGAAATGATGGGACAGTTGCCCGTTGGGGTTTGCGGCCTGTCACAGGTGATCGGTCGTGGGGGTCGTACATGAGGTTTGCAAGCAATCCCAATAACTCAATGTATGGTCAGCCGATGGTGTATGTGGAGTTCATTTCAGTCACCGATGTTGCCGGATGCGATAGCAGGGTGGTGAGGTCGAGTTGGCCATCACATCAGCCCTAGCATCGGCCCATCGGAACCGACAGGCCAGCCTGTGTATGACACAGGATATTGGTCGTGACCGTTGACATGAGCGAACACGTGGAGGGATTGCCGGGCGCTAGATGATGATGATCATTCTTCTGCGTCTTGAGTCAAGCGGAGAAGAAGATGTTCCTCCTCGAGGGCGGTCGCGCGGCACCGCAACGAGGGTTTTACAGGATATGAGCATCACCAACGAATTTCACTCTGCTTACGGCCTAGGAGCGGGAAGCACGGAGGTTGGGCATGTTTTCCCGGATAAGAAGTCTGCTTACCGGGCAATGGGTAGCTATGCAATCGGCATCCACCGCCGCATAGAGTGAAGCAGTCTGATAAAAAGAGTTGAAGGTCATATGCATCCACACCGCGAAAGGTTGCCGCGGAAGAGTTCTCGCTAGGCTGAAGCACAGGGTATGTCGGTCATGGCATATCGGAAAAATAGTGGAGCATACCTGTGAGCAAGCGGGACTCTTTCAGATCACTGCAATGTGACAGCAAAATTTGTGGCACAGACGATGGAAACAATTGTGCAGGGAAGTCTCAACATTAGTGTTAGGGCTCTGCAAAAGATGCAGAGGATCTAATTGGATTCCACATTAGCTACTGACAAGGCTAGGCGCATGAAGGAAAATATATTCAAGAACTTGTATGGTACCTATGAGGAGGCATATTCTTATGCCCCTAGAATGCTTCATCAAATAGCAAGTGCTAATAGGGGACTCAAGTTTGGCGGAGAGAACGTCCAAACCCAATGAACCCGGGTGAGCTAATCTGGACCGCTTATTCGGGCATTCGCCAGACTATACAAGCCTTCGTGCACTGCCGCCGGTATTATCTGTTGATGGTACCTTTCTTCTTGGAAAGTACAAGGGCACACTATTGGTGGCGATTGCAGCGGATGCAAATAATCAGCTTCTTCCTATTGCATATGCATTGGTCGAGAGCGAGAACAAAGATAGCTGGTTGTGGTTCTGAGCTGCGTGAAGATTGGTGTCGTGAAAGAGCGTAAAGGTGTTTGCATCATTTCTGATCGCAACACCTGGATTATTAAGCGCTCTTGAAATAATTAAGGCGTCGGAAGAAGAGTGGGGCTGGCCCGATCTAGAGGGAAGGTGGTGCATGAGGCATTTGGCAGCAAACTTTACTCCAAATTCAAAAACAAGGATTGGTTCAAGTTATTCAAGAGGATGTGCATGCAAAAACTGTAGCCAAAATGAATGCGATCTGGGCAGGTATCAATGGTGAGATTGGCAGCGGCCTTGCCGCGAGAGAGAGAAGACCGGAGGGTCGTAGGACACCCATAAATTTGAGCCAGTGGATCACCGAGAATTGCCCTCATTTGGAGAAGTGGGCGAGGCTCACGACACCGGGGCTCGGTATGGAATAATGACCAACAACATGTCAGAGGTGTACAATGGTGTTCTTAAAGGAGTGCGAGCACTGCCTATCACAGCCCTAATTGAAGAAACTTGGAACCGGACCCTGTCATACTTTGCAGACAGGGTCACCGTCGCCAATGCACAAGTTGAATTGAACAAGCCATGGTCCGAGAAGATGCAAAGACATCTGGACGAGAAAGCAAAGAAGTCCCAAAGTCATGGCTGCAGGAAAGTGGACGCACTTAGGAATAAGTGGGAGGTCAATGTGCGAGCCAAATGCGTTAAGGGTCACCACAGAGGATCAAAAAGCAAGCTGTCACCCTTGGCTCAACCTCCTGTGAGTGCACTTGTAACAAGCCCAAGCTTGAGGGCTACCCTTGCAGTCATGTGCTCCGGCGGCTGCTGATCAAAAAATCAGCGTCGAGCCATACATATCGCCGTACTTCAACATGTACAATCTGTACAACACTTGGAGCAGTGAGTTCTGGGCATGGGGCATTGATGTGAACTACAAAATGTTGTGGCCAGATGGGCCGAAATGTGTTCCGAACGCCGACTTGATGAGAACCGCAAAGGGACGACGTCAGTCTAGGCGTCATCGCAATGACATGGACCATAGCCAGATGGGAGAACCAAAGCGATGCCGCGTTTGTAGGTGTCCTGGACATTCACGCAAAGACTGCCCGTATCGAGCCAACAACAACGCATGATGTTGATATATATGTACTCGCCATGTCTATTTATATTTCTACTCGCATTAAATTTAAATTGATTCTCTTTGTATTATTGTACTCCTGATGTTAACTTCAGATAATTAATGTAATTCGTATCTCTTTGTATTTTTAAGTTAATTTTGATTTGCATTTGTATTTCTGTCTTCCTCGTAATTTATATTTGTATGTTTGTGTGCAGGTTATGGGTGAAGTGCGGTGCTTTTGCAGGGGCCCCATGGCCTTGACCACCGTTGCCACCTATTTTTGAAACCAAATACTGAGCATGATTATCGGCCTTTCAGACTTCGCACCATAAAGAAAACATGGCCAATACACAATCATTTCCTTGCTCACCTTGACGCTTATGGACTACAAGGTTTTGCTAGGCTCACATCATGCGACGATCAAATGCGTTCGGACCCATCCCTTTGACATCCCTCGTTGACCGGTGGAGACCTGAAACCCACACCTTTCACTTTCGTTTTGGGGAGCTTGCACCTACACTGAAAGATGTTTCTATGATCACTGCTCTACCAATTAGAGGTGAGCGGTAGTCTCTCCACGAGTGTCTCCATCTTGGGCATTAGATATAGCAGCCCGTCTTGGGATGGAAATGCCAGAATCTGGCGATTACGGTAACCCTCGGGGCATCCCACTCGTCTGGCTTCATGATAACTTTCTTAATTTATCTAGCTTCGCCAATGAGGAGACGAGAAAAAGACATCTGTTTGCGTATTTGTTGTGGCTCCTCGGAAATCTATTTCCAAATTCACATGGGGACGTTGTTGTCCCTGGTCTCATCTACATTGCAGAGAATATGGTAGATGAACCTTTACCCGAGCAGCCAAAATACAGCTTCGGTTCTGCCATGCTATCTCATATATACAGAGGCTTGTGTGATGCCACGCAAAAAACCTCTTTCGCACAAAAAGCTCCATTACTTTGTGTCGCCTATGAGTTTCTACAGTTGTGGTCCTGGGAATACCTCCCTGTAGGACGACCTCGTATAATACAACCCATATACCCATACGACTTTGGCGAGGGTGCTAGCGCAACTATGGCCACCAGGTGGACAAAGGCACGGAAACGTTGGTCTCCAGATATAGCGAAAAATTGTTACCCTATGTACCACCAGCAGTTTGAGATACTTGATGAGGCAGAAGTCACATGGAACCCGTGGACTCGGGACCAGCTAAAATGGTCTTTGATGCTCGACACTTCACACCAGGCATGTTGACCGATAGTGCATTTTGGCTGACTCGCTGCAACTTATTGTTCCTGTGGTGTGTTGAACCTTACAACCCAGAGCGTGTAATGAGACAGTTCGGTCTCTATCAAGAAATTCCACCACCTTTTCCCAGACGTATCGACGAGGAAACACATAAGTAAGATGTGACATCCCTAAATAGTTAGTGTTACATAATTTGCAGGCTAACAAATATGTAACTTTTTTAGGTCCATCATTTCATAATCATTTGAACTAAATAACATCCAAATATTGTTCAGCTTGAAAATGTCAACGAAGTAGGGCAGATGGCTACGGATAGCATGCCGGCCCAGGGCCCATATCGTAAGACATTCCACAAACTTTTGCAACAATTCGTGGCAAAGAAGTTCAGATGCGGTAGAGGCGACAGCGTTGCCACTGGAGCATACATGCCGGTAGCGAGGTCAGCCAGACCGAGTGCGGCACCGTCGTCCAGACCGAGCGAGGCGCGTATGAGCCATGAGCAATGGGGGGAGGGTCCGAGTACTAGAACGACATTGCCACGACATGACTCATCTCTGCCGCTGCATCGCTCTTCTTCGATGCAGCTTCGTCAGGGGCAGACATCTCAGGACCATGGCACGGGCTTGGATTCGATGCCCGAGCAGTTTCTTTCCCCTAACCCATATGCGTACACAGGATATGATGCATACACCCAAGGTGAGGGATCTCAGCCGTATCTCTCCACGCGAGGGATCCCCATGCCCGAGGAGACTTCGTGTACCAGATTTAAACCAGCACCACGTACAATGGCCAGACAGTATAGGAGAGGGATATGCTCAGGTAGTCATGTTTACATTTCAATGCATTTACAATGATATCATATATTATCCTCTAACAGTTTGTTTAAAATGTTTATATGTGCAGGACATACCTGATGTTATTTGGGACGATGAGAACACCCAACGTGGGCGTCAACACAGGCCTCCGGGGAGCATCACATGGTCATGGCGTCAACACAGGCCTCCGAGGAGCATCACATGATCTTGGCGACACGGTTACATCATTAGTTACAGAGTTCTTGGAGGGGCGTTATTGGCCCATCTTTTATCCCCGGATTCACAACCATACGCCTACAATTACGCTTCAGGTTCGCAACAAGGATTCGCGACTCCACCACCTACGCAGGACTCCCAGACACATGAAGCCGAATTGGAGTACGGCCGCGGTCTTCGTGTAACTCGGCCACCTAATTGCTTGTCGCCTTCCGGTCGTAAGGAAAGGCCAGGTGGTCGTCGTAAGTAGGGTGATTCATCTATCCACATGCGCGACCCATTGTATCTACATATGTCTGTATCAGACTTTTCGATTTGAACATCTATGTATGCTGAAATAAAATGCACCAGCCAGGAACAATTTTCCCGCCTATATCTCCCGCCATACTATACGCTCCAATCTTTTGCTTATGTTAGGCGGTTTCCGCCAACCCCTTCCCGCCATATCTTCTGCCACCTGTTTCCGCCAACCCCTTCCGCCATATGTTCTCGCCAACCCTTTCCCGCCATACATGATCGTTCTTTCCGCCATTTTCTCCTCTCTACCTATAAAACCCCTTCAGATGGAGGTGGATAAGCATTCGAGTGTAGTGTAGTCGAGATGTCCCATTATCCTTTCGATCGTAGTTTTCACCACAGGATGAGCAGCACTCTTCCGAGGCTAGCTACCGATTTCAGGATGGACAATAGGATAGTTCCATGGGACGAACTCACCGGTAGTGACACCATAATGAATGAGTTGGCTCACCAATTACGTAGGTCTGGGTGGCCTGAAAGGACCTATGAGGAGGTACGCAAAGAACTTCTTAGGTTGAATGCAAGGTGGAAGAAGGTAGTGGAGCCGAAGAGTGAAACTTTTAAAAGGACTGCAGAAAAGCATCCATTTTTATGGACTGAGGAGAGCGAGGACGAAGATGATATCTTCATGCCGCCGCTTCCGGGTTCTGCATCGTCAAAGGGCAAGAGTTCTGCATCGTCCAAGGGCAAGAGTACTGCATCCTTGAAGGGCAAGAGTTCTTCATCGTCCAAGGGTAAGAGTTCTGCATCCTCGAAGGGCAAGAGTTCTGCATCGACGGAGGATGACGATGATGCCTTCATGTAGTTTTTAAGCTGTATTCCAATTGTACCGTTTAATTCAGATGTACTTGCATTATTAGTTTGTACTCTCTTATTGTAAGGCATTATGTTCTATCTTAATTTCATTTTGTAGTTGTTGCACGATGTTCGATAAATAGTGGAGGGAAAGAAAATGCCACTACTTTATTCTAAAACTATATTTTTTTCCATCACGACAAGGTACAATTGAAAATAAGATACATTGTAGGAATAAACCTACATTTAACTCCTGAAATAAAGCTACATTAAAGTGCAGAAATAAAGATACAAATGATTGCGAAGTTTAAAATACTACCACAGGAATCTACTGAGTCCAGCGTGGATATTTTCCTTTTCCATCGCCAGCTTCTTCTGCTGCCTTGGCCTCACGAGCCCTTTCTTTCTTTCTCTGCCTCTCCGCCTCACGAGCCTCCTTTCGCTGTCGTTCCTGCTCCTCCATGCGACGAGCCTCTTCCCTGTTTTTCTTTCCCATTTCCTGAAAAAAACGGTGTTGCTCCGCATAGTATTCTTTTAACTCTCTCTCTTGCTCTGCTTTCTCCTCAGCTTCCGCCTTCTCGCGTCGTTCTTCTGCAAATAAACTATTCCACGCCCGGCGACTTCTTTCACGAATCTCAGTCACTGCCCAAGCCGGCTTCTCCGTGTCAATCCAACGATAGTACATGCACAGAGGCGGAGGAGACTACAACAAGAAACAAAAATGTTACTAAAGAATCAATGAAAATACCAACAATATCTATTCGTGATGGTTAAACCATACCGGAGGCTTGTCGTACTCTGAAATAGCTACGGCAGGATCTTCCTCATAATTGGCGCACATGAAAAACTTCATGCCCAACCAATCTGAAAATCCGGCACCTCCTTCACCCTGCAAAGATCGCCACACCAACACCGCAGGACTGCCACCCCAGAGGCAAACTTGCATTCTTCATTTTCCTCGGCCTAATGCTTTGATCCGAGCAAGGCAAACTCATACCGACCGAAAAATGTGTTACACACTTTGCGCACTGCCGATTTCGAGGATGGCTGGACGAGAGCCTCGGTGTCTCCTTTTATAAGCTCAGACGATAAATGATGGCGAGAAAATTAAGCGGCGATATTTACGATCCCTGTAGTGTCGGCACAACAGCTTCCGGTGCCATCGCATCCGCTGAGGCAAAAGAAGCAAAGGCAGGATTGATTCCCAGGCGAAAGAACCAAAAGCGTCCATATTCCCGCGCGTCGGAGTCACAGCCATCAAGCTCGCGCCTCGAAATCAGCGCCGCACCTCGAAATCAGAGCCGTCTGCGCACTGTCGCGCGTGCAGCAGCACAGGATGCGCCGCCTCAGCTAGTGGCGGCCTGGCCCACCTGCTGGGCCCGCGCGCAGCAGGCCGTGTCGGCCGAGTAGCGACAGGGGCAGCGGCGGCCGCCTCACCCGGTGGCGGCGGGCCCGCTGGCGCTGCCCGTTCCGTCGCGCACGCTGGCCTGTGCTGCCACCGTTATTCGCCGGGCTGCCGCGCCTGTCGTGGCGGCTGGGCCCGCCGCCTCGCAGTGTGGCGGCGGTGACAGTGTCGCCTGCCGCGCACGCCGCCACTAGTGAGGGGGTCCCTTTTGTCAATTTCGTCCGCAAGGGGTCTCTTTTGTCAATTGCAGTGGGCAGAAGGTCTCTTTCGACAAAAAATCATGGCCCATTTGCTGCGGTTGGTAGCGCCACAAGCGCCAATTAGGAGCTCCCGCCCCGACCCCCTCGGACCGTCCTGCCCTGCCCTGCGTGGCCGAGCCCTCTTCTTGCTCGCTGCGCGCGGGCTGCCGACCTCCGGTCCGGCCACCATGACGAGGTAAGCCAGCCAACCTTGATTTACCCTTGCAATCCATGAGCTCAAACTTAACTACCAAACTCGAACGAGAATTTGCAATTAGTAAATCTGAACAGAATTTTGTAAGCTTGATCTATTCTCTGTGCCCATGAACTCGACCTTGATCAAGCATGCATCCTCCAAATAATAGCCATCCTCAGCTGTTGGCTTTAATTGCCATCCTCAGTCGGCGTTGACTTGATTTTATGCTGCTTCCACTGACAAAACGAGATTTGCGTGATTGCTGCCCTTCGTTTTGTTGTATAAACTTACTAGTACTCCTGATTTAACCTAATCTGACTGAATCCTAGAAGAACTAGTACTCTTTGCCAAGTGCCAACACAAACCATGACATGGACTGCTACTTGCTACAGGTGTGCACGCATGAACATGTAATAACCATAACTCACATGTAACCAAACTCAAGATTACCGCTAACAGAGTAACAGATCTCGCATGTCAGTGTCTGTCTATTCTTCCCCTACCTCATTTGTCACCACTTCCACACCCATGAAAACACGATGCCGGCAGTGTCTGTCCTCTCTTCCCCTGCCTCCGGTAAGGCCTCCCAACCCAGCGTCATATCCCAGTACGTCATTGGACATGCCATGCAAAATGTTTTCCGCTTCCCTAGCGAAGTCTTGCAAAAACATTTTTTTTATGGAAATTGCAAAAGCAAATTTGGAACGCTGCAAATTTTGATTATCGATATCACATTCTTTTGCACCGACCTCTTATGTGCTGATTTAATCACGAAGGAGCCAAGTCTTTTGGGATGAAGGGCAACATAAGAGAACTCAGCCTTTTTGCACCATCCGAGATCAGCTGCTTGTCAACTTAATTGCAGGCCTGTTCAATATTTCAGATAGGAAGACGTACACTAGTAGAAAAAGGACCTTTCTTCCCGTTCGTAAGGGCCTTTAGTCCCGGTTCTTGAACCGGGACTAATAGGTTGTTACTAATGCCCTTGGCCTTTAGTCCCGGTTCTTACACGAACCGGGACAGATGAGCCTCCACGTGGCAGCTGCGGCCAGCCCAGGCAGGGGGGCCTTTGGTCCCGGTTGGTGACACCAATCGGGACCAATAGGCATCCACGTGTCAGCAACTGGCTGGAGGTGAGGTTTTTTCTGAAAGGGCTGGTTGTTATGGGTTTTGGGGGTTAATTTAGGTTGTTATTAGCTAGCTAATAGAGAGAAGTGTCCTCTCTTATATATCTCCGTGCTTGGTTTACCAACGCTACTGCTATGCCTACCGTTAACATGGCTTAGATTGAAGTGAAGGCAACATATGATGCATGTCGAAAGTAGTACTAATCCTAACTTGATCAAGTTTGGATTGTACTACTTTCGACATGTACCACATGCATGTTGCCTTCACTTCAATCCAATCCATGTTCATTTCACCCGGTCGCATCATGCATCAGCATATATAATAACAAGTTCTACTAATTAATCATCATCATACAACTTCTACTCGTTATTAATAACAAGTCATACGATCATCATCCTCATAGTCATCGAACCAACCCTACTTAATTGTTATTAGCACATGATCATCATTATAAGGTATAAATACCCTCTTTAAGGTAAAATAGCATAAAACAATATAGACCCTGAATCTCCATTATGAAGAATGGAGATCATCCTGTCTCCAATTCTTGCGTTTCGCTTCCTTTTGCTTCCAAGAACCTCTTTACGACTGTCCATACATTTTTTCCATTCTTTGATTGTCATGTCTCCACTTCTTTTAGAAATCCGGTATGGACAGTTGAGATTCGTAGGACGACCTGGTTGTATGTTCAAAACATCAAGGCGACCGTGCGTATACATCAGATGAGGCACACAATCATTCGGGATTATCTGTTGAAAAACATAGTAATAACTTCGTAGTTAGCAATGATGTACTAGTTTTAGAAGTATGCAAAATATGCACGGATGTCGTAATAGTAAAAAATATTACCAGGGTATCTCCATGGTAGTTACCGTAGTTCAACACGTGCACTAGTGGCACGTATTGACCATAATGTTGAGGAGTTCGATTGTAGATATTGTAATTCTCAAGATCATTACAAAATGCGATCAGATGATTCTTCTCCTTATAAGTTAATTCGGAGCCATCGGTGTAGTGGGTTTTGTCTACCATCTTCCGCACATTCTTTGAAGAATAAAAATAAGCTGTCAATGGAAATAAGCTATCAACTATTTTGAAATAAACAATATAAATTAGTTAATAACTATGCTTGAGAAGCTCACATAGGGGAAGAATTGGAAGCGTATCAACAAGGACCCAAATTTCCATATTGTCTTGCTCGATTTCAGGATCACCAAGATCCATGGTGACAAGCATACCCTCATCAAAACCATACATCTTGCAAAGTGCTTCCCAATTTTTGCAACCAAAATGGGTTAAACTCTCAGAATTGTATAGCTTTACTTCAAAATCCACACCATGATGGGTCCTTAGGTGAATTTTCTTTGTTTTAATACTTACATGGTCTTCAAAACCCATCCTCTCCAAGACATAGCGTCTTGCATAGCATGGGATAAGCTAGTCGAACTGGAAAAGATGAAAATTACACGTTAAAATAGTTGAAGTCGTGCTTAATTATGAAAAAAAAACTATAGTTGTCGTTGCGTACCGTTTCAACATCGAAGGTCTCCTCGAGCTTAATGCTGAAGCGCCGATCTTCGTCCAGCTCAAGGAACCTGTCGCACATACCTCATTCGTCGTGGCACCAGTCGCACTCCCCCGGGCAGTTTTCGTCATCCGAGTACGACATTTGCTATGTTCATAATTCAAATATTAAACTTGTATAATTAAATATATGTACTAAAAAACTCTAAGCTCTCATGTGGTGTACATATTCGACCGTCGGTGATGGTAGATCCTCCTTTCATTCCCGAGTGCACTACACCAAATTGTCTAGCACACGGGAATGAAGGAGAAGCTACCCCCACGATAACAGTCGGGATTCTTCGTCCTCTCATATATATATATGGTTGGAGACTCTCCCTCACCGATTCCTCTAGGTGGAGACTCGACGGACTTAAAGTCAACCCTAGGATGCATATTATAGGACTCATATATATTGACATGGAGATTTGGCTGGTCTCACCTCGAGGTCGGATGGGGGTCGGTGACAGGGACGACGGCGCGGATGAAGGAGGGGGCTCCTAGATCTCTGCATAGTGCTCTCCAATTTTAGCATTCAAAGTAGGAGTACTTTTCCAATTTAAGCATTCAATAAGCAAAACCAAATCGTAAAATAAAGTAGTATTCAAATTAGCATGCATTCAATTATAAGCAAAAGTACATCATCTCTTGTGTCCGTACATCGTCCAATATTATCACTAGTAATACTCCTCGAATACTATCATATATAGCATCGCTAATACAGCTAAAACCGTAGCGCCCGACGGGTATCGTCGCGGGCGGTGGACAACCAAAGAGAAGGACCCATCACAGGATCATAGCTCCAGTGAGATCCCTGATGAACCTGCCAGGTATTGTCGAACCTGCCCTCCAACACAACCATGTAGCGACGGACGTGCCCGTCCTCCTCGCTGACACGTTGACGTACCACCTCCGCGGTGTCCGGAAGCCTCGGCACCGTTACTGCCCATGTGACCGCCACCAAACAAGGATCGGGGCAACAACGGGCTTGCTCCTCACCAACCTACACCCCCCGGAAGGTAGCACCTCCCAATACCAGCCCGACGGAGCCCAGTCCCGGACACGGCCCCTCTAATCAAGCCGGCCTCCTCCGCCGAGGAGTCGGCAGCGAGGATGCGGATAGGCATCGTCGTCGACGTCGATGCGGGCTTAATTGATTGAACTAAAAAACTAAACTAGTTCTATTAATTTTCTTGCTAAAAATAAACTACTTCTATATATAGTAAAATAAAGTAGTTTTATTAAATCAACTAGTTCAACTACTAAGCACTTACTATAAATAAATAAAGTAGTACTTACTAAAAATATACTACTTCTATAGTAGAATAAAGTAGTTTTATTAAATCAACTAGTTCAACTATATACTAAGCACTTAATATAAATAAAATAAACTAATACTTACTAAAAATAAACTAGTTTAACTAGTTCTATTATTTTTCTAACTAATTATATTAAACACTTTCTCTTCTTATTTTCCTTTTTCCTTTCCCGCTTTTTCTTCTAAATATGAACATATACATATAAATGACTTTGATCATACACAATTTTCCTGTACATACACAATATGAACATATATATACATAAATTGACAAAGAAAATTCTATGAACAAAAAAATCATAAAAATTCTATGAACAAAATTACAACAGAAAAAAATCATAAAAATTCTATGAACAGAAAAAAAATCATAAGAAATTGACATATTCGATCTTTGCATATATATGAACATACAAACATGCATATTCAACAATAATGTCACCAAAAAAATCTATGAACAGAATAAATAATCTAACACAATATGAAAAAAATCCAACAAAAAAAATCTATGAACAAAATCTAACTCAATTAACTATACACATCTAAATTACTACACATCTAAATTAACTACATATCTAATTAAATTAGCAAAGTGTATATAAGCTCACGGGGATGGCGACGGCGTTAGGGGCGCGGCGAGGGCGACGGGCAGGGGACGGCGACGGCGACGGTGCGTGAGGGGCGGCGCGGCGATGGGTGACGGTGACGGGCGGCGCGGCGACGGGCAACGAAGCTAGGCAGGGACGACGGCGTGGGCGGCGCGACGGCCGGGCGGCGCGGGGACAGTGGCGTGGCGACGGCGACGGCGAGGCGAAGAGGAGCAGCCTGGCGGCGTCGGGGTGGGGAAGAACAAACTGAATGAAATTTTCACGAGGGCCAGTTATATAGACGAGGCCTTTGGTCCCGGTTCGTGAGACAAACCGGGACTAATGCGTCCTTTCGTCCCGGTTGGTGCCACCAACCGGGACCAAAGCCCTCTTCTCAACAGCCCAAAGGGCGGGAAGCAGAGGGCTTTGGTCCGGTTAGTGGCACCAACCGGGACTAAATGGGGGCATTGGTACCGGTTGGTGCCACCAACTGGGACCAATGCACCCCTTTAGTTCCGGCTGGTGTCACCAACCGGGACCAAAGGCCTTGTGCTGGCGCGGTGTGGTGGGAAGTTTAGTCCCACCTCGCTAGCTGAGGGAGCTCAGCACTTGTTTATAAGCTGCGGTGCAGCTCAGGTGCTGAGCTCCTCTCTAATATGCAGGCATTAGTTGCCTACCCTTGTCATCGCCGTGTTGGGCCTATTGGGCCTGCGGGCCTGTATCCTGGCCCATGTACAGATGGGTTTCTAGTCATATGCAGGCCACGTGGCTCATTAGGCGGCATTTTTTTATTTTTTCCAGTATTTTTTTGTTTTTTGAATTATTAATTTTCTTTTGATTTTTGCTTTATTTTTTTATTTTTTTTTGCTTTTAGCTCAGAATGATTATAATCTTTCTGTTACTCCATTAGTTTCCAAACTTGAATAGTTTTAATTTTAATTCTTTGAAATTTGTGTCAATCACTAGTTTGTGAATAACTTCACTATAAAAATATATTTTGAGTGATTCTTTTTTCTTCTATTTAATATTACTGCGTTTTATCATTATATTCAAAAACAGATTTTGTTATTTTTGTTTCTATCAAAAAAAAATCTTTATGCAAATTCTTTTTGCTACTAAAGTTTCTAACAAAAAATTCTTTATGATAATTCTTTCTGCTTTTCATGTGTTGAACAGAAAATACTTTGATAATTTTATTTGCATAAATTTTATATAATTTTAGTTTAAGAAATACTAGAGGTTTATAAAAGCTTTTTAGTTACTTCCTTTTGCTATTAGAGTTTTATGAAAGTATTTACTGGGTTTTTTTTTTGAGCTATAAGACCTTGAAATTGAAAAGCATTTCAAATGAACTCTGAAAAGGTTGAAAGTTGGCATGGTATCATCATTTCACCCACATAGCATGTGCTAAAAAGTTGAGAGGGTTATGGAAAAAACTGGATAAACTTCGTGTACAAAACAGACAATCTCTTTCGAAGTATCAGGGTTTCATACGGAAACTCATCTGTTACAACAGGCATTTCAAATGAAACTTGGCATGGTATCATCATAATAGTTGTGGAGAAAGTCTTCACTTTTTCTTCGCTTGTGTCCTTTCCTTATTGCGCTGTAACCATGAATAATCTTCATCATTTATCAGGATGCTTGGGCAGTCTTGACTTTGAAGGGAGGAATTTCATGAAACTTTTCATAATATTCGGACATGTCTGTCTTGACCTCCACTCCCAAGATGTCCCTTTTTCCTAATAGAACTATGTCGCGCTTTGGCTCATCGTATGATGTATTCGCTTCCTTATCTTTTCTTTTTCTCAGTTTGGTAGACATGTCTTTCACATAGATAACTTATGCCACATCATTGGCTAGAACGAACGGTTCGTTAGTGTACCCAAGATTGTTCAGATCCACTGTTGTCATTCCGTACTGTGGGCGTACATGTACCACGCCTGCTGACAGATTGATCCATTTGCACTTAAACAAAGGGACCTTAAAATCATGTCCATATTCAAGTTCCCATATGTCCACTATGTAACCATAATATGTGTCCTTTCCCCTCTCGGTTGCTGCATCAAAACGGACACCGCTGTTTTGGTTGGTGCTCTTTTGATCTTGGGTGATCATGTAAAATGTATTCTCATTGATCTCGTATCCTTTGTAAGTCAATACAGTCGAAGATGGTCCCCTGGACAACGAGTACAACTCAGCACAAACAATGTTCTCACCTCTGAGACGTGTTTCCAACCAACTGCTGAAAGTCCTGATGTGTTCACTTGTAATCCAGTCGTCACACCGCTCCGGGTGTTTGGAGCGCAGACTGTTCTTGTGTTCATTGACATACGGGGTCACCAAGGTAGAGTTCATTAGTACTATGTAGTGTGCTTGAGACCAAGAATATCCGTCCCTACATATTATTGAGTCCCCTCCAAGCGTGCCTTTTCCAGTCAGTCTCCCCTCCTACTGCGATTCAGGGAGACCTATCTTCTTAAGGCCAGGAATGAACTCAACACAAAATCCAATGACATCCTCTGTTTGATGGCCCATGGAGATGCTTCCTTCTGGCCTAGCACGGTTACGGACATATTTCTTTAGGACTCACATGAACTTCTCAAAGGGGTACATATTGTGTAGAAATACGGGTCGAGAATGAAAATCTCGTCAACTAGATGAACTAGGACGTGCGTCATGATATTGAAGAAGGATGGTGGGAACACCAGCTCGAAACTGACAAGACATTGCACCACATCACTCCTTAGCCTTGGTATGATTTCTGGATCGATCACCTTCTGAGTGTTTCCATTGAGGAATGCACATAGCTTCACAATGGCTAATCGGACGCTTTCCGGTAGAAGCCCCCTCAATGCAACCGGAAGCAGTGGCAGTCATGAGACTTTAGGTTCTGGAACTTTTTCTCTGCCATATTTATTATTCCCTTTATATTCCACGAGAAACCAGTCGGGACCTTGATGTCTACTACACAACCTTCTTCTTGTAGACGTTGTTGGGCCTGCAATTGCACAGGTTTGTAGGACAGTAGCAAATTTCCCTCAAGTGGATGACCTAAGGTTTATCAATCCCTAGGAGGCGTAGGATGAAGATGGTCTCTCTCAAACAACCCTGCAACCAAATAATAAAGAGTCTCTTGTGTCCCCAACACACCCAATACAATGATAAATTGTATAGGCGCACTAGTTCGTGAAGAGATGAAGATACAAGTGCAAAATAGATAGTAGATATAGGTTTTTGTAATCTGAAATAATAAAAACAGCAAGGTAACAAGTGGTAAAAGTGAGCGTAAACGGTATTGCAATGATAGGAAACAAGGCCTAGGGTTCATACTTTCACTAGTGCAAGTTCTCTCAACAATAATAACATAGATAGATCATATAACAAGCCCTCAACATGCAACAAAGAGTCACTCCAAAGCAACTAATAGCGGAGAACAAAGATAGAGATTATGGTAGGTGCGAAACCACCTCAAAGTTATTCTTTCGGATCGATCTATAAAAGAGTTCGTACTAGAATAACACCTTAAGACACAAATCAACCAAAACCCTAATGTCACCTAGATACTCCATTGTCACCTCAAGTATCCGTGGGCATGATTATACGATATGCATCACACAATCTCAGATTCATCCACCAACATAAAAGTACTTCAAAGAGTGCCCCAAAGCTACTACCGGAGAGTCAAGAACGTGTGCCAACCCCTATGCATAGGTTCCCAATGTCACGAAACCCGCAAGTTGATCACCAAAACATACATCAAGTGGCACATGATATCCCATTGTCACCACAGATAATCACGGCAAGACATACATCAAGTGTTCTCATAAAGACTCAATCCGATAAGATAACTTCAAAGGGGAAACTCAATTCATCACAAGAGAGTAGAGGGGGAGAAATATCATAAGATCCAACTACAATAGCAAAGCTCGGGATACATCAAGATCGTGCCATAGACGGAACACGAGAGAGAACGCGAGAGAGAGAGAGAGAGAGAGAGAGAGAGAGATCGAACACATAGCTACTGGTACATACCCTCAGCCCCGAGGGTGAACTACTCCCTCCTCGTCATGGATAGCGCCGGGATGATGAAGATGGCCACCGGTGATGGGATCCCCCTCCGGCAGGGTGCTGGAACAGGGTCCCGATTGGTTTTTTGTGGCTCTGGAGGCTTGCGGCAGCGGAACTCCCGATCTAGGTTATGTTCTGGAAGTTTTAGGGTACATAGGTATATATGGGTGCAAGGGGTACGTCAGTGGACCTCCGGGTTGCTCACGAGGCAGGGGGCGCCCGAAGCGCGCCCCCACCTCGTCGGCAGCAGGACTCCCCTGACGTGCACTCCAAGTCTATCAGGTGGGTTTCCTTCCAAAATTAACTTCTCCAGTTGATTTCGTTCCGTTTTGACTCCGTCTGATATTCCTTTTCCTCGAAACACTGAAATAGGCATAAAACAGCAAATCTGGGCTGGGCCTCCGGTTAATAGGTTAGTCCCAAAAATAATATAAAAGTGGATAATAAAGCCCAATATAGTCCAAAACAGTAGATAAAGTAGCATGGAGCAATCAAAAATTATAGATACGTTGGAGACGTATCAAGCATCCCCAAGCTTAATTCCTGCTCGTCCTCGAGTCGGTAAATGATAAAAAAGAATTTTTGATGCGGAGTGATACTTTGGCATAATTTCAATGCAAATCTTCTTAATTGTGGTATGAATATTCAGATCCAAAAGATTCAAGACAAAAGTTCATATTGACATAAAAGTAATAATACTTCAAGCATACTAATGAAAGCAATCATGTCTTCTCAAATAGCATGGCCAAAGAAAGTTATCCCTACAAAATCATATAGTCTGGCCAAGCTCTATCTTCATCACACAAAGTATTTAATCATGCACAACCCGATGACGAGCCAAGCAATTGTTTCATACTTTAATAATCTCAAACTTTTTCAACTTTCACGCAATGCATGAGCGTCAGCCATGGACATAACACTATAGGTGGAATAGAATGGTGGTTGTGGAGAAGACAAAAAAGGAGAAGATAGTCTCACATCAACTAGGTGTTGGAAATATGCCCTAGAGGCAATAATAAAAGTATTATTATTATATTTCCTTGTTCATGATAATTGTCTTTTATTCATGCTATAATTGTATTATCCGAAAATCGTAATACACGTGTGAATACATAGACCACAATATGTCCCTAGTGAGCCTCTAGTTGACTAGCTCGTTGATCAGCAGATAGTCATGGTTTCCTGACTATGGACATTGGATGTCGTTGATAACGGGATCACATCATTAGGAGAATGATGTGATGGACAAGACCCAATCCTAAGCATAGCACAAGATCGTGTAGTTCGTTTTGCTAGAGCTTTTACAATGTCAAGTATCTCTTCCTTAGACCATGAGATCGTGTAACTCCCGGATACCGTAGGAGTGCTTTGGGTGTACCAAAGCGTCTGGCGTAATCGGGTGACTATAAAGGTGCATTACAGGTATCTCCGAAAGTGTCTGTTGGGTTGACACGGATCGAGACTGGGATTTGTCACACCGTATGACGGAGAGGTATCACTGGGCCCACTCGGTAGTGCATCATCATAATGAGCTCAAAGTGACCAAGTGTTTGGTCACGGGATCATGCATTACTGCATGCGAGTAAAGTGACTTGCCGATGCTTGAGATTGAACGAGGTATTGGGATACCGATGATCGAATCTCGGGCAAGTAAAATACCGATTGACAAAGGGAATTGTATACGGGGTTGTTTGAATCCTCGACATCGTGGTTCAACCGATGAGATCATCGAGGAGCATGTGGGAGCCAACATGGGTATCCAGATCCCGCTGTTGGTTATTGCCCGAGAGCCGTCTCGGTCATGTCTACGTGTCTCCCGAACCCGTAGGGTCTACACACTTAAGGTTCGATGACGCTAGGGTTGTATGAATATGAGTATGCAGCAAACCGAATGTTGTTCGGAGTCCCGGATGAGATCCCGGACGTCACGAGGAGTTCCGGAATGGTCCGGAGGTAAAGATTTATATATGGGAAGTGCCTTGGGGGGGATGGACTCCCCCTTGGCCTTGGCCGCACCCTTCCTTGGAGGAATGGGCAAGGCTGCGCCCCCCCCCCCTCCTCTCTCTTGCCCCTATATAAAGGGAGGGAAGGGAGGGGAAGCTGCACCCTCAAGAACTTGGCGCCTCCCCTCCCTGCTACACCTCCTCCTCCTCCCGTAGTTGCTCAGCGAAGCCCTGCCGGAGTTCTGCTGCATCCACCACCACGCCATCGTGCTGCTGGATCATCTTCAACCTCTCCTTCCCCCTTGCTGGATCAAGAAGGAGGAGACGTCATCCGCCCCGTACGTGTGTTGAACACGGAGGTGCTGTCCGTTCAGCACTAGGTCATCGGTGATCTGAATCACGGCGAGTATGAATCCATCATCCCCATTCCATTGAACGCTTCTGCACGCGATCTACAAGTGGTATGTAGATGCAATCACTCTCCCATGACTCGTTGCTTAGATGAACTCATAGATGGATCTTGGTGAAACCGTAGGAAAAATTTTAATTTTCTGCAACGTTCCCCAACAGTGGTATCAGAGCTAGGTCTATGCGTAGTTCTCTATTGCACGAGTAGAACACAATTTGTTGTGGGCGTAGATGTTGTCAACTTTCTTGCCGCTACTAGTCTTATCTTGCTTCAGCGGTATTGTGGGATGAAGCGGCCCGGACCGACCTTACACATACGCTTACCTGAGACGGGTTCCACCGACTGACATGCACTAGTTGCATAAGGTGGCTAGCGGGTGTCTGTCTCTCCCACTTTAGTTGGACCAGATTCGATGAAAAGGGTCCTTATGAAGGGTAAATAGAAGTTGACAAATCACGTTGTGGCTTTCACATAGGTAAGAAAACGTTCTTGCTAGAACCCTATTGCAGCCACGTAAAACTTGCAACAACAATTAGAGGATGTCTAACTTGTTTTTGCAGAAAGTGTTTTGTGATATGATATGGCCAAAGTTGTGATGAATGATGAATGATATATGTGATGTATGAGATCATGTTCTTGTAATAGGAATCACGACTTGCATGTCGATGAGTATGACAACGGCAGGAGCCATAGGAGTTGTCTTTATTTTTGTATGACCTGCGTGTCATTGAAGAATGCCATGTAAATTACTTTACTTTATTGCTAAACGCGTTAGCCATAGAAGTAGAAGTAGTCGTTGGCGTGACAACTTCACGAAGACACGATGATGGAGATCATGGTGTCATGCCGGTGACATGATGATCATGGAGCCCCGAAGATGGAGATCAAAGGAGCTATATGATATTGGCCATATCATGTCACTACTATATGTAATTGCATGTGATGTTTATTATGTTTATGCATCTTGTTTACTTAGAACGACGGTAGTAAATAAGATGATCCCTCATAACAATTTCAAGAAAGTGTTCTCCCTAACTGTGCACCGTTGCTAAAGTTCTTCGTTTCGAAGCACCACGTGATGATCGGGTGTGATAGATCCTTACGTTCACATACAACGGGTGTAAGACAGTTTTACACATGCAATACACTTAGGTTAACTTGACGAGCCTAGCATGTACAGACATGGCCTCGGAACACAAGAGACCGAAAGGTCGAACATGAGTCGTATGGAAGATACGATCAACATGGAGATGTTCACCGACGATGACTAGTCCGTCTCACGTGATGATCGGACACGGCCTAGTCGACTTGGATCATGTATCACTTAGATGACTAGAGGGATGTCAAATCTGAGTGGGAGTTCATTAAATAATTTGATTAGATGAACTTTATTATCATGAACAATAGTCTAAAATATTTGCAAAATGTCTTTTAGATCAAATGGCCAACGCTCATGTCACCATGAACTTCAGCGTTCCTAGAAAACCAAGCTGAAAGATGATGGCAGCAACTATTCGGACTGGGTCCGGAACACGAGGATTATCCTCATAGCTGCCAAGAAACAATATGTACTAGAAGCACCGCTAGGTGAAGCACCCATCGAGAGAACCAAGACGTTATGAATGCTTGGCAGTCTCGTGCTGATGATTACTCCCTCGTTCAGTGCGGCATGCTTTACAGCTTAGAACCGGGGCTCCAAAACCGTTTTGAGCGACACGGAGCATATGAGATGTTCGAGGAGCTGAAATTAGTTTTCCAAGCTCATGCCCGGGTCGAGAGATATGAAGTCTCCGACAAGTTCTACAATTGTAAGATGGAGGAAAATAGTTCTGTCAGTGAGCACATACTCAAAATGTCTGGGTTGCACAACCGCTTTGTCGGTGGACATTAACCTCTCGGACGAGGCGGTCATTGATAGAATCCTTCAGTCGCTCCCACCAAGCTACAAGAGCTTTGTGATGAACTACAATATGCAGGGGATGGTGAAAACTATTCCTGAAGTATTTTCAATGCTGAAGTCAGCAGAGGTAGAAATCAAGAAGGAGCATCAAGTGTTGATGGTCAATAAAACCACTAAGTTCAAGAAGGGCAAGGGAAAGAAGAACTTCAAGAAGGACGGCAAGGATGTTGCCGCCCGTAAGCCGATTGCGGGAAGAAGTCAAAGAATGGACCCAAGCACGAGGTGAGTGCTTTTATTGCAATGGGAAGGGTCACTGGAAGCGGAACTGCCCCAAATACTTAGCAGACAAGAAGGCTGGCAACACTAAAGGTATATTTGATATACATGTAATTGATGTGTACCTTACCAGTACTCGTAGTAACTCCTGGGTATTTGATACCGGTGCCGTTGCTCATATATGTAACTCACAGCAGGAGCTGCGGAATAAACGGAGACTGGCAAAGGACGAGGTGACGATGCGCGTTGGGAATGGTTCCAAGGTCGATGTGATCGCCGTCGGCACGCTACCTCTACATTTACCTACGGGATTAGTTTTAAACCTCAATAATTTTTATTTAGTGCCAAGTTTGAGCATGAACATTGTATCAAGATTTCGTTTAATGCGAGATGGCTACTCATTTAAATCCGAGAATAATGGTTGTTCTATTTATATGAGAGAAATGTTTTATGGTCATGCTCCGATGGTCAATGGTTTATTCTTAATGAATCTCGAACGTAATGTTACACATGTTCATAGTGTGAATACCAAAAGATGTAAAGTTGATAACGATAGTCCCATATACTTGTGGCAATGCCGCCTTGGTCACATTGGTGTCAAGCGCATGAAGAAGCTCCATGCTGATGGACTTTTAGAGTCTCTCGATTATGAATCATTTGACACATGCGAACCATGCCTCATGGGCAAGATGACCAAGACTCCGTTCTCCGGAACAATGGAGCGAGCAACCAACTTATTGGAAATCATACATACCGATGTGTGCGGTCCAATGAGTGTTGAGGCTCGCGGAGGATATCATTATGTTCTCACTCTCATTGATGACTTGAGTAAATATGGGTATGTCTACTTGATGAAACACAAGTCTGAGACCTTTGAAAAGTTCAAGGAATTTCAGAATGAAGTAGAGAATCAACGTGACCGAAAAATAAAATTCTTACGATCAGATTGTGGAGGAGAATATTTGAGTCACGAATTTGGTACACACTTAAGGAAATGTGGAATCGTTTCACAACTCACGCCGCCTGGAACACCTCAGCGTAACGGTGTGTCCGAACGTCGTAATGTCGCACTCTATTGGATATGGTGCGATCTATGATGTCTCTTCTTGATTTACAGACTATCATTTTGGGGATATGCTCTAGAGACAGCTACATTCACTTTAAATAGGGCACCGTCTAAATCCATTGAGACGACACCGTATGAATTATGGTTTGGGAAGAAACCTAAGCTGTCGTTTCTAAAAGTTTGGGGATGCGATGCTTATGTCAAGAAACTTCAACCTGAAAAGCTCGAACCCAAGTCGGAAAAATGCGTCTTCATAGGATACCCTAAGGAAACCATTGGGTATACCTTCTACCTTAGATCCGAAGGCAAGATCTTTGTTGCCAAGAACGGATCCTTTCTGTAAAAAGAGTTTCTCTCGAAAGGAGTAAGTGGGAGGAAAGTAGAACTCGATGAAGTACTACCTCTTGAACCGGAAGTAGTGCAGCTCAGGAAAATGTTCCTGTGGTGCCTACACCGACTGGAGAGGAAATTAATGATGATGATCAAGGTACTTCGGATCAAGTTGCTACTGAACTTTGTAGGTCCACTAGGACACGTTCCGCACCAGAGTGGTACGGCAACCCTGTCCTGGAAATCATGTTGTTAGACAACGGTGAACCTTCGAACTATGAAGAAGCGATGGCAGGCCCAGATTCCAACAAATGGCTTGAAGCCATGCAATCCAAGATAGGATCCATGTATGAAAACAAAGTATGGACTTTGACAGACTTGCCCGATGATCGGCGGCGATAGAAAACAAATGGATCTTTAAGAAGAAGATGGACGCGGATGGTAATGTTACCATCTCAGAAGCTCGACTTGTCGCTAAGGGTTATCGACAAGTTCAAGGGATTGACTACGATGAGAATTTCTCTCCGTGGCGAAGCTTAAGTCCGTTCGAATCATGTTAGCAATTGCCGCATACTATGATTATGAGATATGTCGGATGGACGTCAAAACGGCATTCCTTAACGGTTATCTTAAGGAAGAGCTGTATATGATGCAGCCGGAAGGTTTTGTCGATCCTAAGAATGCTAACAAGGTATGCAAGCTCCAGCGATCCATTTATGGGCTGGTGCAAGCATCTCGGAGTTAGAACATTCGTTTTGATGAGATGATCAAAGCGTTTGGGTTTATGCAGACTTATGGAGAAGCCTGCGTTTACAAGAAAGTGAGTGGGAGCTCTGTAGCATTTCTCATTTTATATGTAGATGACATACTTTTGATGGGAAATGATATAGAACTTTTGGACAGCATTAAGGCCTAGTTGAATAAAAGTTTTTCAATGAAGGACCTTGGAGAAGCTGCTTACATATTAGGCATCAAAATCTATAGGGATAGATCGAGACGCTTCATAGGTCTTTCACAAAGCACATACCTTGATAAGATTTTGAAGAAGTTCAAAATGGATCAGTCCAAGAAAGGGTTCTTGCCTGTTTTGCAAGGTGTGAAATTGAGCTCAGCACAATGCCCGACCACGGCAAAAGATAAAGAAGAGATGAGTGTCATCCCCTATGCCTCAGCCATAGGATCTATTATGTATGCCATGCTGTGTACCAGACCTGATGTAAACCTTGCCGTAAGTTTGGTAGGAAGGTACCAAAGTAATCCCGGCAAGGAACTTTGGACAGCGGTCAAGAATATCCTGAAGTACCTGAAAAGGACAAAGGACATGTTTCTCGTTTATGGAGGTGACGAAGAGCTCGTGCGTAAAGGGTTACGTCGACGCTTAGCTTCGACACAGATCTGGATGACTCAAAGTCACAAACCGGATACGTGTATATGTTGAATGGTGGAGCGATAAGCTGGTGCAGCTGCAAGCAGAGCGTCGTGGCGGGATCTACATGTGAAGCGGAGTACATGGCAGCCTCGGAGGCGGCACATGAAGCAATTTGGGTGAAGGAGTTCATCACCGACCTAGGAGTCATACCCAATGCGTCGGAGCCGATCAAACTCTTCTGTGACAACACTGGAGCTATTGCACTTGCCAAGGAGAAGATAGTCTCACATCAACTAGGTGTTGGAAATATGCCCTAGAGGCAATAATAAAAGTATTATTATTATATTTCCTTGTTCATGATAATTGTCTTTTATTCATGCTATATTTGTATTATCCGGAAATCGTAATACACGTGTGAATACATAGACCACAATATGTCCCTAGTGAGCCTCTAGTTGACTAGCTCGTTGATCAACAGATAGTCATGGTTTCCTAACTATGGACATTGGATGTCGTTGATAACGGGATCACATCATTAGGAGAATGATGTGATGGACAAGACCCAATCCTAAGCATAGCACAAGATCATGTAGTTCGTTTTGCTAGAGCTTTTACAATGTCAAGTATCTCTTCCTTAGACCATGAGATCGTGTAACTCCCGGATACCGTAGGAGTGCTTTGGGTGTACCAAACGTCACAACGTAACTGGGTGACTATAAAGGTGCATTACAGGTATCTCCGAAAGTGTCTATTGGGTTGACACGGATCGAGACTGGGATTTGTCACTCCGTATGACGGAGAGGTATCACTGGGCCCACTCGGTAGTGCATCATCATAATGAGCTCAAAGTGACCAAGTGTTTGGTCACGGGATCATGCATTACGGTATGAGTAAAGTGACTTGCCGATAGCGAGATTTAACGAGGTATTGGGATACCGACAATCGAATCTCGGGCAAGTAAAATACCGATTGACAAAGGGAATTGTATACGGGTTGTTTGAATCCTCGACATCGTGGTTCAACCGATGAGATCATCGACGAGCATGTGGGAGCCAACATGGGTATCCAGATCCCGCTGTTGGTTATTGCCCGAGAGCCGTCTCGGTCATGTCATACACTTAAGGTTCGGTGACGCTAGGGTTGTATGAATATGAGTATGCAGCAAACTGAATGTTGTTCGAGTCCGGATGAGATCCCGGACGTCACGAGGAGTTCCGGAATGGTCCGGAGGTAAAGATTTATATATGGGAAGAAGTCTTATTTTGGTCGCGGAAAAGTTTCGCGTTATCGGTATTATGCGGGAGTGCCGAAAGGGTCGAGGGGTCCTGAGGTCCACCTGCCTGGGGCACATGGGCTGTAGGGGGTGCGCCTTGGCCTATATGGGCCAAGGGCGCCAGCCCTACGAGGCCCAAGCGCCAAGTGAGACAAGGGAGGCAGAGTCCAAGAAGGGGAAGGCACCTCCTATGTGCCTTGGGGGGGATGGACTCCCCCTTGGCCTTGGCCGCACCCTTCCTTGGAGGAAGGGGCAAGGCTGCGCCCCCCCCCCTCCTCTCTCTTGCCCCTATATAAAGGGAGGGAAGGGCGGGGCAGCCGCACCCTCAAGCACTTGGCGCCTCCCCTCCCTGCTACACCTCCTCCTCCTCCCGTAGTTGCTCAGCGAAGCCCTGCCGGAGTTCTGCTGCATCCACCACCACACCGTCGTGCTGCTGGATCATCATCAACCTCTCCTTCCCCCTTGCTGGATCAAGAAGGAGGAGACGTCATCCGCTCCGTACGTGTGTTGAACGCGGAGGTGCTGTCCGTTCAGCACTAGGTCATCGGTGATCTGAATCACGGCGAGTACGACTCCATCATCCCCGTTCCATTGAAAGCTTCCGCACGCGATCTACAAGTGGTATGTAGATGCAATCACTCTCCCATGACTCGTTGCTTAGATGAACTCATAGATGGATCTTGGTGAAACCGTAGGAAAAATTTTAATTTTCTACAACGTTCCCCAACACTAGGCGTATCAACGGGGTATGGAGATGCCCATCAATAGATATCGATGTGAGTGAGTAGGGATTGCCATGCAACGGATGCACTAGAGCTATAAGTATATGAAAGCTCAAAAAAATAAACTAATTGGGTGTGCATCCAACTTGCTTGCTCACGAAGACCTAGGTCACTTTTGAGGAAGCCCATCATTGGAATATACAAGTCAAGTTCTATAATTAAAAATTCCCACTAGTATATGGAAGTGACAACATATGAGACTCTCTATCATGAAGATCATGGTGCTACTTTGAAGCACAAGTGTGGTAAAAGGATAGTAGCATTGTCCCTTCTCTCTTTTTCTCTCATTTTTTTTTCATTTTTTTTATTTTGGTGGGCTTCTTTGGCCTCTTTTTTTTTCATAAAGTCTGGAGTCTCATCCCGACTTATGGGGGAATCATTGTCTCCATCATCCTTTCCTCACCGGGACAATGCTCTAATAATGATGATCATCGCACTTTTATTTTTCTTACAACTCAACAATTACAACTCAATACTTAGAACAAAACATGACTCTATATGAATGCCTCCGGCGGTGTACCGGGATATGCAATGAATCAAGAGCGACATGTATGAAAATTATGAAGGTGGCCTTGCCACAAATACAATGTCAACTACATGTTCATGCAAAAAGCAATATGACAAAAGTAATGTGTGTCATATGAACGGAACGGTGAAAAGTTGCATGGCAATATATCTCGGAATGGCTATGGAAATGCCATGATAGGTAGGTATGGTGGCTGTTTTGAGGAACGTATATGGTGGGTGTATGATACCGGCGAAAAGTGCGCGGTATTTGAGAGGCGAGCAATGGTGGAAGGGTGAGAGTGCGTATAATCCATGGACTCAACAGTAATCAAAAGAACTCATGCACTTGTTGCTAAAATTTAGAAGTCATCAAAAACCAAAGCACTAAACGCATACTCCTAGGGGGATAGATTGGTAGGAAAAAACCATCGCTCGTCCCCGACTGCCACTCATAAGGAAGACAATCAATAAATAAAATTGTGCACCGACTTCATCACAAAGCGATTCACCATACGTGCATGCTACAGGAATCACGAACTTCAACACAAGCATTCTTTAAATTCATGATCACCCCAACTAGCATTGCTTTGATATTATCACCTCCATATCTCAAAACAATTATCAAGCGTCAAACTTATCTTAGTATTCAACGCACTCAAAAGAAAGTTTCACATATCTTGAATACCAAGTATATTATCTTTAAGAAAATTACCATGCTATTAACAACTCTCAAAATAATCTAAGTGAAGCATGAGAGATCAATAGTTTCTTTAAAACAAATCCACCACCGTGCTCTAAAATGTATAAGTGAAGTACTAGAGCAATAACAAAAACTACTCTGAAAGATATAAGTGAAGATCAATGAGTAGTCGAATAATTATGCAACTATGTGAAGACTCTCTCACATTAAAGAATTTCAGATATTGATACTTATTCAAACAGCAAGCAAAGCTAAAGAAAACTACAAGGCAAGGATAGCACAACTCATGTGAAGAAGCAAAAACTTAGGCTCAACCGATACTAACCGATAGTTGTCGAAGAAAAAAGGTGGGATGCCTACCGGGGCATCCCCAAGCTTAGATGCTTGAGACTTTTTGAAATATTATCTTGGGGTGCCTTGGGCATCCCCAAGCTTGGACTTTTGTGTCTCCTTAATTCCTCTTATATCATGGTTTCTCTTCTTTTATCAAAAGCTTCATTCACAACAAACTCAACAAGAACTCGTGAGATAGGTTAGTATAAACCAATGCAAAACCTTATCATTTTCTACTGTAACAAATCACTAACATTATTATTCAACATTGCATACTAAATGCCTCTGTATATTTAATACTCCTATCCTCAAATAGAATCATTAAACAAGCAAACATACATAAACAATGCAAACATAACAGCAATCTGCCAAAACAATACAGTCTGTAAAGAATGCAAGAGTATCAATACTTCCCTGACCCCAAAAATTATGAACTAAAATTCCCACTGTAATAAATTTATCAGAGCTTAATATGCAAAAAGATTCAACGTTAGACCATTCTCTGACTTTTCTAGGGAAATTTTGCAACAACGGTAAACTTTCTGTTTTCAAACAGCAACATGTATACAAGCAAAATAAGCATGACAAAGGCTATCCTTTACTTTTTTTATTGAAACTAAAGATGCAAAACATTATTATAACTAACAGCAAGCAAAAACTAACAAAATAAAATGACGCTCCAAGCAAAACACATATCATGTGGCGAATAAAAATATAGCTCCAAGTAAAGTTACCGATGAACGAAGACGAAAGAGGGGATGCCATCCGGGGCATCCCCAAGCTTAGGCTCTTGTTTGTCCTTGAATATTACTTTGGGGTGCCTTGGGCATCCCCAAGCTTAGGCTCTTACCACTCCTTATTCCATAGTCCATCGAATCTTTACACAAAACTTGAAAACTTCAACCACACAAAACTCAACACAAAACTCGTAAGCTCCGTTAGTATAAGAAAATAAAACCACCACTTAGGTACTGTAATGAACTCATTCTAAATTCATATTGGTGTAATATCTACTGTATTCTAACTTCTCTATGGTTCATACCACTTAATACTAGCCATAGATGCATCAAAATAAGCAAACAACACAATGAAAACAGAATCTGTCAAAAACAGAACAGTCTGTAGTAATCTGTATCAAACGTATACTTCTGGAACCCCAAAAATTCTGAAATAAATTGTTGGACCTGAGGAATTTGTCTATTAATCATCTTCAAAAAGAATCAACCTAAAAGAACTCTCCAGTAAAAAATGGCAGTCATTCTCGTGAGCGCAAAAGTTTCTGTTTTCTACGGCAAGATCATATAAACTACACCCAAGTCTTCCCAAAGGTTCTACTTGGCACTTTATTAAAACAAAAGCTATAAAACATGATTACTACAGTAGCATAATCATGTGGACACACAAAAACAGTAAGGATAAATATTGGGTTGTCTTCCAACAAGCGCTTTTCTTTAATGCCTTTCTAGCTAGGCATGATGATGACAATGATGCTCACATAAAAGATAAGGATTGAAACATAACAGGAGCATCATGAAGCATATGACTAGCACATTTAAGTCTAACCCACTTCCTATGCATAGGGATTTTATGAACAAACAACTTATGGGAACAATAATCAACTAGCATAGGAAGGTAACACAAGTGTGGCTTCAAGAATTTAAGCACATACGGAGGAAACTTGACATTATTACAACTCATACAAGCATATGTTCCTCTCTCATAATAGTTTTTAGTAGCATCATGAATGAATTCAACAATATAACCAGCACCTAAAGCATTCTTTTCATGACCTACAAGCATGGAAAATTTACTACTCTCCACATAAGCAAAATTCTTCTCATTCGGAATGGTGGGAGTATCATAAGAGACTTGAACACTAAAAATTGTTTCCACATTAAAAGAGTAATGTTCAGAAAAAGGGTAATCATAATCATGACTAGATTTGTAAATATAATCATCACTACTTTTTATAGCATAAGTTTCATCACAATAATCATCATAAGTAGCAACTTCATTCTCATCATAATCGATTGAACCTCTCCCAAGATAGTGGAATCACTAAATAAAGTTGACACTCTTCCAAATCCTCTTTCATATTTATCACAATAAAATTCAACATCCTCCAAGATAGTGGGATCACTACTTCCTAAAGTTGACTCTCTTCCGAACCCACTTTCATCAATATAATCATCATAGGTAGGAGGCATGCTATCATCATAACAACTTTGCATATCAAAACTTGGGATGCTAACAATATCATCTTCATTAAACGTAGCATCCCCAAGCTTGGGACAAACATTAATTTCAGCAAATATATTCTCAAATATTTCATACTCATCAAACATAGCTTCCCCAAGCTTGGGCCCTTTCATATCATAAGCATAATCACTCTCATCATTAAAAATATGGATAGCACCAATAGTATAGCAATTATCATCATCACAAGTAGCAGTAGGAGCAACATCATTTGGGAGGGATACCTTTTTACCTTTGTTGCTCCTTCTTTTCTTTTTCTTCTTCACATTATGTGTAGGTTCGACCTTCGTCTTTGAGCTCCTTATTAATGGGATTGGTTGAATAAAAAGCTCATCCTCGTTACCTGATTCATCATAAGAAATAATAGGAGGAGATTGGGAAGCTTCTTCCCTTTCATTAGTATTCTCTTCATCCTCTATTTGTTTTCTTTTCTTTATGTAATTGGCAACATAAGAATTTTCAATGCAATTCACCGCACAATACATATAAATTTCTTCTAGATCAAAATGAAGAATTCTATGAAGGGCAAATTCTGGAATAATCTTAGTTATACGTTTTATTTCTTCATAACCCAAGAGCAAAAGCTCATTATGATGTGCAAGGGAAATCAAGTCATCACAATTTTTGGATACGACACGATCCTGAAACAATTTGCTTTGGGTACTAAAATGATCACGTTCATTGCAAAGTTCACAAGTATGGCTAAGAAAAAATAAATTTTCAGCACATGCATCTAGCCTTTCTTGCAGCCATTTAGTTTCTAAGTACTTATGCCTCTTGCAATAACTATGTTCCCTATTTGGTGTGTACTTACAAACCCAATGCACTCCACAAAAATTGACATGTTTATAGGAGACATTTTCATCATAACTAGTGCAATCATCATTAGCATCATGGATATTCAAAGAATTCGTACTAACAACATTGCAATCATGCTCATCATTCAAAGATTTAGTGCCAAACAATTTGGAGATTTCTTCTTCTAGCACTTGAGCACAATTATCCTTTCCATCATACTCACGAAAGATATTAAAAAGATGAAGCGTATGGGACAAACTTAACTCCATTTTTTTTCTAGTTTTCTTTTATAAAATAAACTAGTGCTAAAACAAGAAACAAAAAGATTCGATTGCAAATATACCTTCAAGCACTCACCTTGCCAAATAAGAGCTTAGTTAACGGAGTGTGGGTTAGCGCCCTTTACCTAGCCTCCCCGGCAACGGCGCCAGAAAAGAGCTTGATGTCTACTACACAACCTTCTTCTTGTAGACGCTGTTGGGCCTGCAAGTGCACAGGTTTGTAGGACAGTAGCAAATTTCCCTCAAGTGGATGACCTGAGGTTTATCAATCCGTAGGAGGCGTAGGATGAAGATGGTCTCTCTCAAACAACCCTGCAACCAAATAATAAAGAGTCTCTTGTGTCCCCAACACACCCAATACAATGATAAATTGTATAGGCGCACTAGTTCGGCGAAGAGATGAAGATACAAGTGCAAAATAGATAGTAGATATAGGTTTTTGTAATCTGAAATAATAAAAACAGCAAGGTAACAAGTGGTAAAAGTGAGCGTAAACGGTATTGCAATGATAGGAAACAAGGCCTAGGGTTCATACTTTCACTAGTGCAAGTTCTCTCAACAATAATAACATAGATAGATCATATAACAAGCCCTCAACATGCAACAAAGAGTCACTCCAAAGCAATTAATAGCGGAGAACAAACATAGAGATTATGGTAGGGTACGGAACCACCTCAAAGTTATTCTTTCGAATCGATCTATAAAAGAGTTCGTACTGGAATAACACCTTAAGACACAAATCAACCAAAACCCTAATGTCACCTAGATACTCCATTGTCACCTCAAGTATCCGTGGGCATGATTATACGATATGCATCACACAATCTCAGATTCATCCACCAACATAAAAGTACTTCAAAGAGTGCCCCAAAGCTACTACCGGAGAGTCAAGAACGTGTGCCAACCCCTATCCATAGGTTCCCAATGTCACGAAACCCGCAAGTTGATCACCAAAACATACATCAAGTGGCACATGATATCCCATTGTCACCACAGATAATCACGGCAAGACATACATCAAGTGTTCACATAAAGACTCAATCCGATAAGATAACTTCAAAGGGGAAACTCAATTCATCACAAGAGAGTAGAGGGGGAGAAATATCATAAGATCCAACTACAATAGCAAAGCTCGAGATACATCAAGATTGTGCCATAGACGGGACACGAGAGAGAACGCGAGAGAGAGATCAAACACATAGCTACTGGTACATACCCTCAGCCCCGAGGGTGAACTACTCCCTCCTCGTCATGGATAGCGCCAGGATGATGAAGATGGCCACCGGTGATGGGATCCCCCTCCGGCAGGGTGCCGGAACAGGGTCCCGATTGGTTTTTCGTGGCTCTGGGGGCTTGCGGTGGTGGAACTCCTGATCTAGGTTCTGTTCTGGAAGTTTTAGGGTACATAGGTATATATGGGTGCAAGGGGTACGTCGGTGGACCTCCGGCTTACTCAAGAGGCAGGGGGCGCGCCCAGGGGGGGCACTCCCCCCACCCTCGTGGGCAGCCCGGGACTCCCCTGACGTGCACTCCAAGTCTATCAGGTGGGTTTCCTTCCAAAATTAACTTCTCCAGTTGATTTCGTTCCATTTTGACTCCGTCTGATATTCCTTTTCCTCGAAACACTGAAATAGGCATAAAACAGCAAATCTGGGCTGGGCCTCCGGTTAATAGGTTAGTCCCAAAAATAATATAAAAGTGGATAATAAAGCCTAATATAATCCAAAACAGTAGATAAAGTAGCATGGAGCAATCAAAAATTATAGATACGTTGGAGACGTATCAGACCTTCATACTAAGCAGGCATTCAAAGAAGATTTTCTTCTCTTATTTGGTAAAAGCGTAGCTGGCAGGACCTTCATACTGCTTTGGGGGCATGTCGTCTTTTTCGTGCAAACGTTGCAGGTCCTCCCGTGCCTCAGCTGTATCTTTTGTTTTCCCATACACGTCCAAGAAACCTAGCAGGTTCACGCAAAGGTTTTTCGACACGTGCATCACGTCGATCGAAGAGCGGACCTCTAGGTCTTTCCAGTAGGGCAGGTCCCAAAATATAGATTTCTTATTCCATATGGGTGCGTGTCCCCCAGCGTCACTCGGAATAGCTAGTCCGTCGGGACCCTTTCCAAAGATTACGTGTAAATCATTGACCATAGCAAGTACGTGATCACCGGTACGCATGACGGGCTTCTTACGGTGATCTGCCTCGCCTTTGAAATGCTTGCCTTTCTTTCGACATTGATGGTTGGTCGGAAGAAATCGACGATGGCCCAGGTACACATTCTTCCTGCATTTGTCCAAGTATATACTTTCGGTGTCAGCTAAACAGTGCGTGCATGTGTGGTATCCCTTGTTTGTCTGTCCTGAAAGGTTACTGAGAGCGGGCCAATCGTTGATGGTTACAAACAGCATCACGTGCAGGTTAAATTCCTCCTGTCTATGCTTATCCCACGCACGAACACCGTTTCCATTCCACAACTGTAAAATTTCTTCAACTAATGACCTTAGGTACACATCAATGTCGTTGCTGGGTTGCTTAGGGCCTTGGATGAGAACTGGCATCATAATGAACTTCCGCTTCATGCACATCCAGGGAGGAAAGTTATACATACATAGAGTCACGGGCCAGGTGCTGTGATTGCTGCTCTACTCCCCGAAAGGATTAATGCCATTCGCGCTTAAGCCAAACCATATGTTCCTCGGGTCACGTGCAAACTCAGCCCAGTACTCTCTCTCGATTTTTCTCCACTGCGATCCGTGAGCGGGTGCTCTCAACTTCCCGCCTTTCTTACGGTCCTCACTGTGTCATCGCATCAACTTGGCAATGCTCTTTGTTTCTGAACAGTCGTTTCAACCGTGGTATTATAGGAGCATACCACATCACCTTCGCAGGAACCCTCTTCCTGCGGGGCTCGCCGTCAACATCACCAGGGTCATCTCGTCTGATCTTATACCGCAATGCACCGCATACCGGGCATGCGTTCAAATCCTTGTACGTACCGCGGTAGAGGATGCAGTCATTAGGGCATACATGTATCTTCCGCACCTCCAATCCTAGAAGGCATACGACCTTCTTTGTTGCGTACGTATTGTCGGGCAATTCGTTATCCTTTGGAAGATTCTTCTTCAATATTTTCAGTAGCTTCTCAAATCCTTTGTCAGGCACAACATTCTCTGCCTTCCACTGCAGTAATTCCAGTACGGTACCCAGCTTTGTGTTGCCATCTTCGCAATTGGGGTACAACACTTTTTTGTGATCGTCTAACATGCGATCGAACTTCAGCTTTTCCTTTTCACTTTCGCATTGCGTCGTTGCATCGACAATGACCCGGCGGAGATCATCATCATCGGGCACATCGTCTGGTTCCTCTTGATCTTCAGTAGCTTCCCCCGTTGCAGCATCATCGGGCACATCCTCTGGTTCCTCTTGATCTTCAGCAGCTCCCCCTGTTGCAGCATCACCGTATTCAGGGGGCACATAATTGTCATCGTCCTCTTCTTCTTCGCCGTCTTCCATCATAACCCCTCTTTCTCCGTGCCTCGTCCAAACATTATAGTGTGGCATGAAACCCTTGTAAAGAAGGTGGGTGTGAAGGATTTTCCGGTCAGAGTAAGACTTCGTATTCCCACATTTAGGGCAAGGACAACACATAAAACCATTCTGTTTGTTTGCCTCAGCCACTTCGAGAAAATTATTCACGCCCTTAATGTACTCGGAGGTGTGTCTGCCACCATACATCTATTGCCGGTTCATCTGCGTGCATTATATATAATTATGTGTGTCAAAAATAAGAAAATCAGACAAGTATCTATCTAGAGTAAGAAAATCAGACAAGTCTCTATCTAAAGTAAGAAAATCAGAAAGAAGATAAGAACAAGAGGCTTACCACGGTGGTGCCGGCGACAAGATCGGCGCGGGCCATCAACGGCGGTGAAAACGGGGACGGGGCGTGATGGACCACTAAATCTAGACAAATCTCGGGAAAAATGGAGCTCCTTGGTCGAGCTTCGAGAGGAGAAACCTTAACTAGTGTGGCTCGGGCATTTCATCGAACACCTCATGTGCATAGGAGGTGAGCTAGAGCACCCAAATGCCCTCCCCTCGCCGGCCAGAAAAAACAGAATGCTCTGCCGCGGCGATGGGTATATATAGTCAACTTATTTGTCCCGGTTCATGGCATGAATCAGGACTAAATCCCCCCTTCTATACCGGTTCATGGCACGAACCGGTACCAATGGCTGTGGGCCAGGAGCGTGGACCATTGGTCCCGGTTCGTGCCTAGAACCAGGACAAATGGACCCAGACGAACCGGGACCAATGCCCACGAGGCCCTGGCTGGCCCCTGGGCTCATGAACTGGGTCTAATGGCCCCCATTGGTCCCGGTTCGTGAAGAACCGGGACTAATGGGCTGGCCAGGCCCGAACCAAAGCCCTATTTTCTACTAGCGGTAGCATAGCAAAAGATTTCAACAGGAATTTGTGATGAAGACGTTCTGATAGTAATCATAGGGTATTGTATTGTAGTGAAGTTAGTCATAGTAGATGGTACCTGACCCGTCTCTTGTCCTGGCCGGCCGCGGTTCTGGTGCTAGAAAAAAACATGCACATGATTCGCTGGTGTCCATAGTTTTCATGAGTGTTCTTTAGTCATGAGTGCCTGAGTCAAGACGTTTCGTGGAAATATTTGTTAGTACATTTTGTTGGTCACTGAGAATGACATGCGACAATGACATTTATCGATTTTTAAAAGTGGGATTAGGATGATAACGGGGACCAGTTAAACGGCAGCTAGGTCCTCAGCAGTTATATTTGCCTGAGGCTCTGTCGGCATTTCGTATTGTTTCCTAAGCAGAAACCTATATGTAGATCAGTAGAGGCCTGTTATGTTTGATTAATGTCCGTCGGCCCTTTTGCCACAGTTGTTGCACTTAAATAATTATTAAGCTCATATAGTGTAAACAAGCCGGATTATACATAAACAGAAGTGCACAACAAAGGGGCCAAACTCTCTAGAGAACTAGGTGATACCCCGCGCGTTGCAGTGGGAATTTGTTGTGATTCTTTTCAAGTAACATCCACATAGCAAAGAAGATGAAATATTAATCAATAATATGGTAGATTTCATATAGTGGTTATAATAATTAACAATATGACAGATTCAATATATATGTGATTCAAATTTGTTGGTGGTATAAATAGATATTGTATGGTAGCAGTTTGTAGCATCAACCATATATGAACCATATTCTTAGCAGTATACATTTGATGTTGTTTGTGAGTGTCGTCTTGGTAGTCGACGATGTGTCTAAAGACAGATGGTCCCCAAACAATGTGTTAGCAGTGTGTTAAGGCGTGGGCTCACATCTAAAAGTAAAAAAAAACATTAGTTTTTTTGTATTCTTCACCATTGCAGTTGCATCTTTGTATTCCTTCTTAGCTTCTCTACTAATTGAAACGACAAAAGAATATGGCATATCATTGTTTGAAGAATTAAAAGGAATCCTGCAGAAGTCATGTGTTGTCTATCAGGGTAGATGCACAAAGGTAAAAGGTGAAATGAAAATATATAGCCAATGGGTTATGTTATCAAGAGTTTCTTTTTAGTTGAGAAAGGGACCAACGCATTTCTTGATTTCCATTGTTACATTTAGCTAACGCCTAATACGAACAAAATTGAGAATCTCAATGAAAACTATTGCTGAGATTATACCTGAAGATCTACTGTTAAGATCATCACATCATTAAACATCAGAAATGCAAAAGGTAACCAAAAAAAAGTAGAAATACTATTAGTGAAGTGCTCATAAAAGGGACAAAAATTGAACCACTTCTTGGGCCATAAATCTAAATAAACATGTTAATATTTGCTAGCCCTTGCCTCTGGTTTCAGTTGGCACGAAGCAATGTGTGTCATGCAGCTGTTGCATGGAGAAGGAAAAATATAAGCAGGTAGAGGAATAAAAATGAGATAATAATAAGGTACAACAGGAATTGAATCTTGTGGTTATATGTGGATTTCTCACCGGCTGGATCCTATTGTCCATGAACATAAGCATCGGTCATATTCTGCATACCTGCAAGAATGAACCCATAACTAAACCAATCAATAACTGCATTTGCAGCAAACAACCAAGGAAATAAAAAGCTTCGTGTGCTATCCAAGAAGAAACGCTACATCAACAAACCGTGTGATCCCCTATACCGAAGCTGTCATCATATGGAAGTGGGAGGGATCAAATAAATTATATTTGGAAGGAGATCGTATGTACAAATCAGATGGATTGTGTCGCTCACCATGATTGCCCTTCACCTTTTTACTCTTGGAGATGGTCGTTGAAGAGCACATGTAGAGCAGCTTCTTTGCTTTTCTGTCTGTAACCTATGAGCAAGTTCACAATCAGATGGCGTGCAACGGAAACGATTAGCGACGGCAGCAGCAGAGCCATTGGAGGATAGCGAGAATGGCGACGGGATGGGATGGGATGGGAATATGGGATGCGTTGGTGGACGAGACCATGAGTCGGAGAAGGCACGGTGCATTGTGGAGATTAATAGAACGGGATTTAGTGCAGAAGCTGAAGAGGGTGAGAGAAATCAACCGATGGTACTGAGAAGCTGATGAGACCGATCTGGGGAAGATGACAGGGCGCAACGCCCAACACGGTCTTTTTTTCCTTTGGGTGAGCGAAGCTAAGTTTTCGATCTGTCGCTCCTCCGGCACCTGGACCGAAGTAGCCAGCTAATAGCCCATACATCGTGCAAAGAGGCTTCCTCCCACCACGGCCGAAAACAGCAACTATCTAGCCCACAACTCTTCTAAAAAAATATATATTCTAGCCCACAACCTGGCTGCGCCAGCCCAGGTCAGAGATTGAAGCGTACGTGTACAGCCCAACTAAATCAAGCAGCGAGCGAACGGGGCGGATGGAAAGGAACGAATCGGTATGTTCCACTTAGCGGTGGCACCTCTTAGTAATTTTGTGAACTTTTGATCAGACGGTTGCAGACTCCTGAGCTATACCACATCAACGGCTAGAACAATTCGAGTGACGTGGCTTTGTGAGAAGGCAGGAAAATTATCTAATGAAGTGTCCCTATTTAGATATAGAAGATATCCTCACATAAAGCAAAATAAAAAACTCTATGGAGAATATAGCAACCTATTAATGAGAAGAAGTTATCAAAGCACAGGTAATATTTGACCCGCAAAAAAAATGGACACGTCTAGCGGGCGGCTGGATGCCCGCTAGCGCTCCTGGGCGGCCGGCTGCTTTTTTATCAAATAGTGCGTAATCATCCTGTAGCTAAAAAAACACTGCTAATTAATCATCTTCTATATGGTCTCTTATGATGGATGTATGCATGCCACTGCATTAATGTTCCTATGTTCGTCCTTGTGCATTAATTTTTGGTTTTCAAAATTATAAAAGACATATTTTCTAAACCGCATGTTAAAATTCAGATCCGCTTTCAACGTTGAAATCTTCGCGACGTGCTCTTCAAAAGTAGATCCCGCGTAGGATGTTTCGACAAACTATTCTTCCTGCCAACTAAATATCAATGTGTGTACAACTAGACCACATTGCCGCGCTAACTGAGCATATATGTGTAACTAGTCCTGCCAACTAAATATCAATGTGTGTGCAACTAGACTACATTGCCGCATCGATTGCGCATATGTGTGTGTGCAACTAGTGTCCTGCCAACTAAATATCAATGTGTGTGCAACTAGACTACATTACAAACAACTAAGCATATGTTTGTGCAACTAGTCTTCCTGCCAACTAAACATCAATGTGTGTGCAACTAGACTACATTAGAAGCCAACTAAACATCAATGTGTATGCAACTAGACTACATTAAAAGCCAACTGAGCATATGTGTGTGCAACTAGTCTTCCTGTCAACTAAACATCAATGTGTGTGCAACTAGAGTATATTACAAGTAGGGAGGATGGTTGCACATCTACGACTAGGTAGTTGGCCACGGCGGTAGACTAGTTGCAAATCAGGTTGTCATGGTTGCCACGTTGCAACCTCATAGGAAGTTGGATTATGCAGCTCTAAAATTTTGTTTTTAAAAAAGTTGCACCATGTAGTACTAAAGTTGCACAACACAGTACTACTAAAGTTGCACCATATAGCTTCAAAATAGTCATCAAAAAAATTTCATCGAAACATACCCATGAGGGATCTAGTTTTCAAGATCTCGACGTGAGGAGTCCAAAGATGAAAATGGATCTGAATTCCGATACAAGGTTTGAAAGATATGCGTTTTTTTAATTTTTATGAAAGGTAGTTAATTCAGTCACATGCGGAGAGAGAATGGACATCACGTATTACTTTTTCTTCTAATTATATTCCCCGGCCCACTATTTTAAAGAGCAACAGTCTAAATTCAGTTCGTATGATTCAGCTCAGATGGCACCTGGACTATGTCCGCGCGGAATCGAGTGGCAGGAGCCGGCCGTTCGGTTCGCCCAAACAGTGCATATACACTTTTTAGATTTTAGGGGAAAAAAAGCACATGTAATATTTAATGTGCAATTTTGTATTACAGGGAAAAAGAAGAAATCAACCGAGTGCTTCCATTCTAGCCGGCCGAAGACCAAGTATTGCCTTGATGGCTACAGAGTAAGATAGTGTTGACTGTAGACTGGGGAGTAATGAGTTGTGACTACTGAAAGCAACTTGGCCGGCCGGTACAGAAATCAACAGAAAATATATTATTTTTGAGAGTACCTAGAACTCATCCAGATGAGATATAATATGATCTCATTCACCTGAAAAATAAAAACAGATACAACCCACGTCAGCACACACGCTTCTTATAGCATTACATTCAATGACTATAAAAGGTAAATAAGATCAAATTATATTTCATCTAGATGAGTTATAGCAAAACTGATTATTTTTTCCATGTGAGCTAGCGACTGTGACCAATTGCTGATATATTAGGGAAGGGCACTAACCAAGTTGATCATCTGTGAGAAGAACAACATTAACAACAACAAGAAGCCAGCCATGAACATCATCCTGCCGCTCCTGCTCAGCGGGCTCGCACCGTTCCTGGCGGCTGCAGATGTATTCTGCAACAATCTCAAAGTAGTCACCACCACCCTTCCCAAGAACACATCCTCCTCTTCGGTACACATGGGCACCGCCACCGTCGGCCAAGCCCCGACACGGTCTACGCTCTCGCGCTCTGCCGTGATGTCCTCAACGACTCCGACTGCACCGACTGCATCGTTGAGACGTTCGAAACTATTCTGAACTCTACGCCACCGACACAGGAGCAGTGCTACAAGGAGGCCTACTACGACGGCAACTGTACCATCATCTACTCCGACCACATCCTGGGGCCCTCCGATACCACTGGAGGAAATGACGACGTGATATTTCAGAGGTGGAACGTCAAGAATGTCACCGCCGGTGACGCGAACCAAGTCCACCTCATCACTGGCCGCATTCGTGGCCTGCTGGTAGAGACTGCGGAAAAGGCGGCTAGCATGATGTAACTTCCCTGCTATATTTATGCTCTGTACAGTGATGAGATTACAAGAAACAAGATGTGTGCAGAATTTGGAGGGAGACGAACAACTAGTTTGGCAAGGGAAGAATTCAGAGTTATTGGTGTTTCGATTTGAGCAGCTACTGGATGCCACAAATAGTTTTTCATAAGAGAACAAACTTGGACAAGGTGGCTTCGGTGCTGTCTACAAGGTAACTCATTATGTGCGTATTGGATTTTCATCATTTGTTGGGAACAATTGAATAGCCTAACATGATTCTACGGATTGGAGTTACCATATTTGTTATATAATGGGCCCTTTTATTTGTACAACGAGCTAATCAATAGTACAAGCACTACAAGAAAACCTGCCTGTAGAGACGTCATATTCCATAGGTAGAGACGTGTTATTTCATCTCTAGGCAACCATAGAGTCGACTTAGTAAAGCGTCTTTGGAGCGTCTCTCCACGGACCGTCTCAAAAAATATAGACACGCTGGCTGAGCGTCTGTACATGGCATGAGACGCTATATTGGGACGTCCAAAGGCGTCTCTAGATATGACACGCTATATTCGGACGTTCAAAAGCGTCTCTAGACATGCAGAGTCGTTTTGTTAGATGCGCTCGTATTACGTCTCTACTAACAGGGCCATTTCATTCACCATAGGCCGTAGCCCAATTCCTATACACGCTTTGTAGAGACGTTATATTCGTCTCTAGATGTACAAAAGCTTCTTTGTTACCATGTAATATTTTGCTTTAAACAATATTTGATTTATTCCAAATTTGTACTTCGCCGTTTCAAATCCAGTAACTTTATCATGCCACATGGTTGTGCAAAATGATCAACAAGTATTGTTATATAAAAGCATCCACCCATATCACCAATCACATTCATAAGCAACAAATATCATTATATGAAGGGATTCACACACATTACCAATTCTATTCACAACCATCCCATTCACACAATTTCAATTAGTAGGAATAAACACCTTAGGTTCACAACTGAATCAGATCAAAGATTCATATGAAAGCATAAATAATTAAGAAGAGATCATACAGACTAGAACTAAGTTTTCCTATAAAGCTAAAATATATGTATAATACACAATATTTATCCAGTTAAAGACTAATTCTTCTATAGTTGCTCCTGGCTCCCGCAATGTAGTCCTTTTATAAATCTTGAGCTACCCTGATAAAGAAAGATAACAGGGAAGTTTTAGAACATATAAGCTCTAAGAATATTGTGAGAAGAAATGTACTTTGATGATGTACCATACTAGTGTTTGGTGGCTTGTTTCGAGGTTGTGTAGGAGTGGTTAATTTTGGTTTTTTTGACACAAAGATCCTTCATAAATAAAAAGCCCTTAAGTACGTACATTGCAGCATACGATGATTGCATGGAAGTGTACTTACATGTGATAACAGGCCATGCAATAACATGACCAATAACATAACTTACTATTTGCAGTTTTCCAGATGGTCTAACGAGTATCTCGTCTCCAGGTCTTGAAATAGCGCAAACATAAACTGCTTCATATTGGTCTACAAGCATGTTTCCACCAACCACATATGTTTTATCTCTACTCACTAAAGTTACTTCGGCCACAAATTTGTTTTTGTTTCTCGGGTTCAGCATAAGAAGACTTTCATGTTATCCTATTTTTCAAGAAATGAAACATTCATTATCGCAAAACATGGAAGATTTCACTTTACACAGAAAGGGCGGATTGCACATGCAATTATACCAACAAACTATTCTAACCAATCTCATTCAGATATATATACCTGCTTAGTGACGCGATGAAGCTGTACACTTGGTTCATGACCACCTTGCTTGGTCGGATTGCTATTTTCAGCATGACCATTCTTTGATTCAGAATCTTCATGTGCTTTCTACAGTTGAGGTCCAGATCAATTGTAAGTAAACTTATAGAAAACATAGACATTGTTTGATTACACAAAAAAACTAGGCACGCATGTGCACACACCTTAGCAACCGTGTCTTCATGTGGTGAAGATAAACTGGTGCAACCCTCATTGGTTCTTGCGCAATCGCTAGGATGCAATTCCTGGTTAATCTTGTCCGGTAAAGTTGATGTCGCTTTGGCCTTGTTTGACCCTATCAATTTTTTCAATATGTGCTTTCTACAATTGAGGTTCAGTTCGGTTGTAAGTAAACATACAGAAAACATACACATTGTTTGACAATGAAGCAGAAATTTATGCACACACGCACCATGTATGGTAAAGATGAACCAGTGTTATCCTCTTTGGTTCTCAATGAAAAGCTAGGATGCAATGCTTGGGTAGTGATCTGCTTATCTGGCAAAGTTGATTCTACACTTGATTGGTGTAACCCTCTTTGGTTGATTATGCATGGCCTTGATTGGCCTTATCAAACTTTTCAATGCGTGCTTTCTACAGTTGAGGTTCAGTTCAGTATGACATAAACATACATAACTATAAGCATTGTCTGATAATGAAGCAAACATTTATGTACACACCATAGCAACCATGTGTGGTAAAGATAAACCAATGTAATCCTCTTTGGTTCTTGTAGAAAAACTAGGATCCAATTCCTGGGTAGTGGTATGCTTATCTGGTAAAGTTGATCCTACACTTCCTTGAATTGCCCTATCAAAGTTTTCATTGTGTGCTTTCTACAATTGAGGTTCAGTTTAGTTGTAAGTAAACTTATACAAAACATAAGCATTTTTTAATAACAAAGCAGAAATTTCTGCACACAAAAACACCTTAGCAGCCACTTGTTCATGTGGTAACAATAAACCGGGGTGACACTCTTTAGCTCTCGCACAATTGCTAGGATGTAGTTCCTGCAACTTATGATGAACAACCGTTTGTAAGTATGAGAATGAACTAGAATATTTATTAGTGAAGAATCTATTACATCACCTGCATAACACTCAATGGAGCATGTTCTTCAACTTCGTTATGTGATTCATTCAGGAGATAACTCCCAACAACTCTTTCATTGAGATCAACCTGAAACAAGAACATGATAATAGTATATTAATACTCATACATGTATCTTTGCAGAAAGAGATGTGGTTTAGATACGAACTTCATCACTTCCTGCGGTTACATATTCATTTCTCAAATCCTCTTGGGGGAATTTTCGCTTCAGGAATGAACGGATCATAGCAACCTCACCAGTCACATTTTCTACATTATCTCCTAGTGCCCGCAGTGCAAATTGAACATTTCCTTCTTTGTCAGGATGCTGAACAAAAGTCAGTCCCTGAGAAACTTTTATTTCGCTCCAATACTTATCACCATAATACCCTCAAAGTTCTTTCACCTCTTTCCCATGCACACTTTTAAATATTTCTCTATAATTACTGAATGAAAGGTTCCCATTGTTATCTTTCTTTCTTTCTTCTAGTTTCTCCTATTGAAACAAATACAAACATCTAGTCATACTAATTAGTACTCCCTCCGTTCTTAAATATTTGTCCTTTTAGAGATTTCAAATGGACTACCACATACGGATTTATATAGACATATTTTAGAGTGTAGATTCACTCATTTTACTCCGTATGTAGTCACTTGTTGAAATCTCTAGAAAGACAAATATTTAGGAACGGAGGGAGTATTAAATTAAAGCCTCTACTTTAATCACAAGTAGAAGTATACCATCACTATATTTGTTTTCGCATTTTTGTATTCACCATTCTTCTGCTTACGAGCTTCATCCCATAGTTCAATCTTGCTAACCTTTCGATTGCTCTTGATTTCCTATTCAACAAAGTAAATTAGAATGTTTGTTAGTGTTTCTGTTAGAACATATTCAGTTTTCTTCACTAACAAAACTTTTCTGATCCATCTTTAGAAAAAAAAGTTTCACCATCTCTTTTCTGAGCCTAGCATGGCTTTTTCTCCCAGTTTTATGTGCTTCTTTGCACACTCGGTATTCTTTTCGCATAATTTCTGGGAAAACAACACATCTAGTCAATATTAATGCCACCAAACTAGTTATGTACGCAAGATTAAGTATGAGAATAGAACACATAACCATGAGTTTATCCTGGCACCAAAACCCGACAAGAGTATCCCATTAATGTTCATTAACACCTTTGGGAACACCTGCTATAATTTCAGCCAAAGACTTCTTGTCACGCTTGAAATATTTACTCTTCAAACGAGACTTATAAGCTCTCCATTTTTTGTTAATAGTCAATAGGATCCAGTCTCTTGTAAGTTGTCTAGTCTCATTGGGGTAGATAAATTTCTCCTTCAAAAATTAAAATTGACAATCAGCAATGTGAAATTAACAGTCTTGAAGAGTGCTATGAAAATTTTACCTCCACATCTGTGATCATCTGCCCATGTTTCTGTAGAAACAATTCATTTTCCAATCTCAAAATATGCAATGGTGCAAATGTTGAGTTTTCTGCAAGACAGGTAAGATGATGACCGAGAATGGCAGCAGACCTTCCATTTGGAATTCCACTTCCATCTGTCCCCACAATTATCTTCCCCCCACGTAATTCCGACAAATTTTTACCTCGGAATTCCCCTATAATCTGTCGCACATCACCATTTGGCCCTGCATGGAAGAGTATCGCAATGGCATATAAGTGGACGATATACATCACACTAGATGTGTGTTTGAAAAAGAAAACTGAGCTTACAAATTATTTTAATTTGCCTAGTAGATTCAGGAGGCCTTTTGGGAACTACATCATCAATCTCTGGAGGGCCTTGTAAATTTTCTTCATCTGGTTGTACACTTTCAGAAGCTTGCTCTGGGATGTTTAGGCTCCGAAGCCGTTGAGGTATCGTCGACATGATATCTGTACCAAACAACGTTAAAATCATATGTTAATTTCAAGCATAGAAACAGATGTAACTGAAAATGAACCCAAAAAGCACTTCAAAAGTTACTGTAACGCACATAGCAACATACAGACCTGTAAACAACAATATTTTAGTGCAAAATCTGAGAGCTGCTGATTGAAACCTCCCTTCAGCTAAGATGCAAGAATCAAAACTAACAAAATAGTGGGACTGCACTAAGATGAGGTAGGAGAAGGTAGATAACAGAAACTCTTCAGTCTTATTAAACAGCTATACTGATGAATGGGCAAAGCAGTCCATTATGCAGGAGAAGGTAGACATAACAGAAACTCTACAGTCCTCTTAAACAGCTATACTGACAAATGGGCAAAGCAGTCCATTATGCAGGAGAGGGTGACATAACAGAAACTCAGTCTTCTTAAAGAGATATACGGACGAATGCAAAAAAGCAGCTCATTGTGCAGAAGGTAGACATAACAAAAACTCCTCTAAAGTCTCAAACATCTATACAAAGAGGAACCTAATATGCCAAAGAACGAATCACAACTTTGTCATCACAAGACATGTTTAGGTTTCAAATCTGTTAGTACAGGAAATATTCTATAATTATCCACTTTGCCACTCCACACTATCCAATTCCATATATCTAGTACTATTTTTTTATTTTAACATATAAAATTTGATTGGACCAAACAATTGCTCACATATTTTCAATAAAATCTGTCATAATTGATTTCTAGGCAAGCAAGCAATTCAACAAACACTTAGTGTGCATTGCCTACATGAAGGAAGTAAGGAGAAGAAGGAGAAGAGGATCGAGACTTGAGATGCATATATGGAGGAGGCGACTTTGGTTGATTTAATGGTAAACTGTAAGGTCTACGGGATTCAAGGGATCACCTACTAGGCGTGGTGGAGGATGAAGATGCTAGATGGAGGTGAGAGCTCCTGCGCTTGCGGGGCGGCGTACAGATGGAACACACGACGCCGCTTTGAGTGAAGGACAAGATCGGCTTGGATGCGGCCTCGTGACGGTGAGGACGACGGACGCCGACGAGGCTCCAACTAGCGACCTTGATGATCGAGGAAAACGGAAGTCGGCGGCAGGCGGAGATAGCGGCGGAGGGCAGCATCTGAGGATGAGGCTGCCACCGCGCGAAGTGCGGGAATGGGCGGCGCGTGGGTTGCCTGGCGGATTGGAATCGCAGGAGGTTGGATAAATGGGGAGGTGGGGAAGATGCGGGATGTCTTGCGCGCGGTAAAGAAAATGATTGTGGCGCCAAATTTTGTCAAGCGAAAATACTCCAGGAACGTCAAATTTGATTAAGTGGGAATAGTTTGGGAGCGATATAAGTAATCACATATATAGATGTGTTAAACGCATATATGGATAAATAATTTTTTGTATCTTTTATTGGATAAATCAGTATGCTTTGTTCTTTTTTTTAAAAAAAAAGTGGTAATTTTCGTATCGAAATAATATTGACATAGTTTAATAGAAATAATAAAGGTAGTGGTAGATCGAAGTTGGGCTTCCCTTCTCCGTGCGTTGCCCGTGCCGACCGCAGACGCCGCCCCGGTGTGCCATCCCTTCACCTAGCCCTTGTCGGCGACGGGGGCGGTGGCACGAAGTGACTCCTCCAAGCCGTTCTTGACCATCTGGTCATTGATATGGTGCCGGCGTCTCTGCAATGCCGGCGTCCAATGTGGCGAATGTGGCCCGGCATTGCGTCACTCCTGCCGCTCGTTCTCCTACGCCGCCCTCTCGACCGTCGTCAGGGTGCTACGATGTGCCGTCACCACGCCGAGGTAATGGAGGAGGCGCCCGGGAGGGCTCCTCCTCCTTGACAGCCTTGTAACGCCCGATTCTGGCGCGTGATGACGCCAGTCGGTCAAAATGGTTGAACGTGTTGCGTGACGGAGGGGGTGGATCCTCCTTGACGCGACGTCTGGTTTGGTCTTCGATGTTTCATCGAGGGAGGGGGGGCTCCTCCTCGACGTGTCTGTTGGGCTGCGTTGGCGTCATGCTTAAATAGTCGGGCCGCGGCGCCCATACACGCGGTTCATGCCCCGCCCCGAGATCCTCCCGACGGCTACCCCCGTAGCCGCCACCGCCTTTGCGTTTCCCCTTCGGGTTGTCGCACCGCAACACGCGGTCCATGCCGCCGCTCGTCGGGCCATCCCCACTGGCTAGTGGTTCTCCCCGCGGCTGCCCCGACCCGCGAGCCGCCGCTACACCCAGGCCGTCGTTGCCGCTCGCTCACCCAAGTCGCGCCGTGCCGCCCATCCACCCCCTTCGTCTTCGTCCAGCACCAGCTCATCGCATGTGTCGCCGTCATCTTCTTCGGCCACTTCATCTACTCCGACCACCGTTGGCGACATTGGCCCCATGTCGATTGGCGTCGTAACCGTCATAGAGTCCTCCTCTGGTGGCCCCTTCGACTCCTCCGACATGGCGTACAGCTCATGCAGGTCCCCGCCTACGCATGCCCAGTGCTGGCAACACCAATGCGTGCCTTTATCCACGAAGTGTCCTCGGGCCAGGCAAGTCTGGACCAGCGCATCGTCAACATCGACTTGGTCCTTCTACGCATGCCCGATGCTGGAAACACCGATGCGTGCCTTCGTCCATGACGTGTCCCCGATCTTGGTAGCAGTTAACTTGTATTGTCCTTTACCTCCATACAGGCAATCACTGAAAACTCTTCAGACTTGTTAAAAAAACATAGGGATAGAATACCTTGGTGGATGCCAACTGGATGTGGATGGATGCAGATTATAGAATGTACGGAGGTTGGACTTGGACAGCCGGAGGGCACTGCACGCCGGGCGAGGCTGGAGCAGGCGAGGCGGTGACGGAGGGTGTTGCCACGCTGGGGAGGCGGAGGCAATGCAGAGGCGGACTGATGGTCTGGCGCTGGCGGAGGACGATGGATGAGCCGAAGGGTGAGGGCAGGGAGGAGAGGCGGCGGAGGAGGGACCGAGTGGCGACGGAGAGGCTGGAGATGGCTGGCTCGGCCGAGCGGGACTTGATTCTAGGGGTGGCAGCTAGGCGGGAGGGGCGGCCGCCTTCAGCTAGGGAATTGGGGATCGGGCGCTCATTGCTCGCACGCCCAACCCTAACGCCGAGTAGGTCTTCTTTTCTCCTTCTTCTTCTTTTCTTTTGGAGAATTTGACGCCGAGTAGGTTCTTGCGAACGCTATTTTTTCGTATTAAACGCCCTGGCGATGATGTCTCTCTGAAGGTTTCTCTTCCGAAGCGCCGTATTGGGCTAGTCCATTCGCGCGAGGGTAGGTCGTAAAAATACGCCGGAACCACCTAGTGCGGTTTACACATGTGGTTAGTTATAGGAGCGCGCCCTACTTGAGTAGATTCAAGCCAGTTTTCTTTTTTCTTTTTTTTTGTTTTCTTTTGTTTCTTTTATTTTTCTTCTCCGTTTTCCCATTCTTCTCATTCTTTTTTGATTTCTTCTTCATTGTTTTTTCATTTTCATTTCCTTTTTATTTTATTTACTTTGGTTCTTTATTTGTTTTTCTTTGTTCTTTTTGGTTATTATTCTACATTTTCTTCTCCATTTTTTGTTTTTGACTTCTTTTTCTTATGTTTGTTTTCTTTTTTACTCTACATTATAGTATATGTCAAAACGTTCTTTTAACAAGTGATCAACAATTTATGTATACACATTCAACATTGTCCGTATACTTATTCAACATTTCTCAAATACTTGTTCAAAATTTTATTACTTATTCAACATTCTAATACTTGTTCAACATTTTTCAAATAATCGTTCAACATTTTTTAATACTTATTCAACATTTTTGAATAATTGTTCAACATTTTCCTTATACTCGTTCAACATTTTAAAATACTTGTTCAACATTTTTTCATAATTATTCAACATTTTTCCCAAATACCTGCTCAACATTTTTAATACTTATTCAACATTTTCAGTTACCAGTTTAACATTTTTCATATACTCCTTTAACATTTTTTAATACTCATTCAACATTTTAAAAGACTAGTTCAACATTTCAATACTTATTCAACAAATTTTCAAATACTTGTTCAATATTTTTTGATACTTATTCAGCATTTTTTAAGTACTTATTCAACATTTTTAATACTTATTCAACATTTTGTAAATACTTATTCAGCACTTTTCAATTGGTTGATTAATTATTTTTAAATACATGTTCATGTTTTTCGTAAACATTTGTATTTTTTTTCTGTGTAAATTTTGTGTATACATTAGAATCATTTTCTCTGTATCCATTTAGCGTTTTTGTCAAATGTTGATTAACATTTTATAAAAAAATTGTACGTAAAGTCTGATTGTCAGTGCATTCTTGTTCCCTTGATCTATTATTATAGAATGTGAAAAGCGCTTGGTCCGATGGCTCGTTGCAGCCCCTCCTAACGAGGTGACTAGGGTTCGAAACCTGGAATTACCGAACTATCTACTTTTTTTTGAGACATGCTGAACTACCTACTTACTATTTATCTTTTGGTTCACATTGTATATACGCCTCGCGGACCGGCCCACTCTGGAGCTCGCTTCAGCGAGAGACACGATCGGACTCGCGTAACGCGAGAAATAGGCGCTCCCAGTAGTCGTGGCTGCCGTGGAGTGTTTGGGCTCATTCATGGGCCCAATACGTATATTATATCTACTGTTTTTTTGGGAAACAAATTCTTGGGTATTCCAGGGAATCCCAGGAAGACCCCGGTACCGTTGAGCGGTGGGGGAGCAGAGTGAGGCGAAGCGGGCGAGTGGCGGTGGCATGAGACATATGGCAGGGGGCGAGTAGCGGTTGCGTGAGATCTATGGTAGGAGGCACCCGTCGACGGCTTGAGAGCTCTGGGAAACGGCAGCAGGGAGTGGCGGCTGGTATCGAGATGCGAGCGGCGGCACTATGGACGAGCCCTCCAGATTTGATCGTTTAGTTCGGTCCAGGAGTAGTACATTGCAAAAATACCAAAGAGTATATCGGTCATTCCACCTAGATTTATCAAGTTTAATAAATTAAAAAAATCGGTGAAACGCCAATGAGGGCAAATGAACAAGAAATTAATGTAAATTACATATAAGCCTAAATAAAATACACCAAATCATCAAGTCCCCAACTAATACAGGGAAAATGATCAAATCCCTTGTATATGTGAATTGATTGAGGATTTTTTTTCAGTGAGGCACGAATAAGGATTTTATTTTAACACAAGAATATTACAAAGGTAATATAATAGTATTACGTAGGACAATATTACGAATGTGATTATTAAGATTACAATCAAATAACAAAATGCCTCTTGATTAATCTATTCGAAGTTTACCCAAAAGTTAAGGAAGACCGGTAGAAAACCGAAATGTCAAAAAAACCGTTTTAAAAGCCGAAAACATGTGCGGAAAAATTAAAAAAAATCCAAAGGGAGCGCCCAGAGCGCGACATGAGGCAGGCGGCTGAGAGTGCGTCAAGTGGCGCTGATTGTCGCGAGGCTCCCGAAGGAGCGCTCGTTAACTAGTTGCTCTACCCAGCGCGCAACCCCTGCTGCCTTGGCGCCAATCTTGGCCGGCCCATGTGCGGGCCGGGACGCTGCCTATTTTTTTATCCTTCTTTGCTTTTTTGTTCTTTCTTTTCCATAATTCGGGATATCAAAAGGTTCCATATTTTAGAAAAAGTTAAGAATTTTGAATAAAATAATCATGAATTCATAAAAAATACTCATGATTTTAAAAAATTGTTCGGGAATTTTAAAAAATTAACAGTTCAAGAGAACGCTCACGAATTTGTACAAAAATGTTCACGAATTTCAGAAATATTCATGAATATAAAAGATGTTTATGATTTCAAAAAATGTTCGCGATTTCTAAAAATTTTCATGATTTAAAAAATTTAAAAGATTGTTAATGATTTCAAAATCTGTTCACAAATTCATAAAATGTTCATGATTTCAAAAAATGTTCGTGATTTCAAAAAATGTTCATGATTTAAAAAATTTAAGAAAATTTAATGATTTCAAAAACTGTTTGCGATTTAAAAAAATGTTCATGATTTCAAAAATGTAAAAGAATGTTAATGATTTCAAAAAAAGTTCGCGATTTCATAAAATGTTCATGACTTCAAAAAATTTAGAAGAATGTTAATGATCTCAAAAAAATGTTAACGACGGCCAAAGAAGGTTCCGATGGTGGTCATGGCTTCAAGAGCTTGGTCCGGCTGGAAAAGAAAGAGGGGTGTGGGGGGGAGGGGGGGGGGGGGGAGGAAAAACGAGAGGAAGGAAGGGCGACAGTGGAGGCCTACCTTGCTGGCGAACTGCGGTTGAGGGTGCGGACCAGCAGCAAGCATGAGCATCATGCGCGCGGCGAGCGTCTCCCCCTGGTGGAGCTGAGAGACGAACAAAAGAACTGCGAAGGAGATGTGATGCCGCGCGAAGTTTCTAGAAAAGGGCATGTGTTCTCCAGGACCATGGGACACGTGTCGATCGGCGGAGGAGGTCGACATAAAAATAGATTCGTCGGTTGAACGCAATCATTTCTCATATGATTTTAGCAGCTTCCCGCGGCGGACGAAAATAATCCTATTGTGAACAAACCAAAAATTTAGAGAAACGCGCCTTACTTTATTTTATTATACATTAATAATTAATAACTTAACATTAAAATTTAAAGCATAGAAGTGTCATTGTGGCCAGATGATTGGCGCTCGCACATGCGACGAGCTTAAAATGCAATAGGTTCGAACGGGGGATTCCCTTTTTCGCACACCCTTTTCCTATTTTGATTTCTATTTTAATTTTTAATTCCTACGATACGTCTTATATAAATCTAATTGTCCTCGTTAAAAGTCAAACATCAGCTGGTCTAGTGGCCATTTATGCGGCCAAATCGAGAAGATTGTGTGTTCAATTGCTTAGGATTTTCTACGTAGATAAATAAAATGCACCCGCAAAAAATTGCAACAATGCTGTCTGAAAGAAAAAACAGTGCACGCGGGCTACCGACCGCCTCAACCAGTGAGGGTGGGCCCTCGCCATGTTGGCATGCCACACGTGCACGGGGTACATCCAGATACGGTAGAAAACACCGTATATGAATAGGAGGACAAGTTTGACGATAAGAAAATATGTATTTTGCAATTGTATGTACCAAACTGGCCGTACAAGTTCTAAGACTCCGGGAGTATTTATCTCTTTTCTTTAGTCTAAAATAAGACTAGAGACACACATTAAAACGTCTCACAAATTGTCTCTAAGAATAGAGTCGCACATTAAAGCGTCTCACAAATCGTCTCTAAGAATAGAGTCACACATGAAAACGTCTCACAAATCGTCTCTAAGTTAATTAAAATTAAATACTTATTTTATTGAAGGCAAATTACAATTAAAAGTTTGTGGCGCTCTAAAAAGTCTTAAGAAGCGTCTTTAGGTCGCTAGTGTTCATGAGTATAGAGACGAATAAAAAAGCGACCCAGAAAAAGCGACCATACGTGATGTTTTTGTTGTAGTGAAGTTGTGTGGCCTCTGCAACAACACGGTGGTAAACAGGGGCGAACGCAGATACAGGGTTGTGGGGGCAAATGCCCCCACTCAAATATTTGGCCCTCTTATGCTGGGCCTCTACTCTAGAGCTTTGCCCCCTCTCAGCCCGCTGTCTTTGCCCCCACTTATTTGTTTTTTCTGGTTCTCTTTCAAAAGCCCATACTCTGAGAGACAACCAGCCCACCTAGGCAATGACCTTGTCACATACGAACATCCATCACACCATCACGCTTGCATACACGAGCGTATTACTTTGCACGAACCTTCGTCTTTGACAGTTTCTTTCAACACTCGTGAATCACATGAGCTAAGACCTGATCCCTAAATGAAACTTGTCGCCTACCGCCCAGACAAAACGCAACACGCCCTTGCAAGCTCATCTCCCTTCTCCGGCAATCGCCTTCGATCTGCGTTGTGCAGGCAGGCCGGCCGGCCGGCCGGCTTGCCGATCCATGGCCCTTGCAATTTTTATCTAGCACGCTGTTTCTGCGCAATCGAGGTAAGTCGTAGGGCATGTTCATCTTTTCTAGATTCAATTCAAATTTCTAAATTGTTGTTATTTTTTGACTTCCATGTTAGAAATTGAATGAGTTTTATTTAGGATATCTACTCTGTACAGCATACCAATTGATAATCAGGTTGATTGATTCTAGCATCACGGAATATTTTTTTACAAAATAAGTTATGTGAGAGTGGAATAAATCTATAGGGACTATCTGCCTTCATGTATGATATTTTATTTAATGCCTCAACTTTGTGATTGACAAGGGAGCTAATGGAGGTTTTTCTTAGCTTCCTCAGAATCCATCTAAAAGTAAGAGAATATACAGATTCCAATCGCAATCATCATAAGAAATTAGGAGATAGTACTTTGCATGGGGAACTTATGAGCCTCATGCATCCAAATTTAAACCTAGAATGATTGGAAATGTTGGGGAACGTAGTAATTTCGAAAATTTTCCTACGATCACGCAAGACCATGGTGATGGCATAGCAACGAGAGGGAAGAGTGTCCGTCCACGCACTCGTGAGACCGAAAGCGGAAGCGTTATAACAACGCTGTTGATGTAGTCGTGCGTCTTCACGATCCGACCGATCCAAGCACCGAGCGTCACGGCACCTCCGAGTTCTGCACATCGTTCAGCTCGATGGCGATCCCGGACTCCGATCCAGCAAAGTGTCGGGGATGAGTTCCGTCGACCTGACGGGCGTGGTGACGATGTAGATGCTCCACCGGCGAGGGCTTCGCCTAAGCTCCACGACGATATGACTTCTCCGGCAGGGCTTCGCCTAAGCTCTCTGACGATATGACCGAGGTGGAATATGGTGGAAGGGGCACCGCACACGGCTCCGGAAAGATCCGTAGATCAACTTGTGTGTCAAGGGGTGCCCCCGACCCCCGTATATAAAGGAGGCAAGGGGGAGGTGGCCGGCCCGAGGGGGAGGCGCACCAGGAGGAGTCCTACTCCCACCGGGAGTAGGACTCCCCTTCCTAGTTGGACTAGGATTGGAGGAGGGAGAAGGGGAAGGCGCCGCCCTTCCTTGTCCTATTCGGACTAGAGGGAGGGGGCGCAGCCCACCTTGGCCTGCCCTTCCTCTTCTCCTATGGCCCATTAAGGCCCATTGACCTCCCGGGGTTCCGGTAACCTCCGGTACTCCGTAAAATCCGATTTCACGGAACACTTCCGATGTCCAAATGTAGGCTTCCAATATATCAATCTTTATGTCTCGACCATTTCGAGACTCCTCGTCATGTCCGTGATCACATCCGGGACTCGAACAAACTTCGGTGCATCAATACTTATAAACTCATAATGAACTGTCATCGAAGCGTTAAGCGTGCGGACCCTACGGGTTCGAGAACTATGTAGACATGACCTAGAACCATTCTCGGTCAATAACCAATAGCGGAACCTGGATGCCCATATTGGTTCCTACATATTCTACGAAGATCTTTATCGGTCAAACCGCATAACAACATACGTTGTTCCCTTTGTCATCGGTATGTTACTTGCCCGAGATTCGATCGTCGGTATCCAATACCTACTTCAATCTCGTTATCGGTAAGTCTCTTTACTCGTTCCGTAATACATCATCTCACAACTAACTCATTAGTTGTAATGCTTGCAAGGCTTTAAGTGATGTGCATTACCGAGAAGGCTGGAGATACCTCTCCGACAATCGGAGTGACAAAACCTAATCTCGAAATACGCCAACCCAACAAGTACCTTTGGAGACACCTGTAGTACTCCTTTATAATCACCCGATTACGTTGTGACGTTTGGTAGTACCAAAGTGTTCCTCCGTAAACGGGAGTTGCATAATCTCATAGTTTATAGGAATATGTATGGGTCATGAAGAAAGCATTAACATACTAAACGATCAAGTGTTAAGCTAACGGAATGGGTCATGTCAATCAGATCATTCTACTAATGATGTGACCTTGTTAATCAAATAACAACTTCTTGTTCATGGTTAGGAAACATAACCATCTTTGATTAACAAGCTAGTCAAGTAGAGGCATACTAGTGACATCTTGTTTGTCTATATATTCACACATGTATTATGTTTCCGGTTAATACAATTCTAGCATGAATAATAAACATTTATCATGATATAAGGAAATAAATAATAACTTTATTATTGCCTCTAGGGCATATTTCCTTGATCTCCCACTTGCACTAGAGTCAATAATCTAGATTACAAAGTAATGATCCTAACACCCATGGAGTCTTGGTGCTGATCATGTTTTGCTCGTGGAAGAGGCTTAGTCAACGGGTCTGCAACATTCAGATCCGTATGTATTTTGCAAATCTCTATGTCTCCCACTTGGACTTGGTCCCGAATGGAATTGAAGCGTCTCTTGATGTGCTTGGTCCTCTTGTGAAATCTGGATTCCTTTGCCAAGGCAATTGCACGAGTATTGTCACGGAAGATCTTCATCGGTCCCGATGCACTAGGTATGACACCTAGATCGGAAATGAACTCTTTCATCCAGACTCCTTCATTTGCTGCTTCGAAGCAGCTATGTACTCCGCTTCACATGTAGATCCCGCCACGACGCTTTGTTTAGAACTGCACCAACTGACAGCTCCACCGTTTAATAAAAACACGTATCCGGTTTGCGATTTAGAATCGTCCGGATCAGTGTCAAAGCTTGCGTCGACGTAACCGTTTACGACTAGCTCTTTGTCACCTCCATATACGAGAAACATATCCTTAGTCCTTTTCAGGTATTTCAGGATGTTCTTGACCGCTGTCCGATGATCCATTCTGGATTACTTTGGTACCTTCCTGCCAAGCTTATGGCTAAGCATACGTCAGTCTGGTACATGACATTGCATACATGATAGAGCCTATGGCTGAAGCATAGGGAATATCTTTCATTTTCTCTCTATCTTCTGCTGTGGTCGGGCATTGAGTCTTACTCAATCTTATACCTTGCAACACAGGCAAAAAACCTTTCTTTGCACGATCCATTTTGAACTTTTTCAAAATTTTATCAAGGTATGTGCTTTGTGAAAGTCCAATTAAGCGTCTTGATCTATCTCTATAGATCTTGATGCCCAATATGTAAGCAGCTTCACCGAGGTCTTTCATTGAAAAACTTTTATTCAAGTATCCTTTTATGCCATCCAGAAATTCTATATCATTTCCAATTAATAATATGTCGTCCACATATAATATCGGAAATGCTTCTGAGCTCCCACTCACTTTCTTGTAAATACAGGCTTCTCCAAAAGTCTGTATAAACCCATATGCTTTGATCACACTATCAAAGCGTTTATTCCAACTCCGAGAGGCTTGCACGGACCATAAATTGATCGTTGGAGCTTGCACACTTTGTTAGCACCTTTTGGATCGACAAAACCTTCTGGTTGCATCATATACAACTCTTCTTCTAGAAATCCATTCAAGAATGCAGTTTTTACATCCATTTGCCAAATTTCATAATCATAAAATGCGGCAATTGCTAACATGATTCGGACAGACTTAAGCATCGCTACGGGTGAGAAAGTCTCATCGTAGTCAACCCCTTGAACTTGTCGAAAACCTTTCGCAACAAGTCGAGCTTTGTAGACGGTTACATTACCATCGGCGTCAGTCTTCTTCTTAAAGATCCATTTATTTTCAATGGCTTGCCGATCATCGGGCAAGTCAACCAAAGTCCAAACTTTGTTCTCATACATGGATCCCATCTCAGATTTCATGGCTTCCAGCCATTTCATGAATCTGGGCTCACCATCGCTTCTTCATAGTTTGTAGGTTCGCCATGGTCAAGTAACATGACTTCGAATAGGATTACCGTACCACTCACAGTGCGTATTTTATTCTGGTCGACCCACTGAGGTTCAGTAGTAACTTGATCTGAAGCTTCATGATCATCATCATTAGTTTAAGTCACTAATTGGTGTAGTTGTCACGGGAACCATTTCTTGTGATGAACTACTTTCCAATAAGGGAGCAGATCTGATTATCTCATCAAGTTCTACTTTCCTCCCACTCACTTCTTTCGAGAGAAACTCTTTCTCTAGAAAGGATCCGAATTTAGCAACGAAAGTCTTGCCTTCAGATCTGTGATAGAAGGTGTACCCAACAGTTTCCTTTGGGTATCCTATGAAGACACATTTTTCCGATTTGGGTTCGAGCTTATCTGGTTGAAGTTTCTTCACATAAGCATCGCAGCCCCAAACTTTAAGAAACGACAACTTTGGTTTCTTACCAAACCACAGTTTATAAGGCGTCGTCTCAACGGATTTTGACGGTGTCCTATTTAACGTGAATGCGGCCGTCTCTAAAGCATAACCCCAAAATGATAGCGGTAAATCGGAAATAGACATCATAGATCGCACCATATCTAGTAAAGTACGATTATGACGTTCGGACACACCATTTCTCTGTGGTGTTCCGGGTGGCGTGAGTTGCGAAACTATTCCACATTGTTTCAAATGTAAACCAAACTCGTAACTCAAATATTCACCTCCACGATCAGATCGTAGAAACTTTATTTTCTTGTTACGATGATTTTCCACTTCACTCTGAAATTCTTTGAACTTTTCAAATGTTTCAGATTTGTGTTTCATTAAGTAGATATATCCATATCTGCTCAAATCATCTGTGAAGGTGAGAAAATAACGATACCCACTTGGCGTGCCTCAACATTCATTGGACCACAAACATCAATATGTATGATTTCCAACAAATCAGTTGCACGCTCCATAGTTCCGGAGAACGGCGTTTTGGTCATCTTGCCCATGAGGCACGGTTCGCATAAGTACCAAGTGATTCATAATCAAGTGATTCCAGAAGCCCATCAGTATGGAGTTTCTTCATGCTTTTACACCGATATGACCTAAACGGCAGTGCCACAAATAAGTTGCACTATCATTATCAACTCTGCATCTTTTGGCTTCATCATTATGAATATGTGTATCACTACTGTCGAGATTCAACAAGAATAGACCTTTCTTCAAGGGTGCATGACCATAAAAGATATTATTCATATAAATAGAACAACCATTATTCTCTGATTTAAATGAATAACCGTCTCGCATTAAACAAGATCCAGATATAATGTTCATGCTCAACGGCGGCACCAAATAACAATTATTTAGGTCTAAAACTAATCCCGAAGGTAGATGTAGAGGTAGCGTGCCGACCGCGATCACATTGACTTTGGAACCATTTCCACGCGCGCATCGTCACCTCGTCCTTTGCCGTGCTCGACTATTCCGTAGTCCCTGTTTCGAGTTGCAAATATTAGCAATGTAACCAGTATCAAATACCGAGTGCTACTACGAGCTCTAGTAAGGTACACATCAATAACATGTATATCACATATACCTTTGTTCACCTTGCCATCCTTTTATCCGCCAAATACTTGGGGCAGTTCCGCTTCGGTGTCCGATGCGCTTGCAGTAAAAACACTTTCGATTTCAGGCTTAGGTCCAGACTTGGGTTTCTTCTCTTGATCAGCAACTTTCTTGCTGTTCTTTTTGAAGTTTCCCTTCTTCTTCCCTTTGCCCTTTTTCTTGAAACTAGTGGTCTTGTTGACCATCAACACTTGATGTTCCTTTTTGATTTCTACCTCCGCAGCTTTTAGCATCGCGAAGAGCTCAGGAATTGTCTTAGTCATCCCTTGCATATTATAGTTCATCACGAAGCTCTTGTAGCTTGGTGGCGATGATTGGAGAATTACATCAATGACACTATCATCCGGAAGATTAACTCCCAGCTGAATTAAGTGATTGTTATACCCGGACATTTTGAGTATGTGCTCCTTGTGAGAACTATTCTCTTCCATCTTGCAGCTATAGAACTTATTGGAGACTTCATATCTCTCAATCCGGGCATTTGCTTGAAATATTAACTTCAACTCCTGGAACATCTCATATGCTCCATGACGTTCAAAACGTCGTTGAAGACCCGGTTCTAAGCCGTAAAGCATGGCACACTGAACTATAGAGTAGTCATCGGCTCTGCTTTGCGAGCGTTCATAACTTCGGCTCGGCATCTGCAGCAGGCTGTCACCCAGCGGTGCTTCCAGGGCGTAATTTTTACGTGCAGCAATGAGGATAATCCTCAAATTACGGACCCAGTCCGTGTAATTGCTACCATCATCTTTCAACTTTGCTTTCTCAAGGAACGCATTAAAATTCAACGGAACAACAGCACGAGCCATCTATCTACAGTAAACATAGACAAGCAAAATACTATCGGTACTAAGTTCATGATAAATTTAAGTTCAATTAATCATATTAAAACTCCCACTTAGGCAGACATCTCTCTAGTCATCTAAGTGATCACGTGATCCATATCAACTAAACCGTGTCCGATCATCACGTGAGGCGGAGTAGTTTCAACGGTGAACATCATTATGTTGATCATATCTACTATATGATTCACGTTCGACCTTCGGTCTCCGTGTTCCGAGGCCATATCTGTTATATGCTAGGCTCGTCAAGTTTAACTTTGAGTATTCGCGTGTGCAACTGTTTTGCACCCGTTGTAGATGGACGTAGAACTTATCACACCCGATCATCACGTGGTGTGCGGGTACTACGAACTTTGGCAACGGTGCATACTGTGGAGAACACTTCTTGATAATTTTAGTGAGAGATCATCTTATAATGCTACCGTCAATCAAAGCAAGATAAGATGCATAAAGGATAAACATCACATGCAATCAATATAAGTGATATGATATGGTCATCATCATCTTGTGCTTGTGATCTCCATCGCTGAAGCACCGTCATGATCACCATCGTCACCGCGCGACACCTTGATCTCCATCGTAGCATCGTTGTCGTCTCGCCAATCTTATGCTTCCACGACTATCACTACCGTTTAGTAATAAAGTAAAGCATTACATCGCGATTGCATTGCATACAATAAAGCGACAACCATATGGCTTACGCGGTTGCGATAACTTCGGTTACAAAACATGATCATCTCATACAATAAAATATAGCATCACGTCTTGACCATATCACATCACAACATGCCCTGCAAAAACAAGTTAGGCGTCCTCTACTTTGTTGTTGCAAGTTTTACGTGGCTGCTACGGGCTGAGCAAGAACCGTTCTTACCTACGCATCAAAACCACAACGATAGTTTGTCAAATAGACTCCGTTTTAACCTTCTCAAGGACCGGGCGTAGCCATACTCGGTTCAACTAAAGTTGGAGAGACAGTCTTCCGCAAGCCATCTATGTGCAAAGCACGTCGAGGGAACCGGTCTCGCGTAAGCGTACGCGTAAGGTTGGTCCGGATCGTCTCGTCCAACAATGCCGCTGAACCAAAGTATGACATGCTGGTAGGCAGTATGACTTGTATCGTCCACAACTCACTTGTGTTCTACTCGTGCATATGACATCAACGCATAAAATTTTCCTACGATCACGCAAGACCATGGTGATGGCATAGCAACGAGAGGGAAGAGTGTCCGTCCACGTACCCTCGTAGACCGAAAGCGGAAGCGTTATAACAACGCGGTTGATGTAGTCGTACGTCTTCGCGATCCGACCGATCCAAGCACCGAGCGACGGCACCTCCGAGTTACGCACACGTTCAGCTCGATGGCGATCCCGGACTCCGATCCAGCAAAGTGTCGGGATGAGTTCCGTCGACCTGACGGGCGTGATAGCGATGTTGATGCTCCACCGACGCAGGGCTTCGCCTAAGCACTGCTGACGATATGACTTCTCCGGCGAGGGCTTCGCCTAAGCTCTCTGACGATATGACGAAGTGGAATATGGTGGAAGGGGCACCGCACGGCTAAGGAAAGATCCGTAGATCAACTTGTGTCCTGGGGTGCCCCCTGCCCCGTATATAAAGGAGCAAGGAGGAGGTGGCCGGCCAAGGAGGAGGCGCACCAAGATGTGGAGTCCTACTAGGATTCCAAGTCCTAGTAGGAGTCCACCAAGAGGAGGAAGGAGAAGGAAGTGGAGGAGAAGGAGAGGTGGCGGCCCCTTTTCCCTAGTCCAATTCGGACTAGAGGGAAGGGGGCGCAGCAGCCCTTGGCCCTTTCTCCTCTTTCCACTAAAGCCCATCAAGGCCCATTGCTTCTCCCGTAACTACCGGTACTCCGAAAAATACTCGAATCATTCGGAACCTTTCCGAACTCCGAATATAGTCGTCCAATATATCGATCTTTACGTCTCGACCATTTCGAGACTCCTCGTCATGTCCCCGATCTCATCCGGGACTCCGAACTCCTTCGGTACATCAAAACTCATAAACTCATAATATAACCGTCATCGAAACCTTAGCGTGCGGACCCTACGGGTTCGAGAACTATGTAGACATGACCTAGAACCATTCTCGGTCAATAACCAATAGCGGAACCTGGATGCCCATATTGGTTCCTACATATTCTCTGAAGATCTTTATCGGTCAAACCGCATAACGATATCGTTGTTCCCTTTGTCATCGGTATGTTACTTACCCGAGATTCGATCGTCGGTATCCAATACCTAGTTCAATCTCGTTCTTGGTAAGTCTCTTTACTCGTTCGTAATACATCATCTCACAACTAACTCATTAGTTGTAATGCTTGCAAGGCTTATGTGATGTGTATTACCGAGAAGGCCCAGAGATACCTCTCCGACAATCGGAGTGACAAAACCTAATCTCAAATCGCCAACCCAACAAGTACCTTTGGAGACACCTGTAGTACTCCTTTATAATCACCCGATTCACGTTGTGACGTTTGGTAGTACCAAAGTGTTCCTCCGTAAACGGAGTTGCATAATCTCATAGTTACAGGAACATGTATGTGTCATGAAGAAAGCATTAACATACTAAGCGATCAAGTGTTAAGCTAACGGAATGGGTCATGTCAATCAGATCATTCAACTAATGATGTGACCTTGTTAATCAAATAACAACTCCTTGTTCATGGTTAGGAAACATAATCATCTTTGATTAACAAGCTAGTCAAGTAGAGGCATACTAGTGACATACTGTTTTTGTCTATATATTCACACATGTATTATGTTTCCGGTTAATACAATTCTAGCATGAATAATAAACATTTATCATGATATAAGGAAATAAATAATAACTTTATTATTGCCTCTAGGGCATATTTCCTTCAGTCTCCCACTTGCACTAGAGTCAATAATCTAGTTCACATCATCATGTGATTCAACACTAATATTCACATCTGTATGTGATTAATACCCATAGTTCACATCGTCATGTGACCAACACCCAAAGGGTTTACTAGAGTCAATAATCTAGTTCACATCGCTATGTGATTAACACCCAAAGCGTACTAGGGTATGATCATGTTTTTGCTCTTGAGAGAAGCTTAGTCAACGGGTCTGTCACATTTAGAGCCGTATGTATTTTGCAAATATTCTATGTCTACAATGCTCTGCATGGAGCTACTCTAGCTAATTGCTCCCACATTCAATATGTATCCAGATTGAGACTTAGAGTCATCTGGATCAGTGTAAAAAGCTTGCATCGATGTAACTCTTTACGACGGGCTCTTTTATCACCTCCATAATCGAGAAATATTTCCTTAGTCCTCACTAAGGATGTCTTTGACCAATGTCCGATGATCTACTCCTAGATCACTATTGTACTCCTTGCCAAATTCGGAGCAAGGTATACAATAGTTACGGTACATAGCACAGCATACTTTATAGAACCTATGGTGAGGCATAGGAACGACTTTCATTCTCTTTTCTATTTTCTGCCGTGGTCGGGATTTGAGTCTTACTCAATTTCATACGTTTTGCAACACAGGCAAGAACTTTTCTTTGACTGTTCCATTTTGAACTACTTCAAAATCTTGACAAGGTATGTACTTATTGAAAAACTTATCAAGCGTCTTGATCCATCTCTATAGATCTTGATGCTCAATATGTAAGCAGCTTCACTGAGGTCCTTCTTTGAAAAAACTCCTTTCAAATACTCCTTTATGCTTTGCAGAATGATTCTACATTATTTCCGATCAACAATATGTTATTCACATATACTTATCAGAAATGCTGTAGTGCTCCCACTCACTTTCTTGTAAATACAGGCTTCTCAAAAAGTCTGTATAAAACCATATGCTTTGATCACAATATCAAAGCGTTTATTCCAACTCCGAGATGCTTGCACCAGTCCATAGATGGATTGCTGAAGCATGCACATTTTGTTAGCTCCTTTAGGATTGACAAAACCTTCTGGTTGCATCATATACAACTCTTCTTTAATAAATCCATTAAAGAATGTAGTTTTGACATCCATTTGCCAGATTTCATAAAATGTGACAATTGCTAACATGATTCGGACAGACTTAAGAATCGCTACAGTTTGAGAAAATCTCATTGTAGTCAACACTTTGAATTTGTCGAAAACCTTTTTGCGACAAGTCGAGCTTTGTAGATAGTAACACTACTATCATCATCTGTCTTCCTCTTGAAGATCCATTTTATTTAACTTGACTTGCTGATCATCGAGCAAGTCAACCAAAGTCCACACTTTGTTCTCATATATGGATCCTATCTCAGATTTTATGGCCTCAAGCCATTTCGCGGAATCTGGGCTCATCATCGCTTCCTCATAGTTCGTAGGTTCATCATGGTCTAGTAACATGACTTCCGAACACGATTACCGTACCACTCTGGTGCGGATTTTGCTCTGGAAGACCTCTGAGGTTTGGTAACAACTTGATCTGAAGTTTTATGATCATCATCATTAACTTCCTCACTAATTGGTGTAGGAATCACTGGAACTGATTTCTGTGATGAACTACTTTCCAATAAGGGAGAAGGTACAATTACCTCATCAAGTTCTACTTTCCTCCCACTCACTTCTTTCGAGAGAAACTTCTTCTCTAGAAAGGATCCATCTTAGCAACGAAAAACTTGCCTTCGGATCTGTGATAGAAGGTGTACCCAATATTCACCTTTGGGTATTCTATGAAGACGCACTTCTCCGATTTGGGTTAGAGCTTATCAGGTGAAAACTTTTTCACATAAGCATCACAACTCCAAAACTTTAAGAAAGCGACAGCTTAGGTTTCTTGTCAAACCATAGTTCATACGGTGTCGCCTCAACGGATTTAGATGGTGCCCTATTAAACGTGAATGCAGGCTGTCTCTAATGCATAACCCCAAAGCGATATTGGTAAATCGGTAAGAGACATCATTGATCGCACCATATCAAAATAAAGTACTGATTCACGATGTTCGGACACACCATAACGTTGTGGTGTTCGGTGGCGTGAGCTGTGAAACTATTCCACTTTTGTTTTAATTGAAGACCAAACTCGTAACTCAAATATTCGTCTCCGTGATCAGATCGCAGAAACTTTATTTTCTTGTTACAATGATTTTTCCACTTCACTCTGAAATTCTTTGAACCTTTCAATTATTTCAGACTTATGTTTCATCAAGAAGATATACCCATATCTGCTCAAATCATCTTGTGAAGGTCAGAAAATAACGATACTTGCCACGAGCATCAACACTCATTGAATCGCATACATCGGTATGTATTATTTCCAATAAGTCGGTAGCTTGTTCCATTGTTCGGAGAACGGAGTTTTAGTCATCTTGCCCAAAAGGCACGGTTACATAAGCATCAAATGATTCATAATCAAGTGATTCCAAAAGTCCATCAGCATGGAGTTTTCTTCATGCGCTTTACACCAACATGACCTAAACGGCAGTGCTACATATAAGTTGCACTATCATTATTAACTTTGCATCTTTTGGTTTCAATATTATGAATATGTGTATCACTATGATCGAGATCCAATGAACCATTTTCATTTGGTGTGCAACCATATAAGGTTTTATTCATGTAAACAGAACAACAATTTATTCTCTTACTTAAATGAATAATCATATTGCAATGAACATGATCAAATCATATTTATGCTCAACACCAAATAACACTTATTTAGGTTCCACACTAATCCCGAAAGTATAGGGAGTGTGCGATGATGATCATATCAATCTTGGAACTACTTCCAACACTCATCGTCACTTCCCCTTCAACTAGTTTTTATTCTGTAACTCCTGTTTCGAGTTACTAATCTTAGCAACCGAACAAGTATCAAATACTCAGGGGCTACTAAAAACACTAGTAAAGCACACATCAATAACCTGTATATCAAATATACCCTTGTTCACTTTGCCATCCTTCTTATCCGTCAAATACTTGGGGTAGTTCCGCTTCTAGTGACCAGTTCTATTGCAGCAAAAGCACTTAGTCTCAGGCTTAGGTCCAGACTTGGGCTTCTTCACTTGAGCAGCAACTTGCTTGCCGTTCTTCTTGAAGTTCCCCTTCTTCCCTTTGCCCTTTTCTTTGAGACTAGTGGTCTTGTCAATCATCAACACTTGATGCTCTTTCTTGATTTCTACCTTAAATCGATTTCAACATCACGAAGAGCTCGGGAATCGTTTTCGTCATCCCTTGCATACTATAGTTCTTCACGAAGTTCTAGTAACTTAGTGATGGTGACTAGAGAATTCTGTCAATCACTATCTTATACGGAAGATTAACTCCCACTTGATTCAAGCGATTGAAGTACCGGACAATCTGAGAACATGCTCACTAGTTGAGCGATTCTCTTCCATCTTTTAGCTATAGAACTTGTTGGAGATTTCATATCTCTCAACTCGGTATTTGCTTGAAATATTAACTTCAATTCCTGGAACATCTCATATGGTCCATGACGTTCAAAACGCCTTTGAAGTCCCGATTCTAAGCCGTTAAGTATGGTGCACTAAACTATCAAGTAGTCATCATATTGAGCTAGCCAAAGCGTTCATAACGTCTGCATTTGCTCCTGCAATAGGCCTGTCACCTAGCGGTGTATTAAGGACATAATTCTTCTGTGCAGCAATGAGGATAAACCTCAGATCACGGATCCAATCCGCATCATTGCTACTAACATTTTTCAATATAATTTTCTCTAGGAACACATATAAAAACATAGGGAAGCAACAACGCGAGCTATTGATCTACAACATAATTTGCAAAATACTACCAGGACTAAGTTCATGATAAATTAAAGTTCAATTAATCATATTACTTAAGAACTCCCACTTAGATAGACATCTCTCTAGTCATCTAAGTGATTACGTGATCCAAATCAACTAAACCATGTCCGATCATCACGTGAGATGGAGTAGTTTCAATGGTGAACATCACTTATGTTGATCATATCTACTATATGATTCACGCTCGACCTTTCGGTCTCAGTGTTCCGAGGCCATATCTGTTATATGCTAGGCTCGTCAAGTTTAACCTGAGTATTCCGCGTGTGCAACTGTTTTGCACCCGTTGTAGATGGACGAAGAACTTATCACACCCGATCATCACGTGGTGTCTGGGTACAACGAACTTTGTCAACGGTGCATACTCGAGAGAACACTTCTTGATAATTTTAGTGAGAGATCATCTTATAATGCTACCGTCAATCAAAGCAAGATAAGATGCATAAAGGATAAACATCACATGCAATCAATATAAGTGATATGATATGGTCATCATCATCTTGTGCTTGTGATCTCCATCGCCGGAGCACCGTCATGATCACCATCGTCACCGGCGCGACACCTTGATCTCCATCGTAGCATCGTTGTCGTCTCGCCAATCTTATGCTTCCACGACTATCACTACCGCTTAGTAATAAAGTAAAGCATTACATCGCGATTTCATTGCATACAATAAAGCGACAACCATATGGCTCTGCGATTGCCGATAACTTCGGTTACAAAACATGATCATCTCATACAATAAAATATAGCATCACGTCTTGACCATATCACATCACAACATGCCCTGCAAAAACAAGTTAGACGTCCTCTACTTTGTTGTTGCAAGTTTTACGTGGCTGCTACGGGCTGAGCAAGAACCGTTCTTTCCTACGCATCAAAAACCACAACGATAGTTTGTCAAATAGACTCCGTTTTAACCTTCTCAAGGACCGGGCGTATACACTCAGTTCAACTAAAGTTGGAGAGACAGGTCTTCCGCAGAAGCCATCTATGTGCAAAGCACGCCGAGGGAACCGGTCTCGGCGTAAGAGTACGCGTAATGTTGGTCCGGATCGTCCTCGTCCAACAATACCGCTGAACCAAAGTATGACATGCTGGTAGGCAGTATGACTTGTATCGTCCACAACTCACTTGTGTTCTACTCGTGCATATGACATCAACGCATAAAACCAGGCTCGGATGCCACTGTTGGGGAACGTGGTAATTTCGAAAATTTTCCTACGATCACGCAAGACCATGGTGATGGCATAGCAACGAGAGGGAAGAGTGTCCGTCCACGTACCCTCGTAGACCGAAAGCGGAAGCGTTATAACAACGCGGGTTGATGTAGTCAGACGTCTTCACGATCCGACCGATCCAAGCACCGAACGTCACGGCACCTCCGAGTTCTGCACACGTTCAGCTCGATGACGATCCCGGACTCCGATCCAGCAAAGTGTCGGGGATGAGTTCCACAAGACGGCGCGACGGCGTGGTGACGATGTAGATGCTCCACCGACGCAGGGCTTCGCCTAAGCTCCACGACGATATGACTTCTCCGGCGCAGGGCTTCGCCTAAGCTCTACGACGATATGACCGAGGTGGAATATGGTGGAAGGGGGCACCGCACACGGCTAAGGAAAGATCCGTAGATCAACTTGTGTGTCAAGGGGTGCCCCTGCTACCAGATATAAAGGAGCAAGGAGGAGGTGGCGGCCAAGGAGGAGGCGCGCAAGGTGTGAGTCCTACTAGGACTCCCTAGTCCTAGTAGGATTCCACCTCCCTTGTTGGAGTAGGAGAGGGGGAAAGAGGGGGAGAAGGAGAAGGAAAGGGGGGCTGCGCCCCTTGTCCAATTCGGACCTGAAGGGGGCGAGGCCTCCTCCCTTTGGCCTCTCTCCTCTATTCCCGTATGGCCCAATAAGGCCCATATACTCCCGGCGAATTCCGTAACTCTCCGGTACTCGAAAAATACCGAATCATTCGGAACCTTTCCGAACTCCGAATATAGTCGTCCAATATATCGATCTTTACGTCTCGACCATTTCGAGACTCCTCGTCATGTCCCCGATCTCATCCGGGACTCCGAACTCCTTCGGTACATCAAAACTCATAAACTCATAATATAACTGCATCGAAAACCTTAAGCGTCACGGACCCTCACGGGTTCGAGAACTATGTAGACATGACCTAGAACTATTCTTGGTCAATAACCAATAAGCGGAACCTGGATGCCCATATTGGCTCCTACATATTCTACGAAGATCTTTATCGGTCAAACCGCATAACAACATCGTTGTTCCCTTTGTCATCGGTATGTTACTTGCCCGAGATTCGATCGTCGGTATCCCATACCTAGTTCAATCTCGTTACCGGCAAGTCTCTTTACTCGTTCCGTAATACATCATCTTGCAACTAACTTATTAGTTGCAATGCTTGCAAGGCTTATATGACGTGCATTACCGAGAAGGCCCAGAGATACCTCTCCGACAATCGGAGTGACAAAACCTAATCTCGAAATACGCCAACCCAACATGTACCTTTGGAGACACCTGTAGTACTCCTTTATAATCACCCGATTACGTTGTAGACGTTTGGTAGTACCCAAAGTGTTCCTCCGTAAACGGAGTTGCATAATCTCATAGTTACAGGAACATGTATAAGTCATGAAGAAAGCAATAGCAACATACTAAGCGATCAAGTGCTAGGCTAACGGAATGGGTCATGTCAATCAGATCATTCTCCTAATGATGTGATCCGTTAATCAAATGACAACTCATGTCTATGGTTAGGAAACATAACCATCTTGATTAACGAGCTAGTAAAGTAGAGGCATACTCTTGACACTCTGTTTGTCTATGTATTCACACATGTATTATGTTTCCGGTTAATACAATTCTAGCATGAATAATAAACATTTATCATGATATAAGGAAATAAATAATAACTTTATTATTGCCTCTAGGGCATATTTCCTTCAGTCTCCCACTTGCACTAGAGTCAATAATCTAGTTCACATCGCCATGTGATTTAACATCAATAGTTCACATCGTCATGTGACCAACACCCAAAGGGTTTACTAGAGTCAATAATCTAGTTCACATCGCTATGTGATTAACACCCAAAGAGTACTTAGGTATGATCATGTTTTGCTCGTGAGAGAAGCTTAGTCAACGGGTCTGTCACATTCAGAGCCGTATGTATTTTGCAAATATTCTATGTCTACAATGCTCGCTTTGAGCTACTCTAGATTATTGCTCCCACTTTCAATATGTATCCAGATTGAGACTTAGAGTCATCTGGATCAGTGTAAAAGCTTGCACCGATGTAACTCTTTACGACGGGCTCTTTTATCACCTCCATATTCGAGAAATATTTCCTTAGTCCTCACAAAGGATGTTCTTGACCAATGTCCAGTGATCTACTCCTAGATCACTATTGTACTCCCTTGCCAAATTCAGAGCAAGGTATACAATAGGTCTGGTACATAGCATAGCATACTTTATAGAACCTATGAATGAGGCATAGGGAATGACTTTCATTCTCTTTCTATCTTCTGCCGTGGTCTGGCAATGAGTCTTACTCAATTTTACACCTTGTAACACAAAAAGAACTTCTTTATTTGACTGTTCCATTTTGAACCTTTTCAAAATCTTGACAAGGTATGTACTTATTGAAAACTTATCAAGCGTCTTGATCTATCTCAATAGATCTTGATGCTCAATATGTAAGCAGCTTCACCGAGGTCCTTCTTTTGAAAAACTCCTTTCAAATACTCCTTTATGCTTTGCAGAATAATTCTACATTATTTCCGATCAACAATATGTCATTCACATATATTTATCGAAATGCTGTAGTGCTCCCACTCACTTTCTTGTAAATACAGGCTTTTCCAAAAGTGCATATAAAACCATATGCTTTGATCAACTCATCAAAGCGTATATTCCAACTCGAGATGCTTGCACCAGTCCATTGATGGATCATTGGAGCTTGCACATTTTGTTAGCTCCTTTAGGATTGACAAAACCTTTCGGTTGCATCATATACAACTCTTCTTTAATAAATCCATTAAAGAATGTAGTTTTGACATCCATTTGCCAGATTTCATAAAATGTGGCAATTGCTAACATGATTCGGACAGACTTAAGAATCGCCACGAGTTGAGAAAATCTCATTGTAGTCAACACCTTGAACTTGTCGAAAACCTTTTGTGACAAGTCGAGCTTTGTAGATAGTAACACTACTATCAGTGTCCGTCTTCCTCTTGAAGATCCATTTATTTAACATGGCTTGCTGATCATCGAGCAAGTCAATCAAAGTCCATACTTTGTTCTCATACATGGATCCTATCTCAGATTTCATGGCCTCAAGCCATTTCGCGGAATCTGGGCTCATCATCGCTTCCTCATAGTTCGGAGGTTCATCATGGTCTAGTAACATGACTTCCAGAACATGATTACCGTACCACTGCAGTGCGGATCTTACTCTGGAAGACCTACGAGGTTTGGTAGCAACTTGATCTGAAGTTTCATGATCATCATCATTAACTTCCTCACTAATTGGTGTAGGGATCACTGGAACTGATTTCTGTGATGAACTACTTTCCAATAAGGGAGAAGGTACAATTACCTCATCAAGTTTCTACTTTCCTCCCACTCACTTCTTTCTCGAGAGAAACTCCTTCTCTAGAAAGGATTCATTCTTGACAACGAATGTCTTGACTTTCGGATCTGTGATAGAAGGTGTACCCAACATTTTGGGTATTCTATGAAGACGACTTCTCCGAATTGGGTTCGAGCTTATCGGTGAAAACTTTTCACATAAGCATCACAACTCCAAACTTTTAAGAAACGACAGCTTAGGTTTCTTGTTAGACCATAGTTCATATGGTGTCGTCTCAACGGATTTAGATGGTGCCCTATTAAACGTGAATGCAGCTGTCTCTAATGCATAACCCCAAAATGATAGTGGTAAACCGATAAGAGACATCATAGATCGCACCATATCAAATAAAGTGCTGATTCTGACGTTCGGACACACCATAACATTGTGGTGTTCGGTGGCGTGAGCTGTGAAACTATTCCACATTATTTTAATTGAAGACCAAACTCAGAACTCTATTATTCGTCTTTGCGATTAGATCAGAATCTTTATTTTCTTGTTACGATGATTTTCCACTTCACTCTGAAATTCTTTGAACCTTTCAACTATTTCAGACTTATGTTTCATCAAGTAGATATACCCATATCTGCTCAAATCATCTTGTGAAGGTCAGAAAATAACGATACTTGCCACGAGCCTTCATACTTATTGGTACGCATACATCGGTATGTATTATTTCCAATAAGTCGGTAGCTCGTTCCATTGTTCGAAGAAGCGGAGTTTTAGTCATCTTGCCCAAAAGGCACGGTTCGCCAAGCATCAAATGATTCATAACCAAGTGATTCCGAAAGTCCATCGGCATGGAGTTTTCTTCATGCGCTTTACACCAATATGACCTAAACGGCGGTGCCACAAATAAGTTGCACTATCATTATTAACTTTGCATCTTTTGGTTTCAATATTATGAATATGTGTATCACTATGATCGAGATCCAATGAACCATTTTCATTGGGTGTGTAACCATATAAGGTTTTATTCATGTAAACAGAACAACAATTTATTCTCTTACTTAAATGAATAACCGTATTGCAATAAACATGATCAAATCATATTTATGCTCAACACCAAATAACACTTATTTAGGTTCCATACTAATCCCGAAAGTATAGGGAGTGTGTGATGATGATCAAATCAATCTTGGAACTACTTGTAGCTAATTGAATCTAATGGATCAAGTCTTCAGGCTCAGTGTCATCCCCTCGACCTGCAATCTTGACACCCACACAAGTACTTCAAGGATTTATAGCAAGAGTAGCAATCACACACTCTATTACATCGATTGTCCGTAAGAGGACTGGTTGATAATAAATATGGCTTTAAGGCCATCTAATAACGACAATAATAAAGGGAAGGTTTGGAAGATAAGTGAGTCCATCAACTCCATCGGCATCAATTTGAGTATAGAACCAATGCACTTCCAAAACAATTTACTTGTCAGTTCTAAAAGTCTGTAACATGAAAGTTGCAAAATTAAACGGGTTTATATGAATATACGGCAATGTAACATATAGAGAGTATTAGAAGCCAAATAAGCCTATACTACATGGCGCATATTTGGCTGGTGGTGCAAGGCTTCTCACGGGTTACATTTTGCATAAAGCTAGTTTTTCCCCATATAACAAAGGGAATAATTTTATTTAACTATCATGGTGAGTTGTTACACATTGAGAATGGTCGATAAAGATCCTCAATCCCAAATTAAAAGTACTCATTAAAACCCAATAACTTTATTATTAGAAGTAACATGCTGAGATTCACATGATATTCAATTACCGTGGCTACTCAAAACGCCCATAACCGGGACACGGCTAATCATGATTAGTTTATACACTCTCACAAGTAGGTTTGGCGTGACTTTTTCCCCACAAGACTCGGGACATCGCTTCTCCGCTTGGTTCCCCGTGACTACATGGTGTTTGGGAAACGGATGACCTAGACATGGGCTCGTAAGCGCTAGCACCTTTACATGTGGGTAGACCATACAAACTTGTATCCCCTACATCAGCTAGCTATTTCTACCCGTAAAGAGTTCGCGACAACTTAGTCAACTACTTACAGCCCATAATTGGCTTGTGGTCGCACACTAAGTTTCAAATGAATAATCTTATGATCCCTTAGAGCCTGGGTGGGCGTCCGAAGAAATACAGAAACTTCCGATAGAAACCATAGCCTCTAATCCAATCTAAGATGTGTAAGTTTAGGTTGCCACCTAGATAAAAACCATTAATTACCACCCCATCTCACTTCATTACGGATATTTCCACTCACCTAATCCACGCCTACATTAGCATAGTAGCATGGCACAATAAGCAAAACGTAGAGAAGTAACTCCCCAAAGGTTTCATAAGGCAAACAGGTGTAATAGGTACTACCTCACCCAGTTTCCTAAACTCATTAACAATTTAATTAGGATCCCAAACTATGCAAGTGTTTGAGGGCTTGATCTAATGCACAAAACTGGGTAGTAGAAAAGGTATGATCATGTTACTTGCCTTTGCCGATGATCCGCGAAATCTAGAGATTCGCTAGTAACAAGCGGCGACTCCGTGTGATCTAACGCAGACAAACAACAAGCATACAATAAGTACTCATCTAATGCACAGAAAATCTCGAATAAAAAGATCTAAATCCGTATAGTTCAACTTAAGAATCCCCAGGCTGCAAAAAAGAATTGAATCAAATAAAACATCGGTAAAAAGTCGGAACTCGAGAGAGAACGCATCTTGGCTTAGCAATCTGGAAAGTCTAGTAGTCAAAATTTCAGTAGCAAAACTCTCGTGTAAGTAGGTTATTCGAACTGCCAAGTTTCCGTGAACGAAAAACTCAAGGTAGCGCTTTGAATCACCTTTGCCGATTCCGATAAACGAAAGCAAGAAATAAAAACGTATTTGGAAAATCGGATCGAAATCGAATCTAAAATAACGGATTAAATCCGATTAAAAGAAAACGGCGAACGGTTTAAATAGCGTCGTCATAGTTAACAGAATCAATCCAACGTAACACATTCATTGAAACCCCAATCTGCCTTTGGTGAACGCTCGTTAATTAAGAAAAACCGAAAAAGAGAAACCAATCTAGGTTTTTTTTTAAAACCTAACATCTTTTTTTTTTAAAACCGGATCGGGAAACCGGATCGAACGGAAGCGGCGCGTGCCTTCAGGTGGTCACGCGAGGTCCGGCGGGCCCGGGGGGCGGGGTCCGGGCGGTCGGGAGGGCGGCGAGGCGGCGGGCACCCGGCGTCGGCGAGGAACGGCGTATGGCGTGGCGCCCATGGCTCGGCTAAAGTACAGCGGGCGCGTGAGAGAGGTGGGGGCGCCAGTATTTAAGAGGTGTGTGGCCGGTGGCTTGGGGGAGGCAAGCCGGGGGCGGGCGGGAAGTAGGCGCTGCCCCCAGCGGGACTTCAAGGCAAGGGCGAAGTGGAGATCACAAGGCTGGAGGGGTGAGGGAGGTGGGTCAAGCGTTAATGGTCAAGCCTCGGCCTACCAAAATGTAATGTTGTTTTTTTATTAAAACAAAACAAAACGCATTAAAAAAATACCAAACGAACTCCGAATTTAATAAAATACTTTTCCCTCGGGACTCTAAAAATGAGCCTAAACAAAATGAACTTTAAAACTACAAACATGCATAAATTCTTTAAATGCTCATTTTCGCCATACAAAATAAATCTTCCAAAAGCCAAATTTGATTTACTTATAATACCTTCTGCTTTTCTTAAATGTTAATAAGTCGCATTATTCTCTAATTTAATTTTTTTATAGGAAAAACTTTATGAAGATAATTAAATAAATCCAATGATCCTATTTTCCAAAAATTTGAGAAATCCCAACATGAAAAATAATGAAACTTCCAACTCTCTTCAAGGCGGTCCTTGAGTTATGCGGAAATTTTCTAGGACTCCGAAAAATGCGAGAAAATATGATATGTACGATGACCTCATCGTATAACATTCCTAAAATTCGAAATTTGGGATGTTACACTACTTCCAACACTCATCGCCACTTCCCCTTCAACTAGTCTCTGCTTATTCTCAGAATCTCCCCTTTTTTCGAATTACTAATTTTTAGCAAATCAACAAGTATCAAATACTCATGGTTACTATACAAAACACCCGCATATACACATCAATAACTCTCAGATATCAAATATATCCTTGTTCATCACTTTCTTCACCATCCTTCTTATCCACCACAAATATTCAAGGCATTTCGCTTCCAAAGGACTATTTCTTTTTGTAAAGGCAGGCATTTCAGTTTCAGGCTTTTGGTCCAGCTTTGGGCTTCTTCGTGGAGAGAGTGACAACTTTCTTTGTCATTCTACTTGAAGTTCCCCTTTCTTTCCTTTGCGCTCTTTCTGAAAACTAGTGATCTTGTCAACCATATCAAACACTTTGATGCTCTTTCTTTGATTTCTTTACCTTCGCCGATTTCATAACATCACTAAGAGCTTGGGAATCGTTTCCTCGGCTATCCCTTGGTATACTATAGTTCATCACGAAGTTCTCAGTAACTTAGTGATGGTGACTAGAGAATTCTCACAATCACTATCTTATCTCGAAGATTAACTCCCACTTGATTCAAGTGATTGAAGTACTCTGTATAACCGGAGTTAAATGCTCTACTAGTTAAGCGATTCTCCACCATCCTTTAGCTATAGAACTTGTTGGAGACTTCATATCTCTCAACCTCGGTATTTGCTTGAAATATTAACTTCCAACTCTTGGAACATCTCATATGGTCCATGACGCTCAAAAAAACGCCTTTTGAAGTCCCAATTCTAAGCCGCTCAGCATGGGTGTACTAAAACTTAATCAAGAAATAATCATATTGGAGCCAGCCAGACGCTCATAACGCTTTTGGTGCATCTCGCATTTCCTGCAATAGGTCTGTCACCTAGCGGTGCATGAAGGACATAATTTTCTCAGGTACAAGAATGAGGATAAACTGTCCCATCACTTGATCCAACCAAGATCATTATACCAACATTTTTGAACACACGGTTTTCTCTAGGAACATATCAAAATAAACATGTGAAAGCAAAAACGCGAGCTATCGATCTACAAATATAATTCTGCAAAATACTACAATGATTAAGTTCAATGCATAAATTTAAGTTCAATTAATCATATTCTCAAGAACTCCCCACTTAGACAGTACATCTCTCTAGTCATCTAAGTGGATCACGCATCCAAATCAACCAAAACTATGTCCGATCAACACGTGAGATGGAGTAGTTTCTAAACAGTGAATATCACTTCATGTTGATCATATCTACTATAGTGATTCGCGCTTTGACCTTTCGGCTCCTCCGTGGTCTGGTAGCCATATCCGTGACATGCTAGGCCTGGCCAAGTTTAAACTCGAGTATTTCTGCTTGTGCAAAACTGCCACACCTTGCTTGTAGATGGACGAGAGCTTATCAATACACCCGATCATCACGTGGGTGTCTGGGCACGACGTAATTTTAAGTAACGGTGCATACTGTGGAGAACATCGCCTCTGATAATTTTAGTAAGAGATCATCTTAAAATGCTAACACCAATCAAAGCAAAGAGTTAAGATGCATAAAAATGATAAACATCACATGCAATCAATATAAGTGATATGATATGGCCATCATCATCTTGTGCTTTGTGATCTCCATCTCCGAAGGCAATCACATGACCACCATTGTCACCGGCGCCGACACCTTGATCTCCATCAGTAAGCATCGTTTGTCGCTCCCCGCCAACTATTGCTTTCACGACTCATCGCAATGGGCTAGTGATAAAGTAAAGCAATTATATGGCGCTTTGCATTTCATACACAAAGCTTTGGCTGTAACCATATGGCTCCTCGCTACCACATTGCCGATAACTCGCTACAAAACATGGATCATCTCATACAATAAAATATAGCATCACGCTTTTGACCATTACCATACATCATTAATACGCCCTTCCCGCAAAAAACAAGTTAGACGGCCCTCTACTTTTGTTGTTGCAGTTTACGTGGCATACGGGCTGAGTAAGAACCGGTTTTACCATGTTCATAAAACCACAGCGCGATAGTTTATTGTCTGAAATTGGTGCTGTTTAACTCTTCGCAAGGACCGGGCGAAATAATTTCCGGGTGTTCAACTAAAGTGAGAGAGACAGACACCCGCCAGCCACCTTTAAGCAACGAGGCTCAGCGAGCGGTGAAACCAGTCTCGCTGTACAAGACGAATGCTGTACGTCGGTCCGGGCCAGCTTATCTCACAATACCGCCGAATCCAAAGTGGCGACATGCTTGGTAGGCGTGATGGACCGATAGATTTCCCACAACTCATTTTGTGTTCCTACTGCTGCATATAACATCAAACCATAAAACCTGGCTTCCGATATTTCACGGGTTGGGGAACTTAGTAATTTCAGTGTACCTTACGCACACGCGAAGATCATGGTGGTGATGGCACAGCAACGAGAGGGAGAGTATGGTCCACGCATCAGCAGACCGGTAGAAGCTAAGCAAGCGTTATGACAACGCTGTTGATGTAGTCGCATCGCCTCTCATGGATCCGCCACCGATCCAAGTACTCAACGACGGGCACCTCCGCCGAGTTCAAAGCACATCGCTCACTGGGAGGATTATCCCTGACCGCGCATCCAAAGCAAAGTGTCGCATGAGTTCCACAAAGATGACGGCATGGTGACGGCGATGATGTTTTACCGCACAAGTGGCTTCGCACTTTTCTAAACTCCGCGACGATATGACCGAGGTGGAATATGGTGAGGGGGGTCAACAGACACGTGCTAAGGAAATCCATCTTGAAGATCAACTTGTGTATCATAGGGGTGCCCCTTGCCCCCTGCTGCATGAGCATAAAGGAGCAAGGGGGGAGGAGGCTGGCCCTAGGAGGGCGGCGCTATGGTGGGAGTCCCACTAGGACTCTCTAGTCCTAGTAGGATTCCACCTCCTTTGTTGGAGTAGGGAGAAGGGGAAAGAGGGGAGAGGAATACAGTGTGGGCTGGCGCCTCTGTCCACCTGGGACCAGTAGGGGGGCGAGGGCCTCCTTCCTTTTGGCCTCTCTCATCTATTCCCCGTATGGCCCAAATAAGGCCCATATACTCCACGGCGAATTCTCAGAAATCTGCAGATCCCCAAAAAAGATCCGAACCACTCTTGAACCTTTCCGAACTCCGAATATAGTCGCCCAATATATCGATCTTTACGCCTTCGACCCATTTCGAGATTCCTCGCCATGTCCCCGATCTCATCCGAATCTCCTAACTCCTCGGGTACATCAAAACTTGCATAAACCTTTTCATAATATAAATCACATCGAAACCTTGTTGCAAGGACCCTTGCACGGTTCGAGAACTATGGAGACATGACCTAGAACTATTCTTGGTCAATAACCAAGAAGCGGAACCCGGATGCTCATATTTGCTCCTTACATATTCTACTTAAGATCTTTATCGGTCAAACTACAGAACAACTAATACGTTAAGTTCCCTTTATCATCGGTATAGTTAGCGCTTCTGGGCCCGAGATTTGATCGCCTGTATCCAATTTCACCTAGTTCAATCTCAAGCATCGGGTAAGTCTCTTTACTACGTTACGTAATGCATCATCTCCCAGAATTCAACTCTATATTAGGCTGCTACATTGCTTGCAAGTATTATCGTGATGTGCATTACCGAGATATCGCCTAACCCAACATAAAATTTTGGAGACACTCTCAGTAGTAATTCTTTTTATAATCACCTAAATACGTTGCCAGGACGCGTTCGGTAAGCACCCAGCAGTGTTCCTCCTGGGTGAATGGAGTTGCATAATCTCATAGTTACAAGAACATGTATATTGCATGAAGAAAGCAATAGCAAATATACTAAACGCATCAAGTGCTAGGCTAACTGAATGGGTCATGTCAATCACATCATTCTCCTAATGATGTGATCCCATTAATCAAATAACAACACATGTCTATGGTTAGGAAACATAACCATCTTCTTTTGATTAATGATTAGTCAGTAGAGTGCATACTAGTGACTGAGTATATATGTTTGTCTCCCATGTATTCACACATGTATCATGTTTCCGTTAATACAATTCTAGCATGAATAATAAAACATTTATCATGTAAAATAAGGAAATAAATATTGGTCTTTATTATTGCCTCTAGGGCATATTTCCTTCAGCCTCCCACTTGCACCTAGAGTCAATAATCTAGTTCACATCATCATGTGATTCAATACTAATATTCACATCTCAGTATGTGATTAACACCATAGTTCGATCGTCATGTGACCAACACCCAAAGGGTTTACTAGAGTCAATAATCTAGTTCACATCGCCATGTGATTAACACCCAAAGACTACTAAGGTATGATCATGTTTTGCTCATGGAGAGTAGCTTAGCCAACGGGTTCTCGCCACATTCGTGAGAAATGTATGTATTTTGCAAATATTTTATGTCTACACGTTCGTGACGGAGCTAATGAAGCTAATTGCTTCCACTCAATATGTATCCAGATTGAGACTTAGAGTCATCTCGGATCAAGTAAAAATCTTGTATCGATGTAACTCTCACGATTTCGGGCTCTTTATCACCTCCATAATCGAGTAAGTTAACTCCTTAGTCCTCACTAAGGATATTCTGGACCAATGTCCAAAGGATCTACCATCAGATCACTATTGTAGCTCCCCTGCCAAATTCTGTGATAAGGTATACAATAGGTCCTGGCACATAGCATAGCATACTTTATAGAACCCAAGGATCGAGGCATAGTAGGAATGACTTCTTTCGCCCTCTTTTCTATTTTCTCGTCGTGGTCGGATTTATTCCACTCAACTTCACACTCTGCAACACAAAGAAGAACTCCTTCTTTCGATCTGCTCCATTTTGAAACCATTTCAAAAAAATTATCAAGGTATGTACTTCATTTAAAATCTTATAAAGCCGCCTCGACCTATCTATATATAGATCTTTGATGCTCAATAAAAAGTGTTACCAGCTTCAATCGAGGTCTTGCTTTGAAAAACTCTTATTCAAGCATCCTTTCATGCTATCCAGAATTTCTAGTATCATTTCCAATCAACAATATGTCATCCACATATAATATTAGAAATGCCACATGCAGCTCTCCACTCACTTTCTTGTAAATACAGGCTTCTCCAAAAGTTCTCCAGATAAAAACCATATGCTTAGATCAACACTACTGCAAGCATATATTCAACTCCGAGATGCTTGCACCAGCCCATAGATGGATCGCCGGGAAGCTGCACATTTTGTTAGCACCCTTTAGGATCGAAGAAAACCTCTTGTTGCATCATATACAACTCTTTCTTTAATAAATCCATTAAGGAATGTAGTTTTAGTTTATCCATTTGCCAGATTACATAAGATGCTACACATTACAATAACATGATCTCGACAGATTTTGAAGCATAGATACTTAGTTGAGAAACTCCCATCGAAGTCGTCAACACCTTGAACTTGTCGAAAACCTTTTAAGGCTAATAATTCTAGCTTTGTGTAGTAGATAGTAACACTACTATCGCTGTCCCGCCTTTCCTCTCTCAAGATCCATTTATTTAACTTGACTTGTCGACCATTGAGCAGGTCAACCAAAGTCCCCACTTTGTTCTTATATATATATGGATCCTATCCCATTTTGCGGCCCTCAAGCCATTTCGCCATGGAATCTTGGGCCTTTACCATCGCTTCCTCATAGCTCAGAGGGTTCATCATGGTCTAGTAACATGATTTCTAGAATAGGATTACTGCATTCACATTGAAAGGTGCGGATCTTGCCTTTGGAAGACTCATGAGGTTCTAGGTAGTAACTTGATCTTCAAGCTTCATGGATCATCAATTATTAGCTTCCTCAACGACAGGAATCACAGGAACTGATTTCCTGATGAACTACTTTCCAATTCAAGAAGGTACACTTACCTTATCAAGCCTCTCATACTTTCCTCCCCACTCACTTCTTTTTCTAGAGAGAAACTTCTTCTCCAGAAAGGATCCATCTTAGTTAACGGTCTAATAACTTGCTCTCTCTGGATCTCGTGATAGGAAGATGAACCCAATAGTTACCTTTTGGGTATTCTATGAAGACGCGATTCTTCCGATTTGACGGTTCGAGCTATCGTGTTGAAACCTTTTCATATAAGCATCGTAACTCCAAGCTTTAAGAAACTATATAGGCTTAGGTTTACTGCAAGTAACCATAGTTCATAATGGTGTCATCTCAACGGGATTTAGATGGTGCCCTATTAAACGTGAATGCAGCTAGTCTCTAATGCATAACCCCAAAACGCATAAAGTGGTAAATCGGGTAAGATACATCATAGATCGTACTCATATCCAATGAAAGTGCGGTTATTATCGCTCGATACACCATATTATTGGTGCTGTGGTGTTCCATGTGGCGTGGAGCTGTGACACTATCTCCACTTTGTTTTAATTGAAGACCAAACCTCAGAATCTCAAATATTTCATCTCCACGATCAGATCGCAGTAAAACTTTATTTTCTTGTTACGATGATTTTCCACTTCACTCTGGAAATTCTTTTGAACTTTTCAACTATTTCTGTAGACTTATGTTTCATCAAGAAGATATAATGCGATATCTCGCTTCAAATCATCTGTGAAGGCTTCGAAATAATGATACTTCTTGCCACGCGGCATCAACACTCATTGGATCGCTTACATTGGTATGTATTATTTCCAACAAGTCAAGAGGCTCGTTGCATTGTTCCGGGAGAACGGAGTTTTAGTCATCTTCGCCCAAAAAGTGTACTAAGGGTTCATGTGCATCAAATGATCTATAACCAAGTGATTCCAAAATCCATCTTTATGGAGTTTCTTCACATGCGCTTACAATCGAGTATGATTCAAAACGGCATAAGTACCACAAATAAGTTGCTGTACTTATCATTATTAACTCTTTGCATCTTTTGGCATCAATATTATGAATATATGTGTATTACTACGATCGAGATCCAACAAACTATTTTCATTAGGTGTATGACCATTGAAGGTTTTATCTGCGTAAAATGTAACAAATAATTATTCTCTCGACTTTTAAATGAATAACCGTCAGTTTGGCAATAAAACATGATCAAATCATATTCTGCTCAACCCAAAAAAACACCAAATAACATTTATTTAGGTTTAACACTAATCCCGAAAGTATAGGGAGTAAAGGGCGATGATCATATCAATCTTGGAACCATTTCCAACACTCATCGTCACTTCCCCTTCAACTAGTCTCTGCTTATTCTCAGTAACTCCCTCAAGCCGGAAGTTACTAATCTTAGCAACCTAACAAGTTATCAAATACCTAGGGCTACTATAAACACTAGTAAGCCACACATCAATCAACTTGTATATCAAATATACTCTTGTTTACTTTGCCATCCTTCTTATCCCACCAAATATTCAGGCATTTCCGCTCAAAGGACCATTTCTCCTTTGCAAAGTAGGTAAGCACTCAGTTTCAGTGCTTAGGGACCAGACTTGGGCTTTTCACTCTGAGCAAAGCAACTCTGCTTGCCGCTCTTCTTGAAGTTCCCTTTCTTCCCTTTTGTCGCTTTCATGAAACTAGTGGTCTTGTCAACCATCAACAACACTTGATGTTTTTTCTTGATTTCTACCTTCGTCTATTTAAAGCATCACGTAAGTGCGTTTGGGAATCGCTTCCGTTATCCCTTGCTTGCATACCGTCGCTTCATCACGGTTCTAGTAACTTAGTGATGGTGACTAGGAGAATTTCACCAATCACTATCTTATCTCTGGAAGATTAACTCTCACTCTGATTCGCCGATTGAAGTACCTTTTTGCATAATCTTGGAGCACATGCTCACTAGTTGGAGCGATTCTCCATCTTTTAGATATATAGAACTTGTTGGAGACTTCATATCTCTCAACCTCGGGTATTTGCTTGAAATATTAACTCTTCAATTCCCCGAACATCTCATATGGTCTCGCGGATCGCTCAAAACGCCTTTTGAAGTCCCGATTCGTAAGCCGCTAAGCATGGTGCACTCAAACTATCAAGTAGTCAACATAGTTGAGCTAGCCAAACGCTCATACCGCCCGTCAGACCTGGCTTCCTTTAATAGGTCCTGCTACCTGAAGCGTGCATCAAGGACATAATTCTTCTGGCAAGAATGAGGATAAACCTCAGTATCATGGATCCAATCCAAGCATCATTGCTACTAACATTTTTCAACATAATTTTTCTCTAGGAACATATCAAAATAAACATATGAAAGCAACAACGCCGAAGCTATTGATCTACAACATAATTTGGTAAAATACTACCAGGACTCAAGTTCATGATAAATTTAAGTTCAATTAATCATATTACTTAAGAACTCCCACTTCAGATGCACATCTCTCTAGTCATCTAAGTGATCACGTGATCCAAATCAACTCAAACCATGTCCGCATCATCCACGCTTGAGATGGAGTAGTTTTCAATGGTGAACATCACTATGTTGATCATATTCACTATCATGATTCATCGCTCTCTCGACCTTCGGGTCTCGCGTGTTTCGAGGCCATATCTCGTATATACATGGCTCGCTAGTTTAATCCTGAAGTATTCGGTGCAACTGTTTTGCACCCTGCTAGCATTTGAACGTAGATTTATCACACCCGACATCATCACGTGGGTGTCTCAAACATCAAGAATCCTTTCGCGAGAACGGTGCATACCTCGGGAGAACACTCTTTGATAATTTTAGTGAGAGATCATCCTAAAATGCTACCGCCAACCAAAGCAAGAGAGATAAGATGGCACAAAGGATAAAACATCACATGCAATCAATATATAAGTGATATGATATGGCCATCATCATCTTGTGCTTGTGGATCTCCATCTCCGGCTAACCGTCAGGATCACCATCGCCACCGGGCAAGCGACACCTTGAAATCCATCAGAAGCATCAAGGTTGTCGCTCTCGCAAACTATTGCTTTAATGCATTATCGCCGCCGCTTAGTGATAAAGTAAAGCACCATTACATGGCTGCTCGGTACTTCATACAATAAAGCTTATTAACCATATGGTTCTCGCCAGCCAAGCTACGATAACTCGGTTACAAAACATGATCATCTCATACAATAAAATTCTAGCATCATGCCTTGATCATATCACACATCACAACATGCCCTCGCGAAAAACAAGTTAGACGCCCTCTACTTTGTTGTTGCAAGTTTTACGTGGCTGCTACGGGCTGAGCAAGAACCGTTTACCCACGCAAGATCAAAACCACAGCGATAGTTTCGTGTCGTTGGTGCTGTTTTAACCTTCAAGTAAGGACCCATGAAATATTCCACACTCGGGTTCAACTTAAAGTGAGAGAGGACAGACATTCCGCCAACACCTTTTAAGCAACGAGTGCTCAGAATGCAGCCGTGAAAACCAGTCTCAAGCGTGACGGGCAGAATACTGTCGGTCCCGGGCCGCCCATCTCACAATACCAACAACCAAAGTATGACATGCTGGTAAGCAGTATGACTTGTATCACCGCACAACTCACTCAGGTTCTACTCGTGCATATAACATCAACGCATAAAACTGTGCTCGGATGCTAATTGCTGGGGAACTAGTACTTCAAAACTTTCACTACGCATTACGCTAAAGATTCATGGTGATGGTATAGCAAATCTAAAGGGGAGAGTACTCCCACGCATCCAGAGATCAGTAAGCGAAAGCGTTATGACAACGCCGTTGATGTAGTCAAAGACGTTTTCATGATCCGACCGGATCCAAGCACCGAACGCACGGCACCTCCAAGTTCAAAGCACACGCTCAGCTTTTCTCCTCGAAGGCAAGAGTTCCACTTCAGACTCCAGGACCAAACGCCATACAATCCTTGGCGTTTGGCCCAGACGCTTATGGGCTCCTAAGATTCCGCCCAGGGCTGACGCTGTGGTCTCCGCCATGTTATTCTCCTGGCCTCCGCAAGAAACTCCTTTTGCACCGACTTCCAAAAGCCTCAAGTGGGTTTGGACCTCTTGGCCTAAAACATATCATCCAATATATGAATCTTTACGCCTCGACCACTTCGAGACTTCGCACATGTCGTCCTCGATCTCATCCTGGGACTCCGAACCTTCAGTACATCAAAACACATGTACAAACTCATAATATAATCACTATCGAAACCTTGTTTAAGGGATTCTTACGGGTATCGAGAACTCACGTGAGACATGACTCAAGAACTATTCTTGGTCAATGAACTAATTGAAGCGGAACCCGATGCCCATATTGGTTCCTACATATTCTATCACTTAAGATCTCTATCGGTCAGTAAACCAAGCATAATCCACATACACGTTGTTCCCTTTGTCATCGGTATAGTTACTTCGTCTTGAGATTCGGACCTTTCTAGCATCCAATACGAATTTCAACTCTGCTACCGCAAGTTCTTCTTTACTCAAGCCCATAATACATCATCTCGCAAATTAACTTATTAGTTGTAATGCTCCGTAAGCTCCAAAGAATTTATCAATGGATCAAAAGTATCTTGAAAGTTAGAATATACGCTGATGAGTTGATCAAAGACATAGTGGGTTTCTATATACAGACTTTTGGAGAAGCCTCAGATTTATAAGAAAGTGAGTGGGAGCACTACAAAGATTTACGATAAGTATATGCAGTTGACATATTGTTGATCGGAAATAATGTAGAATTATTCTGGCAAAGCATAAAGGAGTATTTGAAAGAGCGAGTTTTTCAAATGAAGGACCTCGCTGAAGTTGCTAAGTATTATTATTGAGCATACCAAGATCTATTGAGATAGATCAAGACGCTGATAAGTTTTTCAATAAGTTACAAGGTACCTTGTCGAAGATTTTTTAAAAAAGGTTCAAATGGAATACAAATCAAAGAAAGAGTTCTTGCCCGTAAGTTCACAAGCTGTGAAATCTGAGGTAAGACTCAAAAGTCTCTAATTAACGGTAACAAGGTAAGACATAGAAAGAGAATGAAAGTCATTCCCTATGTCGCAGCCTTACATTAGGTGTTCTGATAAAGTATGCTATGCTATGTGTACAGCACTCCATTGTATACCTTGCTCTGAATTTTAAGCATAGGAGTATCAATAGTGACTCTAGGAGTAGATCAATCGGACATTGGTCAAGAAACATCCTATAGTGAGGTGACTATGGAAATATTTCGATTATGGAGGTGATAAAAGAGTTCCCGTCAGAAGAGTTACATCGATGCAAGCTTTTTTAATAATTAATCCAGAGTGAGACTCTAAATCTCTATCCGGATACATATATTGAAAGCGGGAGCAATTAGCTTAGAGTAGTCTATATAGCATTTTCGTAGACATAGAATATTTGTAAAATACATACGGGCTCGAATGTGACAGACATAATGCACCACACTAAGCTTTCTCTCACGAAAAAACAGCCATGATCATACCTTAGTACTCTTTTGGGTGTTAATCACATAGCGATGTGAACTAGATTAATGACTCTAGTAAACCCTTTGGGTGTTGGTCACATGATCATGTGAACTATGGGTGTTAATCACATACGTATGTGAAGTCATTAGTGTTGGAATCACATGATGATGTGAATCTAGATTATTGACTCTAGTGCAAGTTGGAGACTTCAAAGGAAATATGCTCTAGAGGCAATAATAAAGTTATTATCATTTATTTCCTCATTTCATGATAAATGTTTATTATTCATGCTAGAAATTGTATTAACCGAAAAACATGATAGCATGTGTGAATACATAGACAAACATATAGTCACTCAGTATGCCTCACTTCTGACTAGCCTATTAATCAAAGATGGTTATGTTTCCTAAATCCACAGACATGTGTTATTATTTGATTAATGGGATCTACATCATTAGGGAGAATAATGGGATTGACATGACCCATCTCCGCTAGCTTCTAGCACTCTGATCGCTTAGTATATTGCTATTCCTTTCTTCTATGACTTATACATGTTCCAAAGTAACTATGAGATTATGCAACCCCGCTAATCGGAATGTAGAAACACTTTTGGTGCTCACTTCAAACGCCACAACGAATCAAGTGATTATAAATGAGTACTACAGGTGTCTCCATAAAGGTACATGCTGGGTTGGCGATTTCGAGATTAGGTTTTGTCATCCATTGCCTGAGAGGTATCTCGGGCCTTCGGTAATACACATCATATAAGCCTTAAAAGCATTTTGAAACTAATAAGTTACTTTAAGTATAGATGATGTATTACTAACGAGGTAGAAGAGACCTGCTGTTTAACGAGATTGAAACCAGGGTATTGGATGCCCGACGATCGAATCTCTGCAAGTAACATACCGATGACAAAGGAACAACGTGATGTTGTTGGGCGCGGTTTCGACTCGATAAAGATCTTTTCAGAGAATATGTAGGAACCCAATATGGGCATCCAGGTCTCATTATTGGTTATTGACCAAGAATAGTTCTCCGGTCATGTCTTACATAGTTCTCGAACCTCGTGAGGGTCCGCGACGCTTAACGCTACGATGGCGACAGCTTTTATTATGAGTTTATGAGTTTTGATGTACCCCAAGGAGTTCCGGAGTCCCGGATGAGATCGGGGATATGACGAGGAGTCTCGAAATGGTTTCGAGACGTAAAGATCGATATATTGGACGTACTCATATCTTCGAGTTCGGAAAGGTTCCGAAAGTGATTCGGGTATTTTTGGGAGTACCGAGAGTTACGGGAATTCGTATTGGGCCTCTTTTGGGCCATACGGGAAAGGAGAGAAAGGGCTAAAAGAGTGGCCGCACTCTCCTCCTTGGACTAGTCCTGAATTGGACTAGGGAGGGGGCGACCCTTCTTTCCTTCTCTTTTCTCTTCCCTTTCCTTTCTCTCCTACTCCTACTACATGGAAGGGTTCCTAGTTGACTAGGAAAGGGGAATCTCTATTCTCGGTGGGAGTAGGACTCCCTAGGGCGCCGGCATAGAGAGGGCCGCCCTCCCTCCTCCACTCCTTTATATATCAAGGGCAGGGGGCACCCATGAACAACACAAGTTGATCGCACGGATCGCTCTCTTAGCCGTGCGCAGTGCGTGCCTCTTCCACCATATATTCCACTCCTCGGTCATATCGTCATGAGCTTAGGCGTAAGTGCTCCCGGGCGCCGGTAGAGCATCATCATCGCTACCACGCTCGGCCGTGTTGACGATTTAAAACTCATCCCCTTCACACTTTGCTGATCGGAGTCCGGGACCGCCATCGTAGCTGAACGCAGGCTGAACTCGGAGGTGCCAGACGCTTCCGGTACTTAATCGGTTTGATCGTGAAGACGCACGACTACATCAACCGCTGCTGTCATAACCCTTCCGCCACGGTCTCACGAGGGCATGCGTGGACAACACTCTCCCTCTCGCTATAACACCATCACTATGATCTTTATGCGGTGCGTAGGAAAATTTTGAAATTACTACTGCTGCCCCAACAAAGTGGGCAGCATCCGAGCCTAGGTTTTATGGTTTGATGTTACATGCACTAGCAGAACACAAGTGAGTTGTGGGCTTATATAAGTCACATACCGCCTTTACCAGCATGTCATACTTCTGGTTCGGCCAGATATGGTTGGAGACGAGACGACCATCGGGATTCCAAGATGCTTTACGCCACGCTGTGAGACCGGTTCTCCGGACGCAGGCTGGTACATAGGTGGCCGGCTTGCGGAGACGCTACTCTCCAATCCTTAGTTGAACCGATGTGTATACTACCAGTCCTTGCGAAGGTTTAAACGGAGTCAAATTGACAAACTATCATGTGGTTTTCGATGCGTAGGTGAGATTTGGTTCTTACTTAAGCCTCAGAAAGCAGTGTTTTCACGCAAAAACTTGGCAACAACAAAGCTAGAGGACGCCTCAACTTGTTTTTGCAGGGCATGTTGTGATGTGGATATGGTCAAGGCATGATGCTAAATTTTACATGTATGATGTGACCATGTTTTGTAACCTGAAAGTTATCGGCAACTCGGTAGGAGCTTCATATGGTTGTCGCTTTTATTGTATGTAATGCAAATCGCTGATGTAATGCTTACTTTTATCACTAAGCGTGCAGCGTATAGTCAGAAGCACAGATGGCGGAACGACAACGGCGATGCTACGATGGAGATCAAGGTGTCGCACAAGACGGCATTTATGGTGATCACGACGAAGCTGGAGATGGAGATCTCAAGCACAAGATGATGATGGCCATATCATATCACTTATATTGGGATTGCATGTGGATGTTTATCCTTTATGCATCTTATCTTGCTTTTGATCGACTAAGAAAGCATTTTAAGATGATCTCTCACTAATTATCAAGAAGTGTTCATGTCCCTGAGTGCATGCACTGCCAAAGTTCGTCGCGCCTTAATAATTCACATGATGACCGGGTGATAAGTCTACGCCCATCTACAACGGGTGTCAAAGCCGTTAGTTTGTACACGCCGAATACTGTGTTAAACTCTGACGAGCCTAGTATATGATATGGTTTCTAACACGGAGACCGTAAAGGTCGAGCGTGAATCATATAGTAGATATGATCAACATAGTGATGTTCACTCATTGAAAACTACTCCATCTCACGAATGACTTGGTTATGGTTTATTTGATTTGGATCACGGATCACTTAGATGACTAGAGAGATGTCTACACTAAGTGGGAGTTCTTTAGTAATATGATTAATTGAACTTAAATTTTATCAATTTAACTTCAGTCCTGGTAGTTTTGCCAGAATTATGTTGTAGATCAATATCGCGCTGTTAAGCTTCCCCTATGTTTGTTAAGCTTTCATATGTTTATTTTGATATGTTCCTCAGAGAAATTGTGTTGAAAAGATGTTAGTAGCAATTACGCGTGGATTGGATCCGTGGATCCGAGGTTTGTCCTCATTGCTTTGCACGTAAGAATTATGTCCTTAATGCAATCGGGCTAGGGTGACAAACCTATTGCGTGAGCGTATGCGACGTTATGAACGCTATTAGCTCTACGGATGACTACTTGATAGTTTAGTGCACCATGTTTAACGAAGCCAGGGAATTCCGGACTTCAAAGATGTTTTGAACGGCCATGGACCATAGAAGATGTTCCAGAATTGAAGTTAATATTTGGCAAATACCCGAAGTTGAGAGATACGGAAGTCTCCAACATGTTCTATAGCTAAAGATGGAGGAGAATCGCTCAACTAGTGAGCATGTGCTCAGATTCTCTGAAAGTACTTCAACCGCTTGAATCAAGTGGAGTTAATCTTCCAGATAAGATAGTGATTGATGTATCTTCTAGTCACCATCACTAAGTTAGTAGAACTGTGAAAAGACAACTATAGGTATGCAAGGGATGACCTAAAAGATTCTCGAGCTCTTCTATGATGCTAAAATCAAGCTAACGTGAGAAATCAAGAAAACATCAAGTGTTGATGGTTGACAAGACCACTAGTCTTCAAGGAAAAGGGCAAAGGGAAGAAGGGGGAACTTCAAAAGGAAATCGGCAAGCAAGCTGTCGCCGAGTGAAGAAGCTTCAAGTCTCGGACCTAAGCCTGAGACTAAGTACTTTGTTGTCAGAAATGGAACTCTGTAATCGGAAGCGAACTACCTCGGTCATTTGTGGATAAGAAGGATGGCAAAGTGAACAAGGAAGTATTTGATATACGGTGTTATTGATGTGTGCCTTTACTAGTGTTTATAGTAGCCCTGAGTATTTGATACTTGTTCAAGTTACTTGGGCATTAGTTAACTTCAAACAGGAGTAACTATAATAAATGTGAGCACTAGTTGAGGGAAAGTTATTTCCATAAGTGTTGGAAGTAGTTCCAAGATTGATATGATCATCATCACACACTCCCTATACTTTCGGGATTAGGTGTTAAAACCTAAATAAATGTTATTTAGCTTTTATGTCGGAAAGCATGAATATGATTTGATCATGTTTATTGCACACGGTTATTCATTTAAATTGCAGAGAATAATTGTTGTTCTGCTTACATGAATAAAAACCTTCACGTATCAAGGGCATACACGCAATGAAAATAGTTTATTGGATCTCGATCAGAAAGGGATACACATATTCATAATTATTGATGCCAAAAAGATGTAAAGTTAATAATGATAGTGCAACTTATTTGTGGCACCGCCGCTTAGGGTCATATTGGTGTAAAGCGTGATGAAGAAATCTGCATAAAGATGGATCTTCGGAATCACTTGGTTATGAATCATTTGATGCTTAAGCTAACTGCGTGGCTCTTTTGGGCAAGATGACTAAAACTCTGCTCCTCCGGAACAATGGAACGAGCTACCCACTTGTTGGAAATAATACATATATCAAGGCTGCATGCCATCCAATGAGTGTAGATGCTCGTGGCAAGTATCATTATTTTCTGACCTTCATGATGATTTGGAGCAAGATATGGGTATATCTAATACTTGATGAAACATAAGTCTTGAAATAGTTGAAAGTTCAAAGAATTTCAGAGTGAAGTGGAAAATCATCTAAATACAGAAAATAAAAGTTTCTACGATCTGACCATGGAGATGAAATGTTAGAGTTATCAGTTTGGTCTTCATTTGAAACAATGTGAAATAAGTTTCGCAAATTAATGCCATATGGAACACCACAAAGCATATCGGTGTGTCCAAAAGTCGTAAGGACTGCACTTTATTGGATATGGTGCGTATCTATGATGTCTCTTATCGACGACCACTATCGCTTTTGGGGTTATGTAATAGGAGATACATTCAAACCATCGTTTTCATTAGGGCACCATCTAAACTGCTTGAGATCTACACTGTATGAATCTAGTGGTTTAACAATAAACCCAAGCTTATCGCTTTAAAGTTTGGAGTTGTGGATGCTGGCAGGAAAAGTTTTCAACCGATAAGCTTCGGAACCCAAACCGGGAGAAGTGCTTTCATAGAATACCCAAAGGTAATCTATTGGGTACACCTTCTATCACAGCGCATCCGGAAGGCAAGTTATTCACAGTTAAAGATGGATCCTTTCGTAGAGAAGAAGTTTCTCTCGAAAGAAGTGGAGTGGGAGGAAAGTAGAACTTGATGAGGTAATTGTACCTTCTTCCCTTATCGGAAAAGTAGTTCATCACGGTAAAATCAGTTCCAGTGATTCCTGGCTACACCAATTAGTGAGGAAGTTAATGATGATGACTGCATGAAACTTCGCATCAAGTTGCTACCAAAACTCCTCGTGAGGTCTTCCACAGTAAGGACATCCTCGCACCTTGAAAGTGGTACGTACGTAACTGGTGTTCTCGAAGTCATGTTATCAGACCATGATGAACCCACGAATCGATGAGGGAAGCTGAAGGATGAGCCCAGTATTCCGCGAATAGCTTGGAGGCCATGAAATCTGTAGACAGGATCCATGTATGAGAACAAAGTATGAATCTTTGATTGACTTGCTCGTTGATCAGCCAAGTTACGTTAAATGTGCAAACTTTGGTTTTTCAAGAGGGATAGCACGAGATTTATGTAAAGCCAGGTGTTACAGTTTGAAGTTGCTGACATTGAGCATCAAGATTCCTCGATCAATATCAAGACGCTTTTATAAGATTTTTTTCACGAGTACATACTTGATGACATTATTTGAAATTGAACAAAAAGCTTGCTCAAGGAGTAGATCGACATTAGTCCAGAACATCCCAGTGAGGACTGGTATGTTTCATACTGTGATCAGTGACAAGCGATTCGTTGTTACATCGGTGCAAACTTTATTATCGATTCAGATGACTTGTTCAATTGAAAGTTCTGGCAGTAGACATTGTTTGTTTGCACACACACGTCAATGTGACAGAATCTGATTTTTCCTGAACTTTGAAGTAATCACATATTTAGCATTTGGTGTTATATCGATTGAATCCCTTAGTAACTCCTTCCTGGGATCGTTTCTATCGACTTCGCAATTTCAGCTATATCGAGGAATACCATTAGCACGTATCGAAATTCTCAGCTCCGACAGCCTATTATAGTTTCCTAATGCAAGCAAATGTAGCTACGAGTTAGTTACGTAACGATGCATTACTTTAATGATGCATTACGGAACGAAAAGATTTACGAATGTATTGAACTAGGTATTGATACCTCACGACGAATCTCGCAAGTAACATACCGATTGACAAAGGGAAAAATCGTATGTTAGTTGGCGGTTGACCGATAAAGACTATGAACTATGTGAGCCATTAGTGGGCATCCAGGTTCCGCTTATTGGCTATTGACCGAGAATAGTCTATAGGTCATGTCTACAGTTCTCGAACCCGTAGGGGTCCGCTACGCTTAACTGCTACGATGACAGTTTTAGTTATGAATTTATGAGCGGATGTACCGAAGGAGCCCGAGTCCCGCCAGATCGACATGACGAGGAGTCTCGAAATGGTCGAGACGTGAAAGATCGGCTATATTGGACTTAATCTATATCTGGAGTTCGGAAAGCACCCGAAAGTGATCGTGTATTTTGGGAGTACCGGAGAGTTGGCCCTGGAATTGCGTATTAGCCCTTAATATACGGGAAAGGAGAGAAAGGGTACAAAGAGTGGCCGCATTCCTCCCTTGGACTCAGTCCGAATTGACTAGGGAGGAGGGCGCACCTTCCTTCCTTTCTCCTTCTCTCTTCCCTCTCCTTCTCTCCTACTCCTGGGCTAAGCATGGAAGGGTTCCTAGTTGGGACTAGGAAAGGGGGAATCCTATCTCCGTGGGGAGTAGGACTCCCCTAGGGCTGCCGCTATAGAGAGTGCCGACTTCCACCTCCACACCTTTATATGGATAAAGTAGCAGGCACTCCCATGAACACACGTAAGCTGATCTTTCAAGACGTTTCAGTTTGCCGTAGGTGTGCCCTCCACCTCCACAGTTAGGCACCTTAGGCGGTTTCTGACGGTAGAACATCATCATTCACTATGCTGTCGCGTCGACGAATCATCCCATCGACATTCCTGCTGGATCGGAAGTCTGGGACGTTATCGGTTGAACGCAAAAGGAACTCGAGGCGACGGGTGCTGATCGTCAGATCAAGACGTTTGACGGATCAACCGCTGCTATGTTAACGCTTTCATTTTTGTTCATTTAGGGTATCGTGATTAATACCTCTCCTTCAGCAAGATACCATCACCATGATCTCTATGCAGCGTAAAAGGAAAATTTTGAAATTACTAATGCTCCCAACAACAAAGTGGTATCGTGAGCCCACGCAAGATCATGGTGATGGTATAGCAATGAGAGGGAGAGTATTGTCCATCGGTGACCAGAGATCAGAACGGAAGCGCAAGAACAACGCTGGTTATGTAGTCGTATCGCCTTCACGGCCCCGACCGATCAAGCACCGAACCACGGCACCTCCAAGTTTCCAGCACACGTGCTCAGCTCGATGGACGCCCCTCGAACTCCGATCCATCCATTTAGTGTCGAGGGAGAGTTCCACAAGTACGCGACGACGCGCAGGACGACCTTGATGTACCACTTGACGCATTTGTGGCTTCGCCTAAGCACCGCCACGATATTATCGGTGGATTATGGTGGAGGGGGCACTCGCGACACGCAAGCTATGAGATCCAAGGGATCACTTGTTACAGTGTTCTAGGAGGTGCCCCTGCCCCGTGAGACATATAAGGGGGCCGGTTAAGGGGGAAGGAGGCTGCCGCCTAGGAGGGCGCTACAACAAGGAGTCCTACTCCCACCGGGAGTAGGGACTCCCTCCTTCCTTGTTGGAGAGGAGAAGGGGAGAAAGAGGGGAGAGGAGGAAGGAAAAGGGCCGCACTCTGTCCACCCGGACCAGAGGGGGCTGCGCCTCCTTCCTTTCGCCTCTCTCCTCTATTCTCGTAGAGATGGCCCAATAAGCGCCCTATATACTCCCCGGCGAATTCACAGAATCCTCCGCAGCATTCAAAAATAGCTTCTAATCACTGGAACCTCCTTCCCGGGTCCAAATATAGTCAGCTCCAATATTACACCCTTTACTGCCTCGACTCATTTCGAGACTCCTCGTCATGTCCCCTCGATCTCATCCGGGACTCCTAACTCCTTCTAAGACATCAAAACTGCATAAACTCATAAACTGGCACATCGTGAATCCTTAAGCGGCGGACCCACGGGTTCGAGAACCACGTAGACATGACCTCCAGAACCGCCCGCGGTCATCAACCAATAGCGAACCTGGATGCCCATATTACCTCCTACATATTCTACTAAGATCTTTATCGGTCAAACCGCATAACAACATACGCTTTTGTTCTCTTTGTCATCGCAGAGATATATCTCGCCTCAGATCTCGATCGTCGTAATCCACACCTAAGGTTCAACTTTTCTCACATCGGGTAAGTCTCTTTCACTCAAGCAATGCATCGCATCATCTGGAATGAACCTAACTCTATTAGCTACATACTTGCCGGGTGCCATAGTGATGTGCATTACCGAGAGGGCCCGTCAGATACCTCTTCGCATAAATCGGAGTGACACAACCCATCTAATCGAAATACGCCAACCTAACATGTGTACCTTTTGGAGACACCAAATTCTTTATAATCACCCAAGACAACGCTAGGACGCTTATAGCACCCAGCAAGTGTTCCTCCGACAAACGTAGAGTTGTATAATCTCATAGTTACAGAACATATATAAGTCATGAAGAAAGCAATAGCAATGTACTAAAACGATCAAGTGCTAGGCTAACGGAATGGGTCATGTCAATCACATCATTCTCCTAATGATGTGATCCCCTTAATCAAATGACAACACATGTCTATGGTTAGGAAACATAACCATCTTTGATTCAATGAGCTAGTCAAGTAGAGGCATACTAGTGACTATATGTTTGTCTACGTATTCGCCAATACATGGTCACAAGCTTCCTAAGCTAATACAATTCCCTAGCAATGAATAATAAACATTTATCATGATATGAGGAAATAAATAATAACTTCTTTATTATTGCCTCTAGGCAGATCACCTCTGGCCTCCCACTTGCAATCGAGTCAATAATCTAGTTCACATCGCCATGTGATTAACACCAATATTCACATCTGTATGTGATAATACGCCTCCATAGTTCACATCGTTACATGTGGATCAACACCCAAAGGGCGGTTACTAGAGCTCAATAATTCAGTTCACAATTTTCGCTATGTGATTAACAACCAAAAGAGTACTAAGGTATGATCATGTTTTTGCTCGTGGAGAGAAGTTTAGAATCAATGGGTCTGGCTATATCTGTGAGCCGTATGTATTTTGCAAAATATTCTGTATAGTCTATAATGCTCGCACGGAGTTACTTCTATTAATTTGCTCCCACTTTCAATATGTATCCAGATTGAGACTTAGAGTCATCTCGATCGGTATAAAAAGCTTGCATCGATGTAACTCTTTTTACTTGATGGGCTCTCTTTTATCACCTCCATAATCGAGAAATATTTCATTAGTCCCTCACTAAGGATGTTCTCGACTAACGTCCGTGTTGATTCACTCCTAGATCACTATTATACTCCCCTTCCCAAATTTTAGCAGCAAGGTATACACATGGTCTGCACATAAAGTATAGCATACTTTATAGAACCTATGGACTGAGGTATAGGGATGACTTTATTCTTCTTTTCTATTTTTCTCGCTATGGTCGGATTTGAGTTCTTTACTCAATTTCTCTACACCTTTGCAAATCATAGGCAAGAACCCTTTCTTTGACTGTTCCATTTTTGAACTATTTCCTCAAATCTTTGACAAGGTATGTATCTTTATTGAAAAACTTATCAAGGCCTTGATCTATCTCAATAGATCTCGATGCTCAATATGTAAGCAGCTTCACCCTCGAGGTCCTTCTTTGAAAAAACTCCTTTCAAATACTCCTTTTATGCTTTATGTAATAATTCTACATTATTCTCATCAACAATATGTCATTCACATATAATCATCATAAATGCTGTAGTGCTCCCACTCACTTTTGTAAATACAGTGCTTCTCCAAAAGTCTCAGAGAAACCATATGCTTTGATCACACCTTATCAAAGCATTTATTCCAATTCCCGAGATGCTTGCACCAGCTGTCCATAGATGGATCGCTGAAGCTTGCACATTTTGTTAGCTCCTTTAGGATTGATAAAACCTTCCTCGTTGTGCATCATATACAACTCTTTCTTTAATAAATCCATTAAAGAATGTAGTTTTGACATCCATTTGCCTGATTTCATAAAAATGTAGCAATTGCATAACATGATTCTATAGATGCACTTCTAAGCATCGCTACAAATTGAGAAAATCTCATTGTAGCGTCAAATAATTCCTAAACTTGGTTTAAAACCTTTTGTGACAAGTCGAGCTTTGTAGATAGTAACACTACTATAAGTGTCTGTCTTCCACTGGAACTGATTTCTGTGATGAACTACTTTCCAATAAGGGAGAAGGTACAATTACCTCATCAAGTTCTATTTTCCTCCCACTCACTTCTTTTCGGGAGAGAAACTTCTTTCTCTAGAAAGGATCTATCTATAGCAACTAATAACTTGCCTTCGGATCTGTGATAGAAGTTGCGTACCCAATTTAGCAGTTACCTTTTGGGTATTCTATGAAGACGCACTTTTCCCATTTGGGTTCGAGCTTATCAAAGTTGAAAACCTTTTCATATAAGCATCTAACTCCAAGCTTTAAGAGTTCATACAGCCAAATTTTAGGGCTTCATCATAAACCATAGTTCATAATGTGTGTCGCCCCTCAACGTGATTTCCAGATGGTGCCCTATTAAAATGTGAAATGCAGTTGTTCTTTAATACATAACTTCAAAAACGATATTGGTAAATTCCGTAAGAGACATCATTGATCGCACCATATCAAAATAAAGTGCGGTTATGACGCTCTAATACACCATTATGATGTGGTGTTCCAGGCGTGGAGTAGTGAAACTATTTCACATTGTTTTAATTGAAGACCAAACTCAGAATCTCAAATATTCATCTCCACGAATGCATCAGATCGAGAAACTTTTATTTTCTTGTTATTTACGATTTTCTATATCACTCCAAATTTCTTTGAACTTTCTTCAACTATTTCAGACTTATACTTAATCAAGAAGATATACCCATATCTGCTCAACTCATCTTGTGAAGATCGAAATAACGATATTTCAAGCACGAGCATCAACACTTCATTGGATCGCATAAGCATCGGTATTAAGGTATTATTTCCAATAAGTCAAGATCTCGTACCTATTGTTCCAAATAAACGGAGTTTCACTCATCTTGCCCAAAAGGCACGCAGTTCGTAAGCATCAAAATGATTCGCTAATCAAGTGATTTCAAAACCCATCAAGACATGGAGTTTCTTTTCCATGCGCTATACAATCGATATAATTTAAACGGCAGTGCCACAAATAAGTTGCACTATCATTATTAACGCGGCATCTTTTGGCATCAATATTATGAATATGTGTATCAATACTAATGAGATCCAACAAACTATTTTCATATTGGGTGTATGGACTATTGAAGGTTTTATTCATTTAAACAGAACAACAATTATTCTCTGATTTTAAATGAATAACCGTTTTGAAAACTATTTTCATTGGGTGTATGACCATTGAAGGTTTTATTCATGTAAAATGTAACAACAATTATTCTTTTGACTTTATATGAATAACCGCTTTGCAATAAACATGATCAAATCATATTCATGCTCAACGCAAAACACCAAATAACATTTGGTTTAGGTTTAACACTAATCCTCAAAGCATAGGGAGTAAAAGTGCGATGATGATCATATCAATCTTGGAACTACTTCCAACACTCATCGTCATTACTTCCCCTTCAACTAGTCTCCTTCATTCTCAGTAACTCCTGTTTCGAAAGTTACTAATCTTAGCAACCGAACAAGCATCAAATACCTCAGGGGCTACTTATAAACACCAGTAAGCGCACACATCAATAACCTGTATATCAAAATATAACCTTTGTTCACTTTGCCATCCTTCTTATCCACCAAATATCTGTGGCATTTCCGCTCCAAAGGACCAACGTTCCATTGCAGCAAAAATATTTAGTCTCAGTGCTTAGGTCCAGACTTGGCCAGCTTCTTCACCGAAAGCAAAGCAACTTGCTTGCCGCTCTTCTTGGAAGTTCCAGTTCTTCCCTTTGCCCTTTTCCTTGAGAGATCAGTGTAATCTTGGTCAACCATCAACACTCTGATGTTTTTTCTTGATTTCTACTACCGATTTTTAGCATAACGTAAGCAGCTTGGGAATTGTTTTCGCCATCCCTTGCATACCTGTAGTTCATCATGAAGTTCTAGCAACTTTCAGTGATGGTGACTAGAGAATTCTGTCAATCACTATCTTATCTCGGAAGATTAACTCCCCACTTGATCTGCCGATTTAATATATTCTGCATAATCTGAAAGCACATGCTCACTAGTTGAGCCGCATTCTCCTCCATCTTTTAGCCATAGAAACTTGTTGCAGACTTCTGTTATCTTCTCAACTCGGGTATTTTCTTGAAATATTAACTTCAATTCCTGGAACATCTCATATATGGTCCATGACGCTCACAAAAACGCCTTTTGAAGTCCCGGATTCCTAAGCCGTTAAGCATGGTGCACTCAAACTATCAAGTAGTCATCATATTGAGCTAGCCAAACATCTCATAACGCCTCGTGATCTGCTCCCCGCATTAGGTCCTGTCACCCAGCGGTGCATTAAGGACATAATTTTTCTCAGGCAGCAATGAGGATAAAACCTCAGGATTACGGATCCAATCCAAGCATCATTGCAATAAACATCTTCTTCAACACAATCTTTTCTAGGAACATATCAAAAATAAACATTTGAAAGCAAATAACGCCGAGCTATTGATTCATACAACATAGTTTGCAAAAAATACTACTGTGACTAAGTTCATGATAAATTTAAGCCCAATTAATCATATTACTCTAAGAACTCCCATACTTAGACATACATCTCTCTAGTCATCTGGCGGATCACGTGATCCAAATCTGGCCCCTCAAACCATAACCGCATCATCACGTGCAGAGATGGAGAAGTTTTCAATGGTGAACATCACTATGTTGGATCATATCTACTATATGATTCACGCCTGACCTTTCGGGTCTCCGTAGGTTCCTAGGCTACATCAAGACATATGCTGGGGTTGCCATGCTTAACCTGGAGTATTCTGGGCGTGCAAACTGGCATTGCACCCGCTAGATGGATTTAGAGCGATCGCTACCGATCATCACGTGAAGTCTGGGCACGACAATTTTTGGCAACGGTGTGCCACTCGTGGAGAACACTTCTTGATAATTTTAGTGAGAGATCATCTTCCAAATGCTACCGTCAATCAAAGCAAGATAAGATGCATAAAGGATAAACATCACATGCAATCATTATAAGTGATATGATATGGCCATCATCATCTTGCAGGCTTGTGATCTCCATCTCCGCCAACCTGGGCCGGATCACCATCGCCACCGGCGCCATACATTGATCTCCATCAGAGCATCGCGTTGTCGCCCTCGCCAACCATTAAGCTTCTACGACTCATCGCTACCGCTTTAGTGATAAAGTAAAGCACTACATGGCTTTTGCATTTACGCCAACAAAGCGATGTACAACTATATGGTTCGCCGCCATGTTGCCGATAACCTCGTTACAAAACATGATCATCTCATACAATAAAATTTAGCATCATGCCTTGATCATATCACATCACAACATGCCCTGCAAAAAACAAGTTAGCATCGTCCCTCACTTTGTTGTCGCAAGTTTTATGGCTGTTACGGGCTTAAGTAAGAACCAATCTCAATCCCACGCATCAAAAACCAATAAACGATAGTTTGTCAATTTGACTTCGCTTTTAACCTCAAGAAGGATCATGAAAGGCTATACTGGTTTCAAACTAAAGTAGAGAGAGACAGACACCCGCCAGTACCACCTTTACATAAACGAACAGTTTCAAAGCGGTGAAACCAATCTCGCCAGAAGACGCATTTAATGCTTGTCTGGGCCGCCTATCTCACAATAATACCGCTTAACTAAAGTATGACATGCCGGTAAGTGTATGACTTGTATCACCTAATAACTCACTTGTGTTCTACTCTTGTTTTAAGTATAATAGATTTATACTGTTCACCTCCAGTCAAATTACCTGGACAATCAAACTCAACCAAAGTGGTCAAAATCTGGTTTTGAACCAAACTTCCACCAGTTTTGAGGACTTGAAGCATCAAATGTGTATCAAAAACTCAAAGCGACCAAGTCTTATACTTTCGAAAAACTTAAGAGACTAAAAAACATACTTCTTTCTCTATAATAAAATGGTTGTACGCGCTGCTCAATGCAAGAGGCAGAGGGTTATCCTCTTTTTTTTTTAAATGGTCACTACACACGGAGGGATGCGGAAAGCCAGTGTCGTCGAGTCAAGCTAGGATGTGATCGCCCTTTGCATGTAGACCAGGCATCGATCCTCTTAATCTGTCTTTTTTTACAAAACCATCTGCATCGCTAGCCCTACCTACTAACGGTAGCTCATAAGCGCTTCACCCGGACCCATGGCGAGGCTAGGCGCCAGGCGCTCGCAAGATGCTTCTACCCCTGCTCCCTGGAAAATAGCACTTCGGCCTGAGTCTAGAGATGCCCCCATCGCCAGCCACCATGAGGCGATGTCGAGAGGCAAGAGGCCAGTTCGCGGAAAGAAGGCCGCATCGTGCCCAGCTCGCGGTCACGATTGTGCGACTGGAAATCCATAGAAGAAGTCAAGAAGAGACATCATAGAGGATAGATCGCTGGGACGATTAACACCACGGAGCCGCTATCGTCATTAATTTGATGGGAGAGACGCCTCCTTATTACTAAGGTGTGCGCAAAAAGTGGCGTGCCGACATGTATGCGTGTCATATCTTGGACTCTTGGTGCTGCTGGATCTTCGTCTTGTGCTGATACGCGACTTTGCGCGTCTTTGACAAGACGTGAGTGAATCGTTATATACTGAGCAAGCAACTTTAAACGTCTAGGATGAGGTGTCAGATCAACGGACTAGGCAATCACGTTAAAAAATAAAATATTAGGTAAATGCAAAAAAAACACTCACTCAAACATGGAGGTTAATTTTAGGTCTAAAATGGGTAATATTGTCCTTAACTCAAAAACAACCATCCCTGTTTTGTGCCTAATCGAGTGACAGCCATGGGTTTTTAAATAGTTGACTGTATCAGGCTCACATGACAGAGACCAGAGTTAATATGCCACACTACCTATCCGGCCGGTATGGTGGTAGTTGTGTCTTTAATCCTGGCGGACCTGATCAAAGCACGGTGCTTCTTTTCATCAGTTGTTATTCAAGGAGATCTGTTCTTTTCTTAATTTGTCACGCGTAATCCCTACAAAAGAAAAAAGAACACGCAGACAAATCAGTTTGAACTGTTCTTGTAATTCCATGAAAGTTCCTGGTTGATGGCTGTACATCTGATGGATGCAGCGGGCTGGAGGTTTCAGCTGTCAACCTCCTTTTGAAAAGAAGAAAAAGAAGTTTGTTCCTGGCTGCTATATATACATACAAGCGAGGGAACACAATCGAAGAGGCACTCTTCCTCATATCAGACATGGACCCAGAACAGCATTCTGCGGTGCTCTCCCACTGGTGGCATTGCTGCCTCTTTCAGCTAACGCCTCGAGCAAGGTAAAGACGCATACGCCAGTCCTCTTCAATTTGCTTCCTTGCCCGGATTACCTGCTTCCCTTCCCTCAGACATTGTTTGTTGAAAACTTATGCAACAAAATGAACTTCAGTTCTACATCGCGGTATATGGGGGAGAAGAAGCATGATGACCTGTCCATATCATCGCGTCACACCATGATATACTAACATCTGTTTTTGAGAGGTACTAGCTACAAGTTCATATTGCATCATAGTAGACGCATTAGCAGGAAACCAGATTCACGCTTCACCTTTCATTTTACTTGCAATATACAGCAAGGATGAAGCCTTGAGGTCAATAGTATATGGTTACAAGCATGGATTTTCTGGGTTTGTATGATGCCACTAAGTCTCAAGCTGAGGCAATCGCAAGTCAGTATGTCAGTTGTAGCTATCTTTATATCTACTGTACGCGGATCCACATAAGCTAATCAACATGTTCGAAATTTTGTAATTTGCCGAAGTTGTCACTGCAGTTTCCTAACACTTTTCACAGAACACACACAACTCGGAGCTGGGACTTCCTTGGACTTGACCATAACCAGCAACCACACCAATCGGGACTCCTCAAAAAAGCAAAGTACGGTGAAGATGTCACGGGAGTGATCGATTCCAGGTTCGTAATCCTGCATCCCCTAAGCTTAAATCCAAAAACATGAGAAATGCCAAGAAGGGAATCAGCTAATTCCGATCCATGCATATGCATGCTTATTAATACGCATATGGCCTGGAATCACCAAGCTTTGACGACAACGGCATGGCCCCAGCCGCATCGTGGAAAGGGAAATGTCAGACTGGCCAGGAGTTCAATGCCATGTTGCAAAATAAAAGATCATCGGTAGCGGTGGTATATTAAGGCAGCAATCCTGCGTCGCTAAAGGGCAACTATAAGTCACCCGGGACTTCAACGGCCATGGCACACACGTCGCATCGACGATCGCTGGCGGAGAAGTGCAAGGTGTGAGCTACGGAGGCCTAGCCATGGGTGTGGCATGCGGAGCCAGGCACCACGTGCAACGGCTTGGTACCGCAAGGCATGCTGGGTGGGTGGGTGTCTTGATGCGGCGTGTCCTCGCAGTTATTTAATGTTGCCATAGGCGATGGCGTGGATGTTCTGTCACTATCGATTGGTGCGTTGGTAAGGAGATTCCTGAGACACTGCACATGCTGTACAAAGAGGGATATCCAAGCGTTCGGTGGAGGGAATGATGGACCTGTGCAGCAGACTGTAAATTGATGCAGAACCATGGGTTACGACGATTGCTGCCGCTAGTATCGATTGACCGTCAATTCCGACGTTATTATCGCTATGAAACAAAGAAGAAAAGCTTGTGGCACGTATCAAACAAAGTTTCTCATTTTTATTTCTAAAAGGTAAACTATTTTCATTTTGTGCTATATCCTAAGTAGCTAAGTATATCTCGGAATAGATTAGAGAAAACGAAAAAATGTTAGTACTGGATAAAAATGTACTCCAAAAACAAAATAGTAGTACCCATATGTTTAGTATCAAGTTGGCGTTGCCCTATAGCGTGAACGATATTACACATAGTTTTGCTAAATAAATTTAGAAAAATACTATTCCTACGTAAATACGTACTACTTGCTTTTAGATTTTGTAACCACCCCGGCACCCCCTGATCTTTTGCCAATCGTCCGCTGCCGAGTCTTATATATGCACAAAATAGTACGTAGAAATTTTGACAAAATTTAATAGCACTGCTCATAAAACTTATGCGCAGTTTTTTGTCTTATGGATTTTTGTAATCCATTCAATATATACGAGGATTCGTTGGTTCTCCATCAACTATAGCATATCCTGGAAGCTTTCCTTTAATGTCTTGCTCTTTAATCTGTGATGGTTGATTTCAAACGCAGGGCAATCTCTAAACTACAATGCGCCTATGGAACAACAGCTTTGATTTCAGGACCTTGTTCATGTGCTGAGGTAATGAAAGAAAACCAGTCAACTTGATGACATTTGGTTGATATAGTAAAATGACGCGCTTTTATGGAACCACATGTTCAATTTAAAAATTTCTGCGCAGCTGCGACGCAGGAACCTACCTGGCGCTAAGCAACGTCTCCTGGTAAAACCGTCCTCTGTTATGCACCAGCCCAGGCAGCTACCACACGCCCCAAGCAAGCACTCCCTTTGGCCATCAAGACTACTGTCGAGGCAGGGGCCAAGGGCCTCATCTTTGGCGCAGTACACCGCCAACAATCTCGACAACCTGGCTGGGTGCAGGTCCATGCCTTGC